>OX424572.1:82801481-83500763 GCA_949152435.1 Gastracanthus pulcherrimus | reverse complement strand
ACTCCTAGGAACAAGTTTTCAGCCAGATTGGAGATATCGACCAAATTGACCTTTCTAGGCCTTTCTGACCCAACCCTATTCCAATATGGCCACTTTTTGTACCTAAGGTATATGGCTAAAGTTGGTCCCTGTAGCTGCGGTTTAAATAATCCATTTTCGACGATCCAAAGTGCTTTTCCAATGTATTTTTGGATGCTCTTTCAGAATCCGAAAGCAGAATTTAGCTAAGTCAAACGGTTGCAAAGATATAGCAATAATTCGATTTTTAAAATTGTTTTGAAGCCTAAGAAGTGCACTTAAATTCATCCGATATCATCGGAGTTCACTATATCCGCCTATTTTTTGCCGTTCTTTCGAATGCAAGCTCCGTCGAATCCATAGGATCAATAGGAAAAGAGCTAACACGAAAAATTTCGGAATTTTCATTCGAGACCTATCTAGATCGAAAGATCTCGCCGAGTTACCCCTAGGAACAAGTTTTCAGCCATATTGGAGATATCGACCAAATTGACATTTCTACGCCCAATCTGACCAACCCTATTCCAATATGGCCATTTTTTGTACCTAAGGTATATGGCTAAAGTTGGTCACTGTAGCTGCGGTTTAAATAATCCATTTTCGACGATCCAAAGTGCTTTTCCAATGTATGTTTGGATGCCCTTTCAGAATCCGAAAGCAGAATTTAGCTAAGTCAAACGGTTGCAAAGATATAGCAATAATTCGATTTTTAAAATTGTTTTCAAGCCTAAGAAGTGCACTTAAATTCATCCGATATCATCGGAGTTCACTATATCCGCCTATTTTTGCCGTTCTTTCGAATGCAAGCTCCGTCGAATCCATAGGATCAATAGAAAAAGAGCTAACACGAAAAATTTCGGAATTTTCATTCGAGACCTATCTAGATCGAAAGATCTCGCCGAGTCACCCCTAGGAACAAGTTTTCAGCCAGATTGGAGATATCGACCAAATTGACCTTTCTAGGCCCGTTCTGACCCAACCCTATTCCAATATGGCCACTTTTTGTACCTAAGGTATATGGCTAAAGTTGGTAACTGTAGCTGCGGTTTAAATAATCCATTTTCGACGATCCAAAGTGCTTTTCCAATGTATTTTTGGATGCTCTTTCAGAATCCGAAAGCAGAATTTAGCTAAGACAAACCGTTGCAAAGTTATATCAATAATTGGATTTTTAAAATTGTTTTCAAGCCTAAGAAGTGCACTTAAATTCTTCCGATATCATCGGAGTTCACTACATTCGCCTATTTTTTGCCGTTCTTTCGAATGCAAGCTCCGTCGAATCCATAGGATCAATAGGAAAAGAGCTAACACGAAAAATTTCGGAATTTTCATTCGAGACCTATCTAGATCGAAAGATCTCGCCGAGTTACCCTAGGAACAAGTTTTCAGCCAGATTGGAGATATCGACCAAATTGACCTTTCTAGGCCCTTTCTGACCCAACCCTATTCAATATGGCCACTTTTTGTACCTAATGTATATGCTAAAGTTGGTCACTGTAGCTGCGGTTTAAATAATCCATTTTCGACGATCCAAAGTGCTTTTCCAATGTATTTTTGGATGCTCTTTCAGAATCCGAAAGCAGAATTTAGCTAAGTCAAACGGTTGCAAAGTTATATCAATAATTGGATTTTAAAATTGTTTTCAAGCCTAAGAAGTGCACTTAAATTCTTCCTATATCATCGGAGTTCACTACATTCGCCTATTTTTTGCCGTTCTTTCGAATGCAAGCTCCGTCGAATCCATAGGATCAATAGGAAAAGAGCTAACACGAAAAATTTCGGAATTTTCATTCGAGACCTATCTAGATCGAAAGATCTCGCCGAGTCACCCCTAGGAACAAGTTTTCAGCCAGATTGGAGATATCGACCAAATTGACCTTTCTAGGCCCTTTCTGACCAAACCCTATTCCAATATGGCCACTTTTTGTACCTAAGGTATATGGCTAAAGTTGGTCCCTGTAGCTGCGGTTTAAATAATCCATTTTCGACGATCCAAAGTGCTTTTCCAATGTATTTTTGGATGCTCTTTCAGAATCCGAAAGCAGAATATAGCTAAGACAAACCGTTGCAAAGTTATATCAATAATTGGACTTTTAAAATTGTTTCAAGCCTAAGAAGTGCACTTAAATTCTTCCTATATCATCGGAGTTCACTACATTCGCCTATTTTTTGCCGTTCTTTCGAATGCAAGCTCCGTCGAATCCATAGGATCAATAGAAAAGAGCTAACACGAAAAATTTCGGAATTTTCATTCGAGACCTATCTAGATCGAATGATCTCGCCGAGTCACCCCTAGGAACAAGTTTTCAGCCAGATTGGAGATATCGACCAAATTGACCTTTCTAGGCCCTTTCTGACCCAACCCTATTCCAATATGGCCACTTTTTGTACCTAATGTATATGGCTAAAGTTGGTCACTGTAGCTGCGGTTTAAATAATCCATTTTCGACGATCCAAAGTGCTTTTCCAATGTATTTTTGGATGCTCTTTCAGAATCCGAAAGCAGAATTTAGCTAAGTCAAACGGTTGCAAAGATATAGCAATAATTCGATTTTTAAAATTGTTTTGAAGCCTAAGAAGTGCACTTAAATTCATCCGATATCATCGGAGTTCACTATATCCGCCTATTTTTTGCCGTTCTTTCGAATGCAAGCTCCGTCGAATCCATAGGATCAATAGGAAAAGAGCTAACACGAAAAATTTCGGAATTTTCATTCGAGACCTATCTAGATCGAAAGATCTCGCCGAGTTACCCCTAGGAACAAGTTTTCAGCCATATTGGAGATATCGACCAAATTGACATTTCTAGGCCCAATCTGACCCAACCCTATTCCAATATGGCCACTTTTTGTACCTAAGGTATATGGCTAAAGTTGGTCACTGTAGCTGCGGTTTAAATAATCCATTTTCGACGATCCAAAGTGCTTTTCCAATGTATTTTTGGATGCTCTTTCAGAATCCGAAAGCAGAATTTAGCTAAGTCAAACGGTTGCAAAGATATAGCAATAACTCGATTTTTAAAATTGTTTTCAAGCCTAAGAAGTGCACTTAAATTCTTCCGATATCATCGGGGTTCACTACATCCGCCTATTTTTTGCCGTTCTTTCGAATGCAAGTTTCGTCGAATCCATAGGATAAATAGAAAAAGAGCTAACACGAAAAATTTCGGAATTTTCATTCGAGACCTATCTAGATCGAAAGATCTCGCCGAGTTACCCCTAGGAACAATTTTTCAGCCAGATTGGAGATATCGACCAAATTGACCTTTTTAGGCCCTTTCTGACCCAACCCTATTCCAATATGGCCACTTTTTGTACCTAAGGTATATGGCTAAAGTTGGTCACTGTAGCTGCGTTTTAAATAATCCATTTTCGACGATCGAAAGTGCTTTTCGAATGTATTTTTGGATGCTCTTTCAGAATCCGAAAGCAGAATTTAGCTAAGTCAAACGGTTGCAAAGTTATATCAATAATTGGATTTTTAAAATTGTTTTCAAGCCTAAGAAGTGCACTTAAATTCATCCGATATCATCGGGGTTCACTATATCCGCCTATTTTTTGCCGTTCTTTCGAATGCAAGCTCCGCCGAATCCATAGGATCAATAGAAAAAGAGCTAACACGAAAAATTTCGGAATTTTCATTCGAGACCTATCTAGATCGAAAGATCTCGCCGAGTCACTCCTAGGAACAAGTTTTCAGCCAGATTGGAGATATCGACCAAATTGACCTTTCTAGGCCCTTTCTGACCCAACCCTATTCCAATATGGCCACTTTTTGTACCTAAGGTATATGGCTAAAGTTGGTCCCTGTAGCTGCGGTTTAAATAATCCATTTTCGACGATCCAAAGTGCTTTTCCAATGTATTTTTGGATGCTCTTTCAGAATCCGAAAGCAGAATTTAGCTAAGTCAAACGGTTGCAAAGATATAGCAATAATTCGATTTTTAAAATTGTTTTGAAGCCTAAGAAGTGCACTTAAATTCTTCCGATATCATCGGGGTTCTCTATATCCGCCTATTTTTTGCCGTTCTTTCGAATGCAAGCTCCGTCGAATCCATAGGATCAATAGGAAAAGAGCTAACACGAAAAATTTCGGAATTTTCATTCGAGACCTATCTAGATCGAAAGATCTCGCCGAGTTACCCCTAGGAACAAGTTTTCAGCCAGATTGGAGATATCGACCAAATTGACATTTCTAGGCCCTTTCTGACCCAACCCTATTCCAATATGGCCACTTTTTGTACCTAAGGTATATGGCTAAAGTTGGTCACTGTAGCTGCGGTTTAAATAATCCATTTTCGACGATCCAAAGTGCTTTTCCAATGTATGTTTGGATGCTCTTTCAGAATCCGAAAGCAGAATTTAGCTAAGTCAAACGGTTGCAAAGATATAGCAATAATTCGATTTTTAAAATTGTTTTCAAGCCTAAGAAGTGCACTTAAATTCATCCGATATCATCGGAGTTCACTATATCCGCCTATTTTTTGCCGTTCTTTCGAATGCAAGCTCCGTCGAATCCATAGGATCAATAGAAAAAGAGCTAACACGAAAAATTTCGGAATTTTCATTCGAGACCTATCTAGATCGAAAGATCTCGCCGAGTCACCCCTAGGAACAAGTTTTCAGCCAGATTGGAGATATCGACCAAATTGACCTTTCTAGGCCCGTTCTGACCCAACCCTATTCCAATATGGCCACTTTTTGTACCTAAGGTATATGGCTAAAGTTGGTAACTGTAGCTGCGGTTTAAATAATCCATTTTCGACGATCCAAAGTGCTTTTCCAATGTATTTTTGGATGCTCTTTCAGAATCCGAAAGCAGAATTTAGCTAAGACAAACCGTTGCAAAGTTATATCAATAATTGGATTTTTAAAATTGTTTTCAAGCCTAAGAAGTGCACTTAAATTCTTCCGATATCATCGGAGTTCACTACATTCGCCTATTTTTTGCCGTTCTTTCGAATGCAAGCTCCGTCGAATCCATAGGATCAATAGGAAAAGAGCTAACACGAAAAATTTCGGAATTTTCATTCGAGACCTATCTAGATCGAAAGATCTCGCCGAGTTACCCCTAGGAACAAGTTTTCAGCCAGATTGGAGATATCGACCAAATTGACCTTTCTAGGCCCTTTCTGACCCAACCCTATTCCAATATGGCCACTTTTTGTACCTAATGTATATGGCTAAAGTTGGTCACTGTAGCTGCGGTTTAAATAATCCATTTTCGACGATCCAAAGTGCTTTTCCAATGTATTTTTGGATGCTCTTTCAGAATCCGAAAGCAGAATTTAGCTAAGTCAAACGGTTGCAAAGTTATATCAATAATTGGATTTTTAAAATTGTTTTCAAGCCTAAGAAGTGCACTTAAATTCTTCCTATATCATCGGAGTTCACTACATTCGCCTATTTTTTGCCGTTCTTTCGAATGCAAGCTCCGTCGAATCCATAGGATCAATAGGAAAAGAGCTAACACGAAAAATTTCGGAATTTTCATTCGAGACCTATCTAGATCGAAAGATCTCGCCGAGTCACCCCTAGGAACAAGTTTTCAGCCAGATTGGAGATATCGACCAAATTGACCTTTCTAGGCCCTTTCTGACCAAACCCTATTCCAATATGGCCACTTTTTGTACCTAAGGTATATGGCTAAAGTTGGTCCCTGTAGCTGCGGTTTAAATAATCCATTTTCGACGATCCAAAGTGCTTTTCCAATGTATTTTTGGATGCTCTTTCAGAATCCGAAAGCAGAATATAGCTAAGACAAACCGTTGCAAAGTTATATCAATAATTGGACTTTTAAAATTGTTTTCAAGCCTAAGAAGTGCACTTAAATTCTTCCTATATCATCGGAGTTCACTACATTCGCCTATTTTTTGCCGTTCTTTCGAATGCAAGCTCCGTCGAATCCATAGGATCAATAGAAAAAGAGCTAACACGAAAAATTTCGGAATTTTCATTCGAGACCTATCTAGATCGAATGATCTCGCCGAGTCACCCCTAGGAACAAGTTTTCAGCCAGATTGGAGATATCGACCAAATTGACCTTTCTAGGCCCTTTCTGACCCAACCCTATTCCAATATGGCCACTTTTTGTACCTAATGTATATGGCTAAAGTTGGTCACTGTAGCTGCGGTTTAAATAATCCATTTTCGACGATCCAAAGTGCTTTTCCAATGTATTTTTGGATGCTCTTTCAGAATCCGAAAGCAGAATTTAGCTAAGTCAAACGGTTGCAAAGTTATATCAATAATTGGATTTTTAAAATTGTTTTCAAGCCTAAGAAGTGCACTTAAATTCTTCCTATATCATCGGAGTTCACTACATTCGCCTATTTTTTGCCGTTCTTTCGAATGCAAGCTCCGTCGAATCCATAGGATCAATAGGAAAAGAGCTGACATGAAAAATTTCGGAATTTTTATTCGAGACCTATCTAGATCGAAAGATCTCGCCGAGTTACCCCTAGGAACAAGTTTTCAGCCAGATTGGAGATATCGACCAAATTGACCTTTTTAGGCCCTTTCTGACCCAACCCTATTCCAATATGGCCACTTTTTGTACCTAATGTATATGGCTAAAGTTGGTCACTGTAGCTGCGGTTTAAATAATCCATTGTCGACGATCCAAAGTGCTTTTCCAATGTATTTTTGGATGCTCTTTCAGAATCCGAAAGCAGAATTTAGCTAAGTCAAACGGTTGCAAAGTTATATCAATAATTGGATTTTTAAAATTGTTTTCAAGCCTAAGAAGTGCACTTAAATTCTTCCGATATCATCGGGGTTCACTACATCCGCCTATTTTTTGCCGTTCTTTCGAATGCAAGTTTCGTCGAATCCATAGGATAAATAGAAAAAGAGCTAACACGAAAAATTTCGGAATTTTCATTCGAGACCTATCTAGATCGAAAGATCTCGCCGAGTTACCCCTAGGAACAATTTTTCAGCCAGATTGGAGATATCGACCAAATTGACCTTTTTAGGCCCTTTCTGACCCAACCCTATTCCAATATGGCCACTTTTTGTACCTAAGGTATATGGCTAAAGTTGGTCACTGTAGCTGCGTTTTAAATAATCCATTTTCGACGATCGAAAGTGCTTTTCGAATGTATTTTTGGATGCTCTTTCAGAATCCGAAAGCAGAATTTAGCTAAGTCAAACGGTTGCAAAGTTATATCAATAATTGGATTTTTAAAATTGTTTTCAAGCCTAAGAAGTGCACTTAAATTCATCCGATATCATCGGGGTTCACTATATCCGCCTATTTTTTGCCGTTCTTTCGAATGCAAGCTCCGCCGAATCCATAGGATCAATAGGAAAAGAGCTAACACGAAAAATTTCGGAATTTTCATTCGAGACCTATCTAGATCGAAAGATCTCGCCGAGTTACCCCTAGGAACAAGTTTTCAGCCATATTGGAGATATCGACCAAATTGACATTTCTACGCCCAATCTGACCCAACCCTATTCCAATATGGCCATTTTTTGTACCTAAGGTATATGGCTAAAGTTGGTCACTGTAGCTGCGGTTTAAATAATCCATTTTCGACGATCCAAAGTGCTTTTCCAATGTATTTTTGGATGCTCTTTCAGAATCCGAAAGCAGAATTTAGCTAAGTCAAACGGTTGCAAAGTTATATCAATAATTGGATTTTTAAATTGTTTTCAAGCCTAAGAAGTGCACTTAAATTCTTCCGATATCATCGGGGTTCTCTATATCCGCCTATTTTTTTGCCGTTCTTTCGAATGCAAGCTCCGTCGAATCCATAGGATCAATAGGAAAAGAGCTAACACGAAAAATTTCGGAATTTTCATTCGAGACCTATCTAGATCGAAAGATCTCGCCGAGTTACCCCTAGGAACAAGTTTTCAGCCAGATTGGAGATATCGACCAAATTGACATTTCTAGGCCCTTTCTGACCCAACCCTATTCCAATATGGCCACTTTTTGTACCTAAGGTATATGGCTAAAGTTGGTCACTGTAGCTGCGGTTTAAATAATCCATTTTCGACGATCCAAAGTGCTTTTCCAATGTATGTTTGGATGCCCTTTCAGAATCCGAAAGCAGAATTTAGCTAAGTCAAACGGTTGCAAAGATATAGCAATAATTCGATTTTTAAAATTGTTTTCAAGCCTAAGAAGTGCACTTAAATTCATCCGATATCATCGGAGTTCACTATATCCGCCTATTTTTTGCCGTTCTTTCGAATGCAAGCTCCGTCGAATCCATAGGATCAATAGAAAAAGAGCTAACACGAAAAATTTCGGAATTTTCATTCGAGACCTATCTAGATCGAAAGATCTCGCCGAGTCACCCCTAGGAACAAGTTTTCAGCCAGATTGGAGATATCGACCAAATTGACCTTTCTAGGCCCGTTCTGACCCAACCCTATTCCAATATGGCCACTTTTTGTACCTAATGTATATGGCTAAAGTTGGTCACTGTAGCTGCGGTTTAAATAATCCATTTTCGACGATCCAAAGTGCTTTTCCAATGTATTTTTGGATGCTCTTTCAGAATCCGAAAGCAGAATTTAGCTAAGTCAAACGGTTGCAAAGATATAGCAATAATTCGATTTTTAAAATTGTTTTGAAGCCTAAGAAGTGCACTTAAATTCATCCGATATCATCGGAGTTCACTATATCCGCCTATTTTTTGCCGTTCTTTCGAATGCAAGCTCCGTCGAATCCATAGGATCAATAGGAAAAGAGCTAACACGAAAAATTTCGGAATTTTCATTCGAGACCTATCTAGATCGAAAGATCTCGCCGAGTTACCCCTAGGAACAAGTTTTCAGCCATATTGGAGATATCGACCAAATTGACATTTCTACGCCCAATCTGACCCAACCCTATTCCAATATGGCCATTTTTTGTACCTAAGGTATATGGCTAAAGTTGGTCACTGTAGCTGCGGTTTAAATAATCCATTTTCGACGATCCAAAGTGCTTTTCCAATGTATTTTTGGATGCTCTTTCAGAATCCGAAAGCAGAATTTAGCTAAGTCAAACGGTTGCAAAGTTATATCAATAATTGGATTTTTAAATTGTTTTCAAGCCTAAGAAGTGCACTTAAATTCTTCCGATATCATCGGGGTTCTCTATATCCGCCTATTTTTTGCCGTTCTTTCGAATGCAAGCTCCGTCGAATCCATAGGATCAATAGGAAAAGAGCTAACACGAAAAATTTCGGAATTTTCATTCGAGACCTATCTAGATCGAAAGATCTCGCCGAGTTACCCCTAGGAACAAGTTTTCAGCCAGATTGGAGATATCGACCAAATTGACATTTCTAGGCCCTTTCTGACCCAACCCTATTCCAATATGGCCACTTTTTGTACCTAAGGTATATGGCTAAAGTTGGTCACTGTAGCTGCGGTTTAAATAATCCATTTTCGACGATCCAAAGTGCTTTTCCAATGTATGTTTGGATGCCCTTTCAGAATCCGAAAGCAGAATTTAGCTAAGTCAAACGGTTGCAAAGATATAGCAATAATTCGATTTTTAAAATTGTTTTCAAGCCTAAGAAGTGCACTTAAATTCATCCGATATCATCGGAGTTCACTATATCCGCCTATTTTTTGCCGTTCTTTCGAATGCAAGCTCCGTCGAATCCATAGGATCAATAGAAAAAGAGCTAACACGAAAAATTTCGGAATTTTCATTCGAGACCTATCTAGATCGAAAGATCTCGCCGAGTCACCCCTAGGAACAAGTTTTCAGCCAGATTGGAGATATCGACCAAATTGACCTTTCTAGGCCCGTTCTGACCCAACCCTATTCCAATATGGCCACTTTTTGTACCTAAGGTATATGGCTAAAGTTGGTAACTGTAGCTGCGGTTTAAATAATCCATTTTCGACGATCCAAAGTGCTTTTCCAATGTATTTTTGGATGCTCTTTCAGAATCCGAAAGCAGAATATAGCTAAGACAAACCGTTGCAAAGTTATATCAATAATTGGACTTTTAAAATTGTTTTCAAGCCTAAGAAGTGCACTTAAATTCTTCCTATATCATCGGAGTTCACTACATTCGCCTATTTTTTGCCGTTCTTTCGAATGCAAGCTCCGTCGAATCCATAGGATCAATAGAAAAAGAGCTAACACGAAAAATTTCGGAATTTTCATTCGAGACCTATCTAGATCGAATGATCTCGCCGAGTCACCCCTAGGAACAAGTTTTCAGCCAGATTGGAGATATCGACCAAATTGACCTTTCTAGGCCCTTTCTGACCCAACCCTATTCCAATATGGCCACTTTTTGTACCTAATGTATATGGCTAAAGTTGGTCACTGTAGCTGCGGTTTAAATAATCCATTTTCGACGATCCAAAGTGCTTTTCCAATGTATTTTTGGATGCTCTTTCAGAATCCGAAAGCAGAATTTAGCTAAGTCAAACGGTTGCAAAGTTATATCAATAATTGGATTTTTAAAATTGTTTTCAAGCCTAAGAAGTGCACTTAAATTCTTCCTATATCATCGGAGTTCACTACATTCGCCTATTTTTTGCCGTTCTTTCGAATGCAAGCTCCGTCGAATCCATAGGATCAATAGGAAAAGAGCTGACATGAAAAATTTCGGAATTTTTATTCGAGACCTATCTAGATCGAAAGATCTCGCCGAGTTACCCCTAGGAACAAGTTTTCAGCCAGATTGGAGATATCGACCAAATTGACCTTTTTAGGCCCTTTCTGACCCAACCCTATTCCAATATGGCCACTTTTTGTACCTAATGTATATGGCTAAAGTTGGTCACTGTAGCTGCGGTTTAAATAATCCATTGTCGACGATCCAAAGTGCTTTTCCAATGTATTTTTGGATGCTCTTTCAGAATCCGAAAGCAGAATTTAGCTAAGTCAAACGGTTGCAAAGATATAGCAATAACTCGATTTTTAAAATTGTTTTCAAGCCTAAGAAGTGCACTTAAATTCTTCCGATATCATCGGGGTTCACTACATCCGCCTATTTTTTGCCGTTCTTTCGAATGCAAGTTTCGTCGAATCCATAGGATAAATAGAAAAAGAGCTAACACGAAAAATTTCGGAATTTTCATTCGAGACCTATCTAGATCGAAAGATCTCGCCGAGTTACCCCTAGGAACAATTTTTCAGCCAGATTGGAGATATCGACCAAATTGACCTTTTTAGGCCCTTTCTGACCCAACCCTATTCCAATATGGCCACTTTTTGTACCTAAGGTATATGGCTAAAGTTGGTCACTGTAGCTGCGTTTTAAATAATCCATTTTCGACGATCGAAAGTGCTTTTCGAATGTATTTTTGGATGCTCTTTCAGAATCCGAAAGCAGAATTTAGCTAAGTCAAACGGTTGCAAAGTTATATCAATAATTGGATTTTTAAAATTGTTTTCAAGCCTAAGAAGTGCACTTAAATTCATCCGATATCATCGGGGTTCACTATATCCGCCTATTTTTTGCCGTTCTTTCGAATGCAAGCTCCGCCGAATCCATAGGATCAATAGGAAAAGAGCTAACACGAAAAATTTCGGAATTTTCATTCGAGACCTATCTAGATCGAAAGATCTCGCCGAGTTACCCCTAGGAACAAGTTTTCAGCCATATTGGAGATATCGACCAAATTGACATTTCTACGCCCAATCTGACCCAACCCTATTCCAATATGGCCATTTTTTGTACCTAAGGTATATGGCTAAAGTTGGTCACTGTAGCTGCGGTTTAAATAATCCATTTTCGACGATCCAAAGTGCTTTTCCAATGTATTTTTGGATGCTCTTTCAGAATCCGAAAGCAGAATTTAGCTAAGTCAAACGGTTGCAAAGTTATATCAATAATTGGATTTTTAAATTGTTTTCAAGCCTAAGAAGTGCACTTAAATTCTTCCGATATCATCGGGGTTCTCTATATCCGCCTATTTTTTTGCCGTTCTTTCGAATGCAAGCTCCGTCGAATCCATAGGATCAATAGGAAAAGAGCTAACACGAAAAATTTCGGAATTTTCATTCGAGACCTATCTAGATCGAAAGATCTCGCCGAGTTACCCCTAGGAACAAGTTTTCAGCCAGATTGGAGATATCGACCAAATTGACATTTCTAGGCCCTTTCTGACCCAACCCTATTCCAATATGGCCACTTTTTGTACCTAAGGTATATGGCTAAAGTTGGTCACTGTAGCTGCGGTTTAAATAATCCATTTTCGACGATCCAAAGTGCTTTTCCAATGTATGTTTGGATGCCCTTTCAGAATCCGAAAGCAGAATTTAGCTAAGTCAAACGGTTGCAAAGATATAGCAATAATTCGATTTTTAAAATTGTTTTCAAGCCTAAGAAGTGCACTTAAATTCATCCGATATCATCGGAGTTCACTATATCCGCCTATTTTTTGCCGTTCTTTCGAATGCAAGCTCCGTCGAATCCATAGGATCAATAGAAAAAGAGCTAACACGAAAAATTTCGGAATTTTCATTCGAGACCTATCTAGATCGAAAGATCTCGCCGAGTCACCCCTAGGAACAAGTTTTCAGCCAGATTGGAGATATCGACCAAATTGACCTTTCTAGGCCCGTTCTGACCCAACCCTATTCCAATATGGCCACTTTTTGTACCTAATGTATATGGCTAAAGTTGGTCACTGTAGCTGCGGTTTAAATAATCCATTTTCGACGATCCAAAGTGCTTTTCCAATGTATTTTTGGATGCTCTTTCAGAATCCGAAAGCAGAATTTAGCTAAGTCAAACGGTTGCAAAGATATAGCAATAATTCGATTTTTAAAATTGTTTTGAAGCCTAAGAAGTGCACTTAAATTCATCCGATATCATCGGAGTTCACTATATCCGCCTATTTTTTGCCGTTCTTTCGAATGCAAGCTCCGTCGAATCCATAGGATCAATAGGAAAAGAGCTAACACGAAAAATTTCGGAATTTTCATTCGAGACCTATCTAGATCGAAAGATCTCGCCGAGTTACCCCTAGGAACAAGTTTTCAGCCATATTGGAGATATCGACCAAATTGACATTTCTACGCCCAATCTGACCCAACCCTATTCCAATATGGCCATTTTTTGTACCTAAGGTATATGGCTAAAGTTGGTCACTGTAGCTGCGGTTTAAATAATCCATTTTCGACGATCCAAAGTGCTTTTCCAATGTATTTTTGGATGCTCTTTCAGAATCCGAAAGCAGAATTTAGCTAAGTCAAACGGTTGCAAAGTTATATCAATAATTGGATTTTTAAATTGTTTTCAAGCCTAAGAAGTGCACTTAAATTCTTCCGATATCATCGGGGTTCTCTATATCCGCCTATTTTTTGCCGTTCTTTCGAATGCAAGCTCCGTCGAATCCATAGGATCAATAGGAAAAGAGCTAACACGAAAAATTTCGGAATTTTCATTCGAGACCTATCTAGATCGAAAGATCTCGCCGAGTTACCCCTAGGAACAAGTTTTCAGCCAGATTGGAGATATCGACCAAATTGACATTTCTAGGCCCTTTCTGACCCAACCCTATTCCAATATGGCCACTTTTTGTACCTAAGGTATATGGCTAAAGTTGGTCACTGTAGCTGCGGTTTAAATAATCCATTTTCGACGATCCAAAGTGCTTTTCCAATGTATGTTTGGATGCCCTTTCAGAATCCGAAAGCAGAATTTAGCTAAGTCAAACGGTTGCAAAGATATAGCAATAATTCGATTTTTAAAATTGTTTTCAAGCCTAAGAAGTGCACTTAAATTCATCCGATATCATCGGAGTTCACTATATCCGCCTATTTTTTGCCGTTCTTTCGAATGCAAGCTCCGTCGAATCCATAGGATCAATAGAAAAAGAGCTAACACGAAAAATTTCGGAATTTTCATTCGAGACCTATCTAGATCGAAAGATCTCGCCGAGTCACCCCTAGGAACAAGTTTTCAGCCAGATTGGAGATATCGACCAAATTGACCTTTCTAGGCCCGTTCTGACCCAACCCTATTCCAATATGGCCACTTTTTGTACCTAAGGTATATGGCTAAAGTTGGTAACTGTAGCTGCGGTTTAAATAATCCATTTTCGACGATCCAAAGTGCTTTTCCAATGTATTTTTGGATGCTCTTTCAGAATCCGAAAGCAGAATTTAGCTAAGACAAACCGTTGCAAAGTTATATCAATAATTGGATTTTTAAAATTGTTTTCAAGCCTAAGAAGTGCACTTAAATTCTTCCGATATCATCGGAGTTCACTACATTCGCCTATTTTTTGCCGTTCTTTCGAATGCAAGCTCCGTCGAATCCATAGGATCAATAGGAAAAGAGCTAACACGAAAAATTTCGGAATTTTCATTCGAGACCTATCTAGATCGAAAGATCTCGCCGAGTTACCCCTAGGAACAAGTTTTCAGCCAGATTGGAGATATCGACCAAATTGACCTTTCTAGGCCCTTTCTGACCCAACCCTATTCCAATATGGCCACTTTTTGTACCTAATGTATATGGCTAAAGTTGGTCACTGTAGCTGCGGTTTAAATAATCCATTTTCGACGATCCAAAGTGCTTTTCCAATGTATTTTTGGATGCTCTTTCAGAATCCGAAAGCAGAATTTAGCTAAGTCAAACGGTTGCAAAGTTATATCAATAATTGGATTTTTAAATTGTTTTCAAGCCTAAGAAGTGCACTTAAATTCTTCCGATATCATCGGGGTTCTCTATATCCGCCTATTTTTTGCCGTTCTTTCGAATGCAAGCTCCGTCGAATCCATAGGATCAATAGGAAAAGAGCTAACACGAAAAATTTCGGAATTTTCATTCGAGACCTATCTAGATCGAAAGATCTCGCCGAGTTACCCCTAGGAACAAGTTTTCAGCCAGATTGGAGATATCGACCAAATTGACATTTCTAGGCCCTTTCTGACCCAACCCTATTCCAATATGGCCACTTTTTGTACCTAAGGTATATGGCTAAAGTTGGTCACTGTAGCTGCGGTTTAAATAATCCATTTTCGACGATCCAAAGTGCTTTTCCAATGTATGTTTGGATGCCCTTTCAGAATCCGAAAGCAGAATTTAGCTAAGTCAAACGGTTGCAAAGATATAGCAATAATTCGATTTTTAAAATTGTTTTCAAGCCTAAGAAGTGCACTTAAATTCATCCGATATCATCGGAGTTCACTATATCCGCCTATTTTTTGCCGTTCTTTCGAATGCAAGCTCCGTCGAATCCATAGGATCAATAGAAAAAGAGCTAACACGAAAAATTTCGGAATTTTCATTCGAGACCTATCTAGATCGAAAGATCTCGCCGAGTCACCCCTAGGAACAAGTTTTCAGCCAGATTGGAGATATCGACCAAATTGACCTTTCTAGGCCCGTTCTGACCCAACCCTATTCCAATATGGCCACTTTTTGTACCTAAGGTATATGGCTAAAGTTGGTAACTGTAGCTGCGGTTTAAATAATCCATTTTCGACGATCCAAAGTGCTTTTCCAATGTATTTTTGGATGCTCTTTCAGAATCCGAAAGCAGAATTTAGCTAAGACAAACCGTTGCAAAGTTATATCAATAATTGGATTTTTAAAATTGTTTTCAAGCCTAAGAAGTGCACTTAAATTCTTCCGATATCATCGGAGTTCACTACATTCGCCTATTTTTTGCCGTTCTTTCGAATGCAAGCTCCGTCGAATCCATAGGATCAATAGGAAAAGAGCTAACACGAAAAATTTCGGAATTTTCATTCGAGACCTATCTAGATCGAAAGATCTCGCCGAGTTACCCCTAGGAACAAGTTTTCAGCCAGATTGGAGATATCGACCAAATTGACCTTTCTAGGCCCTTTCTGACCCAACCCTATTCCAATATGGCCACTTTTTGTACCTAATGTATATGGCTAAAGTTGGTCACTGTAGCTGCGGTTTAAATAATCCATTTTCGACGATCCAAAGTGCTTTTCCAATGTATTTTTGGATGCTCTTTCAGAATCCGAAAGCAGAATTTAGCTAAGTCAAACGGTTGCAAAGTTATATCAATAATTGGATTTTTAAAATTGTTTTCAAGCCTAAGAAGTGCACTTAAATTCTTCCTATATCATCGGAGTTCACTACATTCGCCTATTTTTTGCCGTTCTTTCGAATGCAAGCTCCGTCGAATCCATAGGATCAATAGGAAAAGAGCTGACATGAAAAATTTCGGAATTTTTATTCGAGACCTATCTAGATCGAAAGATCTCGCCGAGTTACCCCTAGGAACAAGTTTTCAGCCAGATTGGAGATATCGACCAAATTGACCTTTTTAGGCCCTTTCTGACCCAACCCTATTCCAATATGGCCACTTTTTGTACCTAATGTATATGGCTAAAGTTGGTCACTGTAGCTGCGGTTTAAATAATCCATTGTCGACGATCCAAAGTGCTTTTCCAATGTATTTTTGGATGCTCTTTCAGAATCCGAAAGCAGAATTTAGCTAAGACAAACCGTTGCAAAGTTATATCAATAATTGGATTTTTAAAATTGTTTTCAAGCCTAAGAAGTGCACTTAAATTCTTCCGATATCATCGGAGTTCACTATATCCGCCTATTTTTTGCCGTTCTTTCGAATGCAAGCTCCGTCGAATCCATAGGATCAATAGGAAAAGAGCTATCACGAAAAATTTAGGAATTTTCATTCGAGACCTATCTAGATCGAAAGATCTCGCCGAGTTACCCCTAGGAACAAGTTTTCAGCCAGATTGGAGATATCGATCAAATTGACCTTTTTAGGCCCTTTCTGACCCAACCCTATTCCAATATGGCCACTTTTTGTACCTAAGGTATATGGCTAAAGTTGGTCACTGTACCTGCGGTTTAAATAATCCATTTTCGACGATCCAAAGTGCTTTTCCAATGTATTTTTGGATGCTCTTTCAGAATCCGAAAGCAGAATTTAGCTAACTCAAACGGTTGCAAAGTTATATCAATAATTGGATTTTTAAAATTGTTTTCAAGCCTAAGAAGTGCACTTAAATTCTTCCGATATCATCGGAGTTCACTACATTCGCCTATTTTTTGCCGTTCTTTCGAATGCAAGCTCCGTCGAATCCATAGGATCAATAGGAAAAGAGCTATCACGAAAAATTTCGGAATTTTCATTCGAGACCTATCTAGATCGAAAGATCTCGCCGAGTTACCCCTAGGAACAAGTTTTCAGCCAGATTGGAGATATCGATCAAATTGACCTTTTTAGGCCCTTTCTGACCCAACCCTATTCCAATATGGCCACTTTTTGTACCTAAGGTATATGGCTAAAGTTGGTCACTGTAGATGCGGTTTAAATAATCCATTTTCGACGATCCAAAGTGCTTTTCCAATGTATTTTTGGATGCTCTTTCAGAATCCGAAAGCAGAATTTAGATAAGTCAAACGGTTGCAAAGTTATATCAATAATTGGATTTTTAAAATTGTTTTCAAGCCTAAGAAGTGCACTTAAATTCTTCCTATATCATCGGAGTTCACTACATTCGCCTATTTTTTGCCGTTCTTTCGAATGCAAGCTCCGTCGAATCCATAGGATCAATAGGAAAAGAGCTAACACGAAAAATTTCGGAATTTTCATTCGAGACCTATCTAGATCGAAAGATCTCGCCGAGTTACCCCTAGGAACAAGTTTTCAGCCAGATTGGAGATATCGACCAAATTGACCTTTCTAGGCCCTTTCTGACCCAACCCTATTCCAATATGGCCACTTTTTGTACCTAATGTATATGGCTAAAGTTGGTCACTGTAGCTGCGGTTTAAATAATCCATTTTCGACGATCCAAAGTGCTTTTCCAATGTATTTTTGGATGCTCTTTCAGAATCCGAAAGCAGAATTTAGCTAAGTCAAACGGTTGCAAAGTTATATCAATAATTGGATTTTTAAAATTGTTTTCAAGCCTAAGAAGTGCACTTAAATTCTTCCTATATCATCGGAGTTCACTACATTCGCCTATTTTTTGCCGTTCTTTCGAATGCAAGCTCCGTCGAATCCATAGGATCAATAGGAAAAGAGCTGACATGAAAAATTTCGGAATTTTTATTCGAGACCTATCTAGATCGAAAGATCTCGCCGAGTTACCCCTAGGAACAAGTTTTCAGCCAGATTGGAGATATCGACCAAATTGACCTTTCTAGGCCCTTTCTGACCAAACCCTATTCCAATATGGCCACTTTTTGTACCTAAGGTATATGGCTAAAGTTGGTCCCTGTAGCTGCGGTTTAAATAATCCATTTTCGACGATCCAAAGTGCTTTTCCAATGTATTTTTGGATGCTCTTTCAGAATCCGAAAGCAGAATTTAGCTAAGTCAAACGGTTGCAAAGATATATCAATAATTGGACTTTTAAAATTGTTTTCAAGCCTAAGAAGTGCACTTAAATTCTTCCTATATCATCGGAGTTCACTACATTCGCCTATTTTTTGCCGTTCTTTCGAATGCAAGCTCCGTCGAATCCATAGGATCAATAGAAAAAGAGCTAACACGAAAAATTTCGGAATTTTCATTCGAGACCTATCTAGATCGAATGATCTCGCCGAGTCACCCCTAGGAACAAGTTTTCAGCCAGATTGGAGATATCGACCAAATTGACCTTTCTAGGCCCTTTCTGACCCAACCCTATTCCAATATGGCCACTTTTTGTACCTAATGTATATGGCTAAAGTTGGTCACTGTAGCTGCGGTTTAAATAATCCATTTTCGACGATCCAAAGTGCTTTTCCAATGTATTTTTGGATGCTCTTTCAGAATCCGAAAGCAGAATTTAGCTAAGTCAAACGGTTGCAAAGATATAGCAATAATTCGATTTTTAAAATTGTTTTGAAGCCTAAGAAGTGCACTTAAATTCATCCGATATCATCGGAGTTCACTATATCCGCCTATTTTTTGCCGTTCTTTCGAATGCAAGCTCCGTCGAATCCATAGGATCAATAGGAAAAGAGCTAACACGAAAAATTTCGGAATTTTCATTCGAGACCTATCTAGATCGAAAGATCTCGCCGAGTTACCCCTAGGAACAAGTTTTCAGCCATATTGGAGATATCGACCAAATTGACATTTCTAGGCCCAATCTGACCCAACCCTATTCCAATATGGCCACTTTTTGTACCTAAGGTATATGGCTAAAGTTGGTCACTGTAGCTGCGGTTTAAATAATCCATTTTCGACGATCCAAAGTGCTTTTCCAATGTATTTTTGGATGCTCTTTCAGAATCCGAAAGCAGAATTTAGCTAAGTCAAACGGTTGCAAAGATATAGCAATAACTCGATTTTTAAAATTGTTTTCAAGCCTAAGAAGTGCACTTAAATTCTTCCGATATCATCGGGGTTCACTACATCCGCCTATTTTTTGCCGTTCTTTCGAATGCAAGTTTCGTCGAATCCATAGGATAAATAGAAAAAGAGCTAACACGAAAAATTTCGGAATTTTCATTCGAGACCTATCTAGATCGAAAGATCTCGCCGAGTTACCCCTAGGAACAATTTTTCAGCCAGATTGGAGATATCGACCAAATTGACCTTTTTAGGCCCTTTCTGACCCAACCCTATTCCAATATGGCCACTTTTTGTACCTAAGGTATATGGCTAAAGTTGGTCACTGTAGCTGCGTTTTAAATAATCCATTTTCGACGATCGAAAGTGCTTTTCGAATGTATTTTTGGATGCTCTTTCAGAATCCGAAAGCAGAATTTAGCTAAGTCAAACGGTTGCAAAGTTATATCAATAATTGGATTTTTAAAATTGTTTTCAAGCCTAAGAAGTGCACTTAAATTCATCCGATATCATTGGGGTTCACTATATCCGCCTATTTTTTGCCGTTCTTTCGAATGCAAGCTCCGCCGAATCCATAGGATCAATAGAAAAAGAGCTAACACGAAAAATTTCGGAATTTTCATTCGAGACCTATCTAGATCGAAAGATCTCGCCGAGTCACTCCTAGGAACAAGTTTTCAGCCAGATTGGAGATATCGACCAAATTGACCTTTCTAGGCCCTTTCTGACCCAACCCTATTCCAATATGGCCACTTTTTGTACCTAAGGTATATGGCTAAAGTTGGTCCCTGTAGCTGCGGTTTAAATAATCCATTTTCGACGATCCAAAGTGCTTTTCCAATGTATTTTTGGATGCTCTTTCAGAATCCGAAAGCAGAATTTAGCTAAGTCAAACGGTTGCAAAGATATAGCAATAATTCGATTTTTAAAATTGTTTTGAAGCCTAAGAAGTGCACTTAAATTCATCCGATATCATCGGAGTTCACTATATCCGCCTATTTTTTGCCGTTCTTTCGAATGCAAGCTCCGTCGAATCCATAGGATCAATAGGAAAAGAGCTAACACGAAAAATTTCGGAATTTTCATTCGAGACCTATCTAGATCGAAAGATCTCGCCGAGTTACCCCTAGGAACAAGTTTTCAGCCATATTGGAGATATCGACCAAATTGACATTTCTACGCCCAATCTGACCCAACCCTATTCCAATATGGCCATTTTTTGTACCTAAGGAATATGGCTAAAGTTGGTCACTGTAGCTGCGGTTTAAATAATCCATTTTCGACGATCCAAAGTGCTTTTCCAATGTATTTTTGGATGCTCTTTCAGAATCCGAAAGCAGAATTTAGCTAAGTCAAACGGTTGCAAAGTTATATCAATAATTGGATTTTTAAATTGTTTTCAAGCCTAAGAAGTGCACTTAAATTCTTCCGATATCATCGGGGTTCTCTATATCCGCCTATTTTTTGCCGTTCTTTCGAATGCAAGCTCCGTCGAATCCATAGGATCAATAGGAAAAGAGCTAACACGAAAAATTTCGGAATTTTCATTCGAGACATATCTAGATCGAAAGATCTCGCCGAGTTACCCCTAGGAACAAGTTTTCAGCCAGATTGGAGATATCGACCAAATTGACATTTCTAGGCCCTTTCTGACCCAACCCTATTCCAATATGGCCACTTTTTGTACCTAAGGTATATGGCTAAAGTTGGTCACTGTAGCTGCGGTTTAAATAATCCATTTTCGACGATCCAAAGTGCTTTTCCAATGTATTTTTGGATGCTCTTTCAGAATCCGAAAGCAGAATTTAGCTAAGTCAAACGGTTGCAAAGTTATATCAATAATTGGATTTTTAAAATTGTTTTCAAGCCTAAGAAGTGCACTTAAATTCTTCCTATATCATCGGAGTTCACTACATTCGCCTATTTTTTGCCGTTCTTTCGAATGCAAGCTCCGTCGAATCCATAGGATCAATAGGAAAAGAGCTGACATGAAAAATTTCGGAATTTTTATTCGAGACCTATCTAGATCGAAAGATCTCGCCGAGTTACCCCTAGGAACAAGTTTTCAGCCAGATTGGAGATATCGACCAAATTGACCTTTTTAGGCCCTTTCTGACCCAACCCTATTCCAATATGGCCACTTTTTGTACCTAATGTATATGGCTAAAGTTGGTCACTGTAGCTGCGGTTTAAATAATCCATTGTCGACGATCCAAAGTGCTTTTCCAATGTATTTTTGGATGCTCTTTCAGAATCCGAAAGCAGAATTTAGCTAAGACAAACCGTTGCAAAGTTATATCAATAATTGGATTTTTAAAATTGTTTTCAAGCCTAAGAAGTGCACTTAAATTCTTCCGATATCATCGGAGTTCACTATATCCGCCTATTTTTTGCCGTTCTTTCGAATGCAAGCTCCGTCGAATCCATAGGATCAATAGGAAAAGAGCTATCACGAAAAATTTCGGAATTTTCATTCGAGACCTATCTAGATCGAAAGATCTCGCCGAGTTACCCCTAGGAACAAGTTTTCAGCCAGATTGGAGATATCGATCAAATTGACCTTTTTAGGCCCTTTCTGACCCAACCCTATTCCAATATGGCCACTTTTTGTACCTAAGGTATATGGCTAAAGTTGGTCACTGTACCTGCGGTTTAAATAATCCATTTTCGACGATCCAAAGTGCTTTTCCAATGTATTTTTGGATGCTCTTTCAGAATCCGAAAGCAGAATTTAGCTAACTCAAACGGTTGCAAAGTTATATCAATAATTGGATTTTTAAAATTGTTTTCAAGCCTAAGAAGTGCACTTAAATTCTTCCGATATCATCGGAGTTCACTACATTCGCCTATTTTTTGCCGTTCTTTCGAATGCAAGCTCCGTCGAATCCATAGGATCAATAGGAAAAGAGCTAACACGAAAAATTTCGGAATTTTTATTCGAGACCTATCTAGATCGAAAGATCTCGCCGAGTTACCCCTAGGAACAAGTTTTCAGCCAGATTGGAGATATCGACCAAATTGACCTTTTTAGGCCCTTTCTGACCCAACCCTATTCCAATATGGCCACTTTTTGTACCTAATGTATATGGCTAAAGTTGGTCACTGTAGCTGCGGTTTAAATAATCCATTGTCGACGATCCAAAGTGCTTTTCCAATGTATTTTTGGATGCTCTTTCAGAATCCGAAAGCAGAATTTAGCTAAGACAAACCGTTGCAAAGTTATATCAGTAATTGGATTTTTAAAATTGTTTTCAAGCCTAAGAAGTGCACTTAAATTCTTCCGATATCATCGGAGTTCACTATATCCGCCTATTTTTTGCCGTTCTTTCGAATGCAAGCTCCGTCGAATCCATAGGATCAATAGGAAAAGAGCTATCACGAAAAATTTCGGAATTTTCATTCGAGACCTATCTAGATCGAAAGATCTCGCCGAGTTACCCCTAGGAACAAGTTTTCAGCCAGATTGGAGATATCGATCAAATTGACCTTTTTAGGCCCTTTCTGACCCAACCCTATTCCAATATGGCCACTTTTTGTACCTAAGGTATATGGCTAAAGTTGGTCACTGTACCTGCGGTTTAAATAATCCATTTTCGACGATCCAAAGTGCTTTTCCAATGTATTTTTGGATGCTCTTTCAGAATCCGAAAGCAGAATTTAGCTAACTCAAACGGTTGCAAAGTTATATCAATAATTGGATTTTTAAAATTGTTTTCAAGCCTAAGAAGTGCACTTAAATTCTTCCGATATCATCGGAGTTCACTACATTCGCCTATTTTTTGCCGTTCTTTCGAATGCAAGCTCCGTCGAATCCATAGGATCAATAGGAAAAGAGCTATCACGAAAAATTTCGGAATTTTCATTCGAGACCTATCTAGATCGAAAGATCTCGCCGAGTTACCCCTAGGAACAAGTTTTCAGCCAGATTGGAGATATCGATCAAATTGACCTTTTTAGGCCCTTTCTGACCCAACCCTATTCCAATATGGCCACTTTTTGTACCTAAGGTATATGGCTAAAGTTGGTCACTGTACCTGCGGTTTAAATAATCCATTTTCGACGATCCAAAGTGCTTTTCCAATGTATTTTTGGATGCTCTTTCAGAATCCGAAAGCAGAATTTAGCTAACTCAAACGGTTGCAAAGTTATATCAATAATTGGATTTTTAAAATTGTTTTCAAGCCTAAGAAGTGCACTTAAATTCTTCCGATATCATCGGAGTTCACTACATTCGCCTATTTTTTGCCGTTCTTTCGAATGCAAGCTCCGTCGAATCCATAGGATCAATAGGAAAAGAGCTAACACGAAAAATTTCGGAATTTTCATTCGAGACCTATCTAGATCGAAAGATCTCGCCGAGTTACCCCTAGGAACAAGTTTTCAGCCAGATTGGAGATATCGATCAAATTGACCTTTTTAGGCCCTTTCTGACCCAACCCTATTCCAATATGGCCACTTTTTGTACCTAAGGTATATGGCTAAAGTTGGTCACTGTACCTGCGGTTTAAATAATCCATTTTCGACGATCCAAAGTGCTTTTCCAATGTATTTTTGGATGCTCTTTCAGAATCCGAAAGCAGAATTTAGCTAACTCAAACGGTTGCAAAGTTATATCAATAATTGGATTTTTAAAATTGTTTTCAAGCCTAAGAAGTGCACTTAAATTCTTCCGATATCATCGGAGTTCACTACATTCGCCTATTTTTTGCCGTTCTTTCGAATGCAAGCTCCGTCGAATCCATAGGATCAATAGGAAAAGAGCTGACATGAAAAATTTCGGGATTTTTATTCGAGACCTATCTAGATCGAAAGATCTCGCCGAGTTACCCCTAGGAACAAGTTTTCAGCCAGATTGGAGATATCGACCAAATTGACCTTTTTAGGCCCTTTCTGACCCAACCCTATTCCAATATGGCCACTTTTTGTACCTAATGTATATGGCTAAAGTTGGTCACTGTAGCTGCGGTTTAAATAATCCATTGTCGACGATCCAAAGTGCTTTTCCAATGTATTTTTGGATGCTCTTTCAGAATCCGAAAGCAGAATTTAGCTAAGACAAACCGTTGCAAAGTTATATCAATAATTGGATTTTTAAAATTGTTTTCAAGCCTAAGAAGTGTACTTAAATTCTTCCGATATCATCGGAGTTCACTATATCCGCCTATTTTTTGCCGTTCTTTCGAATGCAAGCTCCGTCGAATCCATAGGATCAATAGGAAAAGAGCTAACACGAAAAATTTCGGAATTTTCATTCGAGACCTATCTAGATAGAAAGATCTCGCCGAGTTACCCCTAGGAACAAGTTTTCAGCCAGATTGGAGATATCGACCAAATTGACCTTTTTAGGCCCTTTCTGACCCAACCCTATTCCAATATGGCCACTTTTTGTACCTAATGTATATGGCTAAAGTTGGTCACTGTAGCTGCGGTTTAAATAATCCATTGTCGACGATCCAAAGTGCTTTTCCAATGTATTTTTGGATGCTCTTTCAGAATCCGAAAGCAGAATTTAGCTAAGACAAACCGTTGCAAAGTTATATCAATAATTGGATTTTTAAAATTGTTTTCAAGCCTAAGAAGTGCACTTAAATTCTTCCGATATCATCAGAGTTCACTATATCCGCCTATTTTTTGCCGTTCTTTCGAATGCAAGCTCCGTCGAATCCATAGGATCAATAGGAAAAGAGCTATCACGAAAAATTTCGGAATTTTCATTCGAGACCTATCTAGATCGAAAGATCTCGCCGAGTTACTCCTAGGAACAACTTTTCAGCCAGATTGGAGATATCGATCAAATTGACCTTTTTAGGCCCTTTCTGACCCAACCCTATTCCAATATGGCCACTTTTTGTACGTAAGGTATATGGCTAAAGTTGGTCACTGTAGCTGCGGTTTAAATAATCCATTTTCGACGATCCAAAGTGCTTTTCCAATGTATTTTTGGATGCTCTTTCAGAATCCGATAGCAGAATTTAGCTAACTCAAACGGTTGCAAAGATATAGCAATAATTCGATTTTTAAAATTGTTTTCAAGCCTAAGAAGTGCACTTAAATTCTTCCGATATCATCGGAGTTCACTATATCCGCCTATTTTTTGCCGTTCTTTCGAATTCAAGCTCCGTCGAATCCATAGGATCAATAGGAAACGAGCTAACACGAAAAATTTCGGAATTTTCATTCGAGACCTATCTAGATAGAAAGATCTCGCCGAGTTACCCCTAGGAACAAGTTTTCAGCCAGATTGGAGATATCGACCAAATTGACCTTTTTAGGCCCTTTCTGACGCAACCCTATTCCAATATGGCCACTTTTTGTACCTAATGTATATGGCTAAAGTTGGTCACTGTAGCTGCGGTTTAAATAATCCATTTTCGACGATCCAAAGTGCTTTTCCAATGTATTTTTGGATGCTCTTTCAGAATCCGAAAGCAGAATTTAGCTAAGTCAAACCGTTGCAAAGTTATATCAATAATTGTATTTTTAAAATTGTTTTCAAGCCTAAGAAGTGCACTTAAATTCTTCCTATATCATCGGAGTTCACTACATTCGCCTATTTTTTGCCGTTCTTTCGAATGCAAGCTCCGTCGAATCCATAGGATCAATAGGAAGAGAGCTGACATGAAAAATTTCGGAATTTTTATTCGAGACCTATCTAGATCGAAAGATCTCGCCGAGTTACCCCTAGGAACAAGTTTTCAGCCAGATTGGAGATATCGACCAAATTGACCTTTTTTGGCCCTTTCTGACCCAACCCTATTCCAATATGGCCACTTTTTGTACCTAATGTATATGGCTAAAGTTGGTCACTGTAGCTGCGGTTTAAATAATCCATTGTCGACGATCCAAAGTGCTTTTCCAATGTATTTTTGGATGCTCTTTCAGAATCCGAAAGCAGAATTTAGCTAAGACAAACCGTTGCAAAGTTATATCAATAATTGGATTTTTAAAATTGTTTTCAAGCCTAAGAAGTGCACTTAAATTCTTCCGATATCATCGGAGTTCACTATATCCGCCTATTTTTTGCCGTTCTTTCGAATGCAAGCTCCGTCGAATCCATAGGATCAATAGGAAAAGAGCTAACACGAAAAATTTCGGAATTTTCATTCGAGACCTATCTAGATAGAAAGATCTCGCCGAGTTACCCCTAGGAACAAGTTTTCAGCCAGATTGGAGATATCGACCAAATTGACCTTTTTAGGCCCTTTCTGACCCAACCCTATTCCAATATGGCCACTTTTTGTACCTAATGTATATGGCTAAAGTTGGTCACTGTAGCTGCGGTTTAAATAATCCATTGTCGACGATCCAAAGTGCTTTTCCAATGTATTTTTGGATGCTCTTTCAGAATCCGAAAGCAGAATTTAGCTAAGTCAAACCGTTGCAAAGTTATATCAATAACTGTATTTTTAAAATTGTTTTCAAGCCTAAGAAGTGCACTTAAATTCTTCCTATATCATCGGAGTTCACTACATTCGCCTATTTTTTGCCGTTCTTTCGAATGCAAGCTCCGTCGAATCCATAGGATCAATAGGAAAAGAGCTGACATGAAAAATTTCGGAATTTTTATTCGAGACCTATCTAGATCGAAAGATCTCGCCGAGTTACCCCTAGGAACAAGTTTTCAGCCAGATTGGAGATATCGACCAAATTGACCTTTTTAGGCCCTTTCTGACCCAACCCTATTCCAATATGGCCACTTTTTGTACCTAATGTATATGGCTAAAGTTGCTCACTGTAGCTGCGGTTTAAATAATCCATTGTCGACGATCCAAAGTGCTTTTCCAATGTATTTTTGGATGCTCTTTCAGAATCCGAAAGCAGAATTTAGCTAAGACAAACCGTTGCAAAGTTATATCAATAATTGGATTTTTAAAATTGTTTTCAAGCCTAAGAAGTGCACTTAAATTCTTCCGATATCATCGGAGTTCACTATATCCGCCTATTTTTTGCCGTTCTTTCGAATGCAAGCTCCGTCGAATCCATAGGATCAATAGGAAAAGAGCTATCACGAAAAATTTCGGAATTTTCATTCGAGACCTATCTAGATCGAAAGATCTCGCCGAGTTACTCCTAGGAACAAGTTTTCAGCCAGATTGGAGATATCGACCAAATTGACCTTTCTAGGCCCTTTCTGACCCAACCCTATTCCAATATGGCCACTTTTTGTACCTAATGTATATGGCTAAAGTTGGTCACTGTAGCTGCGGTTTAAATAATCCATTTTCGACGATCCAAAGTGCTTTTCCAATGTATTTTTGGATGCTCTTTCAGAATCCGAAAGCAGAATTTAGCTAAGTCAAACGGTTGCAAAGATATAGCAATAATTCGATTTTTAAAATCGTTTTCAAGCCTAAGAAGTGCACTTAAATTCTTCCGATATCATCGGAGTTCACTACATTCGCCTATTTTTTGCCGTTCTTTCCAATGCAAGCTCCGTCGAATCCATAGGATCAATAGGAAAAGAGCTAACACGAAAAATTTCGGAATTTTCATTAGAGACCTATCTAGATCGAAAGATCTCGCCGAGTCACCCCTAGGAACAAGTTTTCAGCCAGATTGGAGATATCGACCAAATTGACCTTTCTAGGCCCTTTCTGACCCAACCCTATTCCAATATGGCCACTTTTTGTACCTAATGTATATGGCTAAAGTTGATCACTGTAGCTGCGGTTTAAATAATCCATTTTCGACGATCCAAAGTGCTTTTCCAATGTATTTTTGGATGCTCTTTCAGAATCCGAAAGCAGAATTTAGCTAAGACAAACCGTTGCAAAGTTATATCAATAATTGGATTTTTAAAATTGTTTTCAAGCCTAAGAAGTGCACTTAAATTCTTCCGATATCATCGGAGTTCACTATATCCGCCTATTTTTTGCCGTTCTTTCGAATGCAAGCTCCGTCGAATCCATAGGATCAATAGGAAAAGAGCTAACACGAAAAATTTCGGAATTTTCATTCGAGACCTATCTAGATAGAAAGATCTCGCCGAGTTACCCCTAGGAACAAGTTTTCAGCCAGATTGGAGATATCGACCAAATTGACCTTTTTTGGCCCTTTCTGACCCAACCCTATTCCAATATGGCCACTTTTTGTACCTAATGTATATATGGCTAAAGTTGGTCACTGTAGCTGCGGTTTAAATAATCCATTGTCGACGATCCAAAGTGCTTTTCCAATGTATTTTTGGATGCTCTTTCAGAATCCGAAAGCAGAATTTAGCTAAGACAAACCGTTGCAAAGATATAGCAATAATTCGATTTTTAAAATTGTTTTCAATCCTAAGAAGTGCACTTAAATTCTTCCGATATCATCGGAGTTCACTATATCCGCCTATTTTTTGCCGTTCTTTCGAATGCAAGCTCCGTCGAATCCATAGGATCAATAGGAAACGAGCTAACACGAAAAATTTCGGAATTTTCATTCGAGACCTATCTAGATAGAAAGATCTCGCCGAGTTACCCCTAGGAACAAGTTTTCAGCCAGATTGGAGATATCGACCAAATTGACCTTTTTAGGCCCTTTCTGACCCAACCCTATTCCAATATGGCCACTTTTTGTACCTAATGTATATGGCTAAAGTTGGTCACTGTAGCTGCGGTTTAAATAATCCATTTTCGACGATCCAAAGTGCTTTTCCAATGTATTTTTGGATGCTCTTTCAGAATCCGAAAGCAGAATTTAGCTAAGTCAAACGGTTGCAAAGTTATATCAATAATTCGATTTTTAAAATTGTTTTCAAGCCTAAGAAGTGCACTTAAATTCTTCCTATATCATCGGAGTTCACTACATTCGCCTATTTTTTGCCGTTCTTTCGAATGCAAGCTCCGTCGAATCCATAGGATCAATAGGAAAAGAGCTGACATGAAAAATTTCGGAATTTTTATTCGAGACCTATCTAGATCGAAAGATCTCGCCGAGTTACCCCTAGTAACAAGTTTTCAGCCAGATTGGAGATATCGACCAAATTGACCTTTTTAGGCCCTTTCTGACCCAACCCTATTCCAATATGGCCACTTTTTGTACCTAATGTATATGGCTAAAGTTGGTCACTGTAGCTGCGGTTTAAATAATCCATTGTCGACGATCCAAAGTGCTTTTCCAATGTATTTTTGGATGCTCTTTCAGAATCCGAAAGCAGAATTTAGCTAAGACAAACCGTTGCAAAGTTATATCAATAATTGGATTTTTAAAATTGTTTTCAAGCCTAAGAAGTGCACTTAAATTCTTCCGATATCATCGGAGTTCACTATATCCGCCTATTTTTTGCCGTTCTTTCGAATGCAAGCTCCGTCGAATCCATAGGATCAATAGGAAAAGAGCTAACACGAAAAATTTCGGAATTTTCATTCGAGACCTATCTAGATCGAAAGATCTCGCCGAGTTACCCCTAGGAACAAGTTTTCAGCCAGATTGGAGATATCGACCAAATTGACCTTTTTAGGCCCTTTCTGACCCAACCCTATTCCAATATGGCCACTTTTTGTACCTAATGTATATGGCTAAAGTTGGTCACTGTAGCTGCGGTTTAAATAATCCATTGTCGACGATCCAAAGTGCTTTTCCAATGTATTTTTGGATGCTCTTTCAGAATCCGAAAGCAGAATTTAGCTAAGACAAACCGTTGCAAAGTTATATCAATAATTGGATTTTTAAAATTGTTTTCAAGCCTAAGAAGTGCACTTAAATTCTTCCGATATCATCGGAGTTCACTATATCCGCCTATTTTTTGCCGTTCTTTCGAATGCAAGCTCCGTCGAATCCATAGGATCAATAGGAAAAGAGCTAACACGAAAAATTTCGGAATTTTCATTCGAGACCTATCTAGATAGAAAGATCTCGCCGAGTTACCCCTAGGAACAAGTTTTCAGCCAGATTGGAGATATCGACCAAATTGACCTTTTTAGGCGCTTTCTGACCCAACCCTATTCCAATATGGCCACTTTTTGTACCTAATGTATATGGCTAAAGTTGGTCACTGTAGCTGCGGTTTAAATAATCCATTTTCGACGATCCAAAGTGCTTTTCCAATGTATTTTTGGATGCTCTTTCAGAATCCGAAAGCAGAATTTAGCTAAGTCAAACCGTTGCAAAGTTATATCAATAATTTTATTTTTAAAATTGTTTTCAAGCCTAAGAAGTGCACTTAAATTCTTCCTATATCATCGGAGTTCACTACATTCGCCTATTTTTTGCCGTTCTTTCGAATGCAAGCTCCGTCGAATCCATAGGATCAATAGGAAAAGAGCTGACATGAAAAATTTCGGAATTTTTATTCGAGACCTATCTAGATCGAAAGATCTCGCCGAGTTACCCCTAGGAACAAGTTTTCAGCCAGATTGGAGATATCGACCAAATTGACCTTTTTAGGCCCTTTCTGACCCAACCCTATTCCAATATGGCCACTTTTTGTACCTAATGTATATGGCTAAAGTTGGTCACTGTAGCTGCGGTTTAAATAATCCATTGTCGACGATCCAAAGTGCTTTTCCAATGTATTTTTGGATGCTCTTTCAGAATCCGAAAGCAGAATTTAGCTAAGACAAACCGTTGCAAAGTTATATCAATAATTGGATTTTTAAAATTGTTTTCAAGCCTAAGAAGTGCACTTAAATTCTTCCGATATCATCGGAGTTCACTATATCCGCCTATTTTTTGCCGTTCTTTCGAATGCAAGCTCCGTCGAATCCATAGGATCAATAGGAAAAGAGCTATCACGAAAAATTTCGGAATTTTCATTCGAGACCTATCTAGATCGAAAGATCTCGCCGAGTTACTCCTAGGAACAAGTTTTCAGCCAGATTGGAGATATCGACCAAATTGACCGTTCTAGGCCCTTTCTGACCCAACCCTATTCCAATATGGCCACTTTTTGTACCTAATGTATATGGCTAAAGTTGATCACTGTAGCTGCGGTTTAAATAATCCATTTTCGACGATCCAAAGTGCTTTTCCAATGTATTTTTGGATGCTCTTTCAGAATCCGAAAGCAGAATTTAGCTAAGTCAAACGGTTGCAAAGTTATATCAATAATTGGATTTTTAAAATTGTTTTCAAGCCTAAGAAGTGCACTTAAATTCTTCCGATATCATCGGAGTTCACTATATCCGCCTATTTTTTGCCGTTCTTTCGAATGCAAGCTCCGTCGAATCCATAGGATCAATAGGAAAAGAGCTAACACGAAAAATTTCGGAATTTTCATTCGAGACCTATCTAGATAGAAAGATCTCGCCGAGTTACCCCTAGGAACAAGTTTTCAGCCAGATTGGAGATATCGACCAAATTGACCTTTTTAGGCCCTTTCTGACCCAACCCTATTCCAATATGGCCACTTTTTGTACCTAATGTATATGGCTGAAGTTGGTCACTGTAGCTGCGGTTTAAATAATCCATTTTCGACGATCCAAAGTGCTTTTCCAATGTATTTTTGGATGCTCTTTCAGAATCCGAAAGCAGAATTTAGCTAAGTCAAACCGTTGCAAAGTTATATCAATAATTGTATTTTTAAAATTGTTTTCAAGCCTAAGAAGTGCACTTAAATTCTTCCTATATCATCGGAGTTCACTACATTCGCCTATTTTTTGCCGTTCTTTCGAATGCAAGCTCCGTCGAATCCATAGGATCAATAGGAAAAGAGCTGACATGAAAAATTTCGGAATTTTTATTCGAGACCTATCTAGATCGAAAGATCTCGCCGAGTTACCCCTAGGAACAAGTTTTCAGCCAGATTGGAGATATCGACCAAATTGACCTTTTTAGGCCCTTTCTGACCCAACCCTATTCCAATATGGCCACTTTTTGTACCTAATGTATATGGCTAAAGTTGGTCACTGTAGCTGCGGTTTAAATAATCCATTGTCGACGATCCAAAGTGCTTTTCCAATGTATTTTTGGATGCTCTTTCAGAATCCGAAAGCAGAATTTAGCTAAGACAAACCGTTGCAAAGTTATATCAATAATTGGATTTTTAAAATTGTTTTCAAGCCTAAGAAGTGCACTTAAATTCTTCCGATATCATCGGAGTTCACTATATCCGCCTATTTTTTGCCGTTCTTTCGAATGCAAGCTCCGTCGAATCCATAGGATCAATAGGAAAAGAGCTAACACGAAAAATTTCGGAATTTTCATTAGAGACCTATCTAGATCGAAAGATCTCGCCGAGTCACCCCTAGGAACAAGTTTTCAGCCAGATTGGAGATATCGACCAAATTGACCTTTCTAGGCCCTTTCTGACCCAACCCTATTCCAATATGGCCACTTTTTGTACCTAATGTATATGGCTAAAGTTGATCACTGTAGCTGCGGTTTAAATAATCCATTTTCGACGATCCAAAGTGCTTTTCCAATGTATTTTTGGATGCTCTTTCAGAATCCGAAAGCAGAATTTAGCTAAGTCAAACGGTTGCAAAGTTATATCAATAATTGGATTTTTAAAATTGTTTTCAAGCCTAAGAAGTGCACTTAAATTCTTCCTATATCATCGGAGTTCACTACATTCGCCTATTTTTTGCCGTTCTTTCGAATGCAAGCTCCGTCGAATCCATAGGATCAATAGGAAAAGAGCTGACATGAAAAATTTCGGAATTTTTATTCGAGGCCTATCTAGATCGAAAGATCTCGCCGAGTTACCCCTAGGAACAAGTTTTCAGCCAGATTGGAGATATCGACCAAATTGACCTTTTTAGGCCCTTTCTGACCCAACCCTATTCCAATATGGCCACTTTTTGTACCTAATGTATATGGCTAAAGTTGGTCACTGTAGCTGCGGTTTAAATAATCCATTGTCGACGATCCAAAGTGCTTTTCCAATGTATTTTTGGATGCTCTTTCAGAATCCGAAAGCAGAATTTAGCTAAGACAAACCGTTGCAAAGTTATATCAATAATTGGATTTTTAAAATTGTTTTCAAGCCTAAGAAGTGCACTTAAATTCTTCCGATATCATCGGAATTCACTATATCCGCCTATTTTTTGCCGTTCTTTCGAATGCAAGCTCCGTCGAATCCATAGGATCAATAGGAAAAGAGCTAACACGAAAAATTTCGGAATTTTCATTCGAGACCTATCTAGATAGAAAGATCTCGCCGAGTTACCCCTAGGAACAAGTTTTCAGCCAGATTGGAGATATCGACCAAATTGACCTTTTTAGACCCTTTCTGACCCAACCCTATTCCAATATGGCCACTTTTTGTACCTAATGTATATATGGCTAAAGTTGGTCACTGTAGCTGCGGTTTAAATAATCCATTGTCGACGATCCAAAGTGCTTTTCCAATGTATTTTTGGATGCTCTTTCAGAATCCGAAAGCAGAATTTAGCTAAGTCAAACCGTTGCAAAGTTATATCAATAATTGTATTTTTAAAATTGTTTTCAAGCCTAAGAAGTGCACTTAAATTCTTCCTATATCATCGGAGTTCACTACATTCGCCTATTTTTTGCCGTTCTTTCGAATGCAAGCTCCGTCGAATCCATAGGATCAATAGGAAAAGAGCTGACATGAAAAATTTCGGAATTTTTATTCGAGACCTATCTAGATCGAAAGATCTCGCCGAGTTACCCCTAGGAACAAGTTTTCAGCCAGATTGGAGATATCGACCAAATTGACCTTTTTAGGCCCTTTCTGACCCAACCCTATTCCAATATGGCCACTTTTTGTACCTAATGTATATGGCTAAAGTTGGTCACTGTAGCTGCGGTTTAAATAATCCATTGTCGACGATCCAAAGTGCTTTTCCAATGTATTTTTGGATGCTCTTTCAGAATCCGAAAGCAGAATTTAGCTAAGACAAACCGTTGCAAAGTTATATCAATAATTGGATTTTTAAAATTGTTTTCAAGCCTAAGAAGTGCACTTAAATTCTTCCGATATCATCGGAGTTCACTATATCCGCCTATTTTTTGCCGTTCTTTCGAATGCAAGCTCCGTCGAATCCATAGGATCAATAGGAAAAGAGCTATCACGAAAAATTTCGGAATTTTCATTCGAGACCTATCTAGATCGAAAGATCTCGCCGAGTTACTCCTAGGAACAAGTTTTCAGCCAGATTGGAGATATCGACCAAATTGACCTTTCTAGGCCCTTTCTGACCCAACCCTATTCCAATATGGCCACTTTTTGTACCTAATGTATATGGCTAAAGTTGGTCACTGTAGCTGCGGTTTAAATAATCCATTTTCGACGATCCAAAGTGCTTTTCCAATGTATTTTTGGATGCTCTTTCAGAATCCGAAAGCAGAATTTAGCTAAGTCAAACGGTTGCAAAGATATAGCAATAATTCGATTTTTAAAATCGTTTTCAAGCCTAAGAAGTGCACTTAAATTCTTCCGATATCATCGGAGTTCACTACATTCGCCTATTTTTTGCCGTTCTTTCCAATGCAAGCTCCGTCGAATCCATAGGATCAATAGGAAAAGAGCTAACACGAAAAATTTCGGAATTTTCATTAGAGACCTATCTAGATCGAAAGATCTCGCCGAGTCACCCCTAGGAACAAGTTTTCAGCCAGATTGGAGATATCGACCAAATTGACCTTTCTAGGCCCTTTCTGACCCAACCCTATTCCAATATGGCCACTTTTTGTACCTAATGTATATGGCTAAAGTTGATCACTGTAGCTGCGGTTTAAATAATCCATTTTCGACGATCCAAAGTGCTTTTCCAATGTATTTTTGGATGCTCTTTCAGAATCCGAAAGCAGAATTTAGCTAAGTCAAACGGTTGCAAAGTTATATCAATAATTGGATTTTTAAAATTGTTTTCAAGCCTAAGAAGTGCACTTAAATTCTTCCTATATCATCGGAGTTCACTACATTCGCCTATTTTTTGCCGTTCTTTCGAATGCAAGCTCCGTCGAATCCATAGGATCAATAGGAAAAGAGCTGACATGAAAAATTTCGGAATTTTTATTCGAGGCCTATCTAGATCGAAAGATCTCGCCGAGTTACCCCTAGGAACAAGTTTTCAGCCAGATTGGAGATATCGACCAAATTGACCTTTTTAGGCCCTTTCTGACCCAACCCTATTCCAATATGGCCACTTTTTGTACCTAATGTATATGGCTAAAGTTGGTCACTGTAGCTGCGGTTTAAATAATCCATTGTCGACGATCCAAAGTGCTTTTCCAATGTATTTTTGGATGCTCTTTCAGAATCCGAAAGCAGAATTTAGCTAAGACAAACCGTTGCAAAGTTATATCAATAATTGGATTTTTAAAAATTGTTTTCAAGCCTAAGAAGTGCACTTAAATTCTTCCGATATCATCGGAATTCACTATATCCGCCTATTTTTTGCCGTTCTTTCGAATGCAAGCTCCGTCGAATCCATAGGATCAATAGGAAAAGAGCTGACATGAAAAATTTCGGAATTTTTATTCGAGGCCTATCTAGATCGAAAGATCTCGCCGAGTTACCCCTAGGAACAAGTTTTCAGCCAGATTGGAGATATCGACCAAATTGACCTTTTTAGGCCCTTTCTGACCCAACCCTATTCCAATATGGCCACTTTTTGTACCTAATGTATATGGCTAAAGTTGGTCACTGTAGCTGCGGTTTAAATAATCCATTGTCGACGATCCAAAGTGCTTTTCCAATGTATTTTTGGATGCTCTTTCAGAATCCGAAAGCAGAATTTAGCTAAGACAAACCGTTGCAAAGTTATATCAATAATTGGATTTTTAAAATTGTTTTCAAGCCTAAGAAGTGCACTTAAATTCTTCCGATATCATCGGAATTCACTATATCCGCCTATTTTTTGCCGTTCTTTCGAATGCAAGCTCCGTCGAATCCATAGGATCAATAGGAAAAGAGCTAACACGAAAAATTTCGGAATTTTCATTCGAGACCTATCTAGATAGAAAGATCTCGCCGAGTTACCCCTAGGAACAAGTTTTCAGCCAGATTGGAGATATCGACCAAATTGACCTTTTTAGACCCTTTCTGACCCAACCCTATTCCAATATGGCCACTTTTTGTACCTAATGTATATATGGCTAAAGTTGGTCACTGTAGCTGCGGTTTAAATAATCCATTGTCGACGATCCAAAGTGCTTTTCCAATGTATTTTTGGATGCTCTTTCAGAATCCGAAAGCAGAATTTAGCTAAGACAAACCGTTGCAAAGATATAGCAATAATTAGATTTTTAAAATTGTTTTCAATCCTAAGAAGTGCACTTAAATTCTTCCGATATCATCGGAGTTCACTATATCCGCCTATTTTTTGCCGTTCTTTCGAATGCAAGCTCCGTCGAATCCATAGGATCAATAGGAAACGAGCTAACACGAAAAATTTCGGAATTTTCATTCGAGACCTATCTAGATCGAAAGATCTCGCCGAGTTACCCCTAGGAACAAGTTTTCAGCCAGATTGGAGATATCGATCAAATTGACCTTTTTAGGCCCTTTCTGACCCAACCCTATTCCAATATGGCCACTTTTTGTACCTAAGGTATATGGCTAAAGTTGGTCACTGTACCTGCGGTTTAAATAATCCATTTTCGACGATCCAAAGTGCTTTTCCAATGTATTTTTGGATGCTCTTTCAGAATCCGAAAGCAGAATTTAGCTAACTCAAACGGTTGCAAAGTTATATCAATAATTGGATTTTTAAAATTGTTTTCAAGCCTAAGAAGTGCACTTAAATTCTTCCGATATCATCGGAGTTCACTATATCCGCCTATTTTTTGCCGTTCTTTCGAATGCAAGCTCCGTCGAATCCATAGGATCAATAGGAAAAGAGCTAACACGAAAAATTTCGGAATTTTCATTCGAGACCTATCTAGATAGAAAGATCTCGCCGAGTTACCCCTAGGAACAAGTTTTCAGCCAGATTGGAGATATCGACCAAATTGACCTTTTTAGACCCTTTCTGACCCAACCCTATTCCAATATGGCCACTTTTTGTACCTAATGTATATATGGCTAAAGTTGGTCACTGTAGCTGCGGTTTAAATAATCCATTGTCGACGATCCAAAGTGCTTTTCCAATGTATTTTTGGATGCTCTTTCAGAATCCGAAAGCAGAATTTAGCTAAGACAAACCGTTGCAAAGATATAGCAATAATTAGATTTTTAAAATTGTTTTCAATCCTAAGAAGTGCACTTAAATTCTTCCGATATCATCGGAGTTCACTATATCCGCCTATTTTTTGCCGTTCTTTCGAATGCAAGCTCCGTCGAATCCATAGGATCAATAGGAAACGAGCTAACACGAAAAATTTCGGAATTTTCATTCGAGACCTATCTAGATCGAAAGATCTCGCCGAGTTACCCCTAGGAACAAGTTTTCAGCCAGATTGGAGATATCGACCAAATTGACCTTTTTAGGCCCTTTCTGACCCAACCCTATTCCAATATGGCCACTTTTTGTACCTAATGTATATGGCTAAAGTTGGTCACTGTAGCTGCGGTTTAAATAATCCATTGTCGACGATCCAAAGTGCTTTTCCAATGTATTTTTGGATGCTCTTTCAGAATCCGAAAGCAGAATTTAGCTAACTCAAACGGTTGCAAAGTTATATCAATAATTGGATTTTTAAAATTGTTTTCAAGCCTAAGAAGTGCACTTAAATTCTTCCGATATCATCGGAGTTCACTACATTCGCCTATTTTTTGCCGTTCTTTCGAATGCAAGCTCCGTCGAATCCATAGGATCAATAGGAAAAGAGCTAACACGAAAAATTTCGGAATTTTCATTCGAGACCTATCTAGATCGAAAGATCTCGCCGAGTTACCCCTAGGAACAAGTTTTCAGCCAGATTGGAGATATCGACCAAATTGACCTTTCTAGGCCCTTTCTGACCCAACCCTATTCCAATATGGCCACTTTTTGTACCTAATGTATATGGCTAAAGTTGGTCACTGTAGATGCGGTTTAAATAATCCATTTTCGACGATCCAAAGTGCTTTTCCAATGTATTTTTGGATGCTCTTTCAGAATCCGAAAGCAGAATTTAGCTAAGTCAAACGGTTGCAAAGTTATATCAATAATTGGATTTTTAAAATTGTTTTCAAGCCTAAGAAGTGCACTTAAATTCTTCCTATATCATCGGAGTTCACTACATTCGCCTATTTTTTGCCGTTCTTTCGAATGCAAGCTCCGTCGAATCCATAGGATCAATAGGAAAAGAGCTGACATGAAAAATTTCGGAATTTTTATTCGAGACCTATCTAGATCGAAAGATCTCGCCGAGTTACCCCTAGGAACAAGTTTTCAGCCAGATTGGAGATATCGACCAAATTGACCTTTTTAGGCCCTTTCTGACCCAACCCTATTCCAATATGGCCACTTTTTGTACCTAATGTATATGGCTAAAGTTGGTCACTGTAGCTGCGGTTTAAATAATCCATTGTCGACGATCCAAAGTGCTTTTCCAATGTATTTTTGGATGCTCTTTCAGAATCCGAAAGCAGAATTTAGCTAAGACAAACCGTTGCAAAGTTATATCAATAATTGGATTTTTAAAATTGTTTTCAAGCCTAAGAAGTGCACTTAAATTCTTCCGATATCATCGGAGTTCACTATATCCGCCTATTTTTTGCCGTTCTTTCGAATGCAAGCTCCGTCGAATCCATAGGATCAATAGGAAAAGAGCTATCACGAAAAATTTCGGAATTTTCATTCGAGACCTATCTAGATCGAAAGATCTCGCCGAGTTACCCCTAGGAACAAGTTTTCAGCCAGATTGGAGATATCGATCAAATTGACCTTTTTAGGCCCTTTCTGACCCAACCCTATTCCAATATGGCCACTTTTTGTACCTAAGGTATATGGCTAAAGTTGGTCACTGTACCTGCGGTTTAAATAATCCATTTTCGACGATCCAAAGTGCTTTTCCAATGTATTTTTGGATGCTCTTTCAGAATCCGAAAGCAGAATTTAGCTAACTCAAACGGTTGCAAAGTTATATCAATAATTGGATTTTTAAAATTGTTTTCAAGCCTAAGAAGTGCACTTAAATTCTTCCGATATCATCGGAGTTCACTACATTCGCCTATTTTTTGCCGTTCTTTCGAATGCAAGCTCCGTCGAATCCATAGGATCAATAGGAAAAGAGCTAACACGAAAAATTTCGGAATTTTTATTCGAGACCTATCTAGATCGAAAGATCTCGCCGAGTTACTCCTAGGAACAAGTTTTCAGCCAGATTGGAGATATCGACCAAATTGACCTTTTTAGGCCCTTTCTGACCCAACCCTATTCCAATATGGCCACTTTTTGTACCTAATGTATATGGCTAAAGTTGGTCACTGTAGCTGCGGTTTAAATAATCCATTGTCGACGATCCAAAGTGCTTTTCCAATTTATTTTTGGATGCTCTTTCAGAATCCGAAAGCAGAATTTAGCTAAGACAAACCGTTGCAAAGTTATATCAATAATTGGATTTTTAAAATTGTTTTCAAGCATAAGAAGTGCACTTAAATTCTTCCGATATCATCGGAGTTCACTATATCCGCCTATTTTTTGCCGTTCTTTCGAATGCAACCTCCGTCGAATCCATAGGATCAATAGGAAAAGAGCTATCACGAAAAATTTCGGAATTTTCATTCGAGACCTATCTAGATCGAAAGATCTCGCCGAGTTACCCCTAAGAACAAGTTTTCAGCCAGATTGGAGATATCGATCAAATTGACCTTTTTAGGCCCTTTCTGACCCAACCCTATTCCAATATGGCCACTTTTTGTACCTAAGGTATATGGCTAAAGTTGGTCACTGTACCTGCGGTTTAAATAATCCATTTTCGACGATCCAAAGTGCTTTTCCAATGTATTTTTGGATGCTCTTTCAGAATCCGAAAGCAGAATTTAGCTAACTCAAACGGTTGCAAAGTTATATCAATAATTGGATTTTTAAAATTGTTTTCAAGCCTAAGAAGTGCACTTAAATTCTTCCGATATCATCGGAGTTCACTACATTCGCCTATTTTTTGCCGTTCTTTCGAATGCAAGCTCCGTCGAATCCATAGGATCAATAGGAAAAGAGCTAACACGAAAAATTTCGGAATTTTCATTCGAGACCTATCTAGATCGAAAGATCTCGCCGAGTTACCCCTAGGAACAAGTTTTCAGCCAGATTGGAGATATCGACCAAATTGACCTTTTTAGGCCCTTTCTGACCCAACCCTATTCCAATATGGCCACTTTTTGTACCTAATGTATATGGCTAAAGTTGGTCACTGTAGATGCGGTTTAAATAATCCATTTTCGACGATCCAAAGTGCTTTTCCAATGTATTTTTGGATGCTCTTTCAGAATCCGAAAGCAGAATTTAGCTAAGTCAAACGGTTGCAAAGTTATATCAATAATTCGATTTTTAAAATTGTTTTCAAGCCTAAGAAGTGCACTTAAATTCTTCCTATATCATCGGAGTTCACTACATTCGCCTATTTTTTGCCGTTCTTTCGAATGCAAGCTCCGTCGAATCCATAGGATCAATAGGAAAAGAGCTGACATGAAAAATTTCGGAATTTTTATTCGAGACCTATCTAGATCGAAAGATCTCGCCGAGTTACCCCTAGGAACAAGTTTTCAGCCAGATTGGAGATATCGACCAAATTGACCTTTTTAGGCCCTTTCTGACCCAACCCTATTCCAATATGGCCACTTTTTGTACCTAATGTATATGGCTAAAGTTGGTCACTGTAGCTGCGGTTTAAATAATCCATTGTCGACGATCCAAAGTGCTTTTCCAATGTATTTTTGGATGCTCTTTCAGAATCCGAAAGCAGAATTTAGCTAAGACAAACCGTTGCAAAGTTATATCAATAATTGGATTTTTAAAATTGTTTTCAAGCCTAAGAAGTGCACTTAAATTCTTCCGATATCATCGGAGTTCACTATATCCGCCTATTTTTTGCCGTTCTTTCGAATGCAAGCTCCGTCGAATCCATAGGATCAATAAGAAAAGAGCTAACACGAAAAATTTCGGAATTTTCATTCGAGACCTATCTAGATAGAAAGATCTCGCCGAGTTACCCCTAGGAACAAGTTTTCAGCCAGATTGGAGATATCGACCAAATTGACCTTTTTAGGCCCTTTCTGACCCAACCCTATTCCAATATGGCCACTTTTTGTACCTAATGTATATGGCTAAAGTTGGTCACTGTAGCTGCGGTTTAAATAATCCATTGTCGACGATCCAAAGTGCTTTTCCAATGTATTTTTGGATGCTCTTTCAGAATCCGAAAGCAGAATTTAGCTAAGACAAACCGTTGCAAAGTTATATCAATAATTGGATTTTTAAAATTGTTTTCAAGCCTAAGAAGTGCACTTAAATTCTTCCGATATCATCGGAGTTCACTATATCCGCCTATTTTTTGCCGTTCTTTCGAATGCAAGCTCCGTCGAATCCATAGGATCAATAGGAAAAGAGCTATCACGAAAAATTTCGGAATTTTCATTCGAGACCTATCTAGATCGAAAGATCTCGCCGAGTTACTCCTAGGAACAACTTTTCAGCCAGATTGGAGATATCGATCAAATTGACCTTTTTAGGCCCTTTCTGACCCAACCCTATTCCAATATGGCCACTTTTTGTACCTAAGGTATATGGCTAAAGTTGGTCACTGTAGCTGCGGTTTAAATAATCCATTTTCGACGATCCAAAGTGCTTTTCCAATGTATTTTTGGATGCTCTTTCAGAATCCGATAGCAGAATTTAGCTAACTCAAACGGTTGCAAAGATATAGCAATAATTCGATTTTTAAAATTGTTTTCAAGCCTAAGAAGTGCACTTAAATTCTTCCGATATCATCGGAGTTCACTATATCCGCCTATTTTTTGCCGTTCTTTCGAATTCAAGCTCCGTCGAATCCATAGGATCAATAGGAAACGAGCTAACACGAAAAATTTCGGAATTTTCATTCGAGACCTATCTAGATAGAAAGATCTCGCCGAGTTACCCCTAGGAACAAGTTTTCAGCCAGATTGGAGATATCGACCAAATTGACCTTTTTAGGCCCTTTCTGACCCAACCCTATTCCAATATGGCCACTTTTTGTACCTAATGTATATGGCTAAAGTTGGTCACTGTAGCTGCGGTTTAAATAATCCATTTTCGACGATCCAAAGTGCTTTTCCAATGTATTTTTGGATGCTCTTTCAGAATCCGAAAGCAGAATTTAGCTAAGTCAAACCGTTGCAAAGTTATATCAATAATTGTATTTTTAAAATTGTTTTCAAGCCTAAGAAGTGCACTTAAATTCTTCCTATATCATCGGAGTTCACTACATTCGCCTATTTTTTGCCGTTCTTTCGAATGCAAGCTCCGTCGAATCCATAGGATCAATAGGAAAAGAGCTGACATGAAAAATTTCGGAATTTTTATTCGAGACCTATCTAGATCGAAAGATCTCGCCGAGTTACCCCTAGGAACAAGTTTTCAGCCAGATTGGAGATATCGACCAAATTGACCTTTTTTGGCCCTTTCTGACCCAACCCTATTCCAATATGGCCACTTTTTGTACCTAATGTATATGGCTAAAGTTGGTCACTGTAGCTGCGGTTTAAATAATCCATTGTCGACGATCCAAAGTGCTTTTCCAATGTATTTTTGGATGCTCTTTCAGAATCCGAAAGCAGAATTTAGCTAAGACAAACCGTTGCAAAGTTATATCAATAATTGGATTTTTAAAATTGTTTTCAAGCCTAAGAAGTGCACTTAAATTCTTCCGATATCATCGGAGTTCACTATATCCGCCTATTTTTTGCCGTTCTTTCGAATGCAAGCTCCGTCGAATCCATAGGATCAATAGGAAAAGAGCTAACACGAAAAATTTCGGAATTTTCATTCGAGACCTATCTAGATAGAAAGATCTCGCCGAGTTACCCCTAGGAACAAGTTTTCAGCCAGATTGGAGATATCGACCAAATTGACCTTTTTAGGCCCTTTCTGACCCAACCCTATTCCAATATGGCCACTTTTTGTACCTAATGTATATGGCTAAAGTTGGTCACTGTAGCTGCGGTTTAAATAATCCATTGTCGACGATCCAAAGTGCTTTTCCAATGTATTTTTGGATGCTCTTTCAGAATCCGAAAGCAGAATTTAGCTAAGTCAAACCGTTGCAAAGTTATATCAATAACTGTATTTTTAAAATTGTTTTCAAGCCTAAGAAGTGCACTTAAATTCTTCCTATATCATCGGAGTTCACTACATTCGCCTATTTTTTGCCGTTCTTTCGAATGCAAGCTCCGTCGAATCCATAGGATCAATAGGAAAAGAGCTGACATGAAAAATTTCGGAATTTTTATTCGAGACCTATCTAGATCGAAAGATCTCGCCGAGTTACCCCTAGGAACAAGTTTTCAGCCAGATTGGAGATATCGACCAAATTGACCTTTTTAGGCCCTTTCTGACCCAACCCTATTCCAATATGGCCACTTTTTGTACCTAATGTATATGGCTAAAGTTGGTCACTGTAGCTGCGGTTTAAATAATCCATTGTCGACGATCCAAAGTGCTTTTCCAATGTATTTTTGGATGCTCTTTCAGAATCCGAAAGCAGAATTTAGCTAAGACAAACCGTTGCAAAGTTATATCAATAATTGGATTTTTAAAATTGTTTTCAAGCCTAAGAAGTGCACTTAAATTCTTCCGATATCATCGGAGTTCACTATATCCGCCTATTTTTTGCCGTTCTTTCGAATGCAAGCTCCGTCGAATCCATAGGATCAATAGGAAAAGAGCTATCACGAAAAATTTCGGAATTTTCATTCGAGACCTATCTAGATCGAAAGATCTCGCCGAGTTACTCCTAGGAACAACTTTTCAGCCAGATTGGAGATATCGATCAAATTGACCTTTTTAGGCCCTTTCTGACCCAACCCTATTCCAATATGGCCACTTTTTGTACCTAAGGTATATGGCTAAAGTTGGTCACTGTAGCTGCGGTTTAAATAATCCATTTTCGACGATCCAAAGTGCTTTTCCAATGTATTTTTGGATGCTCTTTCAGAATCCGATAGCAGAATTTAGCTAACTCAAACGGTTGCAAAGATATAGCAATAATTCGATTTTTAAAATTGTTTTCAAGCCTAAGAAGTGCACTTAAATTCTTCCGATATCATCGGAGTTCACTATATCCGCCTATTTTTTGCCGTTCTTTCGAATTCAAGCTCCGTCGAATCCATAGGATCAATAGGAAACGAGCTAACACGAAAAATTTCGGAATTTTCATTCGAGACCTATCTAGATAGAAAGATCTCGCCGAGTTACCCCTAGGAACAAGTTTTCAGCCAGATTGGAGATATCGACCAAATTGACCTTTTTAGGCCCTTTCTGACCCAACCCTATTCCAATATGGCCACTTTTTGTACCTAATGTATATGGCTAAAGTTGGTCACTGTAGCTGCGGTTTAAATAATCCATTTTCGACGATCCAAAGTGCTTTTCCAATGTATTTTTGGATGCTCTTTCAGAATCCGAAAGCAGAATTTAGCTAAGTCAAACCGTTGCAAAGTTATATCAATAATTGTATTTTTAAAATTGTTTTCAAGCCTAAGAAGTGCACTTAAATTCTTCCTATATCATCGGAGTTCACTACATTCGCCTATTTTTTGCCGTTCTTTCGAATGCAAGCTCCGTCGAATCCATAGGATCAATAGGAAAAGAGCTGACATGAAAAATTTCGGAATTTTTATTCGAGACCTATCTAGATCGAAAGATCTCGCCGAGTTACCCCTAGGAACAAGTTTTCAGCCAGATTGGAGATATCGACCAAATTGACCTTTTTTGGCCCTTTCTGACCCAACCCTATTCCAATATGGCCACTTTTTGTACCTAATGTATATGGCTAAAGTTGGTCACTGTAGCTGCGGTTTAAATAATCCATTGTCGACGATCCAAAGTGCTTTTCCAATGTATTTTTGGATGCTCTTTCAGAATCCGAAAGCAGAATTTAGCTAAGACAAACCGTTGCAAAGTTATATCAATAATTGGATTTTTAAAATTGTTTTCAAGCCTAAGAAGTGCACTTAAATTCTTCCGATATCATCGGAGTTCACTATATCCGCCTATTTTTTGCCGTTCTTTCGAATGCAAGCTCCGTCGAATCCATAGGATCAATAGGAAAAGAGCTAACACGAAAAATTTCGGAATTTTCATTCGAGACCTATCTAGATAGAAAGATCTCGCCGAGTTACCCCTAGGAACAAGTTTTCAGCCAGATTGGAGATATCGACCAAATTGACCTTTTTAGGCCCTTTCTGACCCAACCCTATTCCAATATGGCCACTTTTTGTACCTAATGTATATGGCTAAAGTTGGTCACTGTAGCTGCGGTTTAAATAATCCATTGTCGACGATCCAAAGTGCTTTTCCAATGTATTTTTGGATGCTCTTTCAGAATCCGAAAGCAGAATTTAGCTAAGTCAAACCGTTGCAAAGTTATATCAATAACTGTATTTTTAAAATTGTTTTCAAGCCTAAGAAGTGCACTTAAATTCTTCCTATATCATCGGAGTTCACTACATTCGCCTATTTTTTGCCGTTCTTTCGAATGCAAGCTCCGTCGAATCCATAGGATCAATAGGAAAAGAGCTGACATGAAAAATTTCGGAATTTTTATTCGAGACCTATCTAGATCGAAAGATCTCGCCGAGTTACCCCTAGGAACAAGTTTTCAGCCAGATTGGAGATATCGACCAAATTGACCTTTTTAGGCCCTTTCTGACCCAACCCTATTCCAATATGGCCACTTTTTGTACCTAATGTATATGGCTAAAGTTGGTCACTGTAGCTGCGGTTTAAATAATCCATTGTCGACGATCCAAAGTGCTTTTCCAATGTATTTTTGGATGCTCTTTCAGAATCCGAAAGCAGAATTTAGCTAAGACAAACCGTTGCAAAGTTATATCAATAATTGGATTTTTAAAATTGTTTTCAAGCCTAAGAAGTGCACTTAAATTCTTCCGATATCATCGGAGTTCACTATATCCGCCTATTTTTTGCCGTTCTTTCGAATGCAAGCTCCGTCGAATCCATAGGATCAATAGGAAAAGAGCTATCACGAAAAATTTCGGAATTTTCATTCGAGACCTATCTAGATCGAAAGATCTCGCCGAGTTACTCCTAGGAACAACTTTTCAGCCAGATTGGAGATATCGATCAAATTGACCTTTTTAGGCCCTTTCTGACCCAACCCTATTCCAATATGGCCACTTTTTGTACCTAAGGTATATGGCTAAAGTTGGTCACTGTAGCTGCGGTTTAAATAATCCATTTTCGACGATCCAAAGTGCTTTTCCAATGTATTTTTGGATGCTCTTTCAGAATCCGATAGCAGAATTTAGCTAACTCAAACGGTTGCAAAGATATAGCAATAATTCGATTTTTAAAATTGTTTTCAAGCCTAAGAAGTGCACTTAAATTCTTCCGATATCATCGGAGTTCACTATATCCGCCTATTTTTTGCCGTTCTTTCGAATTCAAGCTCCGTCGAATCCATAGGATCAATAGGAAACGAGCTAACACGAAAAATTTCGGAATTTTCATTCGAGACCTATCTAGATAGAAAGATCTCGCCGAGTTACCCCTAGGAACAAGTTTTCAGCCAGATTGGAGATATCGACCAAATTGACCTTTTTAGGCCCTTTCTGACCCAACCCTATTCCAATATGGCCACTTTTTGTACCTAATGTATATGGCTAAAGTTGGTCACTGTAGCTGCGGTTTAAATAATCCATTTTCGACGATCCAAAGTGCTTTTCCAATGTATTTTTGGATGCTCTTTCAGAATCCGAAAGCAGAATTTAGCTAAGTCAAACCGTTGCAAAGTTATATCAATAATTGTATTTTTAAAATTGTTTTCAAGCCTAAGAAGTGCACTTAAATTCTTCCTATATCATCGGAGTTCACTACATTCGCCTATTTTTTGCCGTTCTTTCGAATGCAAGCTCCGTCGAATCCATAGGATCAATAGGAAAAGAGCTGACATGAAAAATTTCGGAATTTTTATTCGAGACCTATCTAGATCGAAAGATCTCGCCGAGTTACCCCTAGGAACAAGTTTTCAGCCAGATTGGAGATATCGACCAAATTGACCTTTTTTGGCCCTTTCTGACCCAACCCTATTCCAATATGGCCACTTTTTGTACCTAATGTATATGGCTAAAGTTGGTCACTGTAGCTGCGGTTTAAATAATCCATTGTCGACGATCCAAAGTGCTTTTCCAATGTATTTTTGGATGCTCTTTCAGAATCCGAAAGCAGAATTTAGCTAAGACAAACCGTTGCAAAGTTATATCAATAATTGGATTTTTAAAATTGTTTTCAAGCCTAAGAAGTGCACTTAAATTCTTCCGATATCATCGGAGTTCACTATATCCGCCTATTTTTTGCCGTTCTTTCGAATGCAAGCTCCGTCGAATCCATAGGATCAATAGGAAAAGAGCTAACACGAAAAATTTCGGAATTTTCATTCGAGACCTATCTAGATAGAAAGATCTCGCCGAGTTACCCCTAGGAACAAGTTTTCAGCCAGATTGGAGATATCGACCAAATTGACCTTTTTAGGCCCTTTCTGACCCAACCCTATTCCAATATGGCCACTTTTTGTACCTAATGTATATGGCTAAAGTTGGTCACTGTAGCTGCGGTTTAAATAATCCATTGTCGACGATCCAAAGTGCTTTTCCAATGTATTTTTGGATGCTCTTTCAGAATCCGAAAGCAGAATTTAGCTAAGTCAAACCGTTGCAAAGTTATATCAATAACTGTATTTTTAAAATTGTTTTCAAGCCTAAGAAGTGCACTTAAATTCTTCCTATATCATCGGAGTTCACTACATTCGCCTATTTTTTGCCGTTCTTTCGAATGCAAGCTCCGTCGAATCCATAGGATCAATAGGAAAAGAGCTGACATGAAAAATTTCGGAATTTTTATTCGAGACCTATCTAGATCGAAAGATCTCGCCGAGTTACCCCTAGGAACAAGTTTTCAGCCAGATTGGAGATATCGACCAAATTGACCTTTTTAGGCCCTTTCTGACCCAACCCTATTCCAATATGGCCACTTTTTGTACCTAATGTATATGGCTAAAGTTGGTCACTGTAGCTGCGGTTTAAATAATCCATTGTCGACGATCCAAAGTGCTTTTCCAATGTATTTTTGGATGCTCTTTCAGAATCCGAAAGCAGAATTTAGCTAAGACAAACCGTTGCAAAGTTATATCAATAATTGGATTTTTAAAATTGTTTTCAAGCCTAAGAAGTGCACTTAAATTCTTCCGATATCATCGGAGTTCACTATATCCGCCTATTTTTTGCCGTTCTTTCGAATGCAAGCTCCGTCGAATCCATAGGATCAATAGGAAAAGAGCTATCACGAAAAATTTCGGAATTTTCATTCGAGACCTATCTAGATCGAAAGATCTCGCCGAGTTACTCCTAGGAACAAGTTTTCAGCCAGATTGGAGATATCGACCAAATTGACCTTTCTAGGCCCTTTCTGACCCAACCCTATTCCAATATGGCCACTTTTTGTACCTAATGTATATATGGCTAAAGTTGGTCACTGTAGCTGCGGTTTAAATAATCCATTGTCGACGATCCAAAGTGCTTTTCCAATGTATTTTTGGATGCTCTTTCAGAATCCGAAAGCAGAATTTAGCTAAGACAAACCGTTGCAAAGATATAGCAATAATTAGATTTTTAAAATTGTTTTCAATCCTAAGAAGTGCACTTAAATTCTTCCGATATCATCGGAGTTCACTATATCCGCCTATTTTTTGCCGTTCTTTCGAATGCAAGCTCCGTCGAATCCATAGGATCAATAGGAAACGAGCTAACACGAAAAATTTCGGAATTTTCATTCGAGACCTATCTAGATCGAAAGATCTCGCCGAGTTACCCCTAGGAACAAGTTTTCAGCCAGATTGGAGATATCGACCAAATTGACCTTTTTAGGCCCTTTCTGACCCAACCCTATTCCAATATGGCCACTTTTTGTACCTAATGTATATGGCTAAAGTTGGTCACTGTAGCTGCGGTTTAAATAATCCATTTTCGACGATCCAAAGTGCTTTTCCAATGTATTTTTGGATGCTCTTTCAGAATCCGAAAGCAGAATTTAGCTAAGTCAAACCGTTGCAAAGTTATATCAATAATTGTATTTTTAAAATTGTTTTCAAGCCTAAGAAGTGCACTTAAATTCTTCCTATATCATCGGAGTTCACTACATTCGCCTATTTTTTGCCGTTCTTTCGAATGCAAGCTCCGTCGAATCCATAGGATCAATAGGAAAAGAGCTGACATGAAAAATTTCGGAATTTTTATTCGAGACCTATCTAGATCGAAAGATCTCGCCGAGTTACCCCTAGGAACAAGTTTTCAGCCAGATTGGAGATATCGACCAAATTGACCTTTTTTGGCCCTTTCTGACCCAACCCTATTCCAATATGGCCACTTTTTGTACCTAATGTATATGGCTAAAGTTGGTCACTGTAGCTGCGGTTTAAATAATCCATTGTCGACGATCCAAAGTGCTTTTCCAATGTATTTTTGGATGCTCTTTCAGAATCCGAAAGCAGAATTTAGCTAAGACAAACCGTTGCAAAGTTATATCAATAATTGGATTTTTAAAATTGTTTTCAAGCCTAAGAAGTGCACTTAAATTCTTCCGATATCATCGGAGTTCACTATATCCGCCTATTTTTTGCCGTTCTTTCGAATGCAAGCTCCGTCGAATCCATAGGATCAATAGGAAAAGAGCTAACACGAAAAATTTCGGAATTTTCATTCGAGACCTATCTAGATAGAAAGATCTCGCCGAGTTACCCCTAGGAACAAGTTTTCAGCCAGATTGGAGATATCGACCAAATTGACCTTTTTAGGCCCTTTCTGACCCAACCCTATTCCAATATGGCCACTTTTTGTACCTAATGTATATGGCTAAAGTTGGTCACTGTAGCTGCGGTTTAAATAATCCATTGTCGACGATCCAAAGTGCTTTTCCAATGTATTTTTGGATGCTCTTTCAGAATCCGAAAGCAGAATTTAGCTAAGTCAAACCGTTGCAAAGTTATATCAATAACTGTATTTTTAAAATTGTTTTCAAGCCTAAGAAGTGCACTTAAATTCTTCCTATATCATCGGAGTTCACTACATTCGCCTATTTTTTGCCGTTCTTTCGAATGCAAGCTCCGTCGAATCCATAGGATCAATAGGAAAAGAGCTGACATGAAAAATTTCGGAATTTTTATTCGAGACCTATCTAGATCGAAAGATCTCGCCGAGTTACCCCTAGGAACAAGTTTTCAGCCAGATTGGAGATATCGACCAAATTGACCTTTTTAGGCCCTTTCTGACCCAACCCTATTCCAATATGGCCACTTTTTGTACCTAATGTATATGGCTAAAGTTGGTCACTGTAGCTGCGGTTTAAATAATCCATTGTCGACGATCCAAAGTGCTTTTCCAATGTATTTTTGGATGCTCTTTCAGAATCCGAAAGCAGAATTTAGCTAAGACAAACCGTTGCAAAGTTATATCAATAATTGGATTTTTAAAATTGTTTTCAAGCCTAAGAAGTGCACTTAAATTCTTCCGATATCATCGGAGTTCACTATATCCGCCTATTTTTTGCCGTTCTTTCGAATGCAAGCTCCGTCGAATCCATAGGATCAATAGGAAAAGAGCTATCACGAAAAATTTCGGAATTTTCATTCGAGACCTATCTAGATCGAAAGATCTCGCCGAGTTACTCCTAGGAACAAGTTTTCAGCCAGATTGGAGATATCGACCAAATTGACCTTTCTAGGCCCTTTCTGACCCAACCCTATTCCAATATGGCCACTTTTTGTACCTAATGTATATGGCTAAAGTTGGTCACTGTAGCTGCGGTTTAAATAATCCATTTTCGACGATCCAAAGTGCTTTTCCAATGTATTTTTGGATGCTCTTTCAGAATCCGAAAGCAGAATTTAGCTAAGTCAAACGGTTGCAAAGATATAGCAATAATTCGATTTTTAAAATCGTTTTCAAGCCTAAGAAGTGCACTTAAATTCTTCCGATATCATCGGAGTTCACTACATTCGCCTATTTTTTGCCGTTCTTTCCAATGCAAGCTCCGTCGAATCCATAGGATCAATAGGAAAAGAGCTAACACGAAAAATTTCGGAATTTTCATTAGAGACCTATCTAGATCGAAAGATCTCGCCGAGTCACCCCTAGGAACAAGTTTTCAGCCAGATTGGAGATATCGACCAAATTGACCTTTCTAGGCCCTTTCTGACCCAACCCTATTCCAATATGGCCACTTTTTGTACCTAATGTATATGGCTAAAGTTGATCACTGTAGCTGCGGTTTAAATAATCCATTTTCGACGATCCAAAGTGCTTTTCCAATGTATTTTTGGATGCTCTTTCAGAATCCGAAAGCAGAATTTAGCTAAGTCAAACGGTTGCAAAGTTATATCAATAATTGGATTTTTAAAATTGTTTTCAAGCCTAAGAAGTGCACTTAAATTCTTCCTATATCATCGGAGTTCACTACATTCGCCTATTTTTTGCCGTTCTTTCGAATGCAAGCTCCGTCGAATCCATAGGATCAATAGGAAAAGAGCTGACATGAAAAATTTCGGAATTTTTATTCGAGGCCTATCTAGATCGAAAGATCTCGCCGAGTTACCCCTAGGAACAAGTTTTCAGCCAGATTGGAGATATCGACCAAATTGACCTTTTTAGGCCCTTTCTGACCCAACCCTATTCCAATATGGCCACTTTTTGTACCTAATGTATATGGCTAAAGTTGGTCACTGTAGCTGCGGTTTAAATAATCCATTGTCGACGATCCAAAGTGCTTTTCCAATGTATTTTTGGATGCTCTTTCAGAATCCGAAAGCAGAATTTAGCTAAGACAAACCGTTGCAAAGTTATATCAATAATTGGATTTTTAAAATTGTTTTCAAGCCTAAGAAGTGCACTTAAATTCTTCCGATATCATCGGAGTTCACTATATCCGCCTATTTTTTGCCGTTCTTTCGAATGCAAGCTCCGTCGTATCCATAGGATCAATAGGAAAAGAGCTAACACGAAAAATTTCGGAATTTTCATTCGAGACCTATCTAGATAGAAAGATCTCGCCGAGTTACCCCTAGGAACAAGTTTTCAGCCAGATTGGAGATATCGACCAAATTGACCTTTTTAGGCCCTTTCTGACCCAACCCTATTCCAATATGGCCACTTTTTGTACCTAATGTATATATGGCTAAAGTTGGTCACTGTAGCTGCGGTTTAAATAATCCATTGTCGACGATCCAAAGTGCTTTTCCAATGTATTTTTGGATGCTCTTTCAGAATCCGAAAGCAGAATTTAGCTAAGACAAACCGTTGCAAAGATATAGCAATAATTCGATTTTTAAAATTGTTTTCAATCCTAAGAAGTGCACTTAAATTCTTCCGATATCATCGGAGTTCACTATATCCGCCTATTTTTTGCCGTTCTTTCGAATGCAAGCTCCGTCGAATCCATAGGATCAATAGGACACGAGCTAACACGAAAAATTTCGGAATTTTCATTCGAGACCTATCTAGATAGAAAGATCTCGCCGAGTTACCCCTAGGAACAAGTTTTCAGCCAGATTGGAGATATCGACCAAATTGACCTTTTTAGGCCCTTTCTGACCCAACCCTATTCCAATATGGCCACTTTTTGTACCTAATGTATATGGCTAAAGTTGGTCACTGTAGCTGCGGTTTAAATAATCCATTTTCGACGATCCAAAGTGCTTTTCCAATGTATTTTTGGATGCTCTTTCAGAATCCGAAAGCAGAATTTAGCTAAGTCAAACGGTTGCAAAGTTATATCAATAATTCGATTTTTAAAATTGTTTTCAAGCCTAAGAAGTGCACTTAAATTCTTCCTATATCATCGGAGTTCACTACATTCGCCTATTTTTTGCCGTTCTTTCGAATGCAAGCTCCGTCGAATCCATAGGATCAATAGGAAAAGAGCTGACATGAAAAATTTCGGAATTTTTATTCGAGACCTATCTAGATCGAAAGATCTCGCCGAGTTACCCCTAGTAACAAGTTTTCAGCCAGATTGGAGATATCGACCAAATTGACCTTTTTAGGCCCTTTCTGACCCAACCCTATTCCAATATGGCCACTTTTTGTACCTAATGTATATGGCTAAAGTTGGTCACTGTAGCTGCGGTTTAAATAATCCATTGTCGACGATCCAAAGTGCTTTTCCAATGTATTTTTGGATGCTCTTTCAGAATCCGAAAGCAGAATTTAGCTAAGACAAACCGTTGCAAAGTTATATCAATAATTGGATTTTTAAAATTGTTTTCAAGCCTAAGAAGTGCACTTAAATTCTTCCGATATCATCGGAGTTCACTATATCCGCCTATTTTTTGCCGTTCTTTCGAATGCAAGCTCCGTCGAATCCATAGGATCAATAGGAAAAGAGCTAACACGAAAAATTTCGGAATTTTCATTCGAGACCTATCTAGATCGAAAGATCTCGCCGAGTTACCCCTAGGAACAAGTTTTCAGCCAGATTGGAGATATCGACCAAATTGACCTTTTTAGGCCCTTTCTGACCCAACCCTATTCCAATATGGCCACTTTTTGTACCTAATGTATATGGCTAAAGTTGGTCACTGTAGCTGCGGTTTAAATAATCCATTGTCGACGATCCAAAGTGCTTTACCAATGTATTTTTGGATGCTCTTTCAGAATCCGAAAGCAGAATTTAGCTAAGACAAACCGTTGCAAAGTTATATCAATAATTGGATTTTTAAAATTGTTTTCAAGCCTAAGAAGTGCACTTAAATTCTTCCGATATCATCGGAGTTCACTATATCCGCCTATTTTTTGCCGTTCTTTCGAATGCAAGCTCCGTCGAATCCATAGGATCAATAGGAAAAGAGCTAACACGAAAAATTTCGGAATTTTCATTCGAGACCTATCTAGATAGAAAGATCTCGCCGAGTTACCCCTAGGAACAAGTTTTCAGCCAGATTGGAGATATCGACCAAATTGACCTTTTTAGGCGCTTTCTGACCCAACCCTATTCCAATATGGCCACTTTTTGTACCTAATGTATATGGCTAAAGTTGGTCACTGTAGCTGCGGTTTAAATAATCCATTTTCGACGATCCAAAGTGCTTTTCCAATGTATTTTTGGATGCTCTTTCAGAATCCGAAAGCAGAATTTAGCTAAGTCAAACCGTTGCAAAGTTATATCAATAATTTTATTTTTAAAATTGTTTTCAAGCCTAAGAAGTGCACTTAAATTCTTCCTATATCATCGGAGTTCACTACATTCGCCTATTTTTTGCCGTTCTTTCGAATGCAAGCTCCGTCGAATCCATAGGATCAATAGGAAAAGAGCTGACATGAAAAATTTCGGAATTTTTATTCGAGACCTATCTAGATCGAAAGATCTCGCCGAGTTACCCCTAGGAACAAGTTTTCAGCCAGATTGGAGATATCGACCAAATTGACCTTTTTAGGCCCTTTCTGACCCAACCCTATTCCAATATGGCCACTTTTTGTACCTAATGTATATGGCTAAAGTTGGTCACTGTAGCTGCGGTTTAAATAATCCATTGTCGACGATCCAAAGTGCTTTTCCAATGTATTTTTGGATGCTCTTTCAGAATCCGAAAGCAGAATTTAGCTAAGACAAACCGTTGCAAAGTTATATCAATAATTGGATTTTTAAAATTGTTTTCAAGCCTAAGAAGTGCACTTAAATTCTTCCGATATCATCGGAGTTCACTATATCCGCCTATTTTTTGCCGTTCTTTCGAATGCAAGCTCCGTCGAATCCATAGGATCAATAGGAAAAGAGCTATCACGAAAAATTTCGGAATTTTCATTCGAGACCTATCTAGATCGAAAGATCTCGCCGAGTTACTCCTAGGAACAAGTTTTCAGCCAGATTGGAGATATCGACCAAATTGACCTTTCTAGGCCCTTTCTGACCCAACCCTATTCCAATATGGCCACTTTTTGTACCTAATGTATATGGCTAAAGTTGATCACTGTAGCTGCGGTTTAAATAATCCATTTTCGACGATCCAAAGTGCTTTTCCAATGTATTTTTGGATGCTCTTTCAGAATCCGAAAGCAGAATTTAGCTAAGACAAACCGTTGCAAAGTTATATCAATAATTGGATTTTTAAAATTGTTTTCAAGCCTAAGAAGTGCACTTAAATTCTTCCGATATCATCGGAGTTCACTATATCCGCCTATTTTTTGCCGTTCTTTCGAATGCAAGCTCCGTCGAATCCATAGGATCAATAGGAAAAGAGCTATCACGAAAAATTTCGGAATTTTCATTCGAGACCTATCTAGATCGAAAGATCTCGCCGAGTTACTCCTAGGAACAAGTTTTCAGCCAGATTGGAGATATCGACCAAATTGACCTTTCTAGGCCCTTTCTGACCCAACCCTATTCCAATATGGCCACTTTTTGTACCTAATGTATATGGCTAAAGTTGGTCACTGTAGCTGCGGTTTAAATAATCCATTTTCGACGATCCAAAGTGCTTTTCCAATGTATTTTTGGATGCTCTTTCAGAATCCGAAAGCAGAATTTAGCTAAGTCAAACGGTTGCAAAGATATAGCAATAATTCGATTTTTAAAATCGTTTTCAAGCCTAAGAAGTGCACTTAAATTCTTCCGATATCATCGGAGTTCACTACATTCGCCTATTTTTTGCCGTTCTTTCCAATGCAAGCTCCGTCGAATCCATAGGATCAATAGGAAAAGAGCTAACACGAAAAATTTCGGAATTTTCATTAGAGACCTATCTAGATCGAAAGATCTCGCCGAGTCACCCCTAGGAACAAGTTTTCAGCCAGATTGGAGATATCGACCAAATTGACCTTTCTAGGCCCTTTCTGACCCAACCCTATTCCAATATGGCCACTTTTTGTACCTAATGTATATGGCTAAAGTTGATCACTGTAGCTGCGGTTTAAATAATCCATTTTCGACGATCCAAAGTGCTTTTCCAATGTATTTTTGGATGCTCTTTCAAAATCCGAAAGCAGAATTTAGCTAAGTCAAACGGTTGCAAAGTTATATCAATAATTGGATTTTTAAAATTGTTTTCAAGCCTAAGAAGTGCACTTAAATTCTTCCTATATCATCGGAGTTCACTACATTCGCCTATTTTTTGCCGTTCTTTCGAATGCAAGCTCCGTCGAATCCATAGGATCAATAGGAAAAGAGCTGACATGAAAAATTTCGGAATTTTTATTCGAGGCCTATCTAGATCGAAAGATCTCGCCGAGTTACCCCTAGGAACAAGTTTTCAGCCAGATTGGAGATATCGACCAAATTGACCTTTTTAGGCCCTTTCTGACCCAACCCTATTCCAATATGGCCACTTTTTGTACCTAATGTATATGGCTAAAGTTGGTCACTGTAGCTGCGGTTTAAATAATCCATTGTCGACGATCCAAAGTGCTTTTCCAATGTATTTTTGGATGCTCTTTCAGAATCCGAAAGCAGAATTTAGCTAAGACAAACCGTTGCAAAGTTATATCAATAATTGGATTTTTAAAATTGTTTTCAAGCCTAAGAAGTGCACTTAAATTCTTCCGATATCATCGGAGTTCACTATATCCGCCTATTTTTTGCCGTTCTTTCGAATGCAAGCTCCGTCGAATCCATAGGATCAATAGGAAAAGAGCTAACACGAAAAATTTCGGAATTTTCATTCGAGACCTATCTAGATAGAAAGATCTCGCCGAGTTACCCCTAGGAACAAGTTTTCAGCCAGATTGGAGATATCGACCAAATTGACCTTTTTAGACCCTTTCTGACCCAACCCTATTCCAATATGGCCACTTTTTGTACCTAATGTATATATGGCTAAAGTTGGTCACTGTAGCTGCGGTTTAAATAATCCATTGTCGACGATCCAAAGTGCTTTTCCAATGTATTTTTGGATGCTCTTTCAGAATCCGAAAGCAGAATTTAGCTAAGACAAACCGTTGCAAAGATATAGCAATAATTAGATTTTTAAAATTGTTTTCAATCCTAAGAAGTGCACTTAAATTCTTCCGATATCATCGGAGTTCACTATATCCGCCTATTTTTTGCCGTTCTTTCGAATGCAAGCTCCGTCGAATCCATAGGATCAATAGGAAACGAGCTAACACGAAAAATTTCGGAATTTTCATTCGAGACCTATCTAGATAGAAAGATCTCGCCGAGTTACCCCTAGGAACAAGTTTTCAGCCAGATTGGAGATATCGACCAAATTGACCTTTTTAGGCCCTTTCTGACCCAACCCTATTCCAATATGGCCACTTTTTGTACCTAATGTATATGGCTAAAGTTGGTCACTGTAGCTGCGGTTTAAATAATCCATTTTCGACGATCCAAAGTGCTTTTCCAATGTATTTTTGGATGCTCTTTCAGAATCCGAAAGCAGAATTTAGCTAAGTCAAACGGTTGCAAAGTTATATCAATAATTCGATTTTTAAAATTGTTTTCAAGCCTAAGAAGTGCACTTAAATTCTTCCTATATCATCGGAGTTCACTACATTCGCCTATTTTTTGCCGTTCTTTCGAATGCAAGCTCCGTCGAATCCATAGGATCAATAGGAAAAGAGCTGACATGAAAAATTTCGGAATTTTTATTCGAGACCTATCTAGATCGAAAGATCTCGCCGAGTTACCCCTAGGAACAAGTTTTCAGCCAGATTGGAGATATCGACCAAATTGACCTTTTTAGGCCCTTTCTGACCCAACCCTATTCCAATATGGCCACTTTTTGTACCTAATGTATATGGCTAAAGTTGGTCACTGTAGCTGCGGTTTAAATAATCCATTTTCGACGATCCAAAGTGCTTTTCCAATGTATTTTTGGATGCTCTTTCAGAATCCGAAAGCAGAATTTAGCTAAGTCAAACCGTTGCAAAGTTATATCAATAATTGGATTTTTAAAATTGTTTTCAAGCCTAAGAAGTGCACTTAAATTCTTCCGATATCATCGGAGTTCACTATATCCGCCTATTTTTTGCCGTTCTTTCGAATGCAAGCTCCGTCGAATCCATAGGATCAATAGGAAAAGAGCTGACATGAAAAATTTCGGAATTTTTATTCGAGACCTATCTAGATCGAAAGATCTCGCCGAGTTACCCCTAGGAACAAGTTTTCAGCCAGATTGGAGATATCGACCAAATTGACCTTTTTAGGCCCTTTCTGACCCAACCCTATTCCAATATGGCCACTTTTTGTACCTAATGTATATGGCTAAAGTTGGTCACTGTAGCTGCGGTTTAAATAATCCATTTTCGACGATCCAAAGTGCTTTTCCAATGTATTTTTGGATGCTCTTTCAGAATCCGAAAGCAGAATTTAGCTAAGTCAAACGGTTGCAAAGATATAGCAATAATTCGATTTTTAAAATCGTTTTCAAGCCTAAGAAGTGCACTTAAATTCTTCCGATATCATCGGAGTTCACTACATTCGCCTATTTTTTGCCGTTCTTTCCAATGCAAGCTCCGTCGAATCCATAGGATCAATAGGAAAATAGCTAACACGAAAAATTTCGGAATTTTCATTAGAGACCTATCTAGATCGAAAGATCTCGCCGAGTCACCCCTAGGAACAAGTTTTCAGCCAGATTGGAGATATCGACCAAATTGACCTTTCTAGGCCCTTTCTGACCCAACCCTATTCCAATATGGCCACTTTTTGTACCTAAGGTATATGGCTAAAGTTGGTCACTGTAGCTGCGGTTTAAATAATCCATTTTCGACGATCCAAAGTGCTTTTCCAATGTATTTTTGGATGCTCTTTCAGAATCCGAAAGCAGAATTTAGCTAAGACAAACCGTTGCAAAGTTATATCAATAATTGGATTTTTAAAATTGTTTTCAAGCCTAAGAAGTGCACTTAAATTCTTCCGATATCATCGGAGTTCACTATATCCGCCTATTTTTTGCCGTTCTTTCGAATGCAAGCTCCGTCGAATCCATAGGATCAATAGGAAAAGAGCTGACATGAAAAATTTCGGAATTTTTATTCGAGACCTATCTAGATCGAAAGATCTCGCCGAGTTACCCCTAGGAACAAGTTTTCAGCCAGATTGGAGATATCGACCAAATTGACCTTTTTAGGCCCTTTCTGACCCAACCCTATTCCAATATGGCCACTTTTTGTACCTAATGTATATGGCTAAAGTTGGTCACTGTAGCTGCGGTTTAAATAATCCATTTTCGACGATCCAAAGTGCTTTTCCAATGTATTTTTGGATGCTCTTTCAGAATCCGAAAGCAGAATTTAGCTAAGTCAAACGGTTGCAAAGATATAGCAATAATTCGATTTTTAAAATCGTTTTCAAGCCTAAGAAGTGCACTTAAATTCTTCCGATATCATCGGAGTTCACTACATTCGCCTATTTTTTGCCGTTCTTTCCAATGCAAGCTCCGTCGAATCCATAGGATCAATAGGAAAAGAGCTAACACGAAAAATTTCGGAATTTTCATTAGAGACCTATCTAGATCGAAAGATCTCGCCGAGTCACCCCTAGGAACAAGTTTTCAGCCAGATTGGAGATATCGACCAAATTGACCTTTCTAGGCCCTTTCTGACCCAACCCTATTCCAATATGGCCACTTTTTGTACCTAAGGTATATGGCTAAAGTTGGTCACTGTAGCTGCGGTTTAAATAATCCATTTTCGACGATCCAAAGTGCTTTTCCAATGTATTTTTGGATGCTCTTTCAGAATCCGAAAGCAGAATTTAGCTAAGTCAAACGGTTGCAAAGTTATATCAATAATTGGATTTTTAAAATTGTTTTCAAGCCTAAGAAGTGCACTTAAATTCTTCCTATATCATCGGAGTTCACTACATTCGCCTATTTTTTGCCGTTCTTTCGAATGCAAGCTCCGTCGAATCCATAGGATCAATAGGAAAAGAGCTGACATGAAAAATTTCGGAATTTTTATTCGAGACCTATCTAGATCGAAAGATCTCGCCGAGTTACCCCTAGGAACAAGTTTTCAGCCAGATTGGAGATATCGATCAAATTGACCTTTTTAGGCCCTTTCTGACCCAACCCTATTCCAATATGGCCACTTTTTGTACCTAAGGTATATGGCTAAAGTTGGTCACTGTACCTGCGGTTTAAATAATCCATTTTCGACGATCCAAAGTGCTTTTCCAATGTATTTTTGGATGCTCTTTCAGAATCCGAAAGCAGAATTTAGCTAACTCAAACGGTTGCAAAGTTATATCAATAATTGGATTTTTAAAATTGTTTTCAAGCCTAAGAAGTGCACTTAAATTCTTCCGATATCATCGGAGTTCACTACATTCGCCTATTTTTTGCCGTTCTTTCGAATGCAAGCTCCGTCGAATCCATAGGATCAATAGGAAAAGAGCTATCACGAAAAATTTCGGAATTTTCATTCGAGACCTATCTAGGTCGAAAGATCTCGCCGAGTTACCCCTAGGAACAAGTTTTCAGCCAGATTGGAGATATCGATCAAATTGACCTTTTTAGGCCCTTTCTGACCCAACCCTATTCCAATATGGCCACTTTTTGTACCTAAGGTATATGGCTAAAGTTGGTCACTGTACCTGCGGTTTAAATAATCCATTTTCGACGATCCAAAGTGCTTTTCCAATGTATTTTTGGATGCTCTTTCAGAATCCGAAAGCAGAATTTAGCTAACTCAAACGGTTGCAAAGTTATATCAATAATTGGATTTTTAAAATTGTTTTCAAGCCTAAGAAGTGCACTTAAATTCTTCCGATATCATCGGAGTTCACTACATTCGCCTATTTTTTGCCGTTCTTTCGAATGCAAGCTCCGTCGAATCCATAGGATCAATAGGAAAAGAGCTAACACGAAAAATTTCGGAATTTTCATTCGAGACCTATCTAGATCGAAAGATCTCGCCGAGTTACCCCTAGGAACAAGTTTTCAGCCAGATTGGAGATATCGACCAAATTGACCTTTTTAGGCCCTTTCTGACCCAACCCTATTCCAATATGGCCACTTTTTGTACCTAATGTATATGGCTAAAGTTGGTCACTGTAGATGCGGTTTAAATAATCCATTTTCGACGATCCAAAGTGCTTTTCCAATGTATTTTTGGATGCTCTTTCAGAATCCGAAAGCAGAATTTAGCTAAGACAAACCGTTGCAAAGTTATATCAATAATTGGATTTTTAAAATTGTTTTCAAGCCTAAGAAGTGCACTTAAATTCTTCCGATATCATCGGAGTTCACTATATCCGCCTATTTTTTGCCGTTCTTTCGAATGCAAGCTCCGTCGAATCCATAGGATCAATAGGAAAAGAGCTAACACGAAAAATTTCGGAATTTTCATTCGAGACCTATCTAGATAGAAAGATCTCGCCGAGTTACCCCTAGGAACAAGTTTTCAGCCAGATTGGAGATATCGACCAAATTGACCTTTTTAGGCCCTTTCTGACCCAACCCTATTCCAATATGGCCACTTTTTGTACCTAATGTATATGGCTAAAGTTGGTCACTGTAGCTGCGGTTTAAATAATCCATTGTCGACGATCCAAAGTGCTTTTCCAATGTATTTTTGGATGCTCTTTCAGAATCCGAAAGCAGAATTTAGCTAAGACAAACCGTTGCAAAGTTATATCAATAATTGGATTTTTAAAATTGTTTTCAAGCCTAAGAAGTGCACTTAAATTCTTCCGATATCATCGGAGTTCACTATATCCGCCTATTTTTTGCCGTTCTTTCGAATGCAAGCTCCGTCGAATCCATAGGATCAATAGGAAAAGAGCTATCACGAAAAATTTCGGAATTTTCATTCGAGACCTATCTAGATCGAAAGATCTCGCCGAGTTACTCCTAGGAACAACTTTTCAGCCAGATTGGAGATATCGATCAAATTGACCTTTTTAGGCCCTTTCTGACCCAACCCTATTCCAATATGGCCACTTTTTGTACCTAAGGTATATGGCTAAAGTTGGTCACTGTAGCTGCGGTTTAAATAATCCATTTTCGACGATCCAAAGTGCTTTTCCAATGTATTTTTGGATGCTCTTTCAGAATCCGAAAGCAGAATTTAGCTAAGACAAACCGTTGCAAAGTTATATCAATAATTGGATTTTTAAAATTGTTTTCAAGCCTAAGAAGTGCACTTAAATTCTTCCGATATCATCGGAGTTCACTATATCCGCCTATTTTTTGCCGTTCTTTCGAATGCAAGCTCCGTCGAATCCATAGGATCAATAGGAAAAGAGCTAACACGAAAAATTTCGGAATTTTCATTCGAGACCTATCTAGATAGAAAGATCTCGCCGAGTTACCCCTAGGAACAAGTTTTCAGCCAGATTGGAGATATCGACCAAATTGACCTTTTTAGGCCCTTTCTGACCCAACCCTATTCCAATATGGCCACTTTTTGTACCTAATGTATATGGCTAAAGTTGGTCACTGTAGCTGCGGTTTAAATAATCCATTGTCGACGATCCAAAGTGCTTTTCCAATGTATTTTTGGATGCTCTTTCAGAATCCGAAAGCAGAATTTAGCTAAGACAAACCGTTGCAAAGTTATATCAATAATTGGATTTTTAAAATTGTTTTCAAGCCTAAGAAGTGCACTTAAATTCTTCCGATATCATCGGAGTTCACTATATCCGCCTATTTTTTGCCGTTCTTTCGAATGCAAGCTCCGTCGAATCCATAGGATCAATAGGAAAAGAGCTATCACGAAAAATTTCGGAATTTTCATTCGAGACCTATCTAGATCGAAAGATCTCGCCGAGTTACTCCTAGGAACAACTTTTCAGCCAGATTGGAGATATCGATCAAATTGACCTTTTTAGGCCCTTTCTGACCCAACCCTATTCCAATATGGCCACTTTTTGTACCTAAGGTATATGGCTAAAGTTGGTCACTGTAGCTGCGGTTTAAATAATCCATTTTCGACGATCCAAAGTGCTTTTCCAATGTATTTTTGGATGCTCTTTCAGAATCCGATAGCAGAATTTAGCTAACTCAAACGGTTGCAAAGATATAGCAATAATTCGATTTTTAAAATTGTTTTCAAGCCTAAGAAGTGCACTTAAATTCTTCCGATATCATCGGAGTTCACTATATCCGCCTATTTTTTGCCGTTCTTTCGAATTCAAGCTCCGTCGAATCCATAGGATCAATAGGAAACGAGCTAACACGAAAAATTTCGGAATTTTTATTCGAGACCTATCTAGATCGAAAGATCTCGCCGAGTTACCCCTAGGAACAAGTTTTCAGCCAGATTGGAGATATCGACCAAATTGACCTTTTTAGGCCCTTTCTGACCCAACCCTATTCCAATATGGCCACTTTTTGTACCTAATGTATATGGCTAAAGTTGGTCACTGTAGCTGCGGTTTAAATAATCCATTGTCGACGATCCAAAGTGCTTTTCCAATGTATTTTTGGATGCTCTTTCAGAATCCGAAAGCAGAATTTAGCTAAGACAAACGGTTGCAAAGATATAGCAATAATTCGATTTTTAAAATCGTTTTCAAGCCTAAGAAGTGCACTTAAATTCTTCCGATATCATCGGAGTTCACTACATTCGCCTATTTTTTGCCGTTCTTTCCAATGCAAGCTCCGTCGAATCCATAGGATCAATAGGAAAAGAGCTAACACGAAAAATTTCGGAATTTTCATTAGAGACCTATCTAGATCGAAAGATCTCGCCGAGTCACCCCTAGGAACAAGTTTTCAGCCAGATTGGAGATATCGACCAAATTGACCTTTCTAGGCCCTTTCTGACCCAACCCTATTCCAATATGGCCACTTTTTGTACCTAATGTATATGGCTAAAGTTGATCACTGTAGCTGCGGTTTAAATAATCCATTTTCGACGATCCAAAGTGCTTTTCCAATGTATTTTTGGATGCTCTTTCAGAATCCGAAAGCAGAATTTAGCTAAGTCAAACGGTTGCAAAGTTATATCAATAATTGGATTTTTAAAATTGTTTTCAAGCCTAAGAAGTGCACTTAAATTCTTCCTATATCATCGGAGTTCACTACATTCGCCTATTTTTTGCCGTTCTTTCGAATGCAAGCTCCGTCGAATCCATAGGATCAATAGGAAAAGAGCTGACATGAAAAATTTCGGAATTTTTATTCGAGGCCTATCTAGATCGAAAGATCTCGCCGAGTTACCCCTAGGAACAAGTTTTCAGCCAGATTGGAGATATCGACCAAATTGACCTTTTTAGGCCCTTTCTGACCCAACCCTATTCCAATATGGCCACTTTTTGTACCTAATGTATATGGCTAAAGTTGGTCACTGTAGCTGCGGTTTAAATAATCCATTGTCGACGATCCAAAGTGCTTTTCCAATGTATTTTTGGATGCTCTTTCAGAATCCGAAAGCAGAATTTAGCTAAGACAAACCGTTGCAAAGTTATATCAATAATTGGATTTTTAAAATTGTTTTCAAGCCTAAGAAGTGCACTTAAATTCTTCCGATATCATCGGAGTTCACTATATCCGCCTATTTTTTGCCGTTCTTTCGAATGCAAGCTCCGTCGAATCCATAGGATCAATAGGAAAAGAGCTAACACGAAAAATTTCGGAATTTTCATTCGAGACCTATCTAGATAGAAAGATCTCGCCGAGTTACCCCTAGGAACAAGTTTTCAGCCAGATTGGAGATATCGACCAAATTGACCTTTTTAGGCCCTTTCTGACCCAACCCTATTCCAATATGGCCACTTTTTGTACCTGATGTATATATGGCTAAAGTTGGTCACTGTAGCTGCGGTTTAAATAATCCATTGTCGACGATCCAAAGTGCTTTTCCAATGTATTTTTGGATGCTCTTTCAGAATCCGAAAGCAGAATTTAGCTAAGACAAACCGTTGCAAAGATATAGCAATAATTCGATTTTTAAAATTGTTTTCAATCCTAAGAAGTGCACTTAAATTCTTCCGATATCATCGGAGTTCACTATATCCGCCTATTTTTTGCCGTTCTTTCGAATGCAAGCTCCGTCGAATCCATAGGATCAATAGGAAACGAGCTAACACGAAAAATTTCGGAATTTTCATTCGAGACCTATCTAGATAGAAAGATCTCGCCGAGTTACCCCTAGGAACAAGTTTTCAGCCAGATTGGAGATATCGACCAAATTGACCTTTTTAGGCCCTTTCTGACCCAACCCTATTCCAATATGGCCACTTTTTGTACCTAATGTATATGGCTAAAGTTGGTCACTGTAGCTGCGGTTTAAATAATCCATTGTCGACGATCCAAAGTGCTTTTCCAATGTATTTTTGGATGCTCTTTCAGAATCCGAAAGCAGAATTTAGCTAAGACAAACCGTTGCAAAGTTATATCAATAATTGGATTTTTAAAATTGTTTTCAAGCCTAAGAAGTGCACTTAAATTCTTCCGATATCATCGGAGTTCACTATATCCGCCTATTTTTTGCCGTTCTTTCGAATGCAAGCTCCGTCGAATCCATAGGATCAATAGGAAAAGAGCTAACACGAAAAATTTCGGAATTTTCATTCGAGACCTATCTAGATCGAAAGATCTCGCCGAGTTACCCCTAGGAACAAGTTTTCAGCCAGATTGGAGATATCGACCAAATTGACCTTTTTAGGCCCTTTCTGACCCAACCCTATTCCAATATGGCCACTTTTTGTACCTAATGTATATGGCTAAAGTTGGTCACTGTAGCTGCGGTTTAAATAATCCATTGTCGACGATCCAAAGTGCTTTTCCAATGTATTTTTGGATGCTCTTTCAGAATCCGAAAGCAGAATTTAGCTAAGACAAACCGTTGCAAAGTTATATCAATAATTGGATTTTTAAAATTGTTTTCAAGCCTAAGAAGTGCACTTAAATTCTTCCGATATCATCGGAGTTCACTATATCCGCCTATTTTTTGCCGTTCTTTCGAATGCAAGCTCCGTCGAATCCATAGGATCAATAGGAAAAGAGCTAACACGAAAAATTTCGGAATTTTCATTCGAGACCTATCTAGATAGAAAGATCTCGCCGAGTTACCCCTAGGAACAAGTTTTCAGCCAGATTGGAGATATCGACCAAATTGACCTTTTTAGGCGCTTTCTGACCCAACCCTATTCCAATATGGCCACTTTTTGTACCTAATGTATATGGCTAAAGTTGGTCACTGTAGCTGCGGTTTAAATAATCCATTTTCGACGATCCAAAGTGCTTTTCCAATGTATTTTTGGATGCTCTTTCAGAATCCGAAAGCAGAATTTAGCTAAGTCAAACCGTTGCAAAGTTATATCAATAATTTTATTTTTAAAATTGTTTTCAAGCCTAAGAAGTGCACTTAAATTCTTCCTATATCATCGGAGTTCACTACATTCGCCTATTTTTTGCCGTTCTTTCGAATGCAAGCTCCGTCGAATCCATAGGATCAATAGGAAAAGAGCTGACATGAAAAATTTCGGAATTTTTATTCGAGACCTATCTAGATCGAAAGATCTCGCCGAGTTACCCCTAGGAACAAGTTTTCAGCCAGATTGGAGATATCGACCAAATTGACCTTTTTAGGCCCTTTCTGACCCAACCCTATTCCAATATGGCCACTTTTTGTACCTAATGTATATGGCTAAAGTTGGTCACTGTAGCTGCGGTTTAAATAATCCATTGTCGACGATCCAAAGTGCTTTTCCAATGTATTTTTGGATGCTCTTTCAGAATCCGAAAGCAGAATTTAGCTAAGACAAACCGTTGCAAAGTTATATCAATAATTGGATTTTTAAAATTGTTTTCAAGCCTAAGAAGTGCACTTAAATTCTTCCGATATCATCGGAGTTCACTATATCCGCCTATTTTTTGCCGTTCTTTCGAATGCAAGCTCCGTCGAATCCATAGGATCAATAGGAAAAGAGCTATCACGAAAAATTTCGGAATTTTCATTCGAGACCTATCTAGATCGAAAGATCTCGCCGAGTTACTCCTAGGAACAAGTTTTCAGCCAGATTGGAGATATCGACCAAATTGACCTTTCTAGGCCCTTTCTGACCCAACCCTATTCCAATATGGCCACTTTTTGTACCTAATGTATATGGCTAAAGTTGATCACTGTAGCTGCGGTTTAAATAATCCATTTTCGACGATCCAAAGTGCTTTTCCAATGTATTTTTGGATGCTCTTTCAGAATCCGAAAGCAGAATTTAGCTAAGTCAAACGGTTGCAAAGTTATATCAATAATTGGATTTTTAAAATTGTTTTCAAGCCTAAGAAGTGCACTTAAATTCTTCCGATATCATCGGAGTTCACTATATCCGCCTATTTTTTGCCGTTCTTTCGAATGCAAGCTCCGTCGAATCCATAGGATCAATAGGAAAAGAGCTAACACGAAAAATTTCGGAATTTTCATTCGAGACCTATCTAGATCGAAAGATCTCGCCGAGTCACCCCTAGGAACAAGTTTTCAGCCAGATTGGAGATATCGACCAAATTGACCTTTCTAGGCCCTTTCTGACCCAACCCTATTCCAATATGGCCACTTTTTGTACCTAAGGTATATGGCTAAAGTTGGTCACTGTAGCTGCGGTTTAAATAATCCATTTTCGACGATCCAAAGTGCTTTTCCAATGTATTTTTGGATGCTCTTTCAGAATCCGAAAGCAGAATTTAGCTAAGTCAAACGGTTGCAAAGATATAGCAATAATTCGATTTTTAAAATCGTTTTCAAGCCTAAGAAGTGCACTTAAATTCTTCCGATATCATCGGAGTTCACTACATTCGCCTATTTTTTGCCGTTCTTTCCAATGCAAGCTCCGTCGAATCCATAGGATCAATAGGAAAAGAGCTAACACGAAAAATTTCGGAATTTTCATTAGAGACCTATCTAGATCGAAAGATCTCGCCGAGTCACCCCTAGGAACAAGTTTTCAGCCAGATTGGAGATATCGACCAAATTGACCTTTCTAGGCCCTTTCTGACCCAACCCTATTCCAATATGGCCACTTTTTGTACCTAAGGTATATGGCTAAAGTTGGTCACTGTAGCTGCGGTTTAAATAATCCATTTTCGACGATCCAAAGTGCTTATCCAATGTATTTTTGGATGCTCTTTTAGAATCCGAAAGCAGAATTTAGCTAAGACAAACCGTTGCAAAGTTATATCAATAATTGGATTTTTAAAATTGTTTTCAAGCCTAAGAAGTGCACTTAAATTCTTCCGATATCATCGGAGTTCACTACATTCGCCTATTTTTTGCCGTTCTTTCGAATGCAAGCTCCGTCGAATCCATAGGATCAATAGGAAAAGAGCTAACACGAAAAATTTCGGAATTTTCATTCGAGACCTATCTAGATCGAAAGATCTCGCCGAGTTACTCCTAGGAACAAGTTTTCAGCCAGATTGGAGATATCGACCAAATTGACCTTTCTAGGTTCTTTCTGACCCAACCCTATTCCAATATGGCCACTTTTTGTACCTAATGTATATGTCTAAAGTTGGTCACTGTAGCTGCGGTTTAAATAATCCATTTTCGATGATCCAAAGTGCTTTTCCAATGTATTTTTGGATGCTCTTTCAGAATCCGAAAGCAGAATTTAGCTAAGTCAAACGGTTGCAAAGTTATATCAATCATTGTATTTTTAAAATTGTTTTCAAGCCTAAGAAGTGCACTTAAATTCTTCCGATATCATCGGAGTTCACTATATCCGCCTATTTTTTGCCGTTTTCTTTCGAATGCAAGCTCCGTCGAATCCATAGGATCAATAGGAAAAGAGCTGACATGAAAAATTTCGGAATTTTTATTCGAGACCTATCTAGATCGAAAGATCTCGCCGAGTTACCCCTAGGAACAAGTTTTCAGCCAGATTGGAGATATCGACCAAATTGACCTTTTTAGGCCCTTTCTGACCCAACCCTATTCCAATATGGCCACTTTTTGTACCTAATGTATATGGCTAAAGTTGGTCACTGTAGCTGCGGTTTAAATAATCCATTGTCGACGATCCAAAGTGCTTTTCCAATGTATTTTTGGATGCTCTTTCAGAATCCGATAGCAGAATTTAGCTAAGACAAACCGTTGCAAAGTTATATCAATAATTGTATTTTTAAAATTGTTTTCAAGCCTAAGAAATTGAAAATTTTGAAAAAAATTGAAAATTTTGAAAAAAATTGAAAATTTTGAAAAAAATTGAAAATTTTGAAAAAAATTGAAAATCTTGAAAAAAATTGAAAATCTTGAAAAAAATTGAAAATCTTGAAAAAAATTGAAAATCTTGAAAAAAATTGAAAATCTTGAAAAGAATTGAAAATCTTGAAAAAAATTGAAAATCTTGAAAGAAATTGAAAATCTTGAAAAAAATTGAAAATTTTGAAAAAAATTGAAAATTTTGAAAAAAATTGAAAATATTGACAAAAATTGAAAATATTGACAAAAATTGAAAATATTGACAAAAATTGAAAATTTTGAAAAAAATTGAAAATTTTGAAAAAAATTGAAAATTTTAAAAAAAATTGAAAATTTTGAAAAAAATTGAAAATTTTGAAAAAAATTGAAAATTTTGAAAAAAATTGAAAATTTTGAAAAAAATTGAAAATTTTGAAAAAAATTGAAAATTTTGAAAAAAATTGAAAATTTTGAAAAAAATTGAAAATTTTGAAAAAAAGTGACAGTTGAAAGTATTCAAAATTTTGATAAAAATCACCATTTTTTTTGTAGGTCTGATGGGCGACTGAAATGCCCATTTCCTCATTCGCTTTGCATGCATGGAGAAGGCCCTATTTACACACTTGTTAAAAAAATACGATGTGTAACACACGGTGGAAAGAGGGCTTTTCTCGTACTCAATCATCATCCTCGCTTAGAAAAAGCCTATTTTATCCCTTAGTTGCACAATGTACTATCGTTTGATAAATTTAGAAAATTTTCTTAAAAATCCTGTTTTTTATATTCTTTAAAGATATTAAAACTAGAACATTTTTGCCGAAGTTCCAGAAAAACTTTGTTTTGTTTTTGTTTTCCCAGAGAATTACCGATATTCATGTTTCAACACATTACAAATACACGTACAAAATACATTATACCAACATTCTGATTGTACAGTATAAAACATCTTAAAAAAATAATCTTTCGACTTACACAAGCGAGCGTCAGCGAGTGAGTGAAATTATTTCCTAGTACAAAATATTAGGTAATCAATGTGGGAATTTGAAAAACAAAATTATTCAGTTACAGCCTATTTAAACCGTGTTCGTGAATTAGTGTTCAGAAAAATTGGAAATTTTGTACACTAGTATGGTGCACGTACCGTTTCTGGCCACCTTAAGCTTTTTTTGACTTTCGAGAACGTGTTTACTACAGTAAAATATAATGTTTAATCATTGAACAAATTTACATATATTCTAAACTACATGTATTTGATAAATTCATCGTTTATTTTATGAAATACTCCGAGGAAATTTCACAAATGGAAAAACTAAAATAAAACTCTGTTTTCACCGTTTTTGTTTCGTTCTTGAAACTGTTTGAATTTAATCTCATTTAAAATGTTAAACTATATATCTTTTGTATGCTAAAGTACAAATATACGTAAAAGTCATTTATTATTCTAAAAATCATTAAAATGATCACTTTTCTTTCTTAGAACAGTTTTTCCTTTAAAATTGATTCAATTCGAAGAAATTTTGATGAATTAAATATATCCTATTATAATAACGTATAACTTGCTTTTAATGTCTCTAGAATTTTACTTTAATCAAGCCTATTAAGGTGATGCTAAAGCCACCAGTCACCGACAAATATGAGGAACCACTTTTCTAATTTTATTTTTAAATTTGAGTAAATATCTCTATGAAACGTTATTGTCCTAGTCAAAAACAACAAATTTTCAGAGAGATATTTTATCAAAATTAAATATTGAATGAAAAAAGTGGTTCCTCGTATTTTACGGTAACAAGAGGGTTTAGCATCACCTGACTGACTAAAAACGTAGTTTGAAATCATATTATCTATTTCTAAGATTTACAAAACTTAAAATAATCATGTTTTTGTTGTACCTCTTCTGGCTAACCTTAATTTTCTATAAAATTGCACTTTTCTTTGTAATTTTTTAATTTATTCTTAATATTTTAACCTAATTAATTGTACCTGTGCAGTTATTTTTTACCGTGAATGATAATACTAAGTAATATGAATGTTTAAGTCATCTGCTTCTCTTGTCGATTGGCGTAAGAAAATGCCATTTTCGATACACCTTATACTATAAGTATTTTTTCTGTCAAAATATACTGCGCTAAGTGTACCTTCATTATCATACAATGTTCTAAAGTACTTAAGAATTATGTTAATTACGAAGTTATATAGAATTCGACAGTTAAAACTTTTAAAATGATTAAAATTATGTTATATGGCCAAAACCAGAGCACTGGCCACAGACGGTACATTCACCCTACGTTTTGACCTTAAACTTACTCATATAAATTTTCAGAAAGCTACAGCAACCCAGAAAAAAATATTAAGAATTTTATACTTACGTTTTTTACGTTTTTAACACGTAGCCTGGGAACTCACGTTTCCAGCAGTTGCAATCATGAAATTCATTAAAATTGCTGTTCTGATTTGCACGAAACTTTGAGAAATATATATTTAATATCCCATAAATATAATGCAAAAATTCAAGTGTTGATTCACCAATTTGATGAGCTAATATAAGCAAACGAATAAAATTTATCACGCTTACTCAACCATTTACGCACAGGATTTGGCCTACCACGGAAGTCAAAAACGACCAAACGCATTTGACTCACGGAGTACCGATAGTACTCTCTTAAGTAACTTCAGAAGTTATTTTTAAATTTTTAAGGCTCTGTTAAATAAAGAGTTAAATATGCCGTAACTTTGGTCAATAATTTTGTTTCTCAGATTCCCACATTGATTATCTATTAGTAGTAAGAAGGGTAGTATAGAGAGACCCCTATTGTTCTCTAAAATAGTTGGTATAGCAAGAAAAGAAGTCCGGTATTGTTCTCTCGAGGTCGGGAGGGGAGGGGATGAGAAGGCTGGTATGGTGAGAAGTATATTGATTTTTCTATCCAGGTGCTTAGCACATATGCCTTAGCATCCACACCTGTTTAACCCTTTTAGCGTAGGTGAAGGGGTTAAGGTCAAGTGTTAATCAGGTGGCAGCCGTAACGCAATGAAGTCTATTCTTTAATAATAATAATCTTGTATAACAATCATATAATTACAATAGAATTAAATATTGAACGGGCGTTCTTCTGGTTGAATTGTATTGTGGTCCTGAAAAGGATCTTTTTTTTTATTTATTTATAATAAATGTAAGAAATTAAAATCTTTTATAAGCGTTTCGTTCAGGAAAAGAATATGTATTAATAAAATATTTCTGACTGTATTGTTTCCTCTGTGAATCAAATTTCTTGTCTCCCTTCTTTTTGCTGGTATTACTTCCCTACTGGGCGGTATTCCGCGTGTTGCAGCTGCTGCTGCTGCTCTATTTTTGACCCATTGTGAGCGGTAGCTGTCCTCCTCAGCGGTGATGGTGGTGGATTGAACGTTTTTTTCGCATTCTTTAACGTAAGTTAACTTTTGTAACAATTATCGATGTGCGAAGATGCGATTTTACCAATACACTGTCCCATGACTGCTTCTAATAATGGTCTTATAAGGAATTCTACTTTTCTGAATAAATTCTTATATTTAAGGTAGAATAATAGAGCTATGGAAGGGGGTACAAAATAATAATAATAATTTGAATAATTAAAATATATTTTATAGAAGTTTTGTGCAGCAATCATATAATCTCGCCGATCTTTTGGTATCATTGGTAAATTAAATGCAAGAATTTCAAGCAAAACAATTTTTAAATATTGACTTTTATAACAGTCGGTATTGTCGACCATTTTTTCTGTACTGAATCCCTCTATACCGTTGTGATAGATTGAATAGTATTGTTTGAATGCTTTGAAATCATTTAGGATTATATTTACGTTTTCCGTTCCTTCTTTTTCAAATTTACTTTTCAAATATTTTAATACTTAGTCCACAGTGAGATTGACTTTACCGACAAGTTCTTTTAAAGTGCTAAGCTGAATGTCTATCAGAATGCTCTGATTATGTAATCATTCGAACGTTGTTTGCTGCATGACGATACCTGACGGATTGGAAAATGCTTTTCTCTTTTCGATCCACACTAGTTGACGGCTGTTCTTCTTTCCAAATCCAAATTTTTAGCGTTTGTGGTCTTTCATCTATCGTGATCGATTTTATACCGTATGTCGATGTAAAGTCGAGATCGTGATTCGGTATAAGAACTTTATTTGACCTTCCAAAATCTCGGTAAAAAGAATAAGTGTTTAAAAAATAGGCGGATATCGTGTCAAATTCATTTGTGAAAGTTGTGATGATGATTGTGTAAGTGATAGGAATATTACTTTCCTTGAGCCAATCGAGAGAGATGAAAATCAGATTAACGAATTTTCGAGTGTATCCACGTATCAACCGGAAAGTCAAGAGTCCCAAGCAGAAATTGACATTCATTCAACATTTCAAAACCAAACAAATCATATGAGCGATAGTTGCTGTACTTGCGGTTCGACCTCTCATATGTGCGAGCAACAAGTAGAAGAACAGTTTGAGAAAGCCATTACGTCGCCTAGCATACCTGAAAGTCCTGCAAATGCAATTGAATCGCAGAACCTCGATGTCCTGATTTAAAATGAACCGGTAGATATTGAGATGCAGGAGCAGGTGCAACAACAGCCGCATCAGAAAGAGCAGAAAGTGGACATGCAAAGCGAATCCGATAGTCTATTGTTATCTGACTTTGATTATGATGATGACAACGACGATACAGCGATCGCAAACGGACAAAATCGAGGGGCTTTGGCACGCTCTTTGATAATTAATTATAATGAACTATGGAGCTCTATTGTTAGAGCTATTAGGGGCGAAGGATATAATGATTTAACATCACAATCACCATCAACAATAACAACAGCAGCAGTAGGAGCAGGTATAGGCGAGAGCCAGACGTCTAGAATGAGTGCAAGAGATAACGAAACACAAATATCTTCTTACCTGGCAGACGAAGCCGGACCATCTTCAAGCAACGTGAATACACAAGAGCATATTACTATACTACGTAAATTTTATATTCGTCCTATCAGAGAGCCCATGTAAGAATTGTCATTACTGACAATACGGGCCACTGCTGGCTCTTTACTGCTAAACAATTAATCCGACGCCAGCATCGCTCCCGCACTCTTTTTTACTGAAATGATAACAACGGGCCAGTAATGAATCTTTTATTATAAATGTCTGGTTTTACTGTAATGCCAGTACTCAGCCGGACTTGAAAATTCAGCACGTCAGATTGAAAAACAAAAGTATCGCGGATTTGTCATAACCTACTTTTTAACTTCAAATTTTTGTAAAATGTTATTTTAAAATATATTTGCCAATTATATAAAACAAATGCTACTGTTTAGCGGAATCATGCGATTAAGATCTCCCTCTCTCTCTCTCCCTCTCTCTCCCTCTCTCTCTCTCCCTCTCTCTCTCTCTCTCTCCCTCTCTCTCTCCCTCTCTCTCTCCCTCTCTCTCTCTGTCTCTCTCCCCCCCTCTCTCTCTCTCTCTCTCTCTCTCTCTCTCTCTCTCTCTCTCAGAGGAGTATGCCCTCCATAGCAGACGCAGAGGGTCGTAATACCGCGTTGACGACAAGAGTAGATAGACCGCCGCCTTTAACTCTCGTGAGCGTAGCTAAACTCAATGAAGTAATGCAAGCGAAAGCACGTCTTACGGGTTTCAACACCATCTACATTGATTGCTCTCGGTTGAGCGAGAAACTTACTAGATATCTGCGTCACACGAATAATTTTATTAACGGGGCTTTAAATAAATGCGATTATGCTCGCAAAGACGACATCCCGCAGAGTGTAGTTGTGAATGCTTGCATTGCATTCGCCGGTATAAATACCGTAGATAGATTACCCCGTACTCTCTCTCTCTCTCTCTCCCTCTCTCTCTCTCTATCTCTCCGTTCGAACAGAGGAAGGACGCGTGCCTCCACGTCTACAGCCACTTCCACACACACGCTCCACTTACCGCAGCAATTGGCATCATCATCATCGTCCTCGTCCTCGTCCTCGTCCTCGTCCTCGTCTTCGTCCTCGTCCTCGTCTTCGTCCTCGTCTTCGTCCTCGTCATCGTCATCGTCATCGTCATCGTAATTGTCTTTGTACCGGAACAATTGTAATTAAATAAGAATTAGGTCCTGCACCACCGAGGCGTTGCGTAAACAGTTCGCAAATGCTCTCGTTATTTCTCACCTAGATTACTGCTCTGTTGTGTACCTTGATGTGTCTGGGGAGCTTCAGACCCAACTACAAAGATTACAAAATTCCTGAGTAAGGTACATATGCGGTGTTAGAAGGGACGAGCACGTTACACCCTACAAGAGGAAACTAGACTGGCTGAACGTGAAGGATAGAAGAGCGTATTTTGCAGCGGATCTTGTTTACAAAGCATATATCATGGGGCAGTCGTCGTACCTTGCGGCTCTTGTTCAAAATAATCAGTCCAGAACCTCAGGTAGGGCCCCTGAAGGATTCTCAGTTCCAGTGTCGCGAACTTACGTGGGCCTGAAGTCATTCAGTGCTCAGGGAGCGCGCCTATGGAATTCACTCCCCCCAAGCATTAGATTCCTGCCATCGCTATCTAATTTTAAGTTGGCGATTCGCAGACACTTTCACCAAATGCGTGATGAACAAACGGACTAATTAAGTTAAAATAAATAAATATGACTAAGTTATGCTTTATACCTTATTGATTGTTTTTGTCTGCATTGAATTTTATACAATACGCGATAGAATAAATAATGGTGCAATGTTAGACTGGGTGCTACTCAGCGCTAATAATTTAATTAATACCATGTACTAACTGGGTTTGACTGATACCCAAATCTAAATGATATCAATTTATGTATATATGTTATTTTTAACTTACCTAAAATAAAGCTTATTCTATTTTATTATATTCTATAATTAACCTATTTATCCATATTTCGCAGAACAACAAAAAACGAAACGGCACTCGTGGACATCTGCAAAGGAAATTCAAAATTATGTTTATTGCATTTATATATTTTTTTGTCTCAAGGACTTCAAAATTCATCAAAAAACATCAAAATTCATCAAACATCACATTCAATTTCATCTTTACAAAGCTTTCTTTTTGAGAAAGCAATACATGCTGTTTATATCAAATTAGAGATTTTTTTCAATATGATTACATCCGAGTATAATTATTGATTTACGAACGTAATAATGTGTATTATACGTACATCTTTGAAAGTTTCAAGTGATAGATTGACGATTCCACCGGCGGTCATTTGGACAGGGCGCTTGGCCCTAAGCATCATGCAGAGTAGGGCGCGATTGGCCTCCCGCACGTACTGTGGGTGCTCCAAGGACGCGCTGTATGCCGCATCGCCGATCGATTCGCTCTATAGTGAACATTTACAATTTTAAAGAGATAATTATACTGATAATTGATAGAAACGTTCCCACAAAAATGAATCATATGAAATAAAATATACCTGAATTTTAACATTTAAAAGCATCTTAGAAACGTCGAACTTCCGAAAGTGTGCTTCTCTTCTTTTCATGTAATTAAATTCTTGATTCATTACTATGCAACATTTATTTTCTATTTTGTTACTTTTAACAGCATATTTATAAACACAAAAGTGCATGAATCAGTTAAGTTAATGTAACTTGAATAGGTAAAAAGAAAGTCAAGTGAAAAACTCATAAATAATTAATTATTTTATTATAAGTTGATTATAATTAAGCAAGATGTTTTTAATACACATACCAGCATTTTTTTATCTATTTTTCTATTGGATATTGTAAAGAAACATCTTGCCTAATTATAATGAACTAATAATATGTTTAATAATTTATGCATTTTTCATTTGATGTCATTGTTTTTTAAACCTATTCAGATCGCATTATCAGCAATAAGAATTTTAAACTTACCTGATTTATGCAGTCTTGGATTTATAAATAAGCTGACATAAGTAACAAAATAGAAGTTAAATATCGTCTAGTAATGAATCAATAATGATATTTAAGGGGCCAGGCCTGGGTTAAACACAAAAAGAGACCTTTTTTACAAGTCCAGAAAATTTTTTATGTTTAAACGCAATCATTCTGAAAATTTATATGCTATCAATACACAATAATATCTTAAATTTTACCGTTGTAAAACCTCAAAATCTTGACCCTACACGTCACAATAAATCACTATTTTCAATACCATATGTATTAAGGAGATGTGAAAGTGGACTAATAATCCCTATCTTACCGACATCACATTTATGTTTTTTTCTCTGTAATAAATAAATATTTTTAAAAAACGTCATAATATCACCTCCGTATTCTTACCAGGAACCTTCAGTTGAATTTTGAAAAACTTTCATTATTAACTCCCAGAGGAAAATGCGTTTGAAAATTTAACTATAGTTGTACATTTTCAAACACATTTTCCTCTGGGAGTTAATAATGCAAGTTTTTGAAAATTTAACTGAAGGTTCCTAGTAAGAATACGAAGGGAATAGTATGGTGTTTCTTAGAAATATTTATTTATTGCAGAGAAAAAAATATAAATTGATGCCGGTAAGGTAGGGTTTATTAGTTCACTTTCACATCTCCTTAAAGGAACTCTGTTCCTCATACGATTCTAGGTGACATAATGAACGAAAATCTTTTTTTTTACAGTTATTCGACTCCTTTTGACATGTATTACAAAATGAGTAGAGCATTTATTCGTTTAATTTCTTTTATTATTTTTATTCAAAGTTCTAATCGATTTAAATTTTTTTTTATTTTTTAAAAAATTGATTGAATCTACGAAAAAGAAAAGTAAAATATATTTTAACGAAAAAGCGCTCCGTTCATTTTATAATACATGTCAAAAGGAGTCGAATAATTATCGAAACGAAATATTTCGTTCATGTTACCTAGAATCGTGTGAAGAACAAAGTTTCTTTAATAAATATGATATTGAATATAGTGATTTATTGTGACGTATAAGATCAAGATTTTGAGGTTTTACAACAGTTAAATTTAAGATGTTATTGTATATTTATAGCATACAAATTTTCAGAATGATTGCTTTTAAATATAGAAAGTTCTCTGGACTCGTAAAAAAAGTCCTTTTTTGGGTTTAACCCTTTAACGTGAACAACAGCTGAAACCGTATAGTTGTGACCTGCGTTGGTGTTAGTAAATCATAGTCTCTACTTCATTTTCTTAAATACTAAATTAAGATATTAATAATGTTACTATTCATCTATACTCAGTAACGTATGATCAATTATTTAAGTGCTTTTTCAGCTCAGAAAGTAAAAAATTAGGTGGGCAGTCGAACAAAATAGATTTTAAGCCGTTACTACTACTAATGCACGATTCACGTTAAAGGATTAACCCAGGCCTGCCCTCTTAAGAAAAAGGAACATTATACTATCTTATTGAAATAATCGGCTTTATAAAAGTAAAATACGCAAACACAAATATCTCTTTTATTAATTAATATCTTGTAAATAATGATGCGAGTATTGTATCTTTACCTGATGTTGTATTTTATAAAATAATATAATTACAGAAGAAAGTCTTATAGTGAGTAATAAAATATAATCTTTATATGATAACTTTAAGATTTTTTAATAATGGCATAAACCTCCATAGCCAATTTTAACTATAGATTTTGATTAGAGCCACAAACATTGATTTCACAAAAAAAAAAAAGATTTATTCTTTGAACGGCCCTCTCGAAAGAAAAAAATTGGTATTGTTCAAATAATTAGCAAAATTATTTATCTATTGAAATAGAAAATTGACGATTTCAAGCTTCTGAAAATAACTTTCGAAATGCTGAAAAATGGCTAATCAGTTACTTATGCGATAACTCTGGCACCCGTAAAACAATAACGGCTGCAGATTATGTTTAATTAGACCACAACATAAACCAAATTCACTTGGTAAGGAGAGAATTCAAAAAGGTTCCCTATATGCGCAAGCGTTGGAATCTGAAGGCAAAAGTTTCGCCGGAAATTTCGCGTACATTATTTTATTGTAAAACCTGAATTAATTTTACTAATTAAATTTATTTCGTATTTGAACAACGGTTATCGGAGAATAAATGTTATTAAAACATTCAAACAAGCACGAGTAGGAATCAATAAATTTAAAAAAGACAGCATTTCCAATTGTTTTAAACAACTGCCTTAAACACGGGATTCCGTCCCAATTATATTGTAAGCAGACAACGGATGTAGTTTGTGCTGTCCGTGATCAGTACGGTATCAAAGAGTTGTCTGACAGGGTCTCTGTGCTCGAACACATTACGGTTGGTACTCGCTTTTTTTTTTTTAGGTACAAACAAGGAAACCTCTAATAAAATGTATGTCGCAATGGTGTCTGCTACGACCAACGTTTAGAACACGTGCGGGATGTTTGGATTCGGAAATTAAAAGATTACACTTTACAAGATAACGAATTAATTTGTTATTTAAAATAAGTTTTTATTTAACAATTTAATATACGTTACAAAATGTTTTTTACGAACTATCGCGGATCGTAACGCGAATGACTTTATTTCTTATTCGTAGTGAATTGCAGTGATTTTGTAATAATTATACTTGTCGGGGCCTGCGGCGGCTCAGTCGGTAGAGTGTCGGATTCCCACGCCGGTAACCCGGGTTCGAATCCTAGTCTCTGCCGATTGATACAAGCACCTCTGTAAAAATTACATGTGCTTTGTTTACAAATACACCGCAGACCCCCGTTGTCGATTAGCACCACATAGGAGCACAAACATGGCGACGTTAAAAAAAAAAATTATACTTGTCTATTCTACTGCTGTGAATGATGAAATCAAAATGTCTAATTTGGGGTTTAAGTGTGCCTTTATATTCTCTATTGCCACTGTTAGATTGCACATGGTCCAATGGGCGGCTGATCGGTAATTTGCCAATTGAATTTGCCGCTTGGCACATGGTAGATTGGAAGTCCTGAGCATCGCAGTTGTCGTTGGTCAGTTGATCATTGTCGCAAGTGCAACAGATGGTTGGTTGGTCATGCCATTAGGTACGGACTAAATGGTTATAAAGCTAAGGTTAATTGTTGGACTATGTCCATCAATTACCTGCTTACACGCCCGTTTGCCGAAGGAATACAGAAAATAATGTAATTTTGATTATTATCTGAATGATAACTACAGAAGACTTTCTGCTGTTTGTTCGGTATATTAAAGCTTACAATAAGTGAAACGTGTAAATATTTGTCTAGTTGTTTCTTTTGTCCGATAATTGAAGGCCATAATCACACTTCGTTACTTTTAACAAAAATTTGTGTAAGCAAGTTTGATTTCAAGTTAGGACAACGCTGTTCCTAGTTCACACGGGAAGCCAGCAAAATGTTACAACAAATTTAAAAATAATATTAAATCATGAAAAGAAATATTGCTAAGCATTAGATAGATACATTTGTTCTTTGATTTGCTTACATGTTTTGCATAATTACTTAAATTAAGACGAGCATACGTGTAATATGTCATATTGCTTAATAATAAACTGTCAATTTTACACCATAATCCTATACTCCTTAATATATGTTGTTTTGTAATCACGCTATTCTTTATTTCTCTCCTTCTTGCCCAATGATTCATCACCCGTTGATGTTGTGGTTGCTACACTGAAAGAAATTTGGTAATGCCAGAGTACAATGATTAGTCAACTCTTATAATGACCATTAAGTTGAAGTCGTAGATATTACAAATGGAATTATTAAGCCACCACAATGTTAATGTAAAACATCAATGATAGATGGTACTGTAACAATTCCAAAATTGTATTGCTATATCCCCAAGTTAGAGAGAAAAGAGTTCAAAGAAGCATTGAACCGCTTGAGCTCCAGTTTTGAAGCGTGACCCTACAACGATAGACACCACGCGTTTATCGACTGTTTTGCGACGACGCAACGATCGACATGCACGCAATGTGTGTGTATATATCAGGCTAGTAGTTCATGTTGTCAATAAAGGTTAGGAATGATATTTTTTATTCAAAGAAAAAAAAAAGCTCTTTCACTCTTATCAGAATTTTGCCTTAACTTAAATAATATTCATGTTTGTACTGATGTTTTGGTTTTATTAAATACAGGTTAAATGTTGGTGTTTTATTTGATCTTTGTCACATTTAACAAAAAGAGAACATGTAATAACTATTTGCTACATTTCTAATTTGAAATTTCATGTTGTAATTTATTTATATTGTATAATTGGCGCAGAAAAATTAAAGATTGATGATAAAAATAAATGTACCGCACTGCTCTTAGATAATATCTTTGAATCTTTGATGTATGGTTAAAGCAAATGAAGTACTCTTTTGAAAACTTTTATAATTTTATCTTTTGAAACAAGAAATTGAATTTTAGTTCTTTTATTTCATTTTTACTGTAAAACATCAACTTTGTTAGTATATTTATTTTTATAAATAAAATGTAACCAACATAATTTCATTGATATAATACTTCAAAAAATGTATCTAATAGGTAATTTTACAAAAGTTAATGCTTTGGTGCTAAACACATTTTGAAAATTACAGGATTTTAGGAGATTTTTTAGCAATTTATGGGTTTCCTCATTCAATTGAGATATTTTTAAGGTTCACAGATTCTCTTCTTAGTAATAAAGTTCATGTTTTACATAAAAAAAAGCCTGAAATTAAATTTCCTGTCTTCAATAGATAAACTCATATAAGTTTTTCATATAAGTTCATATAAGTAGTCATATAAGTTTATATCAGTTTATCTTTTGAAGACAGGAAATTTAATTTCAGGCTTTTTTTATTTTTAACTGTAAAACATGAACTTTGTTACTATGAAGAGAATCTGCGAACCTTAAAAATATCTCAATTAAGGGGAGTCTGTACTGGAAAAATCAAATTCTCTGTTAAACAATACAAATATTAAAAAAAAAATTAGATTTGACATAAAAAAGTAGAAAAAAGTTTGGGTAAGATTCAGTCTATATTACAAAAGCTATACCCAAAAAACTTTTGAATAATTGAATTTTTATTAAAAAATCATTAAAAATAGGTAACTAAACTTTTTGTTCACAATGCTATCTACCGAATGAAAAATTTGTATTCTTCACTTTATTTTTATATTTTTTTTATGTACGAGGTCTGTCCCAAAAGTATCCGACCTAAGTTCATATCTTCGCGCGGAGAGACTCAGGCGACCTCTGGAGGGTACGAACGTCACCAGCAACTCCTAACCTTCTCGTCAGTAGCCTGAGATACCGATGAAACGCCTTAGTTCCCGCGCAGCGTGTATTTGTTTACAACGACTTTTTTGCGTTCGTCGCAATTTGCTTATTGCTAAAAATGGCAGAACGAACCGAACAGCGAATTTGCATAAAATTTTGCTTTAATCTCGGTAAAAGTTGTGCGGAAACTATTGAATTGTTGCAATAGGCCTTTAAAGATGAGTGTATGGGCAAAACACAAATAAAAGAGTGGTATAGGCGGTTCAAAAGTGGCCGCACATCTGTTGACAGTGATCCTCGTTCTGGTCGACCTTCGACGGGAACATCGTCGGATAATGTCGAGCGTGTGCGTGCCGCAGTTGAACAAGATCGTCGTTTGACTGTGAGAGAACTGGAAGATGAACTTGGAATACCAATAAGTACTTGTGACATCGTACGTTTATTTATATATATATAGATATAGTTAAAAACATAGAAAATAAAAAAACTTTAAAGCCTCGTTTTATACTGTAGCCAGTGTGAATCTAGCTTCTTCTAAGCTGACGCACTGCACAGCAAGGGAACGGCTGACAAGTGCCGATAGACGCGCACATGTGTGTTTACTCTCGCTCTACCCTAGCTGAGAGATAAACAGAAACATCGACTATGTACAGCCTCTGTTGAGCGGAAAAATACAGGCTAAAATATTATTTTGAAAACAAATAATTTTAACATCGTAATATAGTTTTTTAATTCAAATAAAAATGTTGTGCGAAAGAATCAAGTCGATAGCTTAATTCTAAAATGTAGTTTTAAATATTCTGTTGTAATAATAATATTTACATATAAGATGATAATTTAAGCACTTAAATATGAATGTTTATTCACTAATTACAGTTTACATTATAGTAATTTTTACTGCAACTTTTTATTATACACACTTTGAATTTAAGTAAACGTAAATTAATATTAACTTTACTCTCATTACTTTTTCTCATTATTATTGCCATTTAATCTTATACTATTTTAACCGTATGTACACATTAATTAATTACTATAATTGTAATATGAGTTTTAACAAAAATAATAACTATATATATATATATAATTAATTATTTTTTATGAAATAACTATTATATTTTAAGATCATTTAGCAAATAAGAATATAATAAACATTAATATTTTAAGTTAATATTAAGAAAATCAAATGTAAAATGCGAAAGATAGAGAAGGAGCAAGAGAGCAAGCGAGAGAGAAGATCTCCCTATCTCTCTCTAAGAAAAAGCTCATCCCACCAAAAAAGGCCCGAGCCCAATACATAGCTGCGCGCGCTTCTTTAGCGACGCCAAAATGAGGACCTTTTTACCCTCACTCTCTCTTCTTTTTTCTCTGTCTTAAGCATTAACCTAATAAGAGGAAAAGAGCGAAGGAGGAGAAAAGGGAGGAAACGTTCATTGCTATTCGTCCTTTCTCACCCTCACTCCGTTCGCTTGACCCTTCTGCATAGGCGACATACGGCAGAAAACTGTTTAAAAGGAGCTGGTCCAGAGGGTCTCACTAGCATTAGCTCACCCGACCCCGGGCAAGCTACATGTCTCACCAGCATTCGCTCGATAAGCACCTCAGGAGCAGTATCTGTTCCTGTAACGCAATCTTGTGTTTGACTCAGAGCATCTCACTCGCCGAAGCGCCTCAGGAGCAGTATCTGTTCCTGTACAGCAAAGCTTGTCTGAACTCCAAAAACTCGAACGTCTCACTCACTGACGCGCCTCTAGAGCAGTATCTGTTCAGGAATAGCGAGGTTTGTGCAAGGCGGGAGAGTATAACGTCTCACTCACTGACGCGCCTCTAGAGCAGTATCTGTTCAGGAATAGCGAGGTTTGTGCAAGACAGTTATAAACGTCTCACTCACTGACGCGCCTCTAGAGCAGTATATGTTCAGGAATAGCGAGGTTTGTGCAAGACAGTACAGTTATAAACGCCTCACTCACTGACGCGCCTCTAGAGCAGTATCTGTTCAGGAATAGCGAGGTTTGTGCCAGACGGATTATTAAAAGGATATATATATCTTTGTAGACAGTTACAATAAATTCAAATATTACGGGTTAAAAACACCCAAGAAATAAATTCAAACATTACGGGTTAAAACACCCAAGATTAAATTCAAATATATCGGGTTAAAACACCCAAGAAATAAACTCAAATATTACGGGTTAAAAATACCCAAGAATAAACCAAATTATTCAAATAGAATTACAATTTAAATATCCGAAAAGTAATTATATTTTATTTACAATTTTTGTCCCGATTATATTAAGATTTCTATTTCTTGTATAAATTGCTTTTAATAAATAGATTTACTACTAAAAAGATTCAAATTTAATAAAAGTACCTAATATAAATATACATATACATATAAAATTGAACGCAATACATCACATGGTAATGCACCTCGTCGCTAGTCACTAGTAACGTATAGCATACCAGTGATTTCTATATATTCTGAACCTCGCGAGCTATTTTAGCTTACGTACGCCAGAAATATAGAACAACATACTTTAGTAATGCACCTCGACATCATTTTATGAAAGCGTAAAGCATACTAAGGCAATGTTTATGGATATACGCCTCGAGATTAATATTTAATCACGTACAGTGTATCCTACTAATAAAACTTATTTTCGATCCTCACAGGTATACCAATATAAGTATCCCAAGGTAATAAAATAATCAGTAAGAGAAAGAGACATCATTCCTAAGAACCGAAGTAAGGCCAGAATGCTCATTACGAGGGTTCAAGAAACTAATTACATACGATTTGCCTAGAGACCCTGGCTATTGTGCGAAAGCATAGGCCAAAATAAAAGGCGCGTTAAAAGCTTTAGAAGCTTTAGTCTTATTTGTAGTCTGTTGGACGTCACATACTGTTTGGCGAATTTTAACCGAGAATTTGGGAATGACTCGTGTGTGTGCAAAATTCATCCCGAAACTGCTCTCAGGCCAGCAAAAAAACCTTCGATTAGAAATCGCTCAGGACAATTTGGAAATGATTAATAGTGATGAAAACTTTCTTAAAAAGGTTATTACTGGTGATGAGTCATGGGTTTATGGTTATGATTCTGAAAACAAACAACAATCTTCGCAGTGGAAGCTTCCATCTGAGCCTCGGCCGAAAAAAGCTCGTCAAAGTCGAAGCAACATCAAGTCAATGTTAATGGTTTTTTTCGAGTATGAGGGCGTTGTACACCACGAATATGCCCCTACAGGCCAGACAATCAATAAAGAGTACTACGTTGAAGTTTTGAAAAGATTACGTAATGTAATCAGGAGAAAACGACCGCAACTTTGGGAAACCGGTGACTGGCTTCTTCATCACGACAATGCTCCAGCGCACGCATCAAACCTTGTGCAGCAGTATTTATTGAAACACAGTGTTGCGCAGCTCCGCCAGCCTCCATACAGTCCTGATATAGCTCCCTGCGACTTTTGGCTGTTTCCTCGATTGAAAATGCCGCTTAAAGGACATCGATTCGACAATAAACAGACTGTTGAAACTAATGCGATGAATGCACTAAAGGCGATTCCGAAGTCTGACTTTCAAGAGTGCTTTAATAAGTGGAAACATCGATATGAGCGTCTTGTTCAATCAAATGGGGACTACTTTGAAGGATGCCACCCCCCGGATGACGAAGAATAAATCAAGCGCCGAGAAATCGAGGTAGGTCGGATACTTTTGGGAAAGACCTCGTAAATGAAAATTCATTAATCAATTAGTATACAAAAACTCAAAAAAGACAAATATTACTGTTATTGGTTGTATAGGTCCAATGACATTATTTTTTTAAAAGCGCTATTTTTAAAAAGTAAAAAATACAATTGTTTCGAAAATGAATAACAAGTATTACACAAAAATTTAGAATCAATTAGTAAAGCTTTGTTGCGCATGGAGCATCAGGAACATAAAAAAATGTATGTTGAGAAAAATGCTTTTAAAGTTTATATACATGATCATATATGATCATATCTTAATTATGGCACCATATGAACATATCTGATCATATATGACCATATACGGCTTAAAAAACTGCACTGAACGTATATAAAGTTACCATTTTTAGAAGTATCCTCCGGATGATAACAATCAAACTGAGGGACTCAGCTATGATACTATAATTTTATAACTTTTTTCTGATAAGCATATTAATTAAACAAATAAAATCGGAAAATTAAAAAACTTGATTTTATATATACTTATATATGATCATATATGATTATACATGATCATATAAGGCCAAATGAGTTATCATCTTTAACCATATATAATAATGTATTACCATATATGACTATACACTCATGTATATAACTGTATGTGCTTATATATGGTTATATGTGGATCAATTTCACGTCCAAATGAAACTTTTTATATGTCCATATGGTTCATATATAATAATATGAAGTCCTATATGGGCATACATGATCATAAACGTTCATATATGCTTGTATATTGCCATAATTCGTTTATGCTCATACATGGATTAATATTTACATATATGGTTATATATATTCATATATCTTCATATATGATTTTCTTGTATGATCATATATAAGTATACATATGATCTTACACAAAGTCATTTTTACCTGAGTTAGAATATCGTTAAAATTATTTACATTTATATTGTTGCAAAATAATTGTCTTGAAGGCGATAAGTTCGAATTTAAGGCTTAATTATTAGGATAAATTTGTTTGAATTTTTATGATTATCTCGAAAGCGATGGGTACGAGGTTGAAGGCCTAATTATGGAGTTATAGTTGTTTATATTATTAAATCTTGTATGCTTATACATAGTTTTTATTTTTGTAAAACTAAAGCAACATACTACATATTTCATTCAATATTAAAATTAGGGCTAAAGAGAAATCGAAAACCTAAACTGAGATTTTGATTTCCATTTATTCCTAATTTTAATTTTTTATATAAATTTACAATGTATACGGTATGGTATTTGTTATTTTTAATAAATATACATGCATTGTTTTCTATAGAAAACAATAATACAAGCCGAAAAAATACGATGCTTGAGCGCCCGGTGAAGCGCGTGTAACTGAAGTGAGAGAGCGCAGCGCCTTCAAAACATTCGGTCCGCCGTGGCTCGAAGGATTGACGTCTGATGCGCCAATCGTTGGAGCGCCACGCGTTCACGATGGTGCTTTAAGCGTTCGATACGTCTTTGAGCTTTCACACTACTATATTGAGAATATAGCGCTACCATTTTAGAAATATTACAGGACAAATTATAATTGAAGTTCTATATTAACATTGTGGTGATTTATAATCCAATTTTTGGTTATGTGTTGGGTTATACTGAATTAGAAGTGCGACAGTTAAAACATTTTGTCGTGCCCCATTCTAAAATTTCTTTCAGTGTAGCACAATCCAATGTCCCATTCGGTATGTGTCGTTTGGTATGTGACGTTCGTTACTTGCTGTTTTGCACATGCATCGTGCGGACGAGTGCCACTTGATCTAAAACTTTCATGCTACATGACACCCCCGCCTGCCAAAGTAAAATAGGGGTACAGGCTAAAATAACCATAACAGCTTTACTCAACTTTACTCTTGCTTTTGCTTCGCACATAATTATGCAGAAAATTTGTTCTATGTCTTGTGGCATACGTAAGTTAATAGATAATATATTGTCAACGCATTTATACATTTAGAGCTTACAATCGCATTTCTAACCTCAAAGTATCGTTTTGACGATTTTTATTTTTTTATTAATTTTACGATCTCTTTCCATGCTCGACTTATAATAGCATTTCTATCCTCAAATTATCAAATTAGTGTTCTTTGTCTTTTAAGTGAATGTCTACATATAGACGGCCGAATAAATAAAGAAAATAATACATTTTCAATTATTTTTATATTTTCTTTTACAAAATTTTATAGCATAGATATTAATTAAAAGTTAGACAATTACAATAATGTTATCGGACACTATGTATATATATTAAAATTAAAAGTACCAAATTTAATAATATTTCACATTTTTCCACCGTTACAACTTTAAACTATAAAATTTTACTTTCATATTTCAAGCCTTTTAAATCAAATTCTAGAACAAAAAACTTTAAGTTGATTTTAAACTAACTTGTATTTTTCATCTTTATATAATTATTGTTCTTAATAACATATTTTTATATAGTATTAGTCATTTTTATATAGTATTAGTTATTTCTCGTATTGTAGTTGTAATGATAAGTCACACACTTTCCATTTCACTTTATATTGTGTTTCTTCTTTCAGTTTATACTGTAGAAAATTTCTTGGATATACTGTCACTATTTGTCAAATTTCTTGGATATATTGTACATTCATAGTTGTTTGTTTTATAAAATTGGAAAACGAATCATCTCTCTTACAACTTTGTAGACTGCAAATTATTTCAGATGATGCTGAAAAGGCAGTCTGATATCCTTCTATGCAATTTTCATGAATTCTGATTTGTTTCTTTGCCAGGGTATTATATTTGGTAAAATTTGTTTGATTTTTAAGCATATCCTCACTTGCTGCAACTTCCTTAACTTTATTTTGTATGTTTTCAATCTGATAATATTGTTTAGTTGCAGATTCTTTTAGAGACTGAATTTTCTTTAGGGAACATACTTTTGTATGACTTAATGCTTCACGTGTAGTTGCACTAAATTCTTTTTCATTAAGTAAGAAAATTATTTCACCGTTTTCGTAAAACTTATCGCTGTTTATAACACTAGATACTTCTTCACTCAATTCTTTATTATTTACAGCCCCTTCTATTTCACTGAATTTCTTCTGAAGGTACACTCGTTCATTTGCTTTACTGTTGATAAAATCAATCAAGAACTCTAAACGTTGATCTGGTTCTCTTGATGTGCTAATGTCTTTGTATCTTGTTTAAAACAATATCTTTTTGTGAAAATCGTTTTCCCGATCTTTATTTCTCTTCTTGTAATTACGTGGATCATGCTTATTTTCATTATTACAGATGTACTCATTACTAAAAACCCTTTTAGTTACAACATTGAGAATACATTTTTCAGTTATTCGTTTATCAACGTATTCTGAGCGTTTGTTAAAAGAAGAGCCGTTTTTAATTTCTTCATTGCCGCCGTCTTTACTTTCGTTGCCAAAGTTATATTCTTCATACATACATGCATTTTTTACTTCTTGCACTATCATAGTAGCATTCGTCTTTGATCACTACATTATAATTATTTTTACAGTCTCTACTGTCGCTGTTATACTCACGAAGGTCGTTACCACTTTCATCAATATAATTTTGATGATTTCTGCTACGCATATTTATATTCGCCTCTTCAGTATAACCAAAGTTGTAAATTTTTCGCTCATGTTGTTATTGCAACAGTAGCTTGATTAATTTTCATGATAACTGTCATCTTCATCACTTAAATTTCATTCTGTTTCTTCATCTGATGAATGCATTTCAGTAACTATAATTAATCTTATGTTTTATTTTCATGACCTTTTTATATAAGGTACGATGCTGGACTCTAGTCGTCGTACTATCCGGACATTATAACTTTTTACTGCACCGTAATCACTAAACTTTTTACTTAGATGTTTCGTTCTTTATACAGAGCACAACTAAAAATGTTAGTGTCGTACTGTCACGGTCGCCATGTAATCAGGCAACGGATGTAGCTTATACTGTCCGTGATCAGTACGGTGTCAAAGAGTTGTCTGACAGGACCTCTGTGTTCGTATTACGGTTGCCCCTCGTTTGCTTAGGCACAAACAACAAAACCTCTAATAAAATGTATGTCGTATTGGTTTCTGCTACGACCAATGTCTTGTACACGTGCGGGATGTTGGGGGTCGGAAATTATAAGATTACACTTTACAAGATGACGGATTAATTTGTTATTTTAAATAAGTTTTTATTTAACAATTTAATATTCGTTACACAATGTTCTATACAAACTATTGCGTATCGTAACGCGGATTACTTTATTTCTTACTCGTCGTGAATTGCGATGACTTTGTTATAATTATACTTATCGATGCTACTGCTGTGAGTGATGAGATTAGAATGTCTAATTTGGGGTTAAGTTTATGCCTTTATATACTCTATTGCATGGTCAGATTACACATGGTCCATTGTCGCATGTGCACCATGTGGTCAGTTGACCATGCCATTTGGTAGTGACTAAATGGTTATGAATCTAAGGTTAATTGTTGGACTATGTCCATCTATGACCAATTACCAGCTTGCAATATATAATATGTTTATAATACATAGTACGTATCATTTAAAAAAAATTTATATAAATAGTATCTATTCGCATACAGATATTATACCTATTAATAATAAATGTATAGTTATGATTGTGTATAGCTGTGACCATGCTCTCGTGATTGTTTTTACTAGAATTGGCTTTAAGGGATGTTCGTAATGATAGCCAGAAAGACACATCGTAAGAAGTTTTCTGCTATATACAATCATATCTATTTTGCGGCTAGTTACAACTCCGCGCATTAATATAAACGCCCACTTATATCACATTAAGATGATTTGTATACTCACGTACCTCGTTTAGGAGATGTTCAGGAATCCATTGACAAGAGAACAACTGTACTAGATTCACGGCTAATATTGACAAGTATTTGAGTGTATTTGGATCATTCTGTGTACGTATAAAATGAAATTACATTTCTAGAGTGATTTATTTGCTCAATTGAATTTTTTACCTCGAGAAGTCTCAATCCTATGAGAGAAATATTATAAACTGTACACATCACCTGAACTATGAATAGACTGCGCGTAAAATTTTTAATGTTCTGACAAAAACTGAGGAAAGAACGTTATATAAATTCTGTATGTTTCAGAGAATGACGAACAAAATTTGTAAAAATCTTAAAAATAGTAGCATTCGTCTTTGATCACTACACTATAACTTACTCTATGATTTTCTGATGAAATTTGACGCACTCTAGGACATATTCCGTCGACAGTTTATTTGCTCGATCTCCTTTGTACTGAATCGTTTCATATTTGTTCATTAGAACATCACCACTTTGCGCTTCATTCTCCATAGACAGCAGTCTATTCTGAATGGACCTCAGGTAACCACATGCCATCATGATCAGGAAAGGTCCGACAGTCTCGATGGACGTTAACATTACAGTGCTGCTCAAGCAGATTATTTCCTGCGCAATACATACTATCTCATACCAAGGCTGTTCTTGAACGTCGACGTACCACCTAAAAGCAGTAACTTCAAAAGTAACGCGATTTAGTTTTATCTTTTTATAAGCATCATGATAGCGCTTAATGTCTTTTATTCGTACACAGATAGCGACGGATCTAGAGCAAAGTTTGGTATTTAAACCTTTAGTAAATTTAAAGGGACCTAACCAACTTAAAATTTTAATTAAATTGGTTATATATTTGTAGGTGAGAATTAATTATTCATCATATATTAAATTTTCTTTTTTGGCAAATTTAAATATTTATCGAAATATATAATTTTTTCTTTTTGATCGTTAGGTTACCTTAAATAGCTACCGAAGAGAAACTGTTTTTTTTTCATCGTCTTCATGATTTTGAGAGTTCGCATTGAACATCGGGTTGAACTTTTCCAAAGGTTATCTTGTTCAAAATACAATTAATTCTGACATGAGCGAAGGAATTTGTACACAAAATTCATAGACAGAAATTATAGCCTTTCGAATCAAAAGTTTATGATAAAATCTTAGAAAATCAAAAAAATGTATCAAAAAGATAAGTTTATACACGTGTTTTTGTAGGTTTGAGCATGTACAAGTATAAACTATAGGCTGTAACTTTGCAGGTTATTCGATGTTATTTAATTTTTATATGGATAAGTCCCAATGAAATCTTTCAAGGAACAAAATGAGATCTTCAGAATTAAAATCGACTAACAAATAAAAAAGTCTTCACTGTTTTGTCAACTTTATCTTTTCTAAAGTCTAAATTTGACGATATGTAAATTTACAATAACGAAAATTCGATAAAAAATATTTTTGTTGTTTGACAAAAATCCCTTATTTCATAATATATTAACTTTAATATCATTATATGAGATTATATTGTAGTAAAAAATGTTTGTTTTTTATTACATATATCTACGCATACAACCTCCTTAAGGGAAAATTTAAAATAAATTGATTATGTATATTTCAGGCGAGAATGAATGGTTCATAGTATATTCCTAAAATTTTTGGTAAATGCTCTAGCCATTTAACATTGTCAAAAATGCCTTAATCGACTTGAACTTTTTGAGTGAGGTTATTTGATTTGTATTGGAAAAAGACATTTTTTAAAAATTCCAAATAATAATCAAAATTGTTAGTTTATCTATGTATTAGCTCTGAGGCTTCGAGGCATAACAACTTGCGTCCACATTTTTTGAAAATTGAGTTTTTAGTGATTTTGGTACATATGGATGTTAATTTTCATATAAAAATGTTGAAAGGTGCAAAAGTTTATTTATTACTTTCCACTACTGTTTTTTAGCGCAAGGTTCATTTCGATACCTATCTTTTAACTCGCCAGAGAAATAAATAAAATACGATAAATCACATTTTTGTGGTTATGACATAAATGGAAGGGGTGGGAGCCAAAAATAAATTCTAAAATTTTCTCTTTCCTATACAAATCAAGTTATCACATTCAAAAGTCAAAGTCGATTAAGGCATCTTTAATATTGTTAACCGGCTAGAACCTTTGAATATTTTAGCAAATCAACGCATTTTTCGTATACATCGTACATTAGACTTATATACTCACAGTGACCAGTGAAAGGTGGACACGCCAACTATTTTTTAACAGAGTTAAAATTAGTATTTGATTTGGTGGTCCTAAGGGTTTTTAATCTCAGCGTTTCCTATGGTGCCATTAGAATTGGCTAGAATGCATGAATATAAAAATAAAAATTTCGAAAAAATTTTCTAATGCGTAAGCGACTAATATTAATTTAACTTCAAAGATAGCAAATTTGAAGAGCAAAATCGGCATCCAACGAATTAGCCGAGGTATGAACGCCTTGTGGATACATTGGTTTATTTACAACTCGTTGTGAGAACATATAACAAATGGCGGCGTGGGCACTCAAGACATTGGGTTATTTCACTCGTGCCGTCATCAGAAGTATTGGCAATATTCAGACATTTACAACTCTGAAACTCGCTCAATTGTCTTAAACCACAGTGCAATTGTCTAAACCCATCTTAATGTCCACCATCTTATTGAAATAACCTAATAGGTATGCACGGCATGGCGCGCGACACAACGCGCATTGACGATCGCAACAAATAAATTAGCCATCAAAGTCGTTATCGTAGGGTGACGACGAATACGAGAAGGACAGGATATATGTATTATTTTCGGGTCCGACTTGCCTGTTCAACTAGTAACAGTAGTCGGAATACTACATTTATTATAAAGCTTAACACACATTTAATCATTTTTTCATATAAAAATTTAATCATTTTCTCAACAAGTATGAATGTTAAAGGTGATTGTTAAAAAATGCAGAACCACCGTGATGCTCATCCTGAAAGTAAAAACTGTTAATAGTTCTTTGTATCAATGGAATAAGACAATTCTACGTATAATTCATTGAACAATTCTATTTTAAATGATTTCTATTTACGCTAACTCAATAATTTAGCAACAATTTTATAACAAACAATTTGAATCAATTCATTTTAAAATAATTATTCAAAGGTTAGGTATGCAATTTTTAAAGTCTTAAAATTCATAAATATAAAAATTGTACATGCATTCTCCCCGCAAAATAAACATTAAAAACATTTGGTAGAATTTATTTGAATATTTATAAAATCCTCTAATGAGGTTAGCAAGAATGCGCGTTAAATTCAATAATGTTACAGCACTTCAAAAAAATTTAAAAACATTTCATCAGATATTTTAACGTCTGCGCCAGGGTGCGCGGAAAACCGGACGCTGGGTTCTGGGACTCAGTCCATCAAAAAGAGTCGCGGGGTGCGAGTAAGGAGGGAGAGAAAATTCAAGCTCGACAAGGGAGACTGGCTGACTGAACGTCACTCAGCACGCGGCTCTCGTAGAAATAGATAGATAGATAGATACTTTATTTTTATTTACATATAAAATAAGAATGCAATCAAATTTCATATCGCATAAGAATTGTCACATATGGTAAAATATCACATTAAGATCGTCAGGTACTTCAGTATTAAAATGCTCAAAGGTCTTTTAGTAATAATGTGACGGATCATATGAAAGTTCATGTAATTGATTTAAAGTAATTTTTCACCTATAAAAGTAACTTTCTAATAGTGACCGGAATTGTACTGTGACGTCCAAATGACTACATTAGAGCAAAGCTATTCAGCTTTGTAACGCACCTTTATTTCAGGCCTATGTTTTCGCACACTAGCCAAGGTTCTTAAGGTGATTGTACGTATGTAATCCACTATTGTCTTGAACTCCTCACAGTCTCAGTATACATGTGATTCATATAGCTGAGCTTACAAGGGTTCTCGACTATTATATTTTAATATACTCTTACGAGAACAGATTAGTAAATGTAGTAATTAATGTTCAAATGTTATGAGAAATTATTTTATGTATCTTTTTTTGTGACCGCTATACGCTCCTAGATAATAGGGGTGTGGCGCGTTTATTATATATATATATATAGTATATATATATATATATATATATATATATATATATATATATATATATATATATGTATGTGTTTTTATTTATTTAACAAATGCTGTACAATCCTAGATAGTAGGAATGAGGTGCATTTGTTAATATGTTAATGTTATAATAAATACTGTACGCTCCTAGATAGTAGGAATGAGGTGCATTTGTTAATATCTTAATATTATAATAAATACTGTACTCTCCTAGATAGTAAGGCCGAGGTGTATTTATTATATATATATATGTGTATGTATTTAACGAATGCTGCACGCTCCTAGATAGCAGGGACTAGGTGCATTTGTTAATACGTTAATATTATAATAAACGCTGTACGCTCCTAGATAGTAGGGACGAGCTGCGTTTATTATATATATGTATGTATATATGTATATGTATGTGTTTTTATTTAGGTTTATAAAAATTGAGAATATTTTTATTTATATTCTTTTTGTTTATTCAAATGATTCGTTTACTCTAATTGTACACAAGAAATAGTCTTTAACATCTATACAATATAAATTAAATATAATTACTTTTGATTATCTGATGAATTCTTTATTGTAAGACAAATCGTTCCCGAAATATTTAAATTAATATATATATGTAATATGCGTGGATCTTCGACTAAAACTGTCTACCCGGATATTAAAGTATGTATCTGAACGATTTGTCTATACAACTTTTCTACAAAGATCTGTAGCAGGTCTAGCTGTACTCAATCAGTGTAAGTGATTGAGAGTTGCTCGGACAAGCTAAGTCTTTTTACTATGAGTCTAACGTAAGCTTAAGCTGTACTAGAACAGATAGTGTTCCGGAGGTGCTTGTGGCAAAATGAGAGATTATCCTATAGCACGAGCCAAGCAAGTGAGAGTCAAGCGTAAAGCTGTTCTAGAGCGGATAGTGCTCCGGAGATGCTTCTCTAGCGAATGCTCGTGAGCCATGTAGTTTGCCCGGGGTCGGGTGAGCTAATGCTAGTGAGACCTCGTGGACCGGTGTCTTTTAAACAGTTTTCCGCCGTATCTCGCCTATGCAGAAGGGTCGAGCGAGCTGGGTGAGGATGAGAAAGAACGAATAGGAAAGAACGTTTCCTCCCTTTCTTCCTCCCACGCGATTTTCCTCTCATTAGGCTTATGGATAAGACAGAGAAAAAAGAAAAGCAGGGTGAGGGTAAAGAGGTCCTCATAGGGCGTCGCTAAAGATGCGCGCGCAATTAGTTTTCGGCGCTCGGGCCTTTTTTGGAGGGGCGAGCTTTTTCTTCAGAGATAAAGAAGAACTTCTCTCTCGCCTGCTCTTTTGCTTTTTCTCTATCTTTCGCATTTTACATTTGATTTTCTTAATATTTAACCTAAAATATTAATGTTTATTATATTTTTATTTACTAAATGATCTTAAAATATAGTAGTTATTTCATAAAAAACCATTAATGATAGTATTGTGAAAATATTTACTTTATATATAGATATTTATATTATATAGTTACGATATTTGTTAAAAATCATACGATAATTATAGTAATTTATTAAAGTGTACACACGATTAAAATAGTATAAGATTAATTAATAATAATAATGAGAATAAGTGATGAATGTAAAGTTAATATTAATTTATGTTTACTTAATTTTAAAGTTTGCATAAAAAGGTTTCAGTCTAGTATAAAAATGTCTAGATTCTAAAATGTAATTAGTGCATAAACATTTATATTTCAGTACTTAAAACTATCGTATTATATGTAAATATTATTATTACAACAGAATATTTAAAACTACATTTAGAATCAAGCTATCGACTTGATTCTTTCGCATAACATTTTTATTTGAATTATAAAGCTATATTACCGTCACGGACCCAGTTCCTGATCATTTGATTAAATTTATTTTTATTATGACTTTAATGTATACAACATTTGTTTTAAAAAAATAATTAGTAATAGTAAACTATTTCATAGTCATATATAGGAAATTTAAAAGTCTCTAGTAAAATACATTTTTAAGATAAAAAATGTTAAAGTTGGACGTTGTCGGCAACGTCATGATTGATAACATCTTACTCTAGTTGGCTGCAAGTGAGCATGCTAAGAAATTTACATCATTTCTTTCAAATTTTGTAACGGATCGTTGAAAAACTTATGTAATTAAGTTATTTAACAGTTTATTTGTATGAATCACCTAAAATATTCATATAAAATATTATTTTTATTTGATAAAACGTGTGATTAGAAATAGGGTCCATATTCTTATCGTTTACCCAATTCCTGATCAGTATTAATAATATGTTATATGTCTGTTTAAAAAGCTTAAAATACACAAATATTTATAACAACACAATTCTATAAGTAGTTTTAATCCATACGTAAATAATTTATCAGACAAAAGTCGTACAAAACCTGAAAATATATCACAACACTATGTGCACTTTATAGGTTAATATATGCTCGTGCATGAGTCTATATCGTGCAGTCGACAGAGCATGAATATCCAAACACTTTTACCTCGCCTAAGTTTCACATTTATAATCACACAACCGAAAAATGTTATATATTTAGTATATCTACTGTATTAGTATTGCTTAATAAGTTTTTTTTTGTTTATCATATAAAATACTTATGTGTCAATAATATATGTGATCAGGAATTGCTCCCACAGCCTTTTTCCTTTGAGGCTTTATATTTAACTTTATTTTGATTATTTATGTATTTTTAAAATTTTATATTAAAGATTAAGAGTTATATTTGTTACTAGAAATGTTATTTTCCATGAATACCTCATTTTTACGATTTGACACAGCAAATAACGTGACGATGCGCCTTAACTGATCAGGAACTGGGTCAGTGACGGTACGATGTTATACATGTAAAAAGTTATTATTTTATACGCTACGCTATCTGCTTTCAAAATAATATTTCAGCGTGTATTTTTCCGCTCGGAAAATGCTGCGCTTAGAAGATACATTTCGTGGTCGAAAAAGAGGGTCGATATGGATCCTAAACACGTGTGCATCCGATTACACTTTTCTCGTGCGCCCTAGCTAAGTTACACGAGCACAGACCTAAAGCCTCATTCACGACAGTTAGAGAATAAAAGTTTTAAAACATGCGTGTTTTCCATTTATAAAATAATATTGAAATATAGTTATATACTTATTAAGTAGGATATAACAGTACCAAGGCTGACCGGTATTACCCTTTAAAGTGGGGTAAATCCGGTCAAAATGTTTTTTTATATTTCGACTTATAGCTTCGATATCTTAAACTTTTATATTAAAACAATAAGAACTATTTAAAGTCAAACTAACATAAGAATGGTTTGAACTAACATAATAATTATTAAAGTTAAAAAAAATAATTTGAAAGTAGAAATAACAAGCACGTTTGCTTAGGTGATCGACAATACTCCATTCTCCCCTAAGTATATAAAAATGTCTTCTAATAAAGTGAAATATAAATACGTGATATATATATATATATATATATATATATATATATATATATATATATATGTACTCATCCTGATAGAAGGTTTTCTCTACGTACACATAAGAAGAGACCAGAGAGTTTTATGAAAAGAGATATATCGATGATCTGGATCAGAAGAGACAAAGACCTTTTTCATCATCAAGAAAACTCAACAGCGCATAATCAGTTCATGAGTCTTGTGATTCAAAAAATAGAATTATTGATATCCATATTCTATTTTCAAAACTCAAAGATATTGTACATTGCAGTAAATGTCATGGCAATGTACAGTTCAGTGAGTAAAGTACACAAGGACTTGGATTTAAAATTGATGTTGTGGGTGCACAATGTGATCAGATAGCTGCCATAAACTCAAGTAAGAAAGTAGGTAAAAAGGGAAACACATGAGAAGTGAATAGGAGAAGTGTGCTTGCTTTACGTGCACTTGGCCATGGGCATGCTGGATTGTACTTTCAGCGACACTATGGATTTTCAAAAGTCAGTAGCTGGATCGAAAACCATTATTCAGTGGCTTGCCAGCTTTTAAGATTGGAGTGTATACTGCTGTAACTTGCTTCAAAGATGGTCGAATTGGTTTCCTCAAAATCATAAATATTATTGAAATCGAGCCTGGAGATACTTCGACTATGTGGGTAAAAAGCAGCGATGACTTTAGACTGTTCCATCGAGAGAGGAAGACAGTTGCGAGCACAAAGAATGAACGTGTCAACAGGAGAAAAGCTTGAGAAGAATTATAAGATGATTCATATGCAGCAGGTACAAATTACATTTGCAGCGTGTTCATTATTACATTATATACTTGGAGCCGCATTCAAGCGCCTGGGCGCCATCTTGATTGTTATTGTCACGTCTCATGCAAGTTAATATTTATATTCATATCTTATATGCCGACAATAGTTATTTGTTTCTAGCACTCGGCAATTATACAAATTCTGCTCTTTTTTTAGACTTCAGAAGTATCTCTATACACGGAGAGAATTATCCGATAAAAATTACCGTAAAAATTTTTATATATATTTTATAAAATTATTACTTTTTATTCTATAAACTTTATTATATGAATAATAAATTTTACCTTACTGCATGGTAAATTTGACTGCTACTTAAAATTTATTAAGAAGTTGTAAAAAAAGTGCGGAGAAATATGCATAATTTTTACCGTTCAGTCACTATAAATTTTACCCTGAAGTCAGTATAAAGTCGCGGCAGCTAGCTTCAAGATGTCGGTAAAACAGACTCATGTTTCGCATGGTAACTGTAAGCGCCTGCATACGCCGCACGTACGTTTAACCTTCGTTTGCACCTCGACCTAGTAGAGGGTTTTTATTAGTTATATTACTATAGTACTTATTTAATGTATAAACGTTTGTTAAGATTAATAAATGATCTATGGTTTTAAATCGTATAAGATTTATATTTCCCTTTACATAAAAAATATTTTATTTATTAAAGCTCATGTAATGTTGCTATGTTCATAACAACTCTAAAATCTATATTTTTTGTAAAAATCAAGATACTAACGTAAATTTTCCACGAATTAAATTTTTTGTTGTTTGTATTTATCATTGTATTGCACCATATTGTATGAATTTCATTATTGTATTCTAGGTTAAAACCTTTTGAAATTAATTTTATTATGAAGATAAATAACGATCTAAAAAATGTTAAATTGTCATATTTTTATTATGCAAATGCGATATTTACATTTAGCGATGTATACATAACTTAACCTATAATTTTATATCAAATTTATTTCTTCTAATCCAATAAAATAATTACACTTCCTAAATAATAAATACATAAGTCAGCGTAATTATAAAAAACAATCCTTAAAAATATTATATAAGATTATACTACTTAAAAATAATGTTAGTCGTACTACATTATATCAGGCCATTTTTACCCTTCTGTACTAGAATTTTTACCGTTCAGTTTAGCAAAATTCATTGTGTGAACTTAGTAAAATGTACTCAGATGGCGCTATGTCCCGCTCTTACTATTACTGAACGGTAATTTTTACCGTAAATTTAATTGTAATTTTTACAAGAAAATTCTCTCTATGTACGCCAGTTGTGCGCCCCTGTATTCTCATGCGACAGTTCGCTTCCTTTTTCGGCAACAATTCAGCATTTGCGTTCTTAACTGTTAATAAATCTTTCATTTGATGAGAATCAAAAGTGTCTTGGGGGTTCAAGAAAATGTTTCATTCTATGCAAAGAATCCTTTTTCCAAGTGGGTAGACGTAGTAAGTTTCTCTCTTTCAACGACGTTGTTTAACAAATTATCATTATTATTATTAGTTAATACTTCGTTCAATACTATTATTAGTAGTATTATTTTTGCTTTTAATTTTATTAGTAAAAATCAGAAAAAGTGGCGGAGTCCTTCTATGCAATTAGTTTAAAAATTCGCGCGTGTGTGCAAAAGAGAGAGGAAGAGACAAATAGATACTCTAACCTCATAAGAATCTCCTTCACTATTTCTCCCGTTGTTTCTCCGGTAGACCTTTCTGGATGACTCTTGCAGAAGCTAACTTAGCCATCTCCCCTTGGAAGATGGCGACAGAGAGATTACAGGAGAGACGTCTGCAATGGTGAACGAAGAACTGCAACTCCTCGGGTGAAGGTGGTGTTTGAGGTTATATTGGTCCCAGCTTGACGCGGAATTCCTCTTCATATTCATAAGCGTAAGAGTCGTTTGGAGGGTGCTTTCTACTACAAAAATTATTTCTCAAAGTGTAAAGCTGTCAGAAAGATGTTTATATATGTGAGAGGCGTCATCGCACTCAACTTAATAGACAGAGGGCGGGAGAGCCAGAGAGAAATGGGAGAGAAGTCGATTGTATAGCCTTAGTGTGTTGTGTTTGAAATAGATGTAGATTGTATATCCGCACTCAAGCTAGTTTTAAATTTACGAAGAAAAGTTGTATTAGAATTTAATTTTGTTAAATAGAGTTTAAGAAAAAAACTATTATTTTCAATTATCACTTATTTGCTAACTGTCCTCATCCCAAACAATGTCTTTTTCGTATTCATCGTCACCATGCGATAACGACTTTGGCGGCTAATTCACGCCGCCATCTGTTGTCATCACGACGACTTGTAAACCAACCAATGCAACTGCACGTATTTTTGTTAGACCGTAGCGCACGTTCCACAGTTCCGTTTCCTCGGATAATTCGTTGGAAGCCGATTTTGCTCTTTCAATTTGCTATCTTTAAAATTAAATTAATAATAAATAAATTTGTTAAATATCAGTTAGTGATGGCTTTATGATGCATTAAAAAGTATTTTCGTAAAAATAAAACTTTTATTTTCAAATACATGCATTTTTAGCAATTCTGATGGCACCATCGGAACCTCTGGGTTCGAAAACCCTTAGAACCATCAGATCAACCACTAATTTTAACTCTGTTAAAAAATAGATGGAGTGTCAACCTTTCGCTGGCCATTGCGTATTTCTTCAATTAAGGTTTTGAGATCATAACTGATCAAATCGGCGTATTTGAGTTTTTTTTTGTGTTTACAATTTCCTATTATATTAAGATTTAAACTGCGTCCGTCCTTCCGTCCGTCCGTCTGCATTCTTTGTTTTAAGTTTTTTATTGTGTCGATAGGTGGGTGCGATGGTGAATATATATGTGGAACGGTATATGGGTAAATGGTTATATGAATAAATGTGGCTGTCTGAATAATTGCATAAGCGTGAGAGCAGATGGAGGAGTATGTTGGCGGATGGGCTATTGAGTGGATGGATGGGTGCATAAGTGCATGGGTAGGTGTATGGGTGGAGGGATCGGCATGTGAGTGGATATATGTGTAAATAATTTTGTATATATTTGGTTATTAGCTGGGTATATAAATGGGTAGGTCCATGGGTGAATGAAAGGAAGTGTATGGGTAAATAATTCGATTCGTGGGTGGATGAATGTATGGTTGGAATTGTATGGATGAACGAAAGTATGCGTGGGCAAGAAGTGTGGAAGTGTATAGGTAGATGAATGTATGCGTGGATGGAGCAGTAGAAATATATAGGTGGATGTATGGATGCGTGGGAAGATGGATAGAAGCGTGTGACGTTTGATGAAAGTGTAAATGTGGAGGGATAAATGCATGGGTAGCTGAATGGGTAAGTGGACAGAAATTAATGGATGGACGGGTGAATGCTTTTGTTAATGAATGGATGCGTGGGTGAATGAATGGAAGTGTATAAGCGGATGGATGTACACGTGTGTGGAGGGGTGGAAGTGTATAGGTAAATGGATGGATGCGACGGTGAATGTTGAAAGTGTACAGTTAAATGGATGGATCGGTGAACAGCAAACAACCAATAACAACTTCGATATTAACAACAATAACTACATTGCTTCGAGGGAGCGTTAGCGACTATGCAGTAACAATATCCGTACAAAAATAGAATAGAATAGAATAATTTTATTTGATTGTTCAAAAAATATCAGGTACACTCGATTAAACTTACTTCTGTTTTTTTACACTTAAGTATATATACATACATTAACATATTACAAATAGACGTATAAAATACTTTATATCAACATTCTGATTCTAAAGTATAAAGCAACCTTAAAAAATAGATATACAAAAATCCGAATAATATTTCATTCTATAACTTTCGACTTACACGAGCGAGCATTAGAGAATGAGTGAATATGGCTAGTACATATAAATTAGGTAATCAATCTGAGAATTTGAAAAACAAAATTATTGAATAAAGTTATGGCCTATTTAAGTCTGACTTCTTCCATTCTTTTTTAAATTTTATCATAAAATATTGCTTAACCTTATATTTATCAAGTGTACTTCCAGACACACGCAACTAAAACCCAGCTGCGAAAGCTAAAAAAATTGTACAAAAAATTTATTGTGCTAAAACCTTCAAAAAGTTCTGAAACTCATCTCTAAATACTTTTTAGAAGTTCTTTTTTTTAATTTTTGAGGGTCTAGTAAATAAAGAGTTAACTTGCGGTATCTGAAGAAATATACAAGTATGTATTATGGTCGATAATGGTCAAATATATATGATGAATAATTCATTCTCATCTAAAAATATATAACCAATTTATATTAAATTTTAAGATGGTTAGGTGCCCTTACGGATTCATAATAAGCGCACAGAAAATTAGGATTATAATTTGATTGTATCAATCAATTTGTATATATAAATTATTATAGAAAGTAATTGCAAGTAACGAAATCTCGTGTGAATCTCGTACAAATATTCTAAAACGATGTGTACACCCGGCTGCGTACTACATACACTAACCTAACCACCAGAATCCTTCGCTCGGTCCCGTTGATTTCGGCGGGTGGTAGTCTCACCAGCTGCGCCGATACCATGTAAAAGAGGATGCCCATAACGCCCGACCAGGCGAAGAAATGCGCCACATAGCGCACCTTCCTCTCGAATGACTGCACCACCCTTGGCTCCTCTTCACCAGCCAATAACTTCCACAACTCCGCGCAGGTACGCATCAACTTAGCAAGTTTGCGACGCTCGCAATATATAATGAGAAAGCGAATGCTGATGCCCAGGACTATTACCATTTCAAAGACGTACTCGATTTCCATCTTCTTTCGTACCAACATGCGCCACCCGTCACCCAGGTACATTGTGTAGTATATCGTGTTTATCACGTGGAAGTAGATGGTTGCGAGATAGGAGAGAATCGAGTAAAAGGGCGTGGACTGATCGAACGGCAGTACTCCGATCACCTGTAATAGGTGCCGATAGACCATGGATACGTCATCGTACGTTGGGACCTTGTTCTTTTTCGACGTCATTTATGCGATTTGTTGGTTATATTTGCGCATGAATATATTGTTGCTAGAGTGACAGTTTAAAATGTTAATAATTTTATACATTAAATATTGATTGTTTATACTATATGTGTGATTATCAAAAATGCTTGAAACGATCTTTTTAAATATGCAGTTTATTTGAGATATACGGAAATACTGACTGCTATTTTACTTGCCAAAAGACCCATTAACCCTTTCAGTCACAGAAGCCGATATATCGGCTCCCTATTGTTTTTAGTCACAAAATTTGATTTCTATTGTTATCGCAGTACAAATATACGTTTTCTATGTATTTTTGATCGTAGAATACGAATCTGATATCAATAATTTTATAAATATAAAAACAACCCTTCAAATGGGGTGAAAACCACCCTTTTAGTCATGAAATTGAATTCGTTTGGTTATGAAAGTAAAAAAACCCCCTCCTCATTAGAACACGGGCTTGGGACCGTCTGTGGCAGAGTTATGTTTTTTTCTTTTTTTTTTTGTTTTTCTTTTTTTCTTTTTTTCTTTTTTTTTTCTTTTTCTCTTTTTTTCTTTTTTTCTTTTTTATTTTTTTTTTCGTTTTTTTTTCTTTTTTTTTTTATAATTTTTTTTTTATTTTCTAAATCTTTTTCAGGTAGATATTTATTCATTTTCTTTTATCTTATATACATTTACGTTTTGTGATATATTTCATAACAATTTTGTTTTTCTTTTATGCATAATGGAACATTGCAAGTTGTGCACATGTAGGAAGTTCTAACTCGATTTGTTTTAGAACTACAACAAGTGCAATTTCTTTGTATTTTGAGTTTAGTTGGAATGTGCGGGGCTTGAGAAAATCTTATTTCATTTGAAATTTGAGGCTTACGCTTACTAGGAGTAAATTGTTTTGTCTTGGTACCTCTTTTTTTAGGTGATGCAAACCCAATAAGCTCAGTTACCAGCTTTAGTCGAAAATCTATCAAATTCATTTTAGTAGTAGGGGTATTTTGCTTGTAAATGATGAAAGAATTTACAACGGTTACATCGATAAAATGCCAGAATATTCGAAGCCACCACTTTTTACTTTTTCTACTAATCTCGTATGTAGATTTCAACTGATCTGCTTTGTCAACACAGTTCATATAATTATTATAGTCTCGAGTGGCTTGTGGACAATTGATTTGAATGCTAGTACCATCTTTTTGTCGTCTACTTACAGTAGTTTTGATTGAAGGATCGTGAAAATTAGATAAAAACTGGACAGGTTTGTTATCATTCCATTTTATCCAACTGATACCCTTGTATGAAGTCCGAGATTCATAATCTCCCCTTTTCATTGTTTTATCGTTTATTTGTTTTTTTGGCAAACCTTTCCGATTTTTTCGTACTGTTCCACAGGCTAATATATTTTTACTTTTGAGTTCAATCATCAAATTAACACTAGTAAAGTAATTATCGAAATAAACTTGATAATTTTTTGAAATAATTTGATGGGTTAAATCGATTACAACTCTTTCGCCCAATTGTTTTTCAACCAAGTTAGCAGTTTTTCCAGTATATACCTGAAACTCACATACAAAACCATGTTCATCTGCTCTAACCCAAATTTTAAAACCTCTTTTTATAGGTTTCTGTGGATTGTACTGTTTTAGAGTACTTCTACCTTTGAATTTGACCATACTTTCATCAACAGCTTGTTTTTCAGATGGTTTGTAGAATTTTATAAAATTTTCTGAAAGCATATCAAGTAAGGGTCTTAGTTTATATAGCTTATCATAATTGGGTTCACCTTTTTGTGGCATTGATAAGTTATCATTCAAATGTATATGAGACAGGATAGCAAAAAACCTATTGAGAGGCATAACAGGGCTTATATAAGAGTTGTGTAATTGAGAATTAGATGACCAATAGCACCGAATGGCGGGTAACCTACTTATTCCCATCATGATATTCATGCCAATAAATTTCAATATTTCTGCTTTATTTACTTCTTCAAATGGCTTGTCTGATTGCTGCCCGTAAAGATTAGTCTGTTCGACAATTCTTTCGATCAAAACTTCTGAAAATAAGCAAAGGAAAATTTGTGAAGGTGAACGAATATCTGAAGGAACCATTGGACCGCAATCTTCGGAAAAAATTATTTCGTCGAATTTTCTTCTTTTATTATCCCAAATACCATCTAAAGCAGCTAATCTGTCACTCAACGGAGTATCACTATCACTTTCATATTCAATCACGTTAGAATTTTCACTATATGAAGTATTTTCTAACGAGGCTACTGCTTCATCAATTTGATTTTTGTCAATATCCGAATCATCATCACATTCAGAATCATATTCTGGATCATCATATTCATCTTCACTTTCATTATCACTGGTGATTTCAGCATATTCCATGATAAAAATTTTTTAGAATAAACCAAAACAAATTTCACAATGTTGTGAGATTACTGATAATTTAGAACGAATAATGATATTGAAATTTTTGATAGGAAAAATATAGAAATTTTATGTAACTACCTAATAAACTTAGATTTGATCCTTTGAAGTTCTTGCAAACAATTTTTTTTATTATTATTAATATTCTTTTTTCAAAATATAGTTTGGATTGAAATCATTCACTCGAGGGGATTGTAACAAGGGGTGTTTTAGAAAATTTATATGGCTTTCAGAGATTTTCAATATATTTTTTGAGCTCTAAATTCTATTTATATATTCTTAGGTCCTATCGAGTGCTTTGACGTTGAGTATTCACATTTTCGTAGTAATCCAATTAGAATTTTAGAGATCGTTTTTACGATTACTGAATTTTTTTCCATTGGATTCAAATTTAGCGTTGAAAAATGTATCAGAAACTAATATTAGCAGTAACATAACAAAACAAACAGGGTTTCGTGACTGCAATGTTACTTTTTATTCCATTTTACGAGTTTTTTTATGTTTTCAAATTTGTGACATTGGATTTGCATCCGCGTTAAAATTTACATCGGAAACATATATTTTCTTCTATAGTGAAACGAATTGAATTGTACGTATAAAAGGGTGGTTTTCACCCTGTTTGAGGGATTTTTTGTATATTTATAAAACTTTCTGAAATCAGATTTGGATTCTGCATTCAAAAATACATTGTGAACATATAGTCTTCAAAGAATATATAGTCTTCAAAAGAATTAAATTGTATGACTAAAAGGGTAGTTTTTACCCCATTTGAGGGGTTGTTTTTATATTTATAAAATTTTTGACGTTACATTCGTATTCTGCATTCAAAAATAAATTGGAAACATATATTGCACTTCCATAACAAACGGATTGAATTTTATGACTATAAGGGTGGTTTTCACCCCATTTGAGGGGTTGTTTTTATATTTATTCAATTTTTGATATCAGATTCGTATTCTACGATCAAAAATACATTGGAAACATATATTGCACTTCCATAACAAACGGATTGAATTTTATGACTATAAGGGTGGTTTTCACCCCATTTGAGGGGTTGTTTTTATATGTATAAAATTATTGATATCAGATTTGGATTCTGCATTCAAAAATGCATTGTGGACATATATTGCACTTCCATTACCAAACAAATTGCATTTTTTAACTAAAAGGGTGGTTTTCACCCCATTTGAGGGGTTGTTTTTATATTTATTCAATTTTTGACACTTGATTTGGATTCTTCGTTCAAAAATACATTGGAAACATATATTTGCACTTCCATAACCAAATGAATTGAATTGCGTGACTGAAAGGGTTAAAGCACTTGCTGCTATAAATTTAAGATGAAAATGTACATTTTATAATAAAGTAAGATTAATAGAAGGTTATCGGAATTTATATACAACTTTAACTTCAGCTGGTAGCCCCATTACCGGGTTGGCGCGCGCGAGCCAGGGCAAGGAGCCCTTGCCATACCGACTGCAGATTTGGGCAAGAGTGGTTGCTTTCGTGCAAGAGGGTCGTCTTCGATTTGAAGAGGTTCAACACATAAAGTTCAGCTAAAACAAGTGTTCCTTATTTAAGAAAGAAGAATCTCCACACCAATGCCTTATCCTCGGAATCTGTTTACATGGAATGAATCTGCCTCTACATAGTAGCAAATAGGAGCTTCACTCCTACAATGGTTTATGTATATGAGAAATTTTACAGAAAATAGGAAACAACTAGGCCAAAAAATTAAAGAATCATTTTTTGAGTGCGTAAGTACCAGACCCAGTATTTTCGAATGCTTTTGCTATTCTAAGAACCGGAAAAATAGTGAACAATATCTAATGCCAAGTTTTATCTATGGTCACATTACCGTTAAACAATTTGTACTTCACAAAGGCTCTTATTGAGTCGTTAATAACTCCTATTGATTAAAAATATTTGTTTCACAATAGAAAATTAAACTAGACGTAAAATGCTTTAATTTGAGAATTGACGAATCAAAAAATATTATTCCCGTGCAAAGTTATATGCAAATAACGATAGTGATAGCATTTTATTAATATTGTATTATACGCTTTATTAAGATATTATTTCAATTTTAACTAATATTAGGTGAATCTATGAACTGTTTTATTTGAAAAATCATAGTTTAATTTAGGATGGCTCTAGTCAGAATGAAATAAAAGAGAAATGGTGCAAGCGAAAATAAAACATCTATGGATATAAGAAAGAAACGAAAAATAAATTTCCATGTTTAATAAAAAGACCGCGTTATTCCTGAGATATAAGCTATCAAAATAAAAAAATGTAACCTCAAATATTTTGAAAAATAAAAGACCTCATAATCTGGAGCAAAGAACTCACCCAAAAGATAGTAATGAAGTCGGTTAAAAAGCTATGTTTTGGCAAAGTTACAGATAATATGCTGCTGATTTACTCCAGTAATTGTTGAAAAAAGCTAATTTATTATCTTCCTGTTAACCGAAAAATTATAAAAATAAATATATATATATTTATTTATTTTTATAATTTTTCGGTTAAATATATATATATATATTTATTTATATATTTATATATATATATATATATATATATATATATATACTACGTTCCTGTGCGTTTTCCGTGCCAACTCCACTTTATACCACCCAAAAAATAATATATTAATGTTCTATAAAGAAACGTTTTTAGCGTACGTCCCAGACCATAAATGAAAATCGGGTTATTACTTGTGTTCGTTTGTAATAAAAAATTTTACTTTTATTTTCATTAAGTTTATTTACATACTCATGCAATAAATCTCTATTTTAATTCATAAAAAACTCGTTCTCTTCTACTGACATTTCTATTTCCATAATAGTATACCAAAATCAGTCCATGATAAATTTTAGAAATTTGAAATTTTGTTTATTTCTTTTAATGCTCGGTATTCATTATTGTCTGGAAAACATTCATAAAATTATTTCTTAAATTTATTCCAAATTTTATATGCATATGGTGCAGAAATCAACAATAATAAACCTAGCTAATAACTTTCTTAAATCTTTAGGCATCATAATACTATACGCTTGAATATCATGTTCTATCAACTCCATTGCGATAGATGTATCTTTAACTGTTTTATATTCAACATTTTCATAAGTTTTTAAATCTTTAAGGAGGTCCGAATGTCAATTGAGAATTTAAATTTCCTGCCTTGATTTTTACCGACCGAGTAGTGAATAATTATTTATAATTATAAAATTACGTATATTTAGCTAAAACCCAAACTCGCTAGTCTTTTATTGAGTAATAATACATCTCTCTACAAAGTTTAAGGCGTTAAAATCAACAGCACCCTAAAAGATTATTGGAATGAAATGTTGACGAAATATCATTCCAATAATTTTGTAGGGTGCCGTTGCTTTTAACGTCTAAAACTTTGTATATAGGTGTATTACTACTCAATGAAAGGCTAACGAGTTTGCGTTTTAGCTAAATATACGTAATTTTGTCTATAAAGTAAATAATGTATGATTCGGTCGGTAATTCAGGGAATTGACTTTCGGTCCCCCTTAAAAGAAGTTGCTCCTATTACACGATTCAAAATTAATTTTAAATGAAATCTTTCAACATCTTTAGGACTAACACTATTTATTCTTCCAAGAGCTTTCGAAAATACTTTTCGTTTTATCTAAATTTTATTCAATGTATCAAAAATGTAAAATTGTTGTATCTCAGAATATTTCATTTTTCTAGATTCTTTATCAGTTTAATTCAATTTCCACGCAGTGAGTCTTAGTGTGGTATCTGTATTTTTTCCAAAGCTTTCTTTTCGTTATTTTCTTAAAAAACAAGTTGCTGTTGATTTTCAGTATGAATCGCTTAACGAATAATTGTATCTATATGAACTGCTAAGCGAATAACTGTATGAGATGTTCCTGACAGTGGCAATTCTCCATTTACCCATGCAGCTTCAATAGGACTTACATATCGAGCATCATTATTATACGTAAAATGACATAGAATAACGTTAATTAACGTAAAATACGCTAAATAGCTCATAAATAACATAAAAAACGAAAAAATTCAAAAAATAGATCAAAATAAGGTAGAAATGAGAAATATGCAGAAGGCCTCGATTCTTATACGTAATATAATGTAGAATAACGTTAATTAATGTAAAGTACGTTAATTAGATCATAAGGAACGTAAAATTGAAAAATAGACCAAAATAATGTAGAAAAAGATAGACATAGAGAAGACCTCGATTCTTGATACGGCGGCTGCAAAATTTTTTTATAATATATATATACATATATATATTAAATGATATAATATATTATTTGCTAAAAATGTCTTACTTTATAAATAATTTATCTAATTGTCATTTAATATTCGTAATTTCAAAAAAATCGACATGGCTATTAAAATATCGACTTTAAAACAGAACTAGGGGATTTTTTAAAATCTTGTACAAAAATTCGTTCTAATGATAATAGGAACTCAACAAAACAATAAAATTAGACGTGCTAATTATTTAAATTACCTTTATTTAAATTTTCAAAAATTTTCGAATTTTTTAAATATATCCGCTTTGTGCTTGCTTTTTTGGTAATAAACGCAAAATTCGTGCCTGTATGCCAACAATTTTTTTTTGTATTTTGTATCTAAATGACAATGTATTTAGATACTCAAATATCTAGATACATTAAAAAGATACTGTATCTAAAATTAAGTATACTAAGTGTATCTAGACACAGTATCTTTTCGTAAATATCGGTTTTAACAATAGGGTGTCTTAGACAAAAATGATTAAGAAATGTTTTCTGTGCGTTTCGGAGATTTTGTTAAATAGTATCTTGTATCTTGATGGTTTAGATACGACTGTATCTCGTATCTTGTATTTGTTTTAAAGATACTCATTTTGCCCATGACTGACCGGAACGAACCAAGGACGACGCAATACAAAGTAAACCAACGAGCAACCTTAATAATCGATGAAAAGACCAGACGGCGAAATCTGCCTCTCTAACGCGTAGACTTTAACTTTCTACAGACTTAAGTCCACTTTTCATGTTTTTTAGATATTAAGGTTTAAAGTTTTTAATTTCCATTTAAACTCATGTTAAGAAAACTCACGAATAGTCGATATGGTCATTAATTTTTACACATTCTTGATTTTCTGCATTTATATCTAAAAATATACTGTGTTAGGATACCAAAATAGTTCGAAAGTCATTTTTCAAAAAAATTGTTTTTCCGAAAACCCGCAGATATAAATATTTATGATTTATCGCATTATTTATTTTTCATCGATTTAAATCTAAATTTCTTATTTTAATCAAATATATTTTCTGAAAGTTGTTTTAACTAACGTCGTCGCAAGGACTTAAGGAAAATCAATAACTATTTTTGAATTTTGGTAATTACGATATTCAAAAATTATTTATTATTCGAATTTGAGTGCGATGTGTTATAATATATATGATAGGTTTTAGTAAATAGACATGCCACGAAAATGACGATTTTTATATTTTCGTTATAGTCCTGCTTCGTAAACTCTAAACATCTTCTAATTCATAGTTTAAATAACTTTAAAAACTTCTTTGTCGTGGTTTATGCTCTAGAGCACATACAATTTCAGAAGAGGTTGAAAGTTTATGCTTTTTGATAATCACCCATATGTATTTTTAGATTGGATGGCGCATTTTATGCTCACTTCATTAACACATTTGACTCAAAATTCAATAATTGGCTTTACTGTTAGTCTTTATTATTACTATAATTATATTATAAATTGAGTATTATACATTCACAAGTAGAACTGTAATACGAACAAGAGACTGAGTTTCCATTCTCACTGATATAACCTCGTATATAGAATAATAGAGAATTTATACTATGTTGTGCTGCTATAGCGCGCCATGCCAAATGAATGATTCGGCCTTTCACGGATAATATTCTAACACAAAGCATATGCCGCAAAAGTTTAGGTACTAGTATCACTACTGCATTAATATATGTACATATTTTATTTGCCCACGTCTGTCGCAGCACTGCCGTAGTGACTAATATCATATAACTCTCTCTCTATTCCTCTATTTTCTGCAGAGTTTATTTCATTTGTTACTATGTTGTTCGAATAATAAGTATCTTAAACTTTTTTTGCCTTATTCTCGTAAAAGCATAAAACTAAAACCAGACGATGTATCGTAAATCCGAGAGAAAATACAGAGTTGCGCAGGATATCGAAACTTTTTTGCCACTGTTTATTAATTCTTAATGTGAAAAAGAGGGTTCTTTTTCTCCGCATTCGCTTCAGTTGACTGATAATACTTGCGCCGAACAGTCGTGCAGTCCATGCAACCGAGATTTCTTCTCCATTCCATACACAAACGTCACTGGTTCATTTTCTCATTGCTATGAAAAAGGAAAATTGAAATCGTTCTATAATAGTATCTTAAGTTTTTTAAAATTATGTATAGAAAATGTTCGTTACTGAAATCATGAAACTTTTGAATTACCACAAATAATAAAGGGCAGAAAAGTACTTTTTAGCTGCAAGTACTTTTGCAAGTACATATCGATGACCCTCATGCAGTGTAATACTATTCATGGATTTCCCACGAATACTAGCACATATTCATATAGAACACTTGTACTTTCTGCCAAAAAGTATTTTTTTTTCTATTCGACAAAAATTGATTTTTTTTAGTACAAGTGCATGTACGTGTAAAAGAACTTTGATCCAAATACTACGATTTTACTCATCTGTGGCGGTACGTATGAAAATTAATGTACTAAATTTAATACAAAAAATGCCTTAATAATATTTTTACGTCTATAATCTGAAAATAAAATTAGAGGATTTGCATACAACTGTCAGATTTCATGTCAGTGCATTTGTTACGTTTTATTTGATAAATATATGTACTATATAATTTTAAGTGGATACAAAAAATACCTTTCTTTATATTTTTGATTTATAAAACCAAGTATAAAAACATCTTAGAATTAAGAAGACTAAAACATAAGAAATATCATTCTAGTGATGTACTGTAATGTTACTTTAGTTACATAAGGTGTTTTTATACGATCAACAATTGTTCTTGAATAGAATAATTAGATAACGTAACTTTCGTTGGCAGGAATCGAAAGTATGTATGTACGAATATATTAAAAAAGTTGCTTAAATTAATCTCATTTATTGCAGCTTCAACAGCTGAATGTTTTCCAGAAAGCGAATCAGTCAAAGTAGAACCTCAAGTTTTAACTATTGTTTTACACAATTAAATGTAGTTTTTCTTTTTATACAACAATTACAGTGGACACTGCTTCATGTAAACGCGCTTAATGTTATCAAAATCGGTTGAAACCGATTCACTTGTATACTTGTGATACTTACACATGTGTATACCGTTACGGACCCAGTTCATGATCAGGACCAAATTCCTGATCATTTTCTTACATAAAATATTACTTTAAATTTGTTGCTGCAAAATCTTTTTTGAAGATTGCAGATATAACTATCTACTATTTAGATTTTCTTATTTAAAGTCTAAAATGTTTAATTGTAATTGACTTGTATGGAAATCAGAGTTGATCAGGAATTGCTTTTAGCTGATCAGGAACTGGGTCCGTGACGGTACTTACACATATAAAATGTATCGTTTATTGCAATCACATTTCCGGTTATTGCTATACAAACCAAAGACCTGGAAAAAAATTTTCCACACATGGCCATATATGAGTTCCCACGTATGACCATCTATGAACTTTGGCCACACATGGACACATATGATCATATATGGACATATATGCCTTACATGTATTTCCAATTTGAGTTTTTGTAATAAGGAAGACAATAACTACAAATATAGAGTCAAAGCACATCTTTAATATTTAAATAAAAAATGTATTTTATTCTGAGATGAGTTTATTATGTAGGTCTTTATAATGTTGTACAGCAACCGCAAGCATTCCATACTCAGTTAGAGAAAACTCACAAGGAGAGTTTCTCACCTATAGAAAACGATTTTTGACGAGGCTTTGGAAGATGCTTTGTAGTACCAAAAAATGATGCCCTGCATCCGTAGTTTGTTCCAATGGGCTCTGGTTCTTGAGATACGACCTATTTTACTCCGAATGTACGTTACTTTAATGAAAAATAATACCTCTACTTCATATTACTACTATGTAACTTTTGATGCTGGAAAAAATATTAAAAATGTAAATAAACGTTGACGAAAAGAGCTTTATTTTAAGCATTGCTACGTACGAGGGTCGTTCAATAAGTCCTTAGAAAATCCAAGAGATGGTGCTCGTAGTATCGAAAATGAATTTTTCTTATTGAGCAGCACTACTAACTAGACATCTGTTAAAGTTTCAGCTCTATCCATCACATAGTTTCATTTTTATTGTCGATTGAAGTAAACAACTTTCATTTATTTCTAACAATGGAAAAAAGTGAGTTTCGAGCGGTGATTAAACATCTATATTTAAAAGGCTTAACACCGAAAGAAATCAAAGCTGAGTTGGATGAAGTTCAAGGCACATCTGCTCCTGTGTTTGCAATTTTTTACAATTGGGTGAATGAGTTTAAACGTGGTCGTACATCCACAACAGATGAACATCGTTCGGGACGCCCAGTGGAAGTGAATACCCCGGAAATGATTGATAAATCCACGATATGATTTTAAGTGATCGACGAATGAAAGTTTGCGAAATAGTTGAGGCTTCAGGCATATCGCAAAGTATAGTCGCTTCAATTTGGCACAAAAACTTGGATGTGAAAAAAATCTCGGCAAGATGGGTGCCGCGTTTGCTCACAGTGGAGAATAAACACAATCGTATGGTCGAATCTGAGACTGTTTTGGCGCTTTTCTGTCGCAATCCTGAGGAGTTTCTGCATCGATACATAACTGTGGATGAAACATGGATACACTACTATACTCCAGAGACAAAGAAACATTCAAAACAGTGGATTTTTGAAGGTGAACGGGCTTCGAAGAAGGCCAAGACAGTGAAATAGGCCGACAAGGTGATGGTCACGGTCTTTTGGGATGCACGCTGCATCATCTACATCGATTACTTGGAAAAGGAAAGACGATAACAGGAGAGTATTATGCATCGTTATTGCACCGGTTGAGCGAAGAAATCAAGGAAAAACGTCCTCATTTGAAAAAGATCCTATTTCATCAAGACAATGCACGAGTGCACACCTGCGCAGTTTCGATGGACAAAATTATGGAATTAAAGTTCGAATTATTACAACATCCACCGTATTTACCAGATTTGGCCCCCAGTGAATTTTTCTTATTTCCAAACTGGCTTGGCGGACGACGGCTTACGTCGAACGAGGAGGTCATCGCCCAAACAAATGCCTATTTTGAGGAGCTTCCGAAATCCTACTTTTTGGACGGCTGAAAAAATTTGGAAAAACGCTTGGAAAAATGCATAAAGCTATAAAAGGAGATTATGTTGAAAAATAAAAAAAAATTTATTCTTATATTTTTCTAAGGACTTATTGAACAACCCTCGTACAATCTCCCATTTGATCACCTATATTTTCACGTAATTTTGTATCGAGCGTAACTTTTCATCCAAATATCCACAAACATGCTCCGATCACTCAAATAGAAGATTTTTATGTCAGCTTTCTTTTGGACATACAGAGAATTGGACAGAGCCCCCCCTCCCTAGCAAAAAAATATACTTATAAATGATTAAAAAATAAATTTTAAATTATATTAAGTAACCCTACTTTACGCGATTTCCGAGTTAGCCTCTTCTTCAAGCGAACGTCGAGTTAGCTTCTATCTTCAAGCAAACGCCGAGTTAGCCTCTTCTTCGACTTAACCGCCGATATGAAATTATCGATTCATTAATCGCTGCTAGGCTTACTAGGAGAGTGTCGGAGGTTTGGAAAACGATATTTGCTGAAACTTTGAGAGGTACTTTCTGACACCTAAAAATGAAGTGTAGCATCTCTGGTTTTTTTCAATGGGTCCGTATTCTCTAGATATTAACCAATTGATCTCAATTATGCGCTATTTTAGTAAAAAATGGAGCCTCTAATTCTGATCGTAGATCTGCAAGTTTTTATGTTAGAAAAAATACCCGACCGCAACAATATGTAGACGAAAGGAGCTTTATTGTCAGCTTTGTTTCGTACAAAAATATTAATCTGGACCAAAGTTATTAATTTTAAGGAAACGTGAGTAAGCAATGACACAATACAAACGTTCATTAGTATACCTAGTACTTATTCAGTAGATGATCACAATTCTGTAAATGAAGATATAATAAGAGGTATTAACATGAACATTAGTGAGGAATCAAAATCGACCAGAAGTAAGTCAGTTATAATTTATATAAAATTTTTAATTAAAAATAGTGTGCCAACATGAAAAATGTTTTTCTATTTCAAGTGAAAAACGAGCACATGCGAGGTATACACTCGCGCGTGCCCGCTCGCTCCCCGGCTTACCTGCTTATGAATGCGGATACGAGGTCTGCTTTCCGTAGCTGCTTTACAGAAACGACGTGTCCGACTATTCAGCTTTCAAGATTTTCCAACGAAGCTAGGGGGTAAGCGGAAAGGAAGGAAAATAGTAAATAAGTATACGGGCGAGTAAGATTAAGATATACACGTTTATTGTACGGAATAGCGATACAAGGAGGCGCGGTGCGTCTGAATCGCTCGAAGCACCCGATCTTGTTCTTCAGCGCGCCTGTGCTTTTAAGGGCCCGCGCAAGAGAACATCGTCGCACTGTATCTGGGTAACTAAGAGGCAATTTCCACATGAAATCGGATCTGCTCCATTTTCTAAGTTATGAGCTGATTAAGTTTATAACACGAATATTCAATTTAATGAAATTTGAGGTAAGATAATGTACACTAATAAGCCATTTTTATCACTTTAGATAATTTTATTTATTATTTTGTTTATCTATAGCATTTATAAACAACAAAACAAGATAAATTATTGCCTTTACTTAAATTATTATTTATTCTTACACGATAAAAATATCAGTTTCACTATTTAAAGATTCTTGGATGAAAACATGGTCCACCCAAGCTCTGAGCATTTACCTTAGTTAAAGTAACAAAATAATTCTATTCGGACCGGTTAAATATCAAAATATAGCATGCAAACTAACAAAATATATTTTAGTTGAATATATGCACATCGCAAGGACTGATAAAAACAACTATTGGGACTTATTGGGTTTCACGTATACCCAATGATGCCTAATGAAAGTGGTGAGGTATAGCCATTTCTACTCTCTTTAGTATAATGTACGAATCAAAAATGCACAAGCATAAAAAAGCTCAATCATACCTTTGTTAAAAAAAATACCCAATAGAGCTCAGCGCTTTTCTCATCTTTTAATGACTCATGAAAAACTAATTTATATATTGGAAGGTGTTAAAAATAACAAAACAATTATAATAGTTAAGGTAGTTCTCCGGGTTTAATCGACTTTAATTGACCCTATGTATTAACATTTATATAATTGTTACAAATCCCTCATAGTTAAAATGATAGTGTAAGGTGGATGTACCGTTTGTGGCCAGTGCTCCGGTTTTGGCCATCTAACATAATTTTAATCATTTTAAAAGTTTTAACTGTCGAATTCCATACAACTTCGTCATTAACATAGTTTTTAAGTACTTTAGAACATTGTATAATAATGAAGGTATACTTATCTCAGTATATTTTGACACAAAAAATACTTTTAATTTGATGTGTGTCGAAAATGGCATTTTCTTAGGCAAATCGACAAGAGAAGCCGATGACTAAAACGTTCATATTACTTAGTAATATCATTTACGGTCAAAAGTAACTGCACAGGTATAATTAATTAGGTTAAACTATGAAGAATAAACTAAAAAATTGCAAGGAAAATTGCAATTTTATAGAAAATTAAGGGTGGCCAGAAGTGATAATATATCAATTTGTCTTATGGGAATTTAACATGGGAATTATGGACTACAAATGGTCATCATTCATATAATAATTACTTGGCTTTTGAGGGTGCAAACAATTTTTTCACGTAATAGAATATAAAGTAGAGAAAAAAGACTACAATTTGAGACGTACGGTATTTAAATAGATTAACAATATCAAAAGTTATAAACGATTAAAAGTAGTAAATAAACGCGAAGAAATCTCTAAATTTCATGATTTTTCATTTTTGACCATTTTTTCGTGTTTTTTGCGTTTAATCAGTATCTTTGATCACTCATAACTTTTGATACTGTTAATTGTTTTAAACGCGGTACGTCTCAAAATAAAGCTTTTTTTCTCTACTTTATATTCTATTGCGTGACAAAATTGTTTGCACCCTCAAAAGCCAAGTAATTGTTATATTAATGATGACCGATTTTAGTCCATAATTCCATGTTAAATTCCCGTATTGATGCCGAATGAAAGTGGTGAGGTATAGCCATTTCTACCCTCTTTAGTATGATATACGAATCAAAAATGCACATGCATAAGAAAAGCTCAATCATACCTTTGTTAAGAAAAATACAGTGTGTAACATATTTTCAGCACTAGAATGTACTGCCCACATCACCCTCGCTAAACAAAGCATACCCCCCCCCCCCCCCCCCGTGTCATACAATATCACTATTTCTTGATATTCTTTTTTAATTCTTATAATTGCATACATTGTAATGTACTTGCTAAAATATTCACTCGCTGACGCTCGCTAATTTAAGAAAGCAAGCCTTATTAGTTAGAGGAGGCCGTAGTGGTCTGTTTTACCGACCGAGTAGTCCTTGAAGTACAAATCACCGTTCCATACTTTTCTTTGCTTGTACTGAATGAAATGACTTGAAACTTTGGGGAAACACTCAAAATTTACTAAGGAATTGGGGACAACCGATAAAGTCTCGAAAAAGTGGAAAAACTTATAAAATATTAATAGAGATTTTCACCATATATTTAGGAGTGGCGCTGTGATCGCCCAAGCAAACAATATATCTGAACATTATTTAAAAAAGAGATAAAATATCCCTACAAATTTTGTTGACCCCAATTCTTATAACACTCAGAATTATTAAGTCACCTAAATGACACACTAACTCACAATAGTTTTTACAAAAAGTTCGGAACAGATTCTGAGGTGACACTGTGGCATGTGGACGCCATTTTGCCACTGACGCTTGCTTTTGGCAATCTTCAAGAGGTGGCGCCACGCGTTCATTTGATCAAGTTAAGCTCCCGAAAAAATTCGGCACATCAAATCAACATAACCTCGCAACACTTTTCGCTGCGTCCTCTGCTGCATGAGCCATTGTCAGTGCCAGCTGCCCGCTAAGGGGGTGTCCAAGTCAATTTTTAACCTCCCTACCTTACCTATACCCGAGAATTCTAAAATATTGGCTATAATTAAAAAAATAAACTGAATTATGAACAACTAAGAGAGCATTACTCTTCGTTTTGTAATTATCTACTACTGTGCAAAGTTTCAAGTAAAAATTTTGCTGCTTACATCAATGGCATTGGAACGAAATTTCGTGATAATACAGAGATCTGCGAAAAGTGATCCGAAATTTCGCTCCAATGCCATTTATATGTGCAATGATATTATTACCTGAAATTTAACAGAGTGGTAGAATGCTAAAAAAGAAAGGGCAATACTGTCTTGGTTCTTCATAATTCGGTTTATTTATTAATTGAAATAAATTGTTCATACCTCGGACTAAGATTTGAGGTTAGGAATATCGTCGGGAAATTTGAATGGTGTGACACCCTCCTAAGCCCTGCATATTTATATCTGCTATTCACTGCGATGTAAGACAAGATTATAAATACTAGACCACAGGAAATAGATGCCTACTATGAGACATTAGTCTTGATTTTTCTAGCTATAATTAGTGGAGCGAACTGCACAAGAAACTAGAAGGATAATCTTGTTGCAATATTTTTCTTTAAATATCAATGATTGCTAAAATCGTTACTGTCGACTATGAATACGGAGCTATAAAAAAGTGCCAGTGAAATTATTATTATTTTTTTAAATTACTTCACAATGATTTACGTATCTGATAATGACAAGACGGCAATTATATATAGTTACTCATAATAAAATCACTTATTTTTATTAATGATTAATAAAAAATGTGATATCACTTATGAGCTCGGCAGGAAGAGTACAAAATATAACCGATGGAATTATTATTATTGAAAGTTACATCACACTAATTTACGAATCTGGTAATTAAAAGACGCTAGTTATAAATAGTTATTCATAATAAAATCACTTTTATAAAATCACTTTTATTATGAATAACTATTTACAACTACCGTCTTTTAATTATCAGATTCGTAAATTAGTGTCATGTAACTTTCAACAATAATAATAATAATCCCATTGGTTATATTTTGTACTCTTCCTGCCGAGCTCATAGGTAACATCACATTTTTTATTAAACACTAACAAAAATAAGAGATTTTATTATGAATATATGTATATATATGGAACGAAATTTGAAAGGTTCAAGTCTGGACTAATATAAATTTCGTTCCAATGCTATTCGTAGAGGTTTTGAAGTTTTTGTTTGAAGCTTCGTACAGTGGTAGATAATTGTATTACGGAGGGCAATGACCTCTTCGTTTTGGATAATAAGGTATATATATCGAGTTATATCAAATTATTCATTGTTCGGTTGGTAACATTTACGGCGGGAAATTTGAATTCCTAAATTGACTTTGACACCCCCTTGAATAGGTATATATTTTAAACAGAACTTTTATCACATATCTAAATGTGATCTTACTCAGGCTGTTGAACCGATCAGATACATATATACAGAACGAAGAGTACTATAGAAGAACATTGGACTTGGTTTATCTTAATATATTTATTAGATTATATTTATTATAATAATAGTGATATTTATTAGAATATAAGTAAAACATACTGAAAAAGATCACGTGTAGCATTATCCCTCCGTATCTCTTCGTGCTGTAAGCTGCTAATAATAGTAGTCTTACGATTCCATGTGTTTCTACTTTCTACAATGTCATATCTACGATTTGGAAAAATGAAACGTCGACGCCATGTTGAGGGCGGAAAATTTGAATACATCTATAATTGTTATATTGATTAGAGATAGTAAATTGATTGATTTAAATTCATTATAATTTTTTAATAATAGCAGAATGTTAAATAATTAATGTTAATGAAAATTCAAAGAAATAGTAGAGTGCGATGCTGAAAAGGTGATGTGCGGGGAAGAAAGCTTTGCATACGTACTTTTTGGACTGACAAATTTTTGTCTCGGCGTACAAATGTTACGTGGGAGGCTGATAATGTTCTGTGCAAAGTTGGATATGTCATGCTCGAGGCTGGAAATGTTATGTGCGAGGCTGTAAAGGCGTTGCACAAAAGGCGTTGCGAGAACGGAATTGTGATGTTCGACGAAGAAAGAAATGCATACGGGAAATTTTCGAGTTTTATACTTTAAGAGGCTCTTTTACTTGCGTTTATGGTTGTATATGAATCTTGTTTTGAGTTAACTTCTCATCTTAGCTTTATTTATTATCAAAGTATGGTCGCCGTTCGAAAACTGTTATCGTATAATTAGCACGCTGCAATTAACTTAGATACGATATGATTTCATCGTATTTTAATGCTGGTGAAATATATTAACGAGTTTAGTATTCAATATAGTATAAATGAAATTTTTTTTGTAATAGCGAGTTTGACTGAAACCGTCAAATTTATCCATTTTTTTAGAATAAATTGTAAAGTATTTGTACAATTTTATTAGTTTTACTGATAATTTGTAACATTAATATCACAAAATGCAAAAGTATAGTATATGCAATTTCTTTTTTTGCATACTTAATTGAATTAAACATATGTAAGATACATTTTTACTTTGCTACACTTTTTCCAAAAATATATTTTTAAAATAACCATCTTAGATTTTTAACTTGATAACATAAACAAGAAAATAATTGCATATGATACATATTTATATTTTTAATTTTGTATTGTTGCAAATTATCAGTAAAAACAATAAAATTGCACAAATATCTTATGATTTAACTTAAAAAAACTGAATAAAATGGGCTATTCAAGCAAACTCGCTATTATAACAAATTTATTATCTATATAATATTGAATACTAAATTATTTAGTATGTTTCACCATTATTCAACTACGAGTCAATCATATCCTAGCTAATTTAATCACAATTATACGGTAACAGTTTTTGACCGCTCATGCTTTGATCATAAATAAATAATATCTTTAGGTAGCGAATTAAGTGTGCTTAACATTAATTTGGTAGCTTAGCAATATAGGTGTTTTTGGTATGTTTTTGATACTCAGAAATGATTGGGCTGATATTATATTAATAAAAAAACAATCGAAATTTTGAATTTTGTACCACCAGCGTTCGGTCACGCAGGGTCGTGGTGTCAGACGTGAAAAAGCCTAATACGCGCGGACTGAGAAGAGAGTCCAATACAAAAGAAGTTTCAGCTTTAAAGCTGCTATAACCTACAATATATAAAATAATAAAAGCTACAACATTCTTTTATTATAATAGGTAGAATGAACGTGCCTATGGTGTTTTACTTATAATATTATTCTGTGTGTATTTATGTAAAAAATGGGAAAAAATTTTAAGAAACACAACGCAAAGAAGACGTACGCTTCAGCCCGTCGGTCGACGAAGAAAAAATGGAAAAAGAGGTAAGTAAATACTTCATCTAAAATGAATAACAGTACGTGTCAAACACAACCTAATTTGGCCTCTAAAAACTACATAATATAAGGGTAATTGTCAAAAAAATGGTATTTTTAATGTCGCCAGTACAGTAAGTAGAACGGAAATATTGTTACGGTCTTATAAACTTTTAAAGTTCTTGAAAATAATGTATTTGAACTTCTTGAACAGAAAACTAATATAAATATGCTATATATTTCATGTGCATGCGATATATATATATATATATATATATATATATATATATATCCTGACCTTCTTGAATACAAAACTAATATAAATGTGCTATATATATATATATATATATATATATATATATATATATATTGTGTTCAAGAAGGTCATTATATGTATAGTATACATGCATGTAGTGGCCTGTCGCCATCAAACAATTAAGATGATTCTGAAATTATTAGACACAACATTTATGATTAAATTATATCTAACCTATTTGACTTTGAAGTACATTATATGTACAATATGATCTTATGTTTTCAGTATTTATTTAACTTCTCTGTCTGCACGACTGTTACTAATCTTGTCGCCAACTGTTGCAATTTTCGCGTTCTCGCTCAAGTTATCGTTCCGTAATGAGTACGATAGATTAGTAGATATATATATATATATATATATATATATATATATATATATATATATATATATGTATATATATTTATTTGCAGTTTTGCTAGTTAGTTTAGTTAGTTTTGCTAGTTAGTAATTGTTGATTTTTACTCCCAGATTGCATTGATTCTTCTGAATTTGCAAGAGTTAACTTTGCATGACTTTTTATGTATTTTTAGCCGTAGAATCACGTAGTATTATTAGATTATAATATGAAAAGATTGAATATGCCTTTTATTTTAATAATACTTTTCAGAGGGTGTTACGGAACAGACCTGATACGGAACTGAAATTTTACTTTGAAACTGCTCTCATAATTCTTAGACTTAACATGCGGACTATTTTGCAAATAAGTTATATGTACTATTAAGTAACGAAAAATACTTTTTACTTGTACTAAAAGATCTAACAAACAGTATCTAGATAGTATTTTAGCAGTGTTACGGAACTGACTACAGCTTCTACAGCTTTTTACTGAAATCTGAAATTAGAAAACTGTTTATACTCGCAAAATTATTAATTCCCACTCATATAATTTCGCTGCATATCTCTTGTGATTCTATTTGGCATATCAGTACAAACAGTAAAACCTTAATATCTAGAAAACGCAAAAAAATGGCCTTTAGTTATTTTTCCGGTTCGTCATAGATATTATTAACTCTATAGTTTCCTATGTACACAAAGGAATTAGTTTTACCTATACCTTACTTCTGCGTAGAGTGCCGTTTAATCGAATTTTGAGTTTTGGACACTGGATTTGTTTTAAAAAATAGCACTAATGTACGTAACCAGCTTTTAAAAATTATAGTGGTCGGAATGCCCAATTTTTCGTTCGATTTGCAAGCGGATGGGACAGGGCCTTTTATATACGAAATTTCACGAAATAACCACGTCAATTGTATCATACAATTTAAGTATAAATTATTCGTTTTTAGTTACCAAAGAATATCGAATTTACTTAAAAATTTGCAGTGTCTCTACAAAAATTGTTTTGATAACATTTAAATTAGCTGTAGTAGATGAATCGTGTACTTTCTTGTGTTAGGGGCTCGGCAGGAAGTGTACGAAATATGTGTGTCTATAGTATTATACGGTGTAATTACACATTACTCGTTTGCTGGCACGTAAAAAATACCGAGATTCCTTAAAAATGTGCAGTGTCTCTACAAAAATTGTTTTGATAACATTTAAATTAGCTGTTGTCGATGAATCGTGTACTTTCTTGAGGCTTGAGGCTCGGCAGGAAGAATCCGAGATAGGTGCGTTAATTATATCAAACTTTTAATTAAAAATTACTATGCTCCTGCGACAAAATATAACGAAGGATATTCAAAATCATTTAGTGTCTATTCAATAAATTATTTGGTGCATTCAAAGTATTTGCGAACGCAATAAATGTAGTTGTAGAGGAGTACACAAATAGAGCATATGTCGGTTGTTGAATATATTATACGATAATTGTCCAATGTTATGATTTTTTTTTGTATATGTAGTATAGAGTATTATTTATTTTCTTAGATGTAACTGTTTTAAAGACTAAATGCGGATATACGTTACAATAGTACATTGTGCAAGAAGTGTGGTATAGTTGCCAATAGCGCGCGCGGGCTCGTTGACATGCCGTGACATTATATGAGGCCCAAGTGGTGCTATTGGCAACTATAATCTCACTTGTTTCACAGAATATTTTTTATCTTTAGTACGCAGAAAATACTGTAGCGGGCGTTATTTTCATTACGTAACGCTGTGAAGTTGCGTATAGCAAATAACGCTTGCAGTGCATTATTGGCCATGTAGCGTGTACAAATTATTAATATTATTATATTATATCGCCTTAAAAATATTAAAAATTATTTTTGGTTTAAAATTATAAAACCCACGATTTCATAATAGTTTTGTGTAAAAATAATAATTATTCATTATAGATGCTTGGAAAAGGATTTGCTTCGTGATCGGAAGATAGCTGTGTCTACGGATGAGACATCCAGCTGTGGTTCTATGAAACAGGATGTTTCAGGTGACTCGATCCCGTTGAGTAATATTCCTTTTAATAACTCAGTTAGCGTACTTAAATGTACTAAATGCGTTACCTCCAGTATCTCTAATTATCTTAATGTATATAGAAACGATAATAGTAAAATTAGTGATAATATTTCTAAATTCGAAATTGTAAATGATAATGCAACTTTATATAAGAATGGTATAGATACTTTTGAAAGTATAGGCACGAAAGAATCATGCACTATCGCAAAGGAAATAAATGATTGTGCAACAGGTATTCCTCAACATTGCGATGTAAACAATGACAATACTATTAACAACAGTAACATTAGCTTTGTACACGTAACTATTAATGAACGTGAAGTTTTAAATATTGATTCCAATGGAACTTTATTTCAGAATGGCATAGATACTTTAGAAAGTACAGACACGAAAGAATCATGCACTATCGCAAAGGAAATAAATGATTTTGTAACAGGTATTCCTCAACATTGTGATGTAAACAATGGCAATACTATTAACAACTATAACATGAGCTCTGTACGCGTAACTATTAATGAACGTGAAGTTTTAAATAATGATTCCAAATGTTGTTTTGAAGAACAAAATGCCCAAAAACATACTTTTGAACAAACATCAAGCGTTGAGTTTGATAATATAAATAAAAATACAGGTAAGGATAATAACTGTAAAGGTGTTTCTGAACATATCGATAAGGAAGAGGTATTCACTGTTACGAATAAAATAAATGACAGCGATAAAATTGTGTCGGAACATTGTTATCAGAATAATGGTAATCAAAATGTTACTGAAAACAAACAAGTTGATATGTCTAGTAATAATGAAAAAGGGGAATCAAAAATTGAGTCAGAGCTGGTTATAGATGAAGTAGTCGTAAAAGAAGATGAAGAGACAGACAATGAATCTTTTCGTGCTATAGTTGATTTTGATTACATTACCAAAGAAATCCATAGGACTTTTGACAATCATGCGTAAGGGATAGAATGTTTATATAGAGATTGGATTTTGGTAAAGAAGAGGCGAATTAGATTACTAACACAATTTTTTTACAAATGTAATATGTGTTTATAAATCTTCTATATGGTCCGAGCCAGTAAATGTCCCAGTGCACAAAAATATTAACAAAGCTATTGTGACAGCAACTATAGTAACTGGAATTGGTTATACTCAAATGATGGAATTATTAACGGACATTAACATTCATTGTATGACTGATAAAACTTATATTAAAAATCAGCAGGAGGTATACGACGATTTTCTACAAACAGCTTTGATTCATATGAAGCAGGCGGCTGAATAAGAAAAAAAAACTAGCTATTGAAAGAGGCGACGTTACTAAAGATGGTATATCTTTTACAAAAGTAGTATCAGATGCGAGTTGGATAAAAAGAACATATGGAACAAACTATAACTCACTTTCCGGTATGGGTACTATAGTCGGATATTATACAGGCAAAGTGTTGTTTGTCGGCATTCGCAATAAATATTGCACAGTATGTGAAAGAGCTGCATCTAATAATGTAGAACCGAAGAAGCATAGGTGTTTCAAAAATTTGGATAGGAATGCTCCTTCAACAGCTATGGAACCTGATGGAATTCTCGAAGGTTTTAAGTGCAGTATGGAAATACATGGACTAATTTATAAAACACTAATCGCTGATGGCGATAGCTCTGTTTTTAAAGCCATTTCGGATAACAATGTATACGCCGATCAAGGAGTTGTTGTCGACAAAATTTTTTGTACAAACCACTTATTGCGCAATTTGTGCAAAAAGCTTCGTGGGGTTGCTCATACTACACATGTGAAATAGGAGAAACGATTGCCAAAAAAGAACAAAATAATGTACCGTTTCTAGAAGTGCATGGTCTCTACGATATGGTACAAGATGCTATAAGATATTTAAGTTTATATAGCGATAGTTTATTACACAGGGTTACAAATAATGCAGCTGAATCATTCAATGCTATAATATGTGCTCAAGCATGTTCTAAGCGTTTAAATATTAGTATGAGAAGTTCATATGACACAAGAGTCATGGCAGGCGTTGTACAAAGCAACACTCAACAAGCTCTAACAGAAGTTTATAAAGCTACTGGTACAAAAGTTCCTACGCTCATTACCCGAATTGAAAAAAAGGCTGTATAAATTCCGCAAAGGACCATTTGCAGTAATATCCACACTTACCCAAAACATTATTTCACCTTTCTGTTTTATTCCAGAACTCGTATGTTTTAAAATGTAATATATATATATATATATATATATATATATATATATATATATATATATATATATATATATATATATATATATATATAGACACACACCCTTACGCACGTTACCAGCGTTGGACCTCGTTCAGAAAGTCCAAACTCTATGTTCTAGTCGTTGACTATACTATTAGACTAATAGTATAGTCAACGACCTGAACGTAGCGTTTGGACTTTCTGAATCTTTCGAGGTCCAACGCTGGTTACAACAGGTTCGCGCGACTCGTGCCGACTGCCCGAGTCTCAGCTCCCGAGTCCCGGTTCCCGGCAATCGTCCGCTTGATACACCTAACCTCTACGCGTCAAGAAAGACTTCAGAGATATTTTGCACGTGCAGTGCAGGTGCAGTACAGGAGGGTAGCAGGAGAACGCAAGGAATAAGTATTATCTTATATTTATCTACTTTTTCAACTATCTTTTATATATTTTTGCTGCTTTATTTGTGCCAGATTATAATCGACAAGTTCATCTCCATAACCCTTTTACCTTTCTCTTAAACTTAGTGAGACGATACAGAAACTTACAAGATAAAATGAACAATTTCTCAGATAAACATTTAAACATTTAAACCTTTTTAGTAGCTTTTTTATTATAACCTGTCTATTTGCAGTATAAGTTACCTGACCTGTATGTATAGGAAAAAGTATCTCAACAATTAGTGGCACTGTACTGACACGAGATAAGTGCAGCCCACCTGCAGGATTGTCAATCAAAAATGCTTCTGCATTTGTGTCGAAAAAGAAGAAGTATCAATTTGACATCCTTAGAGACTTTATCACTACTCATCATTCAATGAAGTATAACTCTATCACTGCTGCATCGAATAGGCACATCGAATGCAAACTTGGTTTGGCAGGCGAGGGTAGAGTTTTGTACAAAGGTACTCCAACTGTCTACAGCTTGCGCTGATCCAGCAATACATACTACTTGGTCCTGAAGATCGTATGAGTCTATACCATGAGTGTAATCTCGTTTTCAAGGTAAATATAGACAGCTGCTCTAGTTCAAAACTCGCAGTATATATATATTAGAAGTATATAGTATTAGAAGAACATATATATATATATATATATATATATATATATATATATATATATATATATATATATATATATATATATTAAGTTATGATACTGTTTTCTCAGTGTAGAAAGAATAAACTATTATTCATACAGCAGTGTAATCTAGCCTTCATTTACTTAGGTATGTAACGGAACAGGACCAATGCACCAGGGTCTTGTTCAGCGCACAGGATCCAGCAAGAACGATAAATGACTTGAGAGCAGAGCAATGTGTAGATAGCCCACTATAGGTACAAATCATAGAATTATTTAAAATGCTGGTTACAGTCGCAAGTACAAAGAGTCTATTTGCCAAGAATCACAGTGAAGCCAGCTTAGCCAGGTGCTTCCTAATAAAATTAAGTCAAGAATTGCTAAGTAAGCAGTTGTGAAGATGTGGGTGAAGTATAATAAAATATTCAAAATTAGTTATGATAAATAGTTTGTGAATAATGAATACCAATTTAAGATCCGTCATGATTAAGGTTACAATAAGAGACTACAAATATTTCTAAGCTTAGGATATGATTTTATTTTGACTGTTTAAATGCAGCTCTGCATAAAAAATATCAAATTTCTGTCAGTTAATTAGTACTTATATTTTATACTTTTTGCATGTACTTACTTTAATCAATAGAATCTTCATTCATCAAATTTTCCTTTAGCCACCGTGTTCGTGTTGAAATACTTTTCAGTTTATTAAGTCATCCTAATATTTCTTTATGTACCTTGATCTAATAGCAATAATATCTTACAAGAATATAAATATTTTTTACTATTTAACTGTTTTAGCTAATCTGTGCTCTATTTTTAGTGCATCGCTGGTAATTGATTAACACTTGTCGTGTATCCTGTACCAATTGACTGTTACCGTATAATCATATATGATAATAATCATATACACAATATCAGACTATTACAGTTTTTAAGTGCCTCTCCACTTGTGGTGTCATCCGGGTGGTACCCTATGTTTAACCATGGTTGGCTCCCACTTTGAGAGAGTATTTTCAAAAATTTCATTAGCGGACAAAATCAGTATATTATGCATCTAGGGCGGAAAAATATTGGCTAGTCCATATAGCATATACATAGCACGTGTAAATTGCCACCTGATCTGAAGGCGAGGATGGTAAACACGAGCTATGAGATAGCCACTTTTCTTCCTGTGGTGCGTATACTATTTTTCACCATACCCGGGTAGAAAATGACACATTCCAGTTTCAGAGGCGGGAGGAAATATGGTACTTTCGGCCAGGGTATGGTGAAAAGATTTTCTTTTGTTATGCGTGCACAACTTTCGCGTTTCTTCGCCCTCAAAATCGGGCCCAAAATTGATCGATTCCGACCACGCGTAAAGTGAGTACTTTACGCCGCTTGTTCAAAAGCCAATAAAAATTAGAATAAAACTGGCCTAAACTTGGAACTAAAAATCAATACTTACGTTACAAAAAATATAGTGTGCGCCACAGGCGAGTGGGCAGTTCTCGCCCTTTGTACACAATAAAATATTTTTCCCGCCGGTCGGAAAACTGCATCTTTGGGCCCTCTTTACTTGTACCAAAAAGTTCGAAAATCATGTTTTCGATTAACAAAAACATTTTTTTTTACAAACTAATACCTATCGTTTACTATATGGTAAAAGTATTAGAAAAATACGCATCCATAATTATTCTCATATTTATATATGTATATAATCATATCAGTTTATAAGTCTGTACAGCTGCATATACATATAATAAATGCATTCGAAAATGCACTTCTATTATTATGGTAAATGTATTTCAAAAATACATATATACATAAATATTCACATATTTATGTATATAATTATATTAGTTTATAAGTACAAACAGGTGCATATAAATATAGTACATGCATTCGAAAAATGCAAATCTATTGTTATGGTATATGTATTTCAAAAATACATATACATAATTATTCACATATGTATATGCAGAATCATATCCTATTACAAGTTTATAGAGGAACATATAAATATAGTAAATGCATTTCAAAAATGCATATCTATTGTTATGGTAAATGTATTTCAAAAATACATATACATAATTATTCACATATGTATATACAGAATCATATCTGATTAGAAGTCTATACAGTTGCATATAAATATAGTAAATGTATTAAAAAAGGCATACCTATTGTTTAATATATGGTTAATGTGTTAAAAAATACATATATATTGAATGTATTTTTTGTACAAATAAAAACCAAATAGGTTTATTTAAAAAGAAAATAATATATATTTATCATGAAAAATGTGTGCTTGAATTGCACTCAATAAAAAAAATGTGTTAAAATGCTGGAAATCTAGCATAACACTTTTTAAGAATGTGCCTATCAAACTGACCGGCTGCCAGATGGCGTCACGAACTTTTTCGACAAAAGTAAACGGTCGGTAAAACAGTATATTCAATATCCTATTATTTAGTTTATAATTTTGCCGCCAGTATTTGGCGGCTATTGACGCTGGAGTCACGCCGGAGTTCGTCGGTGGCTACGGCCTCCGCTTAATATACTTCTCCGATTTATTGCGTTACACGATTATTTCAATAGTCTTATAAAATGTATATAAATCAAACACAAAAACTACACATACATACACATATATATGTATTTAGACATGTAAACTATACATAAGTTCCGTCTTCGTTAATTGCATAACATCACCTCTCCCTTTTATCCTCCCATTTTTCTTTTTTTATAATTTTCCGATTTATTGCGTTACAAACAGCCATCACTTTTTTTTATATAGGAATCAAATATCTTAAATTTGGAAAATGAAAGAAAAATGACTGTACCCAATATAGCCAACCAATGTGTAGTGTGTACCTAATCTGGCCAACCATGGCTATTCTAACTATTACGCAATTTATTAAGTAAATAGATAGTGCACTTTCTGTATGGTGTTAGTAGAAGCTTTCTTGATCAGCCAATTATTTCGAAAAAGTAAAAGAGGACCAGCATGTAGTAAATTTTGTCCCGTAAATACACACATGAATAATGTCACTAATTTTGAGCAAGTAATTAGATTTACGGTTTGATGGTTATAAATAAAGAAATTGGCTCAAGTCGACACAGCCATTGTTATTACAATGTAGGCAGGTTTTTAGTAGTATAACTTATTTTATCGTCCGGCTATGTGCCTCTAAAGATTACGTAAAAATGCTAAGAAATGTGTCTATATATCCATTTTACCTAATACGACCCATGTAATGTAAAGTAGAATAACTTTTCGTTCAGTAGAATAAGCTTTTATAGGATGAGAAATAACAATTGTTATAAAAAAATTCCCACAGTTTCTATAAATTTTTGAAAAATTTAGATATAATATGATCTTAAATAATTTAATGTGTTTCATAAATTATTTACATTATAAAAACCATGTAGATTTTACTAAGACCAACAAAGATGATCTTATCTATCCTAAATATCTAAACCTTAACCCTCCTGCGCAGAAATTTATTTTTGTGTATATGGATTAGATCGAATGTAAGTTTGCAACAATATTTTCTGCAAATTCGTAACATTTTCTAAATAATAGCTATACTATTTAGCTTCAATCTGAGAGGTTGTAGATATCCCAACAAAGTAAAGATTTAAATTTGTGATACAAAATGTATACAAAACTGACGTGCGGTTTGGACGAGTATACTCGGCTCTCTGCGCAGGGGGGTTAATTCAATTAAGGAAGTTCGGGTGCTTTAATTCGACCAATTTCTTTTTTTATGTAGTTAAAACTCATCAGTATACGTATTTATATATGTGGAAGTAGTTTAGAACAAAAAAAAATTTATCAACAATTCTGATGTTTCAAACATAATTATTGCCATTGAAAAGAAAGTCACTAAAAATGCAAAAACTTTTTCGATATTCATGCAATTTTTATTTTTAAAGTCTTATTTTGTTTCTTAATAGTATAGTGTGTACCATGTGAGAAAAGTAGGCTTCTTTCGCCCACGTGTGAGGTTTACAATACGAGTCGAAGGCGAGCAAGCACAAGCCAAAGGCGAGTGCGTGTTGCGAGCTGAAGCTGCTCGGGTGTACCATGCTTTTATCAAAGAATCTTTAAATAGTGAAACTGATATTATTATTGTGTAAGAATAAATAAAAGTTTACGTAAATGCAACAATTTATCTTATTTTTTGTTTAGAAATGCTGTAGATAAATAAAATAATGAATAAAATTATCTAAAGTGATAAAAATGGCTTATTATTGTACATTATCTTACCTCAAATCTCATTAAATTGAATATCCGTGTTATAAATTTAATTGGCTCATAACTTATATAAAGGAGCGGATTCGATTTTAATTCGGACGTTTTTCGAAGCTTTTTGAGTATATAAATTGAATGCCACAACCCGTTTCCATGATCAGTTTAGTTAGCAGTCAGTTTAGATGCAAATAGTACATACATCAGAGCTCTCTCAAGCCTTGGTCGAGATTTCTGATCACCGAGTTATGGTGTCTAAAAAATTTGGTTGCAAATGTACGTACGCATTTACGCACACACACGCACACACAAATATATATATATATATATATAATTTTCTCCTTCTTGCACAGTCTGGATTAGTTGCTGTTCTTAGGTTCTTGGTATTACACCATTAAAACATTACATAAATACACCGAAAATTCACCTTTTTTTAGTCACCTATATGCGATTCCTCCTTTAATGAAAACGTACATATGTTTGACATCTTTAAAGTATACAATAACAAAAAGAAATTTATTCGATTTTTACAACTTTTTCAAAATAAATATTCTTATTGAAAAATGTGCTTAATATTAATCATATCTAATAGGTTTGCTAAATTTCAACGCGTTCTATCCTTCTCTTTGAGAGTTATGCTGGCTAAAAGATTTGGTTACACACACGCGTACATACGTACACAAGTACATATACAGAAGTACATACATACATACGCACATACATACATACATATATACATATATAAATATATACAGACATCTTTTATAAACCTATTTTTCTGACTGACGAACCTAGAAAATATTAAGTTTTATCAAAATCTCTGATTAAAAAATGTTCGATAATACAATAAGTAAAACACTATATCGACGGCTGAGCGGAAGAACCGATTAACTCGGCGCGCACTCGAAGAAGGGGTTAAGGTGATGTTAAACCCCGTGTTACTGGTAAATACGGGGAACCACTTTTTTGATTCATTTTTAATTTTAAGAAAATATCTCTATGAAAAGTTGTTCTTTTTGGTTAGAACAACAACTTTCCATAGAGATATTTACTCTAAATTGAAAATGAAATGAGAAAAGTGGATACTCGTATTTGTCGGGGACAGGTGGTTCTAGCATCACCTTAACTCGAAGTGCGACACAAGAGTAAATCAACTCAGATGTCAACGTAAAGGACGGCTCCTTTAGCCAATATTCTTCGCTTTACGTTGTACTATTATAACTCTATAAAAATAGTAAATTGCTTTTTTGTGATCATATTCGTTTTCATATGTTTATAGAGTTGCCAAAACGCAACGTAAAGCGAGGAATAATTGGCTAAAGAAGCCGTCCTTCACGCGATATTTGAGTTGATCTAGTCTTGGGGCGCGATCCGAGTTAACCTCTTCTTCGATTGCACGCCGAGTTGTTCGTTTCTTCCGCTCAGCCGTCGATATGTAGAAGAATGTTAAGGTTGACTAGCTCCTTAGGTTGAATTGCTAATTCAATATCGTGATGTGACATTTAATAGTACAAAGGTAGTTTACATACGATATAAACAGAAATTATTTCCGCAAATATTATGGAGAATACCGTATAATCGGAATTATACATAAGATGTACTTAATATTTCACGTTAAATTACAAACCTTATAAGTATGTAAATAATTGTAATTCAAAAGAGACTTTGTAGATAAGTTACTTAGTTTTTCATACTGCGCAGAAGAGCAAAAAATGAAAGGGCATTCATGAACATCTGCAAAAGAATTAAAAAGTTATCTTTATTGCATCTATATACTTTTCAAATGTAGGTTATACCTTTACGGAAAAAACGCTCAAAATACACTATAAATAACACTTTAATAACCTTTAAAATTACACTAAAATATCAGTTAACACTTTCGGTTACCTTGCCCTTTCTAAGGAACATTATTCTTTAAAAAAATGATCGCTTTAAACTGACAAAAATGTTTGAATCATTTATTTAAAAACATTTTTTATTTTAAAAAATCAGTTATTCTTCTTTGCCTTTTTTGTTTTCGTAAATCAATCGCATTTTCTTCAATCATTAATGAATCAAATACAGTTTGACTTCTCTCAAACTTGGTTAGGCATTCCATTAATCGTGAACGTTCAGAACACACTAAACAGTAGAGTGTGCGCGGACCCGACTGACTTTTTGGAAATTGTTCGATACAGCTTATGCAAAGTAAACAAATGGCTCGGTTATAACGTAATTGTGAAGCGAGATAGTCAATTTAAACATGTTACATGGTAGCGATCTCAGAAAAACTTTCTAAAGAGTTGAATAATCTCATGATTGTATGTTGGGTCTGAAAATCCAGACCTCGACCGTAGACCCGACTTCGGTTTATGAGTTCTTTTAGAACACATAAGGTATTTTTATAACTAGATAAAAATTAGATTTTTATCCGGCTCGAACGACCTGTATCGACCAATTTTCAACAAAAATCGCTGAACGAGGTTCGGGTACTTAACCACCCCTACTAAACAGTAATCATTATTGTGAGAATTATAATACTTTGAAATTCGAGTTACAGAGACTGGATAAAATTCTCATTTTTTCGTGCTGCAGAAGTGTTCTCAAAGGACTAATTAAGCGTTTAAATCGGTTTTCTGTAATGTTTTCGAATTAGAGAGGTTAGAGTTAGAAAGAGTCTACTGAATATGAGTATGGCTATTCTATGAACTAAGATGAGACATTTTCAGCATATATTCGCAAAATGGTCATTAAAAATTCAAGGTATCAAAGATTGTACTTTTTTTACACAATGAAATTGAAAAGTTGAGAAAATATTCAATTAGCTTGATTCTAGTTAATATAATAATTTTTCATTTTTAGAATAAGATATTAAAATTTCAGACCAAATGTCTTAGTAGTATTTTGGTTAATTACTGATTACGCCACGTAACTATATATATATGCTGTTTATATGAAATTAGAGAATTTTTCCCATAAGATTATATCCGAGTATAATTATTGATTCTCGAAGAATGTGTAATGTACGTACATTTTTGAAAGTTTCAAGTGATAGTGTGACGATTCCGCCGGCAGTCATTTGAACAGGGCGCTTTGCCCTAAGCATCATGTAGAGCAAGGCGCGATTGGCCTCCCGCACGTACTGTGGGTGCTTCAAGGACGCGCTGTACGCTGCATCGACGATCGATTTACTCTTTAGTGAACATTTACAATTTCAATAAGATAATTATAAGGATAATTAATAGCAACGTTTCCACAAAACTGAATTACTTGAAATGAATGATACCTAAATTTTAATATTTAAAAGCATCTTAGAAAGGTAAAACCAAGGTTGCAAATCAGAGCGAACCGTTGGTTGTTCCGTTCCGCGCGGAGCGAAATTTTTACTTTTCAAAATGCTCCGTTCCGGAGCTGAGCAAAATTTTGTATTTGCAAAAACGCTTCGCTACGGAACGGAACGAAATCTGTATTTTCCAAAACGCTCCGCTCCAGTAATGGATCCTAATTTTTTGTTTTTTAGGGTTCAAAGATGCTTCACTCCAGAGCTGAGCATAATTTTTTCACAGCTCATCGATGAACTACAGAAATGACGTTTGATGATTTATTAAATATGCTAAAAAATGTCTTTAATTTAATTTCTGGTCTAGTATGACTTCACTTTCATTTGAGCCATAGGGTCAATTTGACCCTTGGGGTAAACTTGATGTGTGCAGTCGATAAGGTCATTGGGATCAATTTGACCTTTATCATCAATGTGATCTTTGGGGTCAATTTGGTTTTTCGGGTCAATTTGACCAGGGTCGTGACTAGTTGTTTTCAAAAGTACAATTTTTGTTATGTATAATGTGCACAATAATAATAATTTGATCCACCGACAATAACTTAAGAACAGTTGTAACGATCACGAAGGCCGTCGCAATAATACACATGTCGAAAAATATTATTGGACAATTAAATATATTTGGATAATTTAACTAATGTTTTCTTCTCTCAACGATTATCGCTAACTATATATTGGGTAAAATAGAAAAGTTAAAGAACCAAAGTATTTGCTTAAATAAATGATTTTATATCGTTCTAAAATAGAGAAAAATAAAATTGGTTGCGAATTGTGAAATTGTCTATTATACGATACGTCTGGTAATATTATTTAATAAACAAAATGGAAATTCACAGCTTACTGTCGAGTCAGAAGACTGAATAGTAATGTTTATAAACATGCTAGACACGTTGAACTCAACGAATACATATAAAACAAGTCTCATTTGACTGAATCTTTTGAGATATTCTATTTAGAAAATTTCGTAAGCACTAATAATTATTTTGACGTTTACAACATATCAAATACTAATTTATAGTACATTGTGTACCAAAGGTGAGAAGTGGGCATTTTTTGTTACAAGTTTTGTTTTCTTTGTTAAAGTTAAGTGAGTACTTTACGCCCGCTGGTCGGAAAACGACCACTTTAGGCCCGGTTTTGAGAGAAAAAAACGTAAATATCGTGCATGTGTTACAAAAAAATAATTTACATGGCCAAATAAATACGTTTTATAGTAAATTACTGAGTTCAATAATTCAATCAATTATTATACGTCATTATATGTCGTAATGATTGAAATGATCATGAACATTGTAAAATTTTCAATATAGAATTATTCTACCGTGGTTGTAATCGATCTTTATTTCCGTAGATGTCTGGAAAAACAGGTTAAGGTGGCTTCCTGGTGAAATTTCTAAAATCTCTATATTAACTTTTAAAAATCTGACGCTTACATGGAATATTTGTTATGATTATTTGAATTTGTATAGCAATTTTTAGATTTTTTTAGCCATTATATTCAAAGTTATTCAACATAGTCTGTTATTTTTTACTAAAAATTAGCTATATTCAAAATAGCCCTCACGCACACCACATTGTCATGCACTTTTAACAAAATTCTATCATATTTTTATACCTAGAAATAACTAATTTTCGCTTTCAATTTGACTTTCAATTTTGTTTATAAATACCGTTATTTTATTAAAAATTGTAGTATAAATAAATTTCAAAGTATTAATATAAAATAACGAGCTAATTTTTGTTGCAAATGCCTTAAAGTATATATTCTAAAAGATTCAATAATTTTTTTAAAGTTTTGTATTCGCGAGGATCAATTTATGTCCAAATTTAAGACTTCGATAAGTCCATTCATCGAAAGGTGTCCATGACTACCAACAAAACTTTTAAATTACAAAATATTTTTTTTATACATATAATAGTAGTATCGAATAAACTAAATTGTTTTCAATATTAAACAGATGACAAATGAATAGTATTAATGAAAAGCAAATGAATAGCATAATCTGTGAAAATCATGAAAAAACACAAGGGAGCCACCTTGTTTTTGGATATTATGGGTTTAATATTCCTATTCGCTCCGAGTATTCACTTGGAGGCGATAAAAGAATCGACCGAAGCTCCCATGATGGCGAAAAAATCCGTAGTTCATGGAATGTTGTCTAATTGGGTAGTCTGCCCAGTAGATAGACGGTTTATAAATATTATTATATCAACGAAACTAATGATTTTTCAAGCAAAATTTAAAATTCTGATTGTATAAAAGCTTGTTACGATTAGATTAAATATGATATTTATGAACGAAATCTTATTTTTATATGCAATAAAGTATATTCAAAAATATCGTCTATCTGTTGGGTCTTGGCTATGTATAACCTAAAAACCCAAAAGATAGACTAACAAAGTAAATGGACATTGACAATCGTCTATCTATTGGGATATATGTGCTCTTCGCACTATTTTTGTAGTTTCTAATTAAACAAACACTTCTAACACTTCTAATGTTTCTTTGCTGATAAATTGAAGTTTCTTACATTCGATAAGTGTCAAATTGTTTTAAAGAAACCATAATATCATACAAAAATCTGATGTATAAAGTGAGAAAATCCTTAAGCGTCTATCTATTGGAGTTTACCCTAGTATGCGAGCTCAGGCATAAAATAAGTGATCGAAGCGTCATGGTAGCGAAAAAGTCAGATCTTATAAAAAATACATAAAACTTGATGTCATCACCAGTTATTCTCGGAGCAAATAGCAAGGTATGGGCGTAAAGCGGCTGTTTACCAACCGGTTAGTGAGAAAAAGTTTTCGCCTGGCTGCCTGCCATCAGCTCCTTAAAACACCGATATTTTTGTATTTTCCGAGAAGCCAAGACATGCGTGACAAAAAGTACGGTGTGTACCATGGGCGAAATCCAACTTTTCACCTTTTCACTTCCGTCTGAGATTCTCCGAGGTCATTCATACATACAGTAGAACCTCCCGGCACTGTGATTCGCGACATTGTGACTTTGGAACATTTCGGCACTGCGATTTTTCTAGGACCGGCACATGTATGTGTGCGGCCCCGCGACCCAACTTTGCGGGAAAAGTTTATCCAAAAAAAACGTAATAGAAAATTTTATAAAAAGAAACTTTTATAATTTTACAATCATACATCATATAAAAGATAAAGTACTTTAGTCCATATCTTCTGGAAAGAGAATTTGATGCAGAATATGATAGTATTTTTTGCATCACGAAATTTGATGATTTTCATTTAAAAAAATAGTAAAAATGGTTGAAATCTAACACAAATGCACTGAATGATGTCTCTAGGTGTGGAGAATACGTGTGCACAAGACCACCTCCATTTTTCAAAATGGCGGCCTGTACCGACAGTTTTTGTGCGATAATTCACTATGTCATAGCTTTTGAATGCGTAGGTCTTTTTTAATGAATCTTGTTGGAGTCATTAGCTTATAATAATAGTACATTATTTAACATGAGCAAAAAGTCGAATATTTCGCTTCGCTCGATCGGGCAGTAAACTTACCCGCGGGAAAAAAAATCGTCTTTTTTATCGAGTTATATATAGCACTTTATGCCCATCTCAATTGTGGCAACTTTTTGACTTAGAAAGCGAGACTAATGGACTGTAAAAAGACAATATTGTTAAAATACAATATTGTTAAAAGACAATATTGTTAAAAGAATATATTGTTAAAATACAATATTTTTAAAAGACAATATTGTTAAAAGACAATATTGTTAAAATACAATATTTTTAAACGACATTATTGTTAAAATACAATATTGTTAAAAGACAATATTGTTAAAAGACAATATTGTTAAATACAATATTTTTAAAAGACAATATTGTTAAAAGACCATATTGTTAAAATACAATATTTTTAAAAGACAATATTGTTAAAAGACAATATTGTTAAAATACAATATTTTTAAAAGACAATATTGTTAAAAGACAATATTGTTAAAAGAAAATATTGTTAAAAGACAATATTGTTAAAAGACAATATTGTTAAAAGACAATATTGTTAAAAGACAATATTGTTAAAAGACAATATTGTTAAAAGACAATATTGTTAAAAGACAATATTGTTAAAAGACAATCGAAAACCAGGGCTATTGGTATAGAACTTGATGAAATAAAGGAATTTAGACTAGTTTCTAGTGATTTGCGGGAACAAAGTTACTTTTTTCCCGCTAATCATTTTTGCGGGCAAAAAGTGTAATTTTGGTCTCGCTTTTCAGGAAAGAAAGTGGCCACTTTCGTTCAGATGGGCATAAACACTTTTAATATACAGAAGGGCAGAGTATTAAATTGATTATTTAGACTATTCTTTTTTATGAAAAGCCATTTTTGAATGTCCAAATCTTTCGTAATTTTTAGTTTGTAATAATGCGACGAAGAGCATGTAATTACTGTAAGCTGTCGATTCCAACTAGATTCATTAAAAAAGACCTACGCATTCAAAAGCTATGACATAGTGAACTTATGCACAAAAACTATCGGTACAGGCCGCCATTTTGAAAAATTGAGGCGGTCTTGTGTACACCTGTTCCCCACACCTAGAGATGTCATGCAGTATATTTGTGTTAGAATTCAACCACTTTTACTATTTTTTTAATACAATATTACTTTTTCACTTTTTCAATGTATGTTGCACATTTTGCAAAAGAAAAAATTTATTTTATTTTTTTTGAAACACTAATTTTTGTAGACAATTTTCTCCTGAACTACTTTTGTACAGGAACTTTTTCGTTACAATCAATATTTCACGAGTTGGAATTTCAAACCCCCCAAAATCATATTGAAAGAGTCGGCTTTATAATGGTAAAATACGCAAACAAAAAATAGTTTGTTTTATTAATTAACATCTTGTAAATAATGATGCGAGTATCATATCTATACCTAATGCTATATTTTATGAAAAAATATAATTACCAATTCTTTGGTACTTAGCTTCTTAAAACTTGAATTTTGTTATCGAATAAGTAATTCGTTTGAGTTTCAAATTTTACTAATTAATTTAAAAATTGTTTGATTTTTGTATAAAAAGTGTGTATGCGCGTGCGTGCGTGCGTGCGTGCGTGCGTGCGTGCGTGAGTGCGTACATGCGTCATACGTGCCTGCGTGCGTGTGTGTGCGTATGAGTGTGCGTGTGTGCATGAATCCCTCTATATCTCGAGTAATCAATGGTAAAAATGAATGTTTTAGCGGTTTTTCGATTTTTGAGGTTTAGTTTTTCGGGGTTTTTGATACCTTAGATAATCCATGAAACTTTTGAGAAACTGATTTTGTTAATTGAATTTACTAATTCAGATACAAATGCTATCACAGTGATTCTAAAAACTATACATTAATGGAGTATATAAAAACTTAATTGTCTTAACACAATACCTAAAATTTGAAACATTCATGTTTTAAGAATGCATGCTACAGCTTGATGAGTATTAAATATTTTGTCTAAAACTTCAGAAACTGTATGTAAATAGTATACATGAAAGTCTAAATCACTTTATAATAGCTTTTGAACACTCGACAGATTCAACTGTCATTTGAACATTTGTATTTGATTTGATATCATACGAGTGAATAATTCTTATTATTAATTTTTATCTTATGAAACTGATGTTCGAGTGTTCAAAAGCTATCATAAGGTTATTTGGAGTTTTACATATACTGTTTACATATATGTAGTTACTGAAGTTTTAGACAAAATACTTAATACTCATCAAGCTATAGTATGTATTTTTAAAATATGAATGTACCAAATTTATTGTTATTGTGTCGAATAATTTAAAACAATTAAGTTATTATATGCTCTAATTATGTATAATTTCTAAAACCACTGTGATAGTATTTGTACCTAAATTAGTAAATCCAACTGAAAAAATGAGTTTCTCAAAAGTTTCTTGGATTATTGTGAAAAAAAAATTAGTTAAGCATGTACACATATAAGTACAGCTACCGATGACTCATGTAAGTTTCGAATGGAGGTTTCAATTGAAGTACAAGATACAAATTTACTAATAACAATTATCCATTTGTATGAATAACTCAAATATAAGTGTAGCAAGTTAAATTGGAAAAATAAATTCCTCAAAAGTATGAAAATTATTGTAAAAGAATAATCTCTTATTATTTATTTAAACAGATATTGTTTAACAAATTAATAAAAATTGATATTTAATAAAAACTAATAGTAATAATCGATTCTACGGGGGAAAAATGACTGAAGAAACAACTATTACCTTTGTCAATACACCTCCTAATTTGTTGCAACCACAGTGGAAATGAAAAACGTATATAAGTGTTATATTATATTTATATATATCTAAAAGTGTATATAAATATATAAAAGTATATATAAATGTATATTTCTGTTATAATTGAAACAGGTTTTACAACAGATATATACATTTTTGTACATTTTTATACATTTTTATACATTTATGTACATTGTCGAAAAAAAAATACAATATGACTTTTCCATCGATAGGTGGCGAGGCACATATAAATCAATTCACACGCTCTAAACCTAAAAGAATAAAAATTACGTTAGGAAGAATAAAAATAGCATTTTATTCTTTTAGCAAAGTATAAAACGCTGATTTTATTATTCAGAGAATTTTACAATGATTTTAAAAGATTAAATTGTAAAATTTAGTCTTTTAAAATCATTGTCAAATTATCTAAGTGCATGTAAAAATTTGAAACTTTCAGTTACTTAAGAAACAGTGGCACTTGGAAAAAAATATTTTCAATTATTTGACATTATTGAAGTCTATCTTAACGCTTTTTAGTGAGCGGAATTTTTCGTATAAAAATGTACATAAACGTACAAAAGTGTAAAAAAATGTACAAAAGTGTACAAAAGTGTAGCACAGTAGGCTGATGCGATTCCATTTTTTTGTTCCATTTATAACAGAAATATACACTTTTATAAATTTCCGTACACTTTTATACATTTATACACATTTATGTACATTTTTATACACTTTCTTACTTCCATAGGGGAAGTCTTACAAGTAATTCAGTAAGAAAGTTATGAAATTGTATAATGCAATTTATGATCATAAGCTAATAAATTTTTATAATTTATCTGTTAATAAACAAATAAGGATAAAAAACACACCTTTTTAAGCTATTAATTAAAAAAAATATATCAATTTAAATTAATGTATTAGAATAAATACATTTATATTGGAACAATTTATTTAGTTTAAGGAAGCTAAGTGCCAATGAATTGACAGCGGTTTTTATATTTTAAAATTAATATTTTCCGTTGATTCATTTAACATTTAGAATGAATTCGTTACTAATATAACTATTCGAAGCTGATATATTTACATTTATAAAAATACTTTTTTTCTTTTATTATATCCCAAAATAAAAAAAATGTTTCAACTATTATTATTATCACATGTATTCTAGTATTTTGATGATTATAAAAGGTTTTCTACTAGTTTGCCGGAAAAAACTACCTAAGTCTATCGGTATAAATAATATATTTACTAATTGTTTCAACGTTTATATTTAAAATTGTATAGTCTTAAATCATTACTGCATAGTAATATCTATGAAATATATGCAAAAAAACTGACAATTTCGACTCTAGGTCGTTCTTTAAGCGAACGAGTCATATTATAGATACGATTATAGATATTACCTATTAATAATAAATGTATAGTTATGATTGTTTACAGGTGTGATCATGCTCTCGTGAATATTTTTACTAGAAGTGGTTTTAAGGGACTTTCGTAACTATTTAGCAGTTAGTTACAACTCTGTTCGTCAATATAAACGCCCGCTTATACCATATAAAAAAAGATTTGTATAATCACGTACCTCGGTTAGAAGATTTTCGGGAATCCATTGACAAGAGAACAATTGTACTAGATTCAAGGCTAATATTGGAAAGTATTTGAGTGTATTTGGATCATTCTGTGAACGTATAAAATGAAATTACATTTCGACAGTGATTTATTTGCTCAAATGAATTTTTACCTCGAGGAGTTTCAATCCTATGAGAGAAATATTGTAAACTGTACATATCACTTGAACTATGAATAGATTACGCGTAAAATTTTCAATGTTCTGACAAAAACTGAAATAAAAACGTTAGACAAATTCTGCATATTTCAGAAAATGACGAACAAAATTAGTAAAAATCTTACTCCATGATTTTCTGATGAAATTTTACGCACTTTAGGACATGCTGCATCGACAATTTATTTGACCGATCTCTTTTGGACTGAATTATTTCATATTTGTTCATGAAAACATCAGCATTTTGCGCTTCACTGTTCATAGACAGCAGTCTATTCCGAATGGACCTCAGATAACCGCAGGCCATCATGATCAGGAAAGGTCCGACAGTCTCGATGGACGTTAACATTACCATGCTGCTCAAGCTGATTATTTCCTGCACAATAAATACTATCTCATACCAAGGCTGTTCTTGAACGTCGACGTACCACCTAAAAGCAGTAACTTCAAAAGTAACGCGATTTAGTTTAATTTTTTTTACAAGTATCATTATAACTCTCAATGTCTTTCATTCGTACACAGATAGAGACGAATCTAGAGTAAAATAAGGTACTTAACCCTTAAGTGGATTTAAGGGTCAACTTTTATTTTGTTACTTTTATTAGCTCAATTATAAGTAAAATGTTTTGTATTAAAATGCAGAATATTTAATTTTACCATAGATCCTTTCTATTTTCTAAAATTGTTTAAGTGATAATTTCCCTCCCGTAACTGTAATTTTAGACGAAAGATTCTAGGCATTTTTAGATTAAGGTAGTAGTCTGGTAACTTGTACGTCTTTTTAGGCATTTTTCGGGAATTTCTTTTTAGGGTAAAATAAAATTTAATCAGTTTGATTTTTTATGTTATCCTTGGTATCTAAAAGAGTAGAAAAGTTTTTTTTTTTTTAATTTTTTTTATAGTTTTTAAACACTAAAGTGAGCGTCTCAAAGAAAGGGAGGTGGCTGGCCCCAGTGATTTCGCCGCTTGAAGGCATCTGAAACAAAAAAATCAGAAAGATTATTGTTCTATAAGCTTGTCATTCTGGTTGGAACTAGAATTAAACAATTTTGTTGAAAAATAACAAAATGACGGATTTAAAAAAAGTGACTTGTTTTAGTGGAAATCGGGCTGTAAAATGGAAAGTTAGGGACGTAACAAAAATACTAGTCCGTGCGAGAGCTATTAATGTGTAGAATAAAATATCCAAATTTCAGGCCAGTCGGTTGGATAGAAAATTTTTTATCACCTGGGTCGACCTCCTACCTATTTTTTGAGACGCTCACTATAGTGTTAAAAAACTATAACAAAAAATTAAAAGAAAAAGAAAAAAAATTTTTTTTGTATACTTTTAGATATTAATATCAACATAAAAAAATCAAACCGATTAAATTTTATTTTCCCCTAAAAAGAAAATCCCGAAAAATGCCTAAAAGAACGTGCGAGTTACCAGACTACCACTTCAATATTATATATAATAAGTATATCTCACGGTAAAATGCAATCGCCGGTTTTACCAGCCTATTTACTCCTAATGAGATAACAGGACGCAGCATGGAAGGGTCATGGATGTATGTATGTTTGTCCTGCCAGATCTGCATCTTTGCTACCACTAGTATACTTTAAACTACTAGTTTACTTTTATTTATATGCAGCATTTAATTTCCATTGTACAATTTTATGGAAATTAAATGCTGCATATAAATAAAAGTAAACTGGTAGTTTAAAGTTATATATATATATATATATATATATATATATATATATATATATATATATATATATATATATATATATCTTCCCTATATTATAAAATTAATATTTCGCCACCGCCGCCGCCGTATATAATAATTGAGGCTCTTCCTCATATCTCCGTATTTCTACATTATTTTGGCCTATTTTTTGGAATTTTCCGTTATTTTTTCGTTATATATGCATTATTTATAGATAATTTGGCCTACTTCTCGAAATTTTTACGCTACTTATGAGCTATTATCGTTATTATACATTAATTTATGTAATTCTACGTTATTTTACGTCTAAGTCGGATCTTCTCCATATCTCCATCTTTCTGCGTTATATGGGCCTACTTTTCAAAATTATTCATTATTTTTACTTTATTTATGCGCTATTTTACGTTGTTTAACGTTATTCTACGTTATTTTACATGTAAGAAGTGGACCTTCCCCATACCTTCTTTTTTCTAATTTATTTTGGCCTACTTATAAAAAAAATTTCCGTTATCTTTACTTTATTTATGTGTTATTTTAGGTTATTTTACGTTCTTTCAAAAAATTTTAAAAACAAACTTTTTAAAAAATTTGAAAATTGTTGACCATATTGAATATTTTGGCAAATTTGAGAAATTTGAGAAATTTGGAAAATTTGGAAAATTTGAATAAATTTGCAAAATTTGGAAAATTTGAATACATTTGAAAAATTTGGAAAATTTAAATAAATTTAAATACATTTGAATAAATTTGGAAAATTTGAATAAATTTGAAAATTTGAATAAATTTTAAAACTTGTAAAATTTGAATAAATGTGATAAATTTGGAAAATTTGAATAAATTTGGAAAATTTGAATAAATTCGGAAAATTTGAATAAATGTGAAAAAATTGAAAAATTAGGGAAGGCTGAGAAATTGTTGAAAATTTTGAATGTTTTGAAATATTTGAAAAATTAGTCACATACGATGATACAATGAAAAAAATGGAAATTCTATTATGGGTCAGCAATGCCCATGCTCGTTGTGCCCCACCCCTGGTGCTTGTTTTGCCGAACTTTGAGCTATTACCTTTATTGAATTTTAATTATCTCTGTAAAAAAAAATTAATTTAAAACCTATGCACACCTAAAGTAGGAGATACCTATAAGCTGTATGATACATATTTTTTTGAAGGCATTAATACCTTCTTTGTACTCTCGCACGTGTTTGAAATTAAATATTTAATTTTTTTGGTTAATATTTTCCATACGATTGTATAATATCTTATACTTATTTTTTCTTTACTTTTTCACTATGAGCAAAATATTTGTGCACTGTTTCTTAAATCTACCGTGAAAGAAATTTTGTAAATACTAATTTTGATAATAAAATGGAGGTGCCTCTTTAGCTCGCCATGACCGTCGTGCCCCACCCTCCCCTATCAAAAGAAGCACAAAAGCAAATACAGCCTCTAAGATCCGCCTCCGTACGGCTTACCAGGGTATATTGAATTTTCGAAAATGACCAAAAAGCGGCTTGTTTTTAAACATTCTACGGAGCTCCTTTATTATCAATATGAACGTACCAAAACAGAATATCTACGTATTTTTACAAACTTTAAGAAAAAAAATATTTGACCCTCTACGTAGCTCAATTTGCAATCTATACGGAGCTGAATTTAAGCCCTAAATTTTATGTTGTTTAGGTTATGTTCGATCGTTTGCCATGTTACGTAATAAAAATGGAGTTAGGTTTACCACGTCCCAAATTTCGTCTTGAAAAGACCCTCTATTTCTTTTTTTAATTATAGCCTTCGGAGGATAGGTACTTTTTCGGAAATTGTCAAGTTGGTACCCCTGCAATTTTGTTCTATTATATCCTTTCGTCTCTAACTTTCAGGAATCATAGTTCAAACATTCTACAAAACAACGCACTTGGTTTCATTTTGAATATTTAAGGGGGCAGTCCTGGGTTAAACCCAAAAATAGATTTCTTTCTACAAGTCCAGAAAACTTTTTATGTTTAAAAGCAATCACTCTGAAAATTTTTATGTTACTAAACCACAATTATGTCTTAAATTTAACCGTTGTAAAACTTCACAATCTTGACCCAATGTGTCACAATAAATCACTGTTTTCAATACCATATTTATTATACGAACTGTGATTAAATATGGCATTGAAAACAGTGATTTATTGTGACGTGTTGAGTTAAGATTCTGAGGTTTTACAACGGTAAAATTTAAGACAATGCTTTAATAGCATAAAATTTTTCAGAATGATTGCTTTTAAACATATAAAGTTTTCTGGACTCATAAAAAAGTCGTTTTTTTGGTTTATACAGGCCTGCCCCCTTAAGGTCTAGCACGTCTACGAATGTTTTTTCTAGCTTGCATTATCAACCTAAAGTGAACGACATACTATTTAAGACTGACGTATTATACGTCACTGATAATTTGACCAATGCCAATTTGACGATTTCCGAAAAAGTCTTCCTAAGGTTGTAACTTTGGTTATACGAAACGGTTTTAAACGTACTAAATACTGAATTAAAGGTATTTTCAAGACGAAAAGTTTTAGACTTGGTATACTTAAATCCGTTCTGATTTTGTAAAATGGCAAACGACCGAGCTTAACCTAAAAAACATCAAATTTTGGGTTTACATTCAGCTCCATAGAGGTTGCACATTGACACAAAAGGGTCTAATATTATTTTTCTTAACGTTTGTAAAACGACAAAGAAATCTTTTTTTGTAACGTTCTTTTTTATTACTTTCTGTAACATTTTTTAAAGAGCAATTTTTGGTAATTTTTAGGCACGGCCACGGTACGGGAGAGCTTTATATTTCCATCATCGGAAAAACTGTGATACCCTCAAAATCAACTAATTTTTGCTTAAAAACAAAAATTTTGTAACCTAGAGCTCATTCAAAGCCCTCCTTAAAATGTATGTATGGATAAATGTATGTATGTATGTAATCATGTTATTCGATTATCTCAGCGAGATTTGAATCAATCGAAATCCTATTTTCAGCCCAATCTACACAAAAAAGTTACACGGTAAAATTGTAGAGCTAAAAAATACAACTTTTTTGTATTCAATATTCTTTACAAAAAAGTTATCTAAACAACGTTTATCCAGAAAAACAAAAATTAAAGCAAGAAAAGACTATTACACATTATATGCAAAAAATGTCTACACTAAAGTTGTAGATGTCAAAACAATAAAACTTTTTTGTATTGGAATCATACCGTAAAAATGCTTTTTACGCAATACAAGAGCCCAAAAATGAATTTTAATACAAATAATAGCTCTAAAAAGTAGTTTTTAGGCCCTAGCTCAACAACTATGTGATTTATATGAAGAATTTAAGAGTAAAAGTTGTAGATCTAAAAAAAATACATTCATCGCAAATTGTGTAATATCCTATAAAACAACTAATATTCACTTAAAATCAAAAATTATGCACGCTAGTCCTCTTGATCTGATACATATATACAAAATGCGGTCACTTTTAAAAATCGCTAAGAACAGATTTTTGGCTATAACTTGAATTCTAGCATTTTCAACAAAAATGTTAAATGTAAAAGTTGTAACTCTTGAAGAAATTCAACTTTTTGTATTGGACCTATATGCCTAAAATATTTCAAAATCAAGATAAACGCCTAAAAACGAATATTAACACACAAAAATGATTAAAAAATATGTTTTTACGTTTAACTGAAAATCTAAGCATTTTCAATAAATATGTTCACTGTAAAAGTTGTTGGTCTTGAAAAAATACAACTATTGCTTTCTTAACGAGAAAGCTTTATAACAATGATAACATTTTTCTTCAGAGATTCGATGAATCTTGATGTTTTCGAGATTCCTGAGTCAAAATAAATTTACAATAGTTTTATAAAAAATGTCTGTAGGTATGTAGGTATGTATGTATGTATGTATGTGTGTATGTATGTATGGAACCAAAATTTGTGTCCACCATAACTCTTCAAGGGTAGCATATCACACGCTGAAATTTTGCAGACATATGACATATGTTTAAACTTGGAACTCATTATATTTTGGAGCTACATAGATAATATTAAACTCATCTTTTAGCAAAAATATTAATGTTTAAAAATATGTAAAAATCGAAATTTTATTTTGTTATTTATACGTTGAACTTTGTTAAAAATATGTACGTTTTTATAAAGTCGGTGTAATTTCCGTTCGATTGACATATCTTATAATAACTATAATCTTATTTTCGTGAAATAATAACAAAATATTATTTTAATAAAATTGCAAAAAACGAAAAGTATCCCTGGTAGAAAGTTAGCTAGAATGGCTGGTTAGCTTATTAATTATTAGCCAGATTAATAAGCTATTAATAAGTCAAATTATAGTTAATATCTGACTAGAGTCTACTTAAGACTATTTTTTAAGCAAGAACGTATTTTGTTTGCAAATCTAACCTATTTATATTTTGTTTTGAAAAGTTATTAGTTTTTAAAAATATACATTATTATACTTTATTGAATGTTCAATATAGTATGCTGCCAAAATAAATATTTTTATCAACAAATAACAACTTACGAGATTATAGAAATATGTATATGCAATACTAAAAGTATTTGATAACTAATAATTTCCTTTACAAAAATTAGTCAATCATAACTTAGTCAACAAAAATTTTGTGATCGATGACGAAAATAAAATATTGTAATAAAACTTCATTGTAAAACTACAAATATTTGTTTACCCATTCTCTAAATTTCGTCATAACTTACATTATTCTGTTTTTATTGTTATTTTTAAAATAACAATAATTATATGACTACATAAATTTTACTCGGGGATTTGGTACTTTTTTTTTGTAAATAATACTTTTTAAATGCACGCGTCGTTATGTGAACAATTAATCTAATCTCCATTACTACTAAACATTTAAGGTACATTTTTTACTTTAATTTAGTGAAATACTTAATGTAGTATGATTAGAATTGCGTATTACTTTGATTATTATAAAACTGTTATTATTTCCATTATTAATTAATACAATAAATTACTTAGTTTATCAATTTTATATTAACTAGAAAATTAAGCAGAATATAGCTAGAAATTAGCTAAAAAGCATGTCGCTTTTAATTGATCTCTAGCTAATTTCTTAACCAGAATTAAAGCAGATTTAGAAAATCTAGCTAATATCTGGCTAGAAACCAGCTTAGATTTCTACCAGCGATTTTTGTGTCATTTTATACGTTGAGCTTTTCAAAAATATGTACGTTTTAATGAAGTAGACGTCATTTTCTTTCAATTAATGTATATAATAACAGTGACTTTAAAGTTATTTTGTAAAATAATAACAAAATTTTAGTGTAATAAAATTGTATATATGTGTGTACATATGACTGTGTGTGTATGTGTAAAGAAGGTGTAATTTAATTTCGATTGATATATCTAAGAATAACTTTCAAGTTATATTTGTGAAATAATAACCAAATATATGTTAAAAAGAATTGTACAAATCGAAGAAATTTTTTTTGTAATTTTATTAATTTAACTTGTCAATAAACGAGAACCTCTCTTTGAGAAAGTATTCCGCTAAAGCAGTTAGCAGCGATTTTTTGTATTGGAACTATATGCCTAAAATGTTGCAAAAGCAAGATAAACGCATAAAAGCAAATTTTAATACATAAAATAGCTTTAAAGATCGGTTTACTGCCATTTGTACAGAAAACCTACCCGGAACAGAATGCATAGATTAAACAGTATGCTCTGTGCAGCTTTATCGACCCCACAACTCCTAAAACTAAACTAAAACCCTCACATGCTAAGCCCTATGCTAATACTGGGAGGACTTGAATCTTGCCAACACTACACATTGGCATAATCACTTGGAAGATCATGTGAGTTTTGGCGTTGCGACCCCTGTAGCAACGGAAGCTGACGAAAGCAGCAGCCATTCTGTCTTACAATACCAGCATGTTCGAAGCTGGTTATGCCGTTTGCAGCTTTGGAGGTGCGTGGCACTTATACCCTACTACACATTCTTTGCCTGAAAACATATAACTCATAAATACACAACTTACACAAAAACATACCTTGAAACTAATCTATCCCAATATCTGGAGGAAGACTCTGGTAACCAGCACATCTTACCAGAGAATGCAGCACCTAGAAAAATACAAAGAAGATTAGTAATAGTTTAAGACAAGTCAGATATTGGAATAATAGACATAAAGAATGCTTTCTGGACTCACAAAAACGCAGAACAATAAGGTATTCTTCTTTTTTCAGTACCAAGAACTAGAGCAGTTGTATTAAGAGATATCTCTTTGATTTTAAATGATATGTTATCAGATTTAAAATAGTTATAAAATTTGTATTTAAGCAATAAGTTTATTGATTTTTGATAAAGTTCATTACTGTTTCAAAAAGTTGCTAGTACAAACAAAACTTACTTATTGCACAAAAGACGAAGATATTTCTCTTTTCTGGGGAGAAGCTTAATAGAGCTCGAATTCTGTACAGGTCTCAATTGAACTGCTCTATTAGAACTAAAGTTCCCGCTTGACGTAGACTATCGCCGTAGCACTTAAAGCTGGATTTTAAAGCTGGATGCCAGCTTTATGATGAGATGTTGCCAGGAAGTTTGTCATCCGACAAGAAGTGGTAAACATCATTATAGATTATAGCCAAAGAGTAAGGCTAGATGGTTAGTTGGCATTGCACCAGCCTTGAGGACCTAGAAACACGCAACCACTGCCACACTTCAGCAAAAGTACCTAGAAGAAGATCAACAAGACGTAGGTCTATAATAACAATAACTTAACCTCAAACTGTAGGTCTCTCGTGACCTGCACGCTCGGTAAGTACAACTTGGCATCCCAGACGGAAATCGTTTTAGCACATAAAAAATAGAAAGTACGAGTATTTATAACTGTTTATAAAAATTTATAAAGGTCGGAATTGAGACTATGTATAATATCTATAAACTGTTATAAATAATTATAAACAGTTATACATTTTTTTTTAACTTTTCCTTTTCACCGCAAAGAAGGAAATATTACATCGTGCAAAAAAATTTATAACTATTTATAACTGTTTTGAATTATGATTTACTTCGTATAATTATTTATAATTTTAATATCTTCTTTCAAATTCTGAGCTATATATAAAATTTTTCATGTGCCCAAATTCCACGTATTGAAAAAATGATAATAACAGTTATAAATTTTTTTATGTGCCTATACTTCACGCATCGAAAAAATTGAAAAAAATTTATAACTGTTAAAAATTTTTATCGACTAATAATTGCAGTTCATATTCCATAATAACTATTATAAAAGTCTCAATTCCGACCTTTATAAACTATTATAAATATTTTTAAATAGTTTCTATCTATTATTTTCTTTCATAACTAGTTATATACAGTTATTCATACAAGAATATTTCCGTCTGGGATGCATTGACACTTCACTGGATCAACGCTGGATGGACCATGTCGTCGTCGCTGCACGCACTAGGACTGCCATCGTCGCCGAACTATTCCAGGTCCTCTTAATAGTATATTATGACACTGTTGTGGGAGATGGTTTTCTACCTTTCTCGAGGGTTTTCGCACGAGCGAAGCGAGTTCGTCCGTAAGTGTGGAGGGATGATTGGTAAACGAGTGAGTACACATCAATTATAGTATGTGAATGCCGCCGAACCCGAGCCGCGATGGGCCGACATGTTCGGCAAGCTTATCTTTCTCTCTCTAAACTCTCGATCTCTGAGCCGATGCGAACCACGGCCAAAAAATCGCATGACTGAAGCGATGCGCGAGTCCGGCAAATGAGCCGGCGAGTTTCGGAGCAGATTATTTGTTCGAGTCGCGAGACGACTACGCGCGTTCCCGTTTCCGCGATGAGCCAGCATGGCTACCTTCTTGTAAATCATTGTAAATATTAGTTTTAAGTATCTTAGAAACAAATAAGTATCTATGAGATTATTAAATATCATTCTGTCGTCACCCGAAATTATTTCGAGTCCTTTATTACTCTTGCATGCTATCCTTGCTTGTATAGCCTTCGGACTCGTGGGCCCCGCCACTCTCCGCGATCAAATAAACTGAGCCAAGTCGGAGCCCACTCATTTCTGTGCGCGAGCAACTCTCGATCCCTCCGTAGCAAGAGGGGCGGAAAACGCAATATTATTCAAAAAGAAATTAGTTTTCGCCCGGAGGCGAGAGATGTTCGTCATAAACGTTATTACGAATTCTTTTCTAAATCACTTATAAGGGGAGACCATGGAATCCGGGTCTTAGATTTTTATGAAACTTTGGGGATCGACTTTTGGAACCTAAAAATGGAGCTCAGTGTAGTGCCCAAAAACATTAGCATTGCTCATACAGAAAATGTTAGAAAACCAATATATAAATATACTATCAACGATAATGAAATACGCCGTATCTACCTCACAAAGGCCCATGGGATAAAACCACGAGTATTGGGCTTCGTTTTTAGGTACCAGAAAACGATCCCTAAAGTTTCATCAAAATCGGTGACCCGGACTCCGTGGTCCCCCCTTGTTAGTTTTTGAGTTAAAAATACCCAAAGTTTTAGAAAACGCGATTTTCGGAAACTGACGACTTATTCCTCGGAGACCAGTGACTTAATTTCAACTCTACATGGCTTAAATTGTTCATCTAATCATACACTATTAGTGTACAACAGTTTAAATTAGTGTTATTAACCTATCAGTTGAATATTAGCACAAGCAGTTCTGCACTATGATCCCCTATCAATCTACGTCGTCTGCGAAATCAAGAATCTGCGTTATACCGTTAAGCGTTGTTCCCAATTCACTAACTTACATTTTTCTAACTACATACTCTAGGGTTAAACTGAAGAGAACCGTAGAAAGTCCGTCGCTTTGTTTTAGACCATATCAAATCTGGAAGGATTCGGATAGACTTCCGCCTACTCAAACTTTTCCTCTACTGCCGCCTAAACATTTTTGAATTAATCGTAAAAGTTTTCTTGCAATCCCGAGGTGCACTCAAATTTGGTACATTTTAGATCGTTTAATAGAGTCGTACGCTTTTTTAAATCTATAAATAGCATATGTATAGCTTCGCAGAATATCCATTTTTTCTCTAATAGCTGTCTTATGGTAATAAGTTGATCGGTTGTCGACCTGTTAAGCAGCAATCTACACTGATAATTTCCCAATATATCTTCTGCGAGTGAGGTAAGCCTGGCCTGAATTATATTTGACAGAACCTTGTAACACGTTGGTAACAGCGAGATGCCTCTATAGTTATTACTGTCGGTCTTGTCCCCTATTTTAAAGATTCATACATTGTTAATAATGGTTAGATGAGCAACACGAATATTATACAGTGACAACCGAAATATTCATCATATAATGTAATATCAAACTAATAGAATTAAACTTTCTATAATATTTATATTCAAATGCATTTCAGCCAGAGTTTTTAAAATTTCCTTCATTGAAACTTACGTACTCTGAAACACTGAAACCTCGAGCCTTACGAACACATATGGAGAGATCTTTTTCATTAATTCATTCAATTTTCGCAACTTTAACAAAAAATGTATGCCTACTTTATTTTAATATTTTATAATAATGTAATGTCAAGTAAACCCTGGTAGAAACGTTCACAAACAATTCGTCAATCGATGGCCAATTTTACTAAGGTTGACCAGTAGTTTCACCAACCATTCGCCAACGAACCCACTTATTTTGAAATGCTTTTCCGCCCGTCGTTGGCCAACGAATGCTGAAAATTTGAAAACGTCGAAAAGCACTAAATTCTGCTTAAATACGATATGCAAGATATGTACAGTGTTATGGTATATTATGCAATCAATAATAAGTCATTATATGAGCATAATTATATAGTTTACTTGAAAAATTCACATTTAAATATTATGTACACTTAATTCAAATTTGAGGTTAGGTGTAGTAAATTGATGATTTAGTTTACTACCCTAGTGGAAGAAATCTTGTATCCCAAAGTATGTCTGAGTTATCTAAGTTTGTCGAAATATGCCAAAGTTTTCCAAAAGTGTGCCAAAATTTGTCATAAGTATGCCAAAACGGTCAATTGGAAGACATTTGGCGTACTCTGGCAAAATTTGTCAAACTCTGGTAAACTTTGGCAAACTTTGGCAAACCTTTGATATTAAAATCATTTCCACTATTTTTTTACATTATAATTTACTATTATAATTAAGAATTGTATAAAATCAAAAATGCTTTTTATCAATTCTATAGTATAATATGAAAACATGGGAAGTTGGATGGATAGTAAAAAATTATACCAAAACCAGTAATTGCGAGAGATATTTGCATGCTCCGCAACTCAAGACGCGCTCTTAGTTTGCGCGAGAAGCGTGGGTAGACACAATACAAATTTAATTATATTTTACAACTTTATGACAGCATATGCGCTATTATTTTTATCATTCAGTGGTTTATTGTAAAATATTCATTTAGTGACGTACATTTAATGATTCAATTAATAATTTGATAATACAATTTTAGAATCACAAATAGAGCAGTCGTTGGCGAACCGTTGGCAAACAGACCATCTCGGTTGGTCTATTTTCTACCAGGGAAACGATCGAACTTTCTATAATAATTAGCCAAATGACCCCAATATAATTTAGCTAGATTATTTAAAATTGCGCAATAAATTTATTTTATTTATAATTCAACTAATATGTAGTAATTTTCATATTAGCAGTATAAAATTTTATATCCAATAACTTTCTATTTAACTTTTTCTATAAAATCCTTAGAGTTGAAGTAATAGCTTAAAAACCGCTTTTAGCGATTTTTATTAAAAGTGGCCATATTCTATATAGATGCATCAAATTTCGCTCACACTAGAACCGTATACTTATTACATTGAGAGAAGTTACCAAACAAATTTGGTCTTAATCGGTGCAAATTTCACTGAGATAACTTAGTGACATTAATATTATTATTAGAAATACATGCTAAAATCGCATATAAGGTGACTGCATTTTAAAACTATACAGAGGATTAGGCTAAAAGATGGTAGCTTAATTACACGCAAAAAGAATTCCAACATAATTTTAGCTCGATTGATTGGAAAAAATCAACAGCTCAATAGTGCACCCTAACGCACTTGCATTAAGTCTAAAGTACTTAATACTACGACTAGCTATCTAATCTTACAAAAATGAGAAAGCTAGGCAGAATATAAATATCATCTATCTTTATTACTCTCTTAAATTAAATGCCAGTCTTATATATTTGACTACATGTAAGCGTATCGTGTCTTTGTCAGTGCGAGCGCGAAGCGCGAGCTTAGCGCGGTCGTGTCTTATATGCAAATAGCTTTTTGCATGCCTTGCATCGCACGCGAGGCCGCTATGACGCGCTAGTTGAACGTTCAAAAGACTCTGGTAGGCCGTACGGGGAGACCTTAGGGACTGAATTTTTTTGTGCATCTTTTCTACGGGTGGGTGGGGCATGACGGGCACGGCAAGTTAAAGGGGCACCTTCATTTTATTTTCAAAACTAGTATTTAAAATTTTATTTCCCGGTAGATTTAAGAAAAAGTGCACAAATATTTTGCTCATTGTGAAAAAGTAAAGAAAAAATAAGTGTAATATATTATAAAATCGTATTGAAAATGTTAAGTAAAAGAAAATTAAATATTTGCATAACTTTAAACATGTGGGAATATAAGAAAGGAGGTATTAATGCGTTTGAAAAAATATGTATCATAAAGCTTATAAGTATATCGTACTTTAGGTTTGCAGAACAAGGCGAGAGTTCGGAGTGGGGCAAAACAGTCGCCAGGGATGGGGCACAACGAGCATGGGTATTGTCGATCCATAATAAAATTTTCGTTTTTTTCATTGTATCATCGTATGTGATCGAACTTTTTCAAAAATTTCAAAAACTATTCAATATTTTCAAAATTTTCTAACATATTTAAACATTTATGCAATTTTTACTCGCTTTTATTGATGTGATTGACGATTCAAAATGCCTGATTGTCCATCCGCCTTGCATTTATACAAAAGAGCCGATTCATGCATGCACTATTAAAAAAATAAAAAGTAATATTAGTAAATATAATGTGCTTAATCAAATACTATCCATTGTTATAACACTTGTAAACCTGTAAAACAAATGTTAGTTAAAAATGTAAGTTGTATAAAATATTAATCCATTTCATGTGTCTTTTTTGCCTCATAATTGATAATAAAAATGATTGGCACGCCCGTGCCAATTGTCCCCCACCGTGTGCCCGTTTTGACCTGTGTGGATCACGACGGATAGTTTAAGGAAAATATGTCAATTGTTTTTTACGCAAGATATATTTTAAAACACAAAAATTAATATAGCGGACTTTATTCTTCGTTAAAATAAGAGTACGTTTGTATTTTTTGTTTTGCATATTAAATGTAAAATAAATTATCTACACGTCTTTGAATTTACGGGTGCCCGTAGTGCCCCACCCTCCACTATCTACTATCATATGAAAAATCTGTGGCCCTTATGGCTGACCCCCCCCCCCCCCCCCCAACCTAGAGCCAGTTTTGTAAAAAAGTACTGGAATGACCCATATATAAATGTGGGTAATTCTCTGAGACATCAAAATAAAAAAAAATTTATTTCGTTAAAAATGTAGTAAATTTTTTCAGATTTTTTCAAGCTTATGTGTTTAAACATGATCAAAGCTAAATATGACCATATGGTCAAAATATGCATTTTAATAGTTTTATAACCAATATTTCTCATTATTTTAATTTTTTTCAAATGAATATTGATCTTTGTCCATTTTGCGACCATAGTAGTGACTTTTATACTGAGAAAAGCTATCTTCATGATTTTTGGTATTATCGTTTGAGTGCTCAAGGTTTTGAATGAGCCTAATTAATCGAAAAGAGCCTTAACCCGTCCGCCATATTGGATCCGCCATCTTGAAAAATCTTTTCAAAATCTGACCTCGGATTCGGATTCAGCACGGCTCGGGACCCTATGAAATGTAAACAGTTTCCCCGCACCATAGCTGTAACTCTTATGTGCACGAAAGGGTTAAATAGTCTTGAAACCATTTTTATTTGAAAAATTCAGAAAGTTATCTAAAAATCTTGTTTTTTCTATTTTTTAAAGAGATTTAAACTGGAACATTTTTACCAAATCTCCAGAAATTTTATCTTTTGGTTTTTGTTTTTCCAGAAAATCACCCATATACTTACATCAACACATTACAAATACACGTATAAAATACATTCTACCAACATTCTTATTCTAAAATATAAAACGAGCTTTAAAAAGTAGATATACGAAAATCTGAATAATATTTCACTGCATATCTTTCGACTTACACAAGCAAGCATTAGCGAGTGAGCGAATATATGTTCTAGTACAAATAATTAGATAATCAATGTGGGAATTTGAAAAACAAAATTATAAAGTTATAGCCTATTTAAGTCTGTCTAAGGCTTAAGGGGGTGCTATCGGTTTCGAATTAGTGTTCAGAAAAATCTGAAATTTTGTATACTAGTACGTTTTGATCTCAAACTTACTCATATAAATTTTTAGAAAGCTGCACCGACCCAGAAAAAAGATATTAAGGATTTAATATTTACGTGTTTAAAGTTGTTAACACGTAACCTTAAGGGAACTCACGTTTCCGATAGTTGCAATCATGAAATTTATTAAAACTACCGTTCTGATTTCGACGAAAGTTTGAGAAATATATATTTAATATCCCGTAAATTTAATGCAAAAATCCAAATGTTGATTCACCAATTTAGAGAGCATACGAATAATAGTGCATACTTTGGCCTATCATGTAAGTAAAAAGCAACCAAACACGTATTTGACTCACGGAGTACCGATAGTACTCCGTTAAGTAACTTCAGAAGTTTTTTTCAATTTTTAAGGGTCTGTTAAATAAAGAGTTAAATATCCCGTGCAGCAAATCTCATGTAAACCAGACCCGATTCAGACCAGATTTCCGTAGGTCAGGTAGGAATCGGACGGGAAAACCTCACTAGATCCGGGCTCCGATTTGTATACCATTTTTTATACGATTCGGCCTAGAAATCTACGCCCGATTCCGACCCGATTTTCGGATGTTAATCCCCAGAGAAGAAAAAATTATTCATTTCCTTCGCGTGTACTCTACAGGTATTAATTCTTTTTTAAACTAGATTATTTTACAGTATAGTTATTATGTGATTATCTGAAACAGAAATACAGAAATAATTATAAATTAAAAATTTTTTTGGGTGATGCGGGGAATTGACCTGGCGCTCTCGAAACTGCTATGCGGATGCTCTAACCACTAAACCACATGGACCTGTTACCTGCATAACTTCAAATTATATATAATGAAAAAATCATTCTTTTTACGAAAAGATTTATATAATTAAAATATGGAATAGTTATCAAGAACATAAGAAATACTAACAGCATTCCTAACTTACCGATGCAATTTGTTGTATATATCTTTAGCATTTTCTCTTCTCTTTTATATTGATACAATAAAAGAGATATTTATCAAAAACATGTAAAGAACTAACCTGATTTCTACAATTACCGACATTTTAGTTTTATAATTTTCAGTTAAAGGTTTTTCTATTAATTATTGTAGGAGAAGAATAGATAAAAAAAATATAAGGTTTAGTTAAATATTTTTATATTTTTTAATTTATTTTTCTCTAACAGTTAACAATAAAATTTCATGAAAATTTAGAAAATTGAATTTTTCCATTAATTCAAAAACTATTCATTTAAGAGAATGCCAATTACCGAAAGCAGATTCCTACTGTTCCACGCATATTTTTTGCTATTTATTTATTTAATTCTTTATTTAAATAATAATAATTTGATTAACATAATACTAAATATTTCCCTTTTCGATTGAGAGCAATAAATATTAAGTAATATTATAAGTCCCAAAAAAGTACCAATCTTTATTTTTAAGGAAATAAAAAAACAATTACTGATTTTAGAATATAGATAACTTTTGGTGAAATTTTTCTTATTCCGAATGTCGAAAACTTATTTAGACAAGGACATCAATAGCCGACGGTCACTTAAGAATTTTAATTGAATACAGTATACATGTGTTGGTATTTAAAAACCTTACAAGTATGAATGATTTATTTATAGTTGAAGAATAAGTAAGGAGATGTGAATTATCCACGGGAAAACTACCTTACCGGCTATTCACGCGTATAAATTTATCTCTATAATAAGTAAATATGAACTTTGTAATTAAAATTGTAATAATAGCACCAATAATAATAATCACAATAATAATAACTAAATTAATAAAAATAATAGTACATTTATCATATTCATTGTTATAATTAGGATATTTGAACCAATTACTGTGCTCTGCATCGATTATTTCACCGAATAACTTTATGATTTCATATTTTTTTAAATACAAATATCGCAGGAGACAGTAATTGGTTCACTTTCTTTATTGTTATATTATTTTCAAAATAATAATAATAGTATATGAACATGAAACCATTAATAAAAAAATACTTGAATGTTAATAAAAATAAGTGATAATTTCAATATAGAGATCTATCTTACCGATAGGTTACGTCAATATTACTTAGTAGATGATAGGAAATACTAGTTAGGTTCCGACGTGTTATTCCCCACTTTTCCTTGCTTACTAAAATTAGGAGTTCAGACGAGATTCAGGTACGGAAATCCTTTGTTTTACGTAAGAATCATAACCTTAAAATAAAAAAGCGCGGACCGCAGAATATCAGACAGGATGCAGGCAGGGAATCCGTGAGTCCCGCTCAATACGAGGAAAAGACGGGGAAATCGGATCTGAATCGGGGCTGACTTCCGTTGTTTCGAATATCGGGTCGGGATCGGGACGCACTCTGAAATTCCTGCACAGGATGCCGTAAGGTTGGCCAATAATTTTGTTTCTTAAATTCTCACATTGATTACCTATTTATATGCATTTTGAATACAGTAATACCTCAAATACCCCGATTCGATCAGTTTGGGTAAAACTTTGTGGTAGCTGAAGTAATATACAAGTATGCATTATGGCCGATCATGCGGATCTAATAACCAAAGTAAAATAATAAAATTCTTTTTCCGTTATATTATGATAAATTTTTCGAAAAAACGGTATAAATATACGATGAATAATTCATTCTCACCTAAAAATTCATAAAAATCAATCTGTATATATCAATTACTACAGAAAGTAATCGCATGTAACGAAATCTCAAGTGACCACCAACTGTTCTAATACGATGTGTACACCCCCTACGTACTTCATACACTAACCTAATCGTCAGAATCTTCCTCTCGGTCCCGTTGACTTCGGTGGGTGGCAGCCTCACTCGCTGCGCCGAGATCGTGTAAACAACGATAGCAACGATGCTTGTCCAGATGAAGAAATGCATCAAAAAGCGCACCTTTCTCTCGAACGACTTCACCACCCTTGGTTCCTCTTCACCGGTCAACAACTTCCACAACTCCGCGCAGATACTCATCAGATGAGCAACTTTGCGACGCTCGCAATACATAATTAGAAAGCGAATGCTGATGCCCTGGACCACTACCACCTCGAAGACGTACTCGATTTCGATCTTCTTTTGAATCAACATGCACCATCCGTCACCCAGGTACATCGTGTAGTATATCGCGTTTATCACTTGGAAGTAAATAGCTGTGAGATAGGAGAGAATCGAGTAAAAGGCCGTGGACTGATCGAAAGGCAGGACGCCGATCGCTTTGAATAGGTGCCTGTAGACCAGGGATACGTCATCGTATGTTGGGACCTTGATCTTTCTCGTCGACATTTATGCGGTTTGTTCGTTATATTTGCAAGATAATATATTGTTAGATAGATATAGATTGATATGTATTTATTTGTTTATAAGAAACAAAATACTTTACAGTCATTTACGTAAGATATATCATTATTGTTGCTAGAGTAAAAGATTAACTATTAAAAATTAAAATTAACAAGTTAACAATTTTATATATTAAATACTGATTATTCATACTATAAGGGTGATTATCAAACATATTCGAAACGATCCTTTTAATTATGCAATTTATTTGAGATATACAGAAATACTGACTGCTATTTTACTTGCAAAAAAACTCATTAAATGCACTTGCTGCTATAAATTTTCAGTTATCATACTATTCCTCCAAAAGAACATGCGATATTAAAAAATTATCTATTATTGGAGTTTAAATGCAAATTGTTATAATATACATGAGATGTTTTAGTAAATAGATATGTCACGAAAATAACAACTGCTATATTTCCGTCATAGTCATGCTTCGAAAACTCAAAACTTCTTCTAATTCATAATTTATTTTACTTTAAAAACTCTTTTGTCACGGTTTATGCCCTATTGCACAGGAAAATTCACAAGATGTAGAACGTCTATGCTTTTTGACAATCACCCGTATATATTTTTATGTTGGATGACGCATTTTATGCTCACTTCATTAACTCATTTGACTGAAAACTCAATAATTGGTTTTACGGTTAGCCTTCATTATGACTAATAATATTATAAATTGCGGATTATACGTTCACAAATAGAACTGTAATACGAACAAGATACTGTGTTTCCCTTCTCACTAATATACAAGTCGCTTATATAGAATAATAGAGAATTTATAGTATGTTGTGCTGCTATAGCGCGTCGTGTCAAGTGAACGATTCAGCTTTTCACGGATAATATTACAACACGCAGCATATGCCGCAAAAGTTTAGTTACTCGTATCGCTACTGCATTAATATATGCACATATATTATTTACCCACGTCTACCGCGGCACTGCCGCAGTGGCTGATATCATATAACTCTCTCTCTCTCTCTCTCTCCATTCCTCTATTTTCTGCAGAATTTATTACATTTGTTACTATGTTGTTCGAATAATACGTCGCTAAAACTTTTTTTTTGCCTGTCTCTCGTAAAAGCGTAAAACTAAAACCAGACGATGTACCGTAAATCCGAGAAAAAATACACAGTTGCGCGCGATATCAAACTTTTTTGCTACTGTTTATTAATTCTTAATGTGAAAAAGAGGGCGCTTTTCTCCGCATTAGCTTCAGTTAACCGACGATACTTGTGCCGAACAGTCGTGCAGCACATGCAACCAAGGATTTTTCTTCATTCCATACATCAATATCACTGGTTCATTTTCTCATTGCTTTGAAAAAGGAGAATTGAGATCATTTTATAGTAATTTTTTAAGTTTATTAAAATTATGTATAAAAAATGTCTATAAATAAAGAATGATGGGTAAAAAAGTACTTTTTGGCTTCAAGTACTTTTACAAGTACATGTTGATGGTCCTCATGAAGACTAGCACTTTTAATGGATATTCCACGAAGACTAACACTTTTATATCTGTATTCGATAAATACAAATGTGCAGATGTACGAGAACTGTCCGCTATAGGCAAGAACAAGTGTAAATGGCATGTTGCTGAGGTCTAGTCAGGACAATGTTTCCACCACCCGCCATCTTTACATGCCGATGAATAAATGTATAATATACTATCCATTTATGAGGACTTGTCGAGCGACAATCTTTTACATAGATATGAGTTTTTGTTAGAAGACGGTAATTTTAGTGTTGCCATTACACTGAGTATAAAGGAAATATTATGACGATCTCATAAACTTTTAAAGTTCTTCAACGTAATGTATTTAAACTTCTTGAACACAAAACTTAGATAAATATGATATTTATTAAAAGTACATGCGATATATATAGCCTAAAAGTAACTACCGTGGCCTGTCGCCATCGAACAATTAAAGTAATTCTGAATTTAGTATATTAGACACAACATTTATGATTTAATTACATCTAACCCATTAGACATTGAAGTACATTGTACTATGTACAATACGATCTAATTTTTTCAGAATTTTTGTTTACTTCTCTGTCTGCACGAGTGTTACGAATTTGTCGCCAGCTTTTAAAGTTTTAGCGTTTACGCCCAAGTTAACATTCCGTAATCAATATAATAGCTTAGTAAACACCGTGCTGTGAAGAACGACTTATGATACGAGTATCGTATACTATTTTATAGCACTACCTGCCCTAAGTCCGCTGTCACGCCTATCCGTGCCCTAACCAGTCCATTGTCGCATCGTGCGGAAGCGCCCGAGCTTAGCGAGATCAATAATCACGGTGCATTAATGAACTACTTATATCACGGATAGGTGTGACATAAATGCGGACTTAGATCACACAGTGCTATAATAGTATATTGCGATACGTGTGGCTTAAATGGCTCTTTTTTCCACGGCGCATAGTTAGCGCCGTGTAAAACTGAACCATTTAAGTCACGAGTATCGTATACTATTTTATAGCACTGCTTGCCTAAATCCGCTGTCACGCCTAGCCGTGCCTTAAGCAGTCCAGTGTTGTACCGACAGGTTAGCGCCCGAGCGTAGCGAGGGCAATAAGGACGGTGCAATAATGGACTACTTACGTCACGGATAGGTGTGACATAAGTGCGGACTTAGGTCACACAGTTTTCTAGCAAAATGTAATTACCGTGACCGTAATTACTGTGGAAAAAATGATAGTGTTTTGTTCGGTAAACACTATACAAAATACACATAAAAGAATGTTGGTCCCCTGCAAATGGTTTGCAAGGAAACTATATCTCATTTTACCATAAATAAAAATTTTAAACTGAAATTTCACGCAATATGAAGATTTTTAGGTTGGTCCGAAAATTAGGAAAAGAAACACCGATTTTCTGACAATCGCCCATATTTGGGTGGCCACACTCAAAATCCAAACGAAAGCTTTAAAATAACTGTTTGGTGTTTGGTTTCAAAGTAACTCAACTGTGGCTTGGGGACTATCGAATTCGTCGTATGTATAGCTGCTGGTGACTTCGTATGAAGGATATTTTACTATCCTCAAAGTAATTGAACTGTTGGAATTGAAAATCGGTGTGCAGTGCAAAAATTACATAGACGCGTACGACGCGGTGCGGCTGCATCGACTGGACCTACGCACCCATAACAGGTCCAAAGAGGCTCAAACTGTTCGAAAACTCGAGACTTGAACGAATCAAACAGCAGCGTTCTTTGATGAGTGTGAATGTCTGTTATATAGCCCTGGAATCGCAGATTTGTATTACACAGCTGTAAGTATCCGAAGACTTAGAATTTTTACAACCGAAAACTTTAAGCGCGTTTTCCTCGACATGACTTTTCTCAAATTGGCGGGAAAAATAACTCGACAAATTTTCAACCAATTAATTTATTTCGGGGATGTTCGTATACAAAATCACTTTCTCCGCCAAATGAACCACCAATATATAAAAAATTATAGTACCGTAAACCGGGGTGACTTTGAGCCACTTTGGAAATTCGTGTACGTATCTCTATTATTATATCATATCTACGTACATAAAAAAGATTCTCACGTTATGATAGCAGTCTATAGAATATATTCCAAGAATAAAAATTTTTTTTCTTACGTGTGACGTAGTAAGAAAATTTAAAAACATGGTGGTCAAAGTCACCCCGGTGTTCGGGGTAACTTTGAGCCATATGATTAATAATTTATATCTAAGCTAAAGTAATAGTATTTAAATGAATTAAATTTGATTTAAGAATTAGTTTTTACGTTAAGGAAACTGAATGTACTAGCTTTTTTATCAATACAAAAAAACAAATGGCGGAACAGTGGGAACTTTGAATTAGTGTAGGACTAGTAAAGTTTTCAGGTTTACAAACAGTAAAAAAGACTTAATTTATTAAGAGAGTTAGTAATAAATAATAATTACGATTAAAATTTGTTTTAATCGTATATGATATTTCCAGAGAACCTAACCTTCAAAATAGACCCACGCTAAATTTTGTTTTGTCTCTTTGTGAGTGTATAACGCATAAGATATTATTTTTAAATTTGGTACAAAGTCACCTCGGTATCCAAAGTCACACCGGTATACGGTATCATAAACATTTTATGGTCAAATGAAAGATGATTTTTTCTAAGTCCAAAATAATGTATTTGATGCTTTTGAATTGCGGATTGTGGTTCATTCGGCGTGTGCGTTCATACTAAACGTAAATTTATCTACTCTTTTGTTTCAGACCACCTTGACCGCTTCCCGTCGATTGAGGGTCTCGATGTCGGAGCCGCTGTACACGAGCGTCGAATACCTATACTTCTACATAGTGTTTTGTATTGAGGCAAACATATTTCGTATGATTAATATTAAGTACATTTATCAATAAGAATATTTATTTTGAAAAATTTGTAATAATGGAATAATTTTTTATTTTATACTTTAAACATGTGTTAAACATATATACCTTTTCATTAAAGGGAAAATCGCATATAGATGACTTCAAATTAATCTCATATTTCGTCATCTATTTACGATTCTCCCTTTTATGAAAATGTATATATGTTTATGTTTAAAGTATAAATGAAAAAATAATTATTCGATTTGATTATTACAAATTTTTCAAAATAAATATTATTATTGATAAATGTACTCAATATTAATCATACGAAATAGGTTTGCGTCAATTCAAAACACTATGTAGAAGAATGTTAACTAGCTCCTTATATTGAATTGCTAATTCAATATCGTGTCATACCGTGATATGGCATTTAATGGTGCAGCGGTAGTTTAGATACTATATAAACAGCAATTATTTTCTCAAATATTATGGAGAGTCGTATAATCTGAATTATACATAAGATGTACTTTATTTTACGTTAAATTACAAACCTTATAAATACGTAAATAATTGTAATAAAAGAAAATTTTTAGATATGGTAATTGGAACATAATTATTAATAAAATGATCGGCATGTTGTAAGCTGTTTGTTTTATTGCTTTTATAATTTTCGTAAAATTCTTATCTAATTATAAGTAACTTAGTTACCCATACTGCGCAGAAGAGCAAAAAACGAAATGGCATTCATGAACATCTGCAAATGAATTAAAAAGTTATCTTCATTGCATCTTTATACTTTTCAAATGTAGGTTATATACCTTTAAGGAAAGAACACTCAAAATACACTATAAATAGCACTTTAATAAAGTTTAAAAATACACTCAAATATCATTTAACATTTTCAGTTACCTTGTCCTTTTTAAATAACATTATTATTAAAAAAAAAGTATCGTTTTAAACTGCCAAAAATGTTTGAATCATTTATTTAAGAACATTTTTTATTTAAAATAATCAGTTCCATTTTTTGTTTTATTTTTGTTTGCGTTATTAGAAAATCAATCGCATTTTCTTCAGTAATTGATGAATCAAATAGAGTTTGACTTATTATTTCTAACTTAATTTGGCGTGCTATTCATCGTGAACGTTCAAGACACACAAAATAGTAGGGATGTGATTTATTTTGGAAATTGTTCCATACAGCTTATGCAAGGTAAACATATAGCTCAATTATGACGTAACTGTAAAATGAGATAGTCAATTGTGGTTGCAATCTCAGAAAACCTCTCTACTCTCTAAATTTAAACCAGTGAAATTTTCACTAATTTATGCAGTGATTATTATTTCCACTTATGAAACAGTGGAAATTTCACTGTTTTATCAGTGAACTACTTAATTCACTATAAGAACAGTAGATTGTCACTGTTTGTTATAGTGAAACACAGTTTTCACTGCTCAATTAGTGAATAATAGTCACTGTTAAAACAGTGAAATGCTTGCCGCCCGCAGCGCCACTCTCGCGTTAGACGACGAAAGACAGTCGTTCGTACGAGGCAGGAAATTGCGTACTGATTTTTCTCGTTCATAAGGCCTCGTGTGAGGTGTTTCACCTATATCGTTTAAAAACGAGTGCTGTATGAACGACAGTATGTATCTCGAACGAATAAATTTAGCAGTAATTCGGTGATCGGTGTTTTCGGTTATCTATATTATACGTGCAGCGCGCATACGCGTTGTGGACAAAGATGGCTGCTCGTGCGTTTCTTGTGCAAGGAGGATTATAGGAGGCTCGTGTTCATTTTTCGCATAGCATTCTACAATAGTATTAAAGTGATCTACGAGATATTATATAGATAGTTCGGAGTGTGCGTGCATTTACTAAGTACACAGCTCACATGCGTGTACTCCATAAACTGCAACAACGTAACCTCGTTTTCCATTTAATTTTCAATTGTGAAAAAATATCTTTCTGGAATATTAACAAGAAGCAACGATGTTCCAGAAAGTAACTGTGCGCAATTAAAAATTAAATAAACAATGAATTCCTGTAATTACTGATAGTAGGATATCTTAACGTTACTGATTAAAACAGTGGCATTGCAGTTCACTGCTTCGCAGTATACTTTTTCACTGTTTCATTCCGTGGATTTTCTCTGATTTATCAGCGAATATTCACTGTTTCATTCCATGGATTTTCATTGATTTATCAGCGAATATTCACTGTTTCATTCCGTGGATTTTCACTAATTTATCAGCGAATATTCACTGTTTCAATTAGTGAATCTATTTCACTGTTTCAAAACGTGAATAGTCACTATTTTGCAGTGACATACTTTTCACTGATTCAATAAGTGATTATTCACTACAAATTAGTGAATTTTCACTGGTTTAAATTAAGAGAGTAAAGAGATGAAAAAAAAGAGTTTATGAGCTCTTTTAGAACTCCTAAGATAATTTTATAACTATATATAAAAATTAGATTTTTATCCGGCTCGCGCAACCTGTAGGGGAGAACGGGGTAAAGTGAGCTTTCCCTATATTTCGACATAAATAAAACATTATATAATGAAATAATCTAAGTAAACAATGATTTTTAAATGCTTCTTGGTACATATAATCGGTTATTTAATGAAAAGTTTAACAATGAATTTTTCAGCCACTCGAAATGATAATTTTGCATGTTTAGGTTTTTGGATAAAAAAGTGGTATATATGTTATTTTTATACAGAAATTATTTGTTTTATAGTAGTATACTATATTTTCAATAGATAGTTTGTTAATACATTATGACAACACGTAAATCTCTTAAAAAATATTCTTACGTCGCACATGCATTCGGGGCAAACTGCCTGGGGTAAAACGAGCTTCTATAAACAATGTTAAAAATAACGATTAACCTCAAACTGGCTCTGCGGTTATGTGTGATAAATACATTTTGTGAAGCTTTAAACTTATATGTCTGTTAACAAATCGATTAAGTTATGTTTAAAAAGTTAATAAAACTATTTAATTTATCGTAATTTAAACTTTTATCCGCATATTTATTGAAGCTCACTTTGCCTCGTGCAAAGGCTCACTTTGCCCCAACCTAGTGACAAACTGAGCCTTCTCATTTTCTTTCATGTAAATGATTTTTAAAACACTTTCAATTACTTTACAGTCTTGGTGGTCAAGATTTATATTAAATAAAGTCTATATTACCTTTTCAATATATTTAGAAGTATAAATAGTTGAAATATAATTATATATTCGTGCTCAAACTTTTTTAGGCTCACTTTGCCCCGGTCTCCGCTATCGAGTAATTTTCAACAAAAATAATTATTGTGAGAATTATAATAGTACTTTGAAATTCGAGTTACAGAGACTATCTGGATAAAATTCTAATTTTTTTCGTGCTGCAGAGGTTTTCTCAAAGGACTAATTAAGCATTAAAATCAATTTTCAGTAAGATTTTCTAATTAGACAGGTTCGAGTTAGAAAGAGTGTACTGTATAGATTATGGCTATTCTATGAACTAAGATGAGATATTTTCAGCAAATATTTGCAAAATGGCGAACATAAAAAATTTAAGGTATCGAAGATTGCATTTATGTTACATAATTGATATTGACAAGTTGAGAAAATATTCAATTTACTTGATTCTATTTCATATAAAGTAGGTATACAATAGGGTTTCTGGACCCCCCTACCACTCGACTTTTCGACTCACCTGTGCAGGTGAGAAGCTCTGTGATTGGTCGAGGCGGACAGGTGAGAATAAGCCCCACCCCCTATCTCACTTAGGCACGATGACGTCATGCTATAGTATATTATCTAATATACTACAAACTTTGCATGGTATTGCGCCAAATACCGACCACCATATATATATATATACTAAGTCAGGCGCACCCGCGCTCGATCAACGTCGAAGTTTCGCGCGGACGATTGATATCATGCTTTTGCGCCGACAATCGTTCGGAGGTGTCAGGTTGCATCCGGCGTACTTTAAACAGACGGAGAAAACATCTCGCGGCACGAATGCTTTCATGAATGCAGTCGAATACTCGAAGGAATATCAAACTGTAAGACGCACATTTAGACATGTGTACGTGTGTGCGTGTGTGCGTGTGTGCGTGTGTGCGTGTGTGCGTGCCTGGATATCTCTGGAAGCTTCTCAACGTCGACGATAACCGATCTTCGATGGATCTGTGGATGAGCTCGACCGCTATATTATATGAATGCTATTGTGTTTCAGCAGGCTAACGCACGCTGTGATATCGGGAATTGGGGAGCGCATATTAAAAAAATTTACTTTACTGATTAAGACTTACTTTAGATATTTATATTTATATTTGTGGCATATACCCAATAAGAATATTCAATATAATCAAATAAAACAAAGAATTTCTACGAATTTTTTAGCTAATAGTAAAAATCAAAAAATGTATAATTTTCAAAATTTTTAAAAATGATTGCCTCTTTGTGATAGATGAACCTCTAGAGTAGACGTTAACTGTTGCTCATTTAAATCTAGGTCTTGTAGTTTACGCTATAATGGGTAATCAAGTAGTGCGCACTATATATGTACTATATGTATATGAGCGAGTAGCAGCAGCATCGAAATCAGTGAATTTGCTATCCTGCGTGTATATCTATATACACTTAGCATATTATCTCTGCAAGACATGTATATCTATATACACTTAACATATTATCTCTGCAGGCTTTGGCCATAGTAAACAGCGTCTTGTAGAAACTGAAAAAGATTTTTTATCATTATAATGAGAACAATCATCCTCCCATATCTTTTCGATTTATGAATCTTTATTTTTCAAATTTAATTGAATAAATTTTTGAAATGTAGAGATTAAGCTGAATTTTTTACAAATTTTTAAATTGATTTTCGAGATACTTTGCATTTAATCCATTTAACTTTTGATTTGAATACAAATTAGTCATACATGTACATATGTATGGTATAAATTGTTGCCTTTACTCAGAATATTTTATCACTTCAGGATAACTATATACAAAATTACATGTATTATTTTATACTAATTGAATATTATTAATATACAAGCATATGTAGAGTAATGAAAAAGATCTCGTTCTTTCTATTATCTAAAAATTTCGATAATCGGAAATGCTTTTCGCAAGAGTGATATCAACAATAGGATATCAAATTACACTTTTCCTATAATTTAGGTATACTGGAATGGACTTGAAATGAAAGACAAGATGCATTTGTTAATGATATAAGATTATATTCTTTTCATTATCAATTCCTGCGTAAAGATGACACAGTAATGGTATCAAATTGTACGAATTGTTCTCAACTTTTCTCATTCATTTCTTCTTCTAGAAATTTCTATAGTTGTAAATTGTTACGAGATTTGTTGAGCAATCCGGCCCTATAAAGCGAGCAGGATGCGGCTCCTGATTCAGTGAATAATGAACTTCAGAGAGATAACAATGTCTGCATACGATTGTACACGTCTTGTAAATAATGTTGCAAGCCTATAGGCTTTTAGATCGAGAGCATATTAATCCTGAAAAAATATCAGAGTGGATTAAACTTGAAAACAAAAATTTAAGATATTTGAGGGTACTCCTACGTAATGCATCACCTGCTCCGGAGACATTAAAGTTTATTTCCACAATCGGGCTGCTTAAGGGGGTGCAAGATAAATTGAAGTATTTGTTGAAGGGGGACATGGTGTCGCGCGCAATGAAAGGCGTAGCGACAGAGTACGTTGGCAAGATGTCGACTGTGCATTCAATAATCGAATAAGATCTGGTGTGATTAAAAACTTGAAGAATTTAAATGTGATAGCTTTCATGAGAGATACTGAGGCTCTGTTTAAAACTCGAATTAAAAATACTCTCAAACAGCATGACGTTTTAAAAGTATATACAGTGCTGGCTGCTGAATACGTCATTACGAAAAATGATGAAGAAGTGGTGGACATTAAATATTTCAATACCAAGGCTGAATCTATTTTACAAACGACTAATTTGAAAGAATTGTTTAAAGTGAATGTACATCAACCTATTCAAAAAGAAATGGAGGAATTTTCAGAGAGAAATTCCGGTTGGACCTTGAAATCTATACATAACTTGAGTGTTCATATCAACAAATATAATCCCATGCGCGGCAGTTCATATGTCGAACTTCCTGATTGTATAAAGAACAAGAAAGCATGTGTTAATGTGAAAAATTTCGATAACGATTGTTTTAAGTGGGCAGTTTTATCAGCATTGCATCCAGTTGGTCATCATGCAGATAGAATATCATCGTATAAGAAATATGAGAAAAAATTTAAAATTCAAAGGAATCCAATTTCCAGTTATACCAATACATATTCCTGCATTTGAAAAACAGAACAAAATTTCAATCAATGTTTACTGTTTGAGAAAATCAAGTGGAAAATTCAGAGTTACACCACTTTATTTAACATCTCAAGAAAGAAAGAGTCACATTGATCTTTTGCTTGTACAAAGCTATTATGTGGATGAGGTTGAGGAGGAAGGGCAAATTGACAACAACTATGAAAATCTTGAAGTGATAAATCATTATGTTTGGATTAAGGATTTATCCCGTTTAATTTCCAGACAAGTTTCAAAAATGAAGGTTAAGAAGTATATTTGTAATCGATGTTTACATTTCGTCTACAGTGAACATCAATTAGCATTACACAAACGAGACTGCTCCAAGTTAAATAAGTGTCGTGTAAATTTACCGAACTATAAAAATAAGATTTTAGAGTTTAAAAATTTTAATAACAAAGAAAAAGTGTCATTTGTAGTTTATGCAGACTTTGAATGCATCCTGAAAGCTATAGACAATGGAAACGCCTACCAGGATCATGAAGCTTTCAGTGTAGGATATTACATGAAATGTAGTTACGATGATTCGCTCTCATACTATCGCAGCTACAGAGGACCTAACCCCGCAAAGTGGTTTGCCGAAGAGTTGCTACAACTAGCTGAAAACAGTATTCTGGTGTCCGATACCTATGGATATATTGACCCAGGAGCAGAAACTGTCTTTTCAAAAAGCCACATAATGTCATATATGTGAGAAACCATTGGACGAGCAAAAAGTGCAAGATCACTGCCATCTTACTGGCAGGTTAGAATACTCCTTTTTGGTATATGAGCATAATATTATATATTTAACATTTGATACTGAATATTATATAATATTCCAGATATCGAGGCGCAGCTCATGAGACATGTAATTTGAACTACCAAGACTCTCGATGTGTTCCAGAGATATTTCATAATTTAAGTGGATACGACTCGCATTTTCTAATTAAAGATATCGCCAATAGTATACCTGGCAGGGTTAAACTGCTACCTATAAATAAGAAAAGATTCATATCATTCACTAAACACATTGATGACAGCGACATCAGTTTCAAGTTCATAGACTCTTTTCGATGTATGGCATCTTCTTTAGATAAGTTAGCATCTTATTTTGAAGATTTAAATATTCTAAAGCATGAGTTCTCCAAAGAATTAATATTGACTGAAGAAAAATTCCAACTGCTTCAAAGGAAGGGAACTTTTCCTTATGACTATTTAGACTCTGCAGAGAAACTCAGCGTTTCTGAACTATCACCAAAAGATGCCTTTTATAGTAAATTAAATAACTGCAATATATCCGATGAAGACTACAAACACGCTCAAAATGTTTGGACTAAATTCAATATTTCAGACTTAGGTCAATATTCAGACCTATACCTGAAAACAGACGTGCTGCTATTGGCTGAAGTCTTTGAAAAATTCCGTACTAGTCTTAAAGCATATGGATTAGATCCTGTACACTATTACACAGCTCCTGGTCTGACGTGGGATGCTATGCTCAAATATACAAATATACAGTTAGAATTACTCACCAACATTGACAAAGTGATGTTCATTAAGCGTGGCATAAGAGGAGGTGTGAATCAATGCTGCAATCGCTATGCCAAAGCGAATAATAAATATATGGGTGACGATTATGATAAGAATAAGGAATCAAAATATCTCATATATTTTGACGTAAATAACCTTTATGGCTGGGCTATGCAACAATATCTACCATATGGAGGCTTTAAATGGCTTAGTAGAAACGAGATCAAACAAACAGATTTTACCATAGCAGACGATTCACCAGTCGGCAATATCCTTGAAGTGGACTTGGCGTATCCGGACTATCTTCACGACAAGCACCGAGACTTACCTTTTTGTCTTGAGCACTTGAAACCTTTAGGCTCATCATATTCAAAACTAATGACGACTGTTCATCCGAAAACTCGATATGCCCTGCATTATCGAAATTTGAAACAAGCATTAGCGAATGGATTGAAACTCGAACGAATTCGTAGAGTATTGAAGTTTAATTAAAAACCATGGCTAAAAACTTACATTGATCTGAATAGTAGAATGCGAGCAGAAGCTAAAAATGAATTCGAAAAGAATCTCTACAAATTGATGAACAACGCGGTATTTAGCAAAACCATGGAAAACGTAAGAAAGCGAGTTGACATTAAACTTGTGACCAAGTGAGATGGACGATACGGTGCCGAAGCTCTTATCGCACAGTCTAACTTCCACAGTCGCTCTATCCTGGACGAGAATCTTGTACTTATAGAACTTACAAAGACGGAAGTTAATATGGATAAACCAATTTATGTTGGGTTGTGCGTATTGGATTTATCAAAGACTTTAGTATACGATTTTCACTACAAATACACGAAGAAACAGTTTGAGGATTATTGTAAGCTACTTTATACAGACACGGATAGTTTAATATATGAACTAAGTGGTAAAAATATTTATGAAATAATGAAGCGCAACATACAATATTTCGATACTTCTGATTACCCATTGGAGAATGTGTTTGGAATGCCGCTAGCAAACAAGAAAGTGGTAGGTCTAATAAAAGATGAGTGTAATGGACGCATTATGACAGAATTGGTTGGCTTGCGTAGTAAAATGTACAGTATTCGTATTGATGATCAAGATAAAATTAAAAAAGTTTAAGGTGTGAAAACCCCTGTAGTTCAAAATACAATTACGTTTGATGATTACATAGAATGTTTACGAAATATGACAACGCAATCTGGAGAACAGAACGTTATTCGTTCACGAATGCACAAAGTATTTACGGAGAAACAAGTAAAGTTAGCTCTAAGTCCGCATGATAATAAGAGGTATTTAACTCGAGATGAAACGGATACTCTACCATGGGGTCACTATAAAACCATGAAAATAAATGAAGTGTAGAAGAGAGTACATTAATTGTATTATAATTAAATATTGGAAAATTAAATGTATATTTTGTAAACATGATGAAGGTTAATAAAGAGATACTCTATAATTTTATACATTTATTTACTCCAATTTGCAAAGGTGTAAATCAAATTTATTTATCCAAGTATTTTGAGAACTATCAAATCCTAACCATTTTACATAAATTTGATTTCCACGTTTCTTCAACACTTTCTCCACCAGGTAGACGTTTGGACACTTGGCTTTTAGCAGGTCCTGCTCGTAGAAACCACCACCGATGGGTTGATCTCGATAGTCTTTCAGCTTGTAGGTGACTACTGGATTCGTGACCATCACTTGACTAATTGTAAAAATCTCTCTTGACCAATTGGGAGTATAACCTTTCTCAAATACTTGTTTCATCTTGCTCACTCGGACTTTATCTCCAATCTTAAATTTTGGCTTACTCGCACTTTATTTATGCCAGAGAATTGTGCCAATATTGTAGCTTCATTTACAGGTGAAACATCTTTGGGTTTCATACCAATGGTGCGGTGCTTGCTGTTATTGTACGCAGGCATCAAATCAGGTAAGATATCTAGCCACTTGTATTTTCCACGCAAACTGAATTGCATCCACATCTTATTCTTGAGCGTGCGATTGAAACGCTCACAAATAGACGCTTTGAGATTGCTGAACGTTGAGTATAGATTGATTCCATACTGTTCCATGAGACTTTGAAAGGGGGAGTTGTAGAACTCTTGCCTCGATCAGTATGTAGATTTTTTGGTACGCGACCTTGTTGCAAGATAGATTTCATGGCTGCTGCTACCTCATCACCAGTCTTACACTTTACTGGAATAGCCCAAGCATACTTGGAGAATACATCGATAATTGTGAGCAGATACTCGTAGCCTTTGTTCTCTTTAGCATAAGGTTGCATCTCCACTAGATCAGCCTGCCAGGTCTCATCCAAGCCTCGTATAATAAATTTTCGACGGGGATAGTTACGTCGAGCGGGTTTATGGAGCTCCTCCAATAGTCCTCATGTATCATCATTTTTCGAATCGTGATCTACCATAATGTTTGACTGAGAATTTTGAAATAACATATCATACAGTGTTTGAATAGCTTTATCAATTTTTTCCATTTTCTTTATGTAATTATCGTTGAGACCACTTAGCTCTGATTGAGCGTCGTCAAGGTCAGTTCTCGAGCGAGCTGTCACATCATATAGACTGCGAACTTCTGACTGAACCAAGGCTTGTAGAGTACTTAAATTGACGGCGTCACTTGACTGCTGAGCAGTGGCAACGTTGCACAATCTCTTGTTTTCTACGTCGTACTGACCGTCGGCAGTGAGTTTATAACCAATACCAGGTGGACCACGGTTAACTTCTGCTCGACCCAGCTGTCGTCCGAACACATCAACACTCATCTTGCTACTGACTCTTGTACTACGTGCACTCCTCAATATATAATGTTGGCTTCACGAAGTTCCTCGATGATTGAGTGAATCTCATTCGTGTGGCTCTGATTACCAGCCGCTCTCTCAGCAAGTAATAAACGCAGGCGATCGACTAGCTCATTAGGATCATCCTAATATACATAGTCCATTAGCATATGTTTTTTAGCAATCTTGTATCGTGGCAAAGTCTCGCTCCACTAATTGATGCTTGCTTATGACCTGGAGACTTGTCGAAAAACGGAGCAATAAAATTTTTATATTTGTTGCTCCTTAATCGACTGATAGGCTGATCTTCGCTGTACTGTTTTCTAAATGCATTTGTCACTTCGACAATCTTTCGATAATTTTGCATGTCACTTGGGCTAATTAAATTTGTATCAGGCTCCTTTCTAAAGAATAATTCTAGCAAGCCAATAGTTTTTAGATATGTATGGTTGAGAACGTTCACATCATCATTCGTGAATTCTATTGGTGAATCACCAATCATAAGAGTATCACCCTGCTTACGAATTCCATGCACATTATCCAAATAACTTTTGCGATTTTGATTGAGCATTACAAAGTACTTGCTGATCTTTGAATCGAATTTCTTAGTCTCATCTGAGCTTTCAGATTTTGCACTTTGGAATGAAGCATCTAAAGTTTGATCGCGCAGAGTAGCATCAATATCGTCAGAATCACCTTCATCAGATAGCTCATCCTTTCCGACTATTTCACGATTAGGCTCATTCTTGATCATATCTTGCTTCTTCTGTAACTCCGAGACATTCACAAGTTTTTCGAGTGGATTGACGACAGGTTTGAAAGTTTCACCTATTGCCTTCTCAAAACTGGCTTTAGCCTGTTTTAACAGTCTATGTTTACGTCTAATCGCCTCTCTGGATTTTGCAATTTGACGAAGAATATCTTTCTCCCGTTGAATCTGTCTGCCATGTTGACTGCTGAATGATTTACAATGCACTACTCAATTCATGTCGTGTGCGTAATATTTATAGCAAAACAGTCAAAACCCTTTCGGTATCTGCCAGCATTAAGCTCTCGCTCTTTGTCTATCACGTGAAATCCATACTTATTATCTCTCCAGCACGTAGAGCATAAACTTTTAAATTGTGTATACGACATATTAAAGTTTACATGTTCCTCGTATATGTGTTTAAGGTTCACATCGTCTTGTCAAAATATAGCCAGCAGATTAACATTACGACTGACAGAGATAGAAACAGTTTACATTTTTGTGTCTACCCATACAGAAAAAGGCTCTTATATTGTCCTGCTTCTCACAGGCTACATCATCGAAGACCATGATAGAATTTGGAAATGCATCCTCGGGTGTCACAACTGTATCATGCTCACTGAATGGAAAGTACTCAACGCCATCTACTGGCTCCAGAAGCTTTTCGAGAAACTTATACTTTGGCTGATTGAGCGATTTCGAGTAGATATACACATTTTCAAACTTTAGACCATTGGGATGTGTTATGAGAGCGAGCAGCGTATTGGTCTTGCCGCAATTTGATGGACCGCAAAATACTGCGCGTATATTGTAGGGCAGTAGTTCACCATGACGTTTCAGCACTTTCTGCTGCTCTACTAAAGAGTCAAAATTTGACACTGGCAGCTTGACCTTTTGTATTAAAATATCCTAATCCATAGACTTTGCTGTCTCGAATACGACTGACCATGAGGTTATAAATACTGCGCTTATAAGCAGTTGGTATTAGTTAGAAGTTATCCTTGGAAGTGTCAACATCATGACTGTACATAAATTTAATTAAAATTTAAGGATGCTAAAAAATATATGGTTTAAAAATTTAAATGAGAAGTGAGGGAAAATATACATAATGAAAATTAAATTAAACAAATAATAAGAAAAGGACACTTCTTATTTAAATAATAAACTTACTATTTTATAAAATATTACAGGTTTAAAATCACGCGTAAAAAATGCCGCGAAACAAGCGTTTGTCCGGGGCGCACATGATCGACATCGAGACGACAACCGCCGAGGACACTTTGAATAAAGCTCAAAAAAAGCACAGGTACTGGGAAAAAGCAGTTTCAGAGGAGCTAAAGTGCCTCGACGAGCGTCAAAACGAGCTCGATAATAAGCTTGAAAATTTCTTAAAAGAACCGGAAATACCCGCGTCGCCATTTTCAAACGTCGCGCATTGACACAATAAATAATGATCTAAATGCGCGCATAAACGCATTGTCGGATTCACTTCTTAAATTGCAAGATGACCGTACAACGGAGGCAGAAAAAATCGCGCAACTGAATGTAGACATAACCGCGCTGAAAAACCGCGTAACGTTGCTCGAGGAAGAAAACGACAAAATACTCGAAAAATATAGCAATCTCAACGTAAAATATGAAAACTTAACAAGACAAATTGATGAGGATGAGCGATACGGCGAATTAAAAACCTATCTGCTCGCGCAAATTGACGACGTCGCGAGTAAAAGTCAAGGCGCGTTGAAAGCTCTGGAAGTAAACGTAAACAAACGCGCGTCTCTTGCCCCTGCTAATATTGTCCACGTCGATTCAAAGTCAGTCTACCAAAATTTAAAGGGCTCGCATCGGAGAGACCCGTAAAGTTCTTGTCAGAACTAGAAAAGTACTTGACTATTACACAAACCGACTATGATGAAATGATTTTCATCATATCACAGTCATTTGAAGACGATGCGCAAAACTGGTGGTATTTGCAGGATGGGGAGGTAAAAGATTACGAGGATTTCGTGAAAAAATTTAAAGAACGATATTGGGACGCAAATGTCCAGCGGACCGCGAGGCGTAAAATAGAATTCGGGCAGTACAGTCCGAACGGTAATATGAACCGCATAAATTACGCGATTTACATTTTTGATCTCGCTAAAGAATTAGAAATAAAATTCTCGGAATCGGAAATCGTGACGAAAGTCAGCGAGCATTTTGAGCGGGATATACGGCACACAATTACGGGACAACAAGTTAAAGACAAGGATAATTTGTTAAAGATTTTGGCCGATTATGATAACGATGATCAACGTCAAAAGGGACGGTCGTTTGTAAACAAATCTAATTTACAAAATTTTGGTCAACCCGCCAGTAATTCGACGAATTTTCGCCAAAATGCCGCCGATAACGTTCAAACTAAAAAACCGTGGCAGAGTCACAATATAAACACCGCGAGCGCGCAAAAAACAAGCGGGAACGGTATTAAGAAAGGCGACAGCGACGGCCGCCCAAAAAATGCGTCGAATAACAATAGCCGAAATTTCGGGAGTTGGAGTAATAAAAAAGAGCTTGACATAAATGTACTAGATATCGACTTGAGCGATAAACGCGTCGATACTCAGGCGAAAAAACGTCGGGAAACGAGGCGTAGTTGCATTGTGCAATTCGGACGCACTTAAAAATAAAAGTGTGCAGAATGCAACTCAAGCCTCCCACATTTTGTCAATTATTGAGGATCCGCGAAAAGAATTATTATACGATATAGAACCCGAGGGCGCGAACATACAAATAACGTGTTACCCGGAAATAGCTATTAGCATAGAGAACATTAATGTAAAGGCATTAATTGATACGGGTAGTGAGGTCACGGCAATCTCGGAAGAGTTTTATTATGAAAATTTAGATATATTTAAAAAACGTCCGACATTGCCTGTAAGTAGGAAAATGATAAAAGGCGCGACAGGGGGCAAATCGACTCGTCTAAAAATTCAAGCATTACTTACCATAAAGATTGGAGGGTTAGAAGCAAAACTAATTTTTATCGTAGTACCAAAGTTGGTAAAACCATGCATATTGGGCTACAATTCGCATAAAGCACTCAAAATGTTAATAGACACGGTGAATGAACAAATACTTTTTGAAGTTAACCATCAAGATGGTATTACCCAATACACGGATGTACGATTTTGCTCGAATGAGTATACGTCTCTGTGTATTGAGGAAATAAATGAGCATCCCGAAAATGAGGATTGCTTAGATAATTATTTCAATGATTATTACGCAAATTACGCGAATATTCACAAAAATTCGTACGATATTTCGGAAAAGGAAATCGACGAAAAAATAGAAACTTGCGAAAATCTCGATAATGAGCAAAAGCAAAAATTAAAATCAATTATAGTTAAGTATAAAGAAGTATTTGAGAAAAAACTCGGTCTATTAACAACATATGAGCATGAATTAATCTTAAAAGATGAAACGCCTTTTTATTCTAAACCTTATCCTATTCCAATATGCTATCGCGATCAAGTTAAAAAATAAATTGAACGCATGCTTGAGCTTGGAATTATTAGACGGTCGAATAGTCCATATATAAATCCGGTCGCAGTCGTAAAAAAGAAAGACGGTTCAATTAGACTGTGTTTAGACGCGCGGAAATTAAACGCGAGATTAGCCGATGATTATGAGTCACCGCCCGGTATCGACGAAGTTTTACAAAGATGCGCAGACAAGCCATTTACGAGTAGTGCCGACTTTACGTGCAGCTACTGGCAAATACGCTTGGCGGAAGCAAGTAAGCAATTTACCGCGTTTAAATGCGATAATCACGTGTATGAACACAACGTTGTACCATTCGGAGTAAAGACTAGTGGGGCGGCTTTGATAAGAGGTTTAGACGAAGCCACACATGATTTTGATCAATTCATGGTATTGTTCGTGGATGATTTAATTATAAAATCAAAAAACTTTGACGAACATCTGGGCCATTTGGAAAAATTGTACTCGTACATACGTTTATTAAAGCACAATTTAAGATTAAATTTTAAAAAATCGCAATTTGCTTGCGAGGAAATTGAATTTTTGGGTCATTTTATTTCCTCTCGGGGAATAAGACCAGATCCCGATAAAGTTAAAACAATACAAAATTTTAAAAGGCCCAGAAATGTTCGAGAATTACAAAGCTTCCTCGGTTTCGTTAACTTTTAAACAAAATTTGTAAAAAATTATTCAAACTACACTAAACCTCTTATCGAGTTACTAAAAAAGGGGGTAGATTTTCATTGGACAGACGAGCAACAAATGGCTTTCAATGAAATGAAAACTTTATTTGACGAGAACATAATCTTAAAACTTGCCGATCCTAAGCGTCCGTATATTCTCACGAGCGATTCGAGCGATTTTTCGGTGGCCGCCGCGCTTTCTCAATTAAACGATGAAGGGGAGGAGGGGATCGTATGTTTTGTAAGTAGAACACTAAAGGGTAGTGAATGTTCCTACTTCACTACGGAAAAGGAAATGCTTGCGCTAGTGTGGGCATCGCTTAGATATATACTTGAGGGGGCAATTAAGATCGTTGTCCGTACGGATCACGAGGCGCTCACCTTCCTGCAAACATGTAAATATGGCAATGCTAGGTTGCAGAGGTGGAACCTCGCGATTCGGGACTTTCATATATCCCCAGAATATATTTCGGGAAAAAACAATGTTGTCGCGGATTATTTAAGCCGTATGAGCGATTTCGCGCCTTAAGATATAGCAAGTAAATCCTAAATTCTAATTGCCGCGATAACGACGCAAAAACCGAGTCGCGAGCTTATAAATATATGTAAGAACTTAGAAAAATCGCAAAGGACGGATAACTTTGCATTTTCGATATTGAATAAATTAACGTCGAACGACGAACACGTTAAAAAACGATACGCATTAAATGATCGGTTGTTATGTAAAATTACGCCCGATCGATTAAAAATATATTTGCCAGAAAATGTCCTCGAGAAATTTATCGTTGAAGTGCACGAAGCATATGGGCACATTGGCGCACGGAAAGTGCACAAAATGATTCTTGAGCATTTTTTCTCGCAAAATTTAAGACCGATAATACATAAAGTTTTGCGGACATGCGATACATGTCAAAAAACAAAATATTTAACAATAAAATACCGCGAAATTTCGCAACCAATTTTGACGAGTAAACCAAACGAGTTGTTGTCGATTGATTTTTATGGTCCATTACCTACCTCCACCGGTGGAGCGAAATATTTGCTAACGGCGATTGATACATTTAGTAAATATGTTGTTTTTTATCCTTTAAAAAGGGCAATCACAGTGTCCGTCGTCCGAAAAATCTTACAAGATTATATAATTAAATATGGTAAGCCAGAATCAATTATTTCGGACCACGGTACACAATTTACAAATGATAGGTGGATAAAAGCCTTGGAGGGAGAAAATATACGTCCGGTATTTTCTTCCATCCGGCATCCACAGAGTAACATGGTAGAGCGCGTACATAGAGAATTGGGCAGATTCTTTCACACTTTTGTTAAGGAAAAACACGCGGGATGGGCTCGCTACGTAAAAATAATACAAAATATAATAAATGAAACGTACCATGAGACGACGAACGTAACTCCAATTGAATTACACTTAAATATAAAACCCACACGAGTTTGGGAAAAATATATAAAAATTCCGCAATTAGAGTACGTTAAACCTCGTGAACAAATAATATTATTGGCACGCGATTATCTGCATAAAAATGTAAAAAATCGGGCCGAAAAACTAAACGCTAACAAAAAACATTTTATTTTTAATAGCGGAGATAAAGTGTTAGTGTTGGCGCAAAACGTTTCAGACGCGGAAAACCGCAAGATCGCAAAGTTTTTTAATATATGGGAGGGGCCGTATGTAGTAAAAGAAAAGGTCGGTATCGATACTTATCTTCTAGTAGACGAAGAGTTAAAAAAGGAGCGTGGTAAATTCCATTTGGCAAATTTGAAGCCATATTTTGCAATAAAAAAATAATTTTCTTTTGTTTAAATAAATAAAGGTTAATTTTGTTATTTAAGCCTAATATGTGACGGTCCAGGAAGTATAAAATAAAAGGTATATATATATACATATATAGAGAAAAAATATGGGGTACACAACAGAAAAAGTAAAAAAAAAAAAAAAAAAGAAAAAACATGGTTTATTTTGCGGCGAGATATATTTAGAGCGGATAGTATAGGGATGCGCATTATGTAAAATCCACTGAGGAGTGCAGAATATTCAAATACATTTATTAGATCACGATATGTAAAGGGTCCATTTTTCACTTCAATCTATCTCCTCGGCGGATTTGTAAATGTAAAAAATTAAAATTTAATAGATTCTAAGATATCAATGTAAAAATTTATATATGTGTGATAAAACAGTGTGTGTGCATAGTGACCGCGAAAACTGTAGGGGACTTGCAAGCACGCCCCGCTACAGTGAAGAATTTGGTGGTAAAAGTGGGGTTGTGGGGGAGGGCATCACGTGGTGCGCTCCTTTTCTTTCCATCTCCACATCTCGAAGTGTCAACATGGACGCGTCGACACAAATCACGATGGTGGCAGCCAGCGACGCATCCACCCAGGTGGATGACCGCCTCCTGGACCTACGCCTCACGTACGCGCGTTGGCACCCCCGCAGCACCGTGGCCTGCCTTCGGGTCCGGACGGGCCGAGCAAGCCGATGGTCGGCTCCGATCAATGGCGCGGAGGTAAGCGGGGCGGACACGCAAACCGATCGGGTGTTCGGGGCATCCACGCAGACGGAGCCCCGGACCCCGCCAGCAGGAGCAGCTCCGACACCTGCACCAGTTGAGGCAGTCCAGCCAGGGACGCCACCCACGGCACCACGCCGACGCCGCCGCCGGCCACGCAGAAGGCCCGGGCAGCAGGTCGCGGACAATCGGCGCAGCGACGCACCGATCGCGCCGCAACAACGCCCCGACAGCGAGCACGATGTCGAGGAGCCAGCTAGCAAGCGAGCCGCCATTGATGCTCGCATCGCTGAGCTCCAGGAAGAGATCGCCCGGGGTCAGCGAGCCATCCAGGAGATGGTCGCCGCTAGGCAAGCTCGCAGAGAGGCTCCTCTGCAGTCTCCACCAGCACCAGCTCCACCCGCTTTACCGCCTGCACCAGTTTCGCCGGCCACATCACCTGCACCATCTTCACGGGGCCAGGGGGAGAGCAAGGTGGATGCTCCCCCCATCCCGTTACATTGCGAAAGCCTCGAGCCTGAGGAGCTCGATGAGCTTTTTGCCGATCTCGAGGGGAGGGGGGTGTGCGCGAATCAGGAGGATATCGTGGAGTGTGAGATAAGCGATTTTGCTGAATGGTTTGAAAGAATTGAGTAATATGGCATCCCTCATGGGGATATGTGTGTATGTTTATTTATTTATTTGTTTTTAAAGAAAAGAGGTTTTTTATTTTTTGTTGTTATTTGTATGGGTTATGTTTGTGTGTGTGTCTTTTGTATATAATTTGTCATAATAAATCATGTTTTCTTTTGCCCCTAAAAAACAAGAGTATAATTTTCTGTAAAATACCTTTTTATCCATCGACGTGAGGGGGCGATTGGAATATATTATAATAATAACACGTTGGGCACGCAGGAAATGAAATTTTTTTAGTTTGTTACTTATTTATAAAAAATAAAACAATTTAATTTGGGGGGCAATGTAACACCCCGATCGTACTGAGTGTTATTTTGAGAATTAAAACCTAACCCAACGTGTATTATATGCGCGTAGGCTACGATGGTAAGCGCGCGTTTGCAGGGCGCGCCGGCATATTACCGACGTGCATATTACCTGCAGCGCGAGAACGCGAGAGGCGCGAAACTTGAGCGGCGCAGCTGGGCCCTTTGCGGTGGGGAGAGCTGAAGGAAGGAAGGAAAGGTGGGAATGAGAGAGATGGAGAGAGCCGTGAAAAATATAAATACCCGGGCGGACAGTCGCTCGGGGACTCTGTTTCTTCACTCGCTTGATAGAGCTTCAGCTCTGTCGCGGGTGAGGTCGAACGAGGCCCACGCCCATTTGGTTAGACTGTGACGATAGATCCGAATAAGAGCTAAGATAATCTCAAGTCTCTCTCTCATTGCCAGCTTTCCTGAGGCGAAACTTGTACATGTGATCTTCCATATATACGTGGTGGAGCTTCAATTTAATTAAATTCCATTACACTTAAGAAAGCTGCAAATAAAACCGTACTTGATATATACGAGGGTGGTTCAATAAGTCTTTAGAATGACCAACAGATGGCGCGCGAATCGCTCCAAATCATCTGTTTTCAGTCAGCACCACTCCCGACTAGATATATGGTGCAGTCACAGTCCACATCTTCTGAGTTTACGTGTTTTTATAACCAATTGAAACAAAAAATTGCTTGTTAAGAAAAATGGAAAAAAACGAGTTCAGAGCGGTAATTAAACATTTTCATTTAAAGGGTTTAACTCCATATGAGATAAAAAATGAATTGGACTCAGTTCATGGCACATCTGCCCTGCCTTAGCAACGGTTTATAACTGGGTAAATGAATTTAAGCGTGGTCGTACATCAATAAGTGACGAACCACGTTCAGGAAGGCCCGTAGAAGCAACTACTCCCGAAATCATCAATAAAATCCACGATATGGTGTTGAAGGATAGAAGATTAAAAGTGCGTGAGGTAGCTGAGGCCACAAGGGTATCTATAGGTGCAGTTGTTTCAATTCTACATGAAAAATTAGGCATGAAAAAGCTATCGGTAAGATGGGTGCCGCGTTTGCTCTCAGCTGAGAATAAACGCAATAGAGTGGTCGCCTCTGAGGCTCTTTTGGCGCGCATAAGTCGGAATCTTGAGGAATTTTTTCGTCGACTTGTGACTGTGGATGAAACATGGATACACCACTACACTCCTGAGACAAAGAAACAATCCAAACAGTGGATTTCCACAGGCGAACCAGCTCCAAAGAAGGCAAAGACCGTAAAGTCAGCTGGTAAGGTTATGGCTACAGTTTTTTGGGATGCACGTGGAATTATACTTATTGACTACTTGGAAAAGGGTAAAACAATTACTGGTGAGTATTATGCATCATTATTAGAGCAGCTGAAAGAAGAAATTAAAAAAAAAGACCACATTTGGCGAGAAAAAAATTCTCTTTCATCACGACAACGCCCGAGTTCACACATGCTTCGTTTCAATGGCTAAAATTGAAGAACTAAAATTCGAATTGGTCGAACACCCACCGTATTCACCAGATTTAGCCCCCAGCGACTTTTTCTTATTTCCAAACTTGAAAAAATGGCTCGGTGGACAGAGATTTACGGACAACGAAGACGTCATTGCCTCTGTAAGTGCTTATTTTGAGGAACTTCCGAAAACGCACTTTTCTGAAGGATTAAAAAAACTTAAAAAGCGATTGACCAAGTGTATAGAGCTCCAAGGAGATTATGTTGAAAAATAAAAAAAAATTTACCCAAAAAAAATTGTTTTTATACTTTATTCTAAAGACTTATTGAACTACCCTCGTATCTATATATTTGATTTATCCTTCATTTTTGAAAACTCTTATTCCCTCTATACGTCCATAAAAAATAATGAAAAAAAAGAATACAAAAGAAATTGCTTGCAGCAATCATCCAGACCTTAGTCACTCGCTTCTCGCTGAGCGACTACAGCGTCTAAAGAAAACAAAAGGAAAAGCATAAAAAAGGATCACAGCACGCGTACTCGACGCGTGTACTGTGCCAAAAGGCCAGCGTACGGAAACTCTGGGCTTGATAGAGCATTCGCTCTGTCGCTCAGACTGCACCGAGCGCGGCCACAAAAGGAGTTAGGAAAAGACAACGCTTCTCTCCTCGGCGGTACGCATTAGCGATTCGAGAGGATCGAGGAGCGACAGGGGGGCGGAACACGAGGCTTAGACATAAAATTAGCCTGGGCCCCGTTAGACCCGAGAGCAAAAGGAAAAGTAAAGGGGTTTAAAAAGAAACAAACTACGACAATCGAGTCAGTACGCGAACGCGTTTTTTTTTCTTGCAATTATAAAACAGATAAAACACTGGACCGTTACAAGGTTTATATCTAAAACTGCATAAGAGAGGTTATGATATTCATCTAAAACCTTACCTTGGTCGAGGTTTAAGAAGAAAAAAAACTTTACACTAAGACTACCTCAGCGAGCACTTACTGACTTTGATTTGCTTAAATATGCTCATAAATGGAAAATTCCAAATTTTCGCGGTGTTTTTATGCGAAAAGCATTACCCGAGAGTGGACCACATTATCGACAATCAGCAACTGTAAATATTGATGATGAAAGTGGACCTGGCACGCATTGGGTAGCCTATAGAAAACGAGGTAACGACGTTGTGTATTTCGACAGCTTTGGAGATCTATAGCCACCTTGGATCTCATGTAATACCTCAATCTGGACTGTGTCAAGTATAATCACGAGCATTACCAAGACTACAATACATACGACTGTGGCCATCTCTGTCTGAAATTCTTGTGCAGACAGCTTAAGCGTAAAGGTATATAAGTGCTGGTAGTAAGCTAGTGAGAGTCAGTATTGCTGGTGCAATCATGGAAGATTCATTGACGTTGAGTTTGTCTGGAACGTCATCTGTACTGGAAGCTCAATTCTTTCCACCAATTGAACTTGCTCCCAGCAAACATTACGTTCTCGGACTAGTTGAACTTTTAACGTTCAACTCAATACCCAATATCGATACGGGTAATAACAAGTTTTATGTGGGTGAAGAAGTGCTAACTTTACCAACAGGTAGTTACGAAATTGAAGACATTGAGAGCTACCTGCAAGAAGTTCTTGCATCAAAAGGTATATCAATCAAGCTTAAACCTAATAACAGCACTCTTCGTTGCGCTATCAAGTGCAGTCACATAATTGATTTTCAACCACAAGACTCTATTGGTAAACTACTGGGTTTCACTGGACGCCTTCTCCCGGCAAATACGACTCAAGACTCTGATTTACCTATAGCCATTCTCAAGGTCAAAGCCTTAAGAGTCGAGTGTAACATCACATCAGGCGCATACATAAACGAGTTTTTCCCAGCTGTGTCTCCAGGATATAAAATTATTGAAATTCCATCGCAAGTCATTTTACCTTCCAATCGCTGTGAAGACCATTGACAATATACAGCTGCGTATAGTCGATCAAGACGGAGATTTAGTTAATTTTCGTGGAGAAATCATACCGATCAGACTACACATCAAAGCAGTATCATAAGCATGGGTATTGTGTACAATACTAAAGTGGGCAGAGGTTATATTAGTAGCTTACCATGCCATCGAGCAGTCAGTCGTCAACGAGTGCTCACAGCGCTAACACGTCAGAACAGTCAGTTTCTGAGAAGCCTAGGTCTAAGAGTCGTCGCCGCAGCACCTGGAAAAGGATAACCTGTATACTTTTTTGCTGCTTTCAACGAAATGGAGGAGATGCTAAGCATACAATCACCTGTCACATTTGACGAATCTGTTGCGCATTACGAGATTCATGCGCGTCAGCCCTATATCTTATCGAGCTTCAATAACAGCGATGAGATTCGTATAGCCATACAACATCAAGATCTCTGTCTTTTACCTTCAAGCAGTTCGTTGCATGTATGTGGACGTCTGATGAAGACAAGTGGCATTGCTGTTACAAATACGAATTTAGTCAACAACGTCATTTGTCACCTGTTTGAAGAAATTCGTTATGAGATAAGCGCTATAGAAATTGATCGATGCAAGAATGTGGGCTTGACGAGTCTTATAAAAGGTTGGGTATCCATCAGTCCCAGTCAGAGCTTACTCTTTGAAAATGCTGGGTGGCTCGATGTTGAGAAGTCACGGCAATTGACCAATGATGCTGGCTTCTTTGATGTATCGGTGCCATTGAGTATGATTTTAGGCTTTGCCGAAGTCTATCGCAAAATTGTAGTCAACGCGAAGCACGAGCTCATTCTCACAAGATCAAGGAACGATTTGAATTCTGTGAAACAGACGCAGATTCGGGTGAATGAACAACCAGGCTACGAGACTTTTAAAATTGAACTCACCAAAGTTGAATGGTTAATGCCTTATGTGATGCTATCAGACAAGCATAAAATTTGACTTCTTAGTTACATTGATAAGGATATACCTATTGCTATGAACTTTCGTAGCTGGGAATTGTACGAGTATCCGTTATTGTCCACCACATTGAATCATGTTTGGACTGTCAAGACAGCTAATCAGCTGGAGAAACCTCGCTTCGTTATTCTGGGCTTTCAGACTAATCGCAAAAGGTAAAGAGCTGCAAATGCTAGCCACTTTGATCACTTCAACATTAGCAATGTTAAACGCTTTCTCAATTCACAGTACTATCCCTATAGAAACCTGAACCTCGATATCAATAGTAATCAGTATGCCGTATTATATGACATGTATACCAACTTTCAAAATGCTTACTATGGTAAAGACGCAGAACCTATGCTGAAAAAGAGTGATTATATGACATATGCCCCTCTCATCGTCATCGATTGCTCTAAGCAAAACGAGGCATTGAAATAGGCTTAAGTCGACGTTCGGCTCGAATTTGAAGCTAGAGAAAATTTTCCAGCAGGAACATCAGCTACTGCTTGATTCTACACGATCGTATTGTTGAGTATAATCCAATAAGTGAGGATGTAAAAAAGCTTGTCTGAGTGGTGAGGATTAGAGTATAAAATAGATTGCAGCGCAGAGCAGTCAGTTAGTCACAATGGAGTACGTGGTGGATGTTCAAGGCTTCAAGCAGCCTGTGAATGATTTTGTTGTGAAGGAACTCGCGATAGTTCCGCTCAACTCGAATCTCAAGCCATTGGTCTTTTTGTTTAAGCCACCCACATCATGGTGTAGACTTTCAGCTAAATGTAAGAGTGAAAATCTATGGTTCGAGCGCAACTATCACGGCTTGTCATGGAGTCCGGGGAGCTATCTTATGAGGAACTTGAAAACGTGCTTCATAGTACCTTGCATGATGCAAGTGTAATATATGTTAAAAATCTGGAGAAGAAGTGTTGGTTCGAAAAATTCAACTTCCAAGTATGTGATATGGGAAATATGCGCTGCCCTTCACTACAAAGACTTAAAACTGAAACATTGAAAAAGCTATGTCCTCACCACAGATTTGCCTACAAGGTCAACTGCGCACATCGGAATGTGTAACTGTTATAAAATTTTATCATGACAATACACCATCGCTAGATCGATCACTCAAGATATTCTTTGGACGGAACATCTATCATTCTATTGAGAACGGAGTACCAACTTTAAGAAGACACTGCGTTAAATGTATTCTAAATGCTAAGACTTAAAATATTTATTAATTGTTTTATTAATTATAATTATTGTTCAGCTTGTGAAATCGTCACTTTCTTTTACATTATATTATTAAATAAGACAGTATAATATTTTAAATCAAATTGTATTAAACTATCTCAGTATGGAAAACAAATATAATTCTACAGTTAAGCAGCGTGTTCGTTTCCAAGAAAACCCCACTTTGCATTTGATGTGTACATGGACTTTTGCATATCAGAACGCACGTTGTGGTTTACGAGAACAAATGGTACGCGATAGCGACCGATTTAGATTAAGAATTAAAAAAATTGGTCGAATTATTACTCCTATACTTATAAACAGACTTGAATTATTGAATAAAAGGAAAAGAAATATTGAAATTTATAGTTTATCAATTTATACAACCCACTATTCCTCACTTCCCTTATATCTACCATATATAATATAATATTTATTTAAAGCTTTATATTTACTTTAATAGTTTAATCTAATACAATATCTTCTTTAAATAATTATACTATATACAGATATACACGCAGGATATCAAATTCACTGATTTCGATGCTGCTGCTGCTCGCTCGTACATATAGTACATATATAGTGCGCACTACTTGATTACGCATTATTGCGTAAACTACAAGACCTAGATATAAATGAACGAAAGTTAACGTCCACTCTAGAGGTTCATCTATCACAAAGGAGCATTCATTTTAAAAAATTTTGAAAATTATAGATTTTTTGATTTTTACTATTAGCTAAAAAATTCGTGGAATTTCTTTGTTTTATTCGATTATATTGAATATTCTTATTGAGTATATGCCACAAATATAAATATAAATATCTAAAGTAAGTCTTAATTAGTAAAGTAGATTTTTTTAATATGCGCTCCCCAATTCCCGATATCACAGCGTGCGTTAGCATGCTGAAACACAATAGCATTTATATATAGCGGTCGGCTCATCCACAGATCCATCGAAGATCGGTTATCGTCGACGTTGAGAAACTTCCAGAGATTTCCAGGCACGCACACACGCACACACGCACACACGTACACACGTACACATGTCTAAATGTGCGTCTTACAGTTTGATATTCCTTCGAATATTTGACTGCATTCATGAAAGCATTCGTGTCGCGAGATGTTATTTCCGTCTGTTTAAAGTACGCCGGATGTAACCTGACACCCCCGAACGATTGTCGGCGCAAAAACATTATATCATTCGTCCGCTCGAAACTTCGACGATGATCGAGCGCGGGTGCGCCTTAATATATATATATATATATATATATATATATATATATATATATATATATATATATGGTGGTCGGTATTTGGCGCTATACCATGCAAAGTTTGTAGTATATTCGATAATATACTATAGCATGACGTCATCGTGCCTAAGTGTGATAGGGGGTGGGGCTTATTCTCACCTGTCCGCCTCGACCAATCACAGAGCTTCTCACCTGCACAGGTGAGTCGAAAAGTCGAGTGGTGGGAGGGGTCCAGAAGCCCTATTGTATACCTACTATATAATAATCTTTCATTTTTAGAATAACATATTAAAATTTCAGACCAAATGGCTAAGTAGTATTTTGGTTAATTACTGATTACGCCACGTAAATATGTATGCTGTTTATATGAAATTAGAGAATTTTTTCCATAAGATTACATCTGAGTATAATTATTGATTCTCGAAGGATGCATATTGTACATACATCTTTGAAAGTTTCAAGTGATAGTGCGATGATTCCGCCGGCAGTCATTTGAACAGGGCGCTTCGCCCTAAGCATTATGTAGAGCAGGGCGCGATTGGCCTCCCGCACGTACTGGGGGTGTTCCAAGGACGCGCTGTATGCCGCATCGACGATCGATTTACTCTTTAGTGAACATTTACAATTTTAATAAGATAATTATAATGATAATTCATAGCAACGTTCCCACAAAACTGAATTACTTGAAATGAATTATACCTAAATTTCAATATTTAAAAGCATTTTATAAAGGTAAATCTTCGGAAAATGTGCTCCCCCTTTTTTTCATTGAAAAATTTTTGATTCATTACTATACAATATTTATTTTCAATTTTCTTATTCTTATTAGCTTATTTATAAATACAAAAGTGCACGAATCAGTTAAGTTTAAAATTCTTATTGCTGATAATGTAACCTGAATAAGTAAACAAAATCAAATGATAAACGCTTAAATAATTAATTATATTATTATAAGTTGATTATAATCAGGCATGATGTTTTTAACACACGTGCCAGCATTTTTTCGTCTATTTATTTATTTGATATTATAGAGAATCATCTTGCCCAATTAAAATAATAATATATTTAATAATTTATGCATTTTTTACTTAATGTTATTGTTTTTTAAACCTATTTAGATTTCAGTATCAGCAGTAAGAATTTTAAACAAAATAGTAACAAAATAGAATTTAAATTTTGTCTATAGTGACGAATCAGGGATACTAAAGGTCCCGTAAGTAATTCCAAATCGATTGGAACAGGTTGAAAATAATTTTAATTATGAGCTTCCTTTGAGTCAAATATGCCGTTAAATTGTCAAATATGGACCAGTTACAGAAGTTGTTTTTTTTTCAACAAAATGCAAAAGCCGTTACTTTTTTCGGTTATTTTTTACTAAATTTGATATCTCAAAAAACGAAGAAAAAACTTATGTTGCAAAATTTGCAACAAACATTGAGAAGGTGAAAAAGTAATATTGTATTTAAAAGAAATACTATAAATGGTTTAAATCTAATACTAATGCACTGAATAATGTCTCTAGGTATGGGGAATATGTGTGCACAAGACCACCTCCATTTTTCAAAATGGCGGCCTGTACGGACAGTTTTTGTACGAAACTTCTCTATATCATAACTTTTGAACAAGGAGATCAATTTTAATGAATCTTGTTGGAATCGACAGCTTCTAGTAATCACTTCTAATATACAAATAGGCAGAATTTTAAATTGAAAATTTAAACTCTTTTCTTATGAAAAACCTTTTTTGAATGTCCTCAACTTCGTACTTTTTAATTTGGAATAATGTGACCAAGTATATGGAATTGCGCTTACAAAAATCTGAATTTAAAAGAAAACTTTACGATAAGAGCAATACTCCAGCCGAGATAACATTGTTGCCTTATTGTTGATTACAGACGACCTAATTAATATTTTTACTTGTAATTTTGTATAGTTATAGCAGACTATATGTTCTAATACTGGGACTTTACGATTGATTTCAATTTGCTGGTTAGCTAAAATCGAGTTTAGCGTGGAGCTTAAATGCGCACCGAGCGCAACCACCCGCGCGAGCGATACGATTACGTATTACGTATTAGAATTAACTATGCCAAATTTCAAGTAAAAATATTAGTTAAGTCATTTGTAATCGACAATCAGACAAAAAAATTATCTCTGCTGGAGTATTGCTCTTATAGTAACATTCTTTTTTAAATTCATGATTTTTTTAATCACAATTTAATGCACTTGGTCGAATTATTCCAAATTAAGAAGTATGAAAGATGTGGACATTAGTAATGGTTTTTCATAAAAAGAGGGTAAATTTTAAATTTTAAATTCTGCCCTTTTGTATATTAAAAGTGATTATTATAAGCTGTCGATTCCAACAAAATTTATTAAAAAAGACATCCGCTGTCAAAAGTTATGACATAAAGTTTCGCACAAAAACTGTCGGTACAGTGCATTTGTATTATATTTAAACCAATTTTACTATTTTTTTTAATACAATATTGCTTATTCACCATCTCAATGTTTGTTGCAAATTTCGCATAAGAGTTTTTTTCTGCTTTTTTTCGAAACACTAATTTTTGTACATCATTTTCTCTTGAACAACTTTGGTACAAGAACTTTTTCGTTATTCAATATTTCACGAGTTATACTGTTACGGATATAAATATCACGTGCTAAAGAAACATGAAGTATGTACGAAGCGCGCGTATAAAATGTAATTTATACGTATAATTTATTGGATTGAGAGCATGGCGGCGGTTCCTCTGCGGCTTGTTTCTCGACTCGCGCGAATCTGCATGTGCGCTTCGTTGGCTTCAGGCCCTTAGTTAGGGGCGACTTTGTGGTCGCCCTGAGACTATCCGTGACCTTCACGGCGGAGCTTGTCTCCGCAGTGAAGGTCACTTCAGCATGGGAAAGCCTAAAGGGTGACCTGTGGCTGTCAGGCTATAGGGATAGAAGCCGTGGAAGGCATCGCGCCGCATGCTTATGCTCGTGTCTATGTTTTTCATATTATTTGAAAGTGAGACGCGTGCTCGAGTTACTTCGTACTTCTTCGACAGTCGTCGGTAGGGCCATGTGCGTTGCAGCGCCGATCAGTGGCGGATCCAGCGGGGCGGGGGGGGGGGGGGCGATGGGGCGATCGACCCCTCCCCCTCCCCCAAGGGGTACGAAAAATAATTTTTGCTTTCCTGAGAAAAAAGCATAGTTAAGACAAAAATTTTTTTTTGCATTTTTTTACGTGAAAACATACTATATGACATGGGAAGTTCAAATAAACTTCTCTCAAAAAATGACCGCTGTATGGATGTGTGTATGTATGTGTGTGTGTGCGTGTATGTCGCACATCCGCGGTAAAATCTTACCAAACTTTGCATACATGTTTGTTATCCATGTCTAAAAGTGGCTCTAAAATTTCAAAAAAATTGGTCAACTTAATTTAATTTTGTGGCCATTTTTCAAAATTTAAAATTTGGAAAATTTAGGTATTTTGAAATTTTTTTTGCAATTGAGTACTCATAGAATATTTTTATTTCAGACGCATAAAGGTTTAAAATAGGGTAAAACGTCCAATAGATAGACGCTTAAGGATTTTCTCACTTTATAAATCAGATTTTTTGATGATAAAATTGCTTGTTTAAAACAATTTGGCATTTATCGAATGTAAGAAACTTCAATTTATCAATAAAAAAATATTAGAAGTGTTAAAAGTTTTTGTTTAATTAGAAATTACAAAAATAGTGCGAAGAGCACATTATACCCAATAGATAGACGATTCTCAATGTCCACTTACTTTGTTAGTCTATCTATTGGGTTTCTAGGTTATACATAGCAATGACCCAGTAGATAAACGATATTTTTGAAGATACTTTATTGCGTATAAAAAAAATTTTTCTTTCATAAATATCATATTTAATATATTCGTACGAAGCTATTATGCAATTGGAATTTGAAGTTTTGCTTTAAAAATCATTAGTTTTGTAGATATAATAATATTTATAAATCGTCTATCTACTGATCAGTGTCTATCTACTGGACATGTTACCCTATACCGTTTTTCATTTGTTATACCGTGTGTTTAGTAATGTCTTTTAACCTCTATAACTCGCCAATTATATAATGAAATTCAATGAAATTTTTATTGAATATTAGTTTTAGATAGAACTATAATGATAATTTGATGAGAACTATAATGATAAATTATTTTGATAATTTTCAAGTCGCAAAAATTATTGCTTCTTCATAAAAAAAATTTTAAAAAGTGCATTTTGTTGGGCAATGACATTTTAAAAAACTTTTTTTTTCATAGTTACAATGAGAATGTATTGAATATATAGATATATACGCCTGCTAACGTTGTTTTCACAACATTTTTCGACATTTTTTTCACGTTATGCTAGATTATATTACTTGAGGAACGAAGTGGCATTTTTTGAAAAATTACGGTTTATACATGTCGCTCATCTGCTGTCGAATATTCTCCGGTTAAACCTTACTACACTTTCCATGTATGTTTGTTATACATTTCTAAAAGTTGCTTTAAAATTTCAACAAAAATGGTCAACTTATTTTGTTTTTATAGCCATATTTAAAAATTTTAAAATTGAGGTTTTCTGAAGTTTTTGTTATAAAGAATTTTTTTTTATAAAGCGAAATATTTTCACAATAAACTACTTATAAAATTCCTTCACTTTTTCACGGAAATAGATTTCAAATATACCGTTTTTTATTTGTTATATAGTATATTTATTAATTTTTTAGCCCATATAACTCGCAAATTAAATTATGATATACAATTAAATTTTTACTGAAATTAAAGAGATCTCTTTGAGAAAGCAGAGGGCCAAATCAGTTTTCAGCCAAATCAGTTTTTTTTTTCATATTTTGAGCACGATAAATTATCTATTGTTAAGTTTTCTTTCATTTATGCATGAAGTGGGCGCCCATTACGTGGACGAAATTTAGAAATTTAGGTTTAATTTAATAAAAAAAATATTTTAGAGCTCTAATTTGTTCTATGATAATTCACTAAAGAGGCAACGGCAGCAGTGCTGAACACAAATTAGACATTGCGAAGTGCACGTAGGTCGCAAAATCGGTATTATTTGAGGTATGTAAGCTATCGAATTATTTCATGGAAATCAACTTACTTTTTTCCTTACTTTAACGCAGGCTCTACGTATTTTTCACTAAATACCAAACTTTAAAAATAATGCAGTAATTTATATATTATTAGTAGGAATAGCATTATATTTATAAAAATTGTAAATCCAGTAAAACGATGCTTAACATAGCATATTAAGAATACGCAAGCACAGATATATTTATCGGTTTAAAGTTGATATTATAAATTCGATCAATATGAAATTGATTTAATTTTGAATGCATTTAGATGAAAACCAAAACCAAATGATAAAAAAATCACTCTGGTCTTGTAAGGTTTAGGTTATTAAAACGGTTATTAAATATTTATCGAAACACTTTTAACAATCCGAATTAATAAAATAAAATAACCAGGATCTGCAGGTTTCCGGTATCATGAAGTATGTCCATTTCTTATATTTTTGAGATATTAAACTTTTATTTTCCATTTAAACTATAGCTTAAAAAATTCATAAATAGAAGATATAGTCTGAAAATTTATTATATAAAGATACAATCATCGCTCAAATTTAAATTTTTGAGAATAGAAGCTAGTTATGCTGGGAATCCACAGAAATGTGATGTTAATATTATTAATTATTGTATGATATATATGTCACAGATTAATTTGTTTATCGACAAAATATTTTACACATTCTATTTTACTGTTGTGACATTATTGAACTTGAGATTTTGATTCATGTCCATGTTTGCCGTTAGCAAAATTTATTTGGTAAAATTATTGTAATAAAATATTTCAATAAAATAAGTCGGACGACATTATAACATCAAATTAGATCCAAATGTGATTATAGATCGGTATGCCAAGACGCGTAAGCATAAGCTAGATAAATTTGTAAATTAATTTAAAAAAAATTAATATATTTTAAACTTGTTATTTTTTAAATAAATTATTTTAAAACTCGGACTGCAATCTTAGTTACTCTATTATATTACTCCTACAAGATAAAAAAAAACAATAAATAAATTATAAACCATTTTCATATAACGTAAATAAATTAATAATAGTATGCATAATTCGCCCCCCCCCCCCCCCCTAAGCAAGACTCCTGGATCCGCCACTGGCGCCGATTGCAGCGGCGGGCCGATGAACACGAGGGTGCCGCAGAAAAAGCTACTGAGAGAGTGTCACTTCAATTCACTCTAGCCCTCTGCTATAGTAGCTTTACATTTTTATATTATGCGATAGTTTTGCTAGCTAATTAGAAGATTTTGTTATATATTTTCATATTTTATATTGTGATTATTTCGGCAATATTTAGGTTAAATTAAGACGTGTATTGTAGCTTTTTAAGAGTTTTATTATTTTAATATGTTTTAATCATAATTTTAATTGTTGGTGTTAATCTTATTTAATATAAACCCATCCTACTTTATCCCAGAAATAACATATACCGAGAAAACCGAGAAAAGGACGGTTTTTGCGATTTGTTGCAAAAAAAAACAAATTCTGTAACTGGTCTATATTCAACAATTTAAAGCATATTTGACTCCTATGAAGTTCACTATTAAAGTTATATCCAGCCTGATCCAATCGATTTGGAATTTTAAACCCCTGACTCCCCGACTAACTATTATATTGAAAAAATCTACTTTATAAAAGTAAAATACGTAAACAAAAAATATTTTGCTATATTAATTAACATCTTATAAAATAAATAATCTTAGTAAATAATGATGAGAGTATTATATCTCTACCTAATACAATATTTTATAAAAAAAATATAATTACAGAAGAAAGCCTCATAATAAGTAAACAAACATACTTAGTTTCCTTAAACTTAAATTTTGTTATCGAATAAGTAATTCGTTTCAGGATGAAATTTTACGAATTAATTTAAAATTTGTTTGCTTTTTTATAAAAAGTGTGTGTATGCGTGTATGTGTGCGTGTGCGTGAGTATGTGTATGCGTGTATGTGTGCGTGTGCGTGAGTATGTGTATGCGTGTGTGTGTGAGCGCGTCTGTGTGAGTGCGTGCGTGCGTGAGTGCGTGCGTACGTACGAGCGTGCGTGAGTGCGTGCGTACGTACGAGCGTGCGTGCGTACGTGCGTGTGTGTCCGAGTAATCTATATCTCGAGTAATCCATGGTAAAAATTAATGTTTTAGCGGTTTTTCGATTTATGAGTTTTAGTTTTTCAGGGTTATTGATACCTTAAAAATAATATCATTGGTTCAGTGATAATGCATTTAAAACAGCATAAAATTTCCTATCTGTTCCGACCCGAAATTTTTTATTAGATTTATTATACACGAAAATGTCATTTATTTTAAAGGTTATATCTCGAAAATATATGATGGAAATTTATTGAAAAAATTTTTGGTTATTAGTAATATGAGAGGGACATTCAGTAAATTTTTTTAGTTTTAATACTTTACTGCTTCAGAGAAAAGAACAATTTGTAAGAAAAATCGATTTTCTATGTTGTACGATAACTTGCGTATAAAGGCATTATTCCTTTTGAAAATTTTTTGATCGTCTATATCTCAAGAACGGCGCGGTTATTTCTTACGAAATGGGGCCTTTTTTCTTTTCGTTTTTTAATGAAGCTACTGAATTGAAAAAAAATTTAAGATTCATTGACCCGTTATTCATTTACAACGATTTTTCTGTTTAAGATATTCTGAAATTGATGAGGTAAATTATTTTATTATGTTAGAAATAAATTGTTCGCTTCAGTATAAATCCATCTAATAGAGCACAGAATTACCTAGGTATTTTAAAAATTATAAGCTTATGAACATAAATTGCATTATAGTTTTAAAAATATTGTAAAATAGAGAATAAGTTATAAAACAAAAACTATTCGAGGAATGTGTATTTTATTCTAATTTTGCATGATCATTAAAAATAAAAAACGCGACATTAGAGTGGTCTAAAATTTTCAAAGTTCCGATTTGCCTTCTTGTAACCCTTTCAAACGTTGAAAAGTGTGGAATATTTAACTCTTCTGCAAGGCAGGAGCTGGAAGTTAAGATTTAAAGGTTCCTACCTCAATTTCAAAGTCTTTTAAGGGCGTTTATGCACTTTTTTCATAAATTTGATAAAAAATTATTAAAATTTTATAAATTGAGGCAGAAAAACTTTTAGTAACTTACCATATCTCTAGAATAGAGAGTGAACCACATCTGTGCCATCAAAAAAAATTTTTTCCCAAGTGAAGAGCTATATGCGTTAAATTATAACAAAAAGCAGGCTATATTTGAACATTTTTCAAGACTCTAATTTTCGATGATTTTTCAAAACCCAAAATTTTGTTGATTCTTTGTTCCAAATAGAATATACATAAAAATTGGAAAACGTAAATATCTAAATAAAGAGACTGTTCCAGTTTCGATATTGTGCACTTTTTCTAGCATTTAAAATGGCTTATGTCATAGTTTGATGTAATTTACTTCCGGTAGTTTCCATTATGGAGATTTGTACATAATTTTAGTTTGATGTAATTTACTTCCGGTAGTTTACATTATGGATAATAAGTCTGTTTTAATATTATAAAAATTCTCAGGTGGTTAATTGGGGATCACGTTGTACAATCGTATTTTGCATTGTCCCAATTTACTACCTAAAATTTTTCATAATATTAAGAAAAGCATAACTTTTGATCCAAATAACTTCAGAAATGCAGCGACCACTTAAATTTAAGGTCCTATTATCAGCTCTTAACTTAAATTATGTACAAGTCTCCATGACGTAAACAACCGGAAGTAAATTACATCGAACTATGACATAAACCAAGATGCTAGAAAAATCGCACAATATTGCGACAGGAACAGTGTCTATATTTAGATATATTTACTTTTACCAATTTTTATGTAGATTCTATTTGGAACAAAGATTCAAAAAAATTTTGGGTTTTGAAAAATCATCAAAAATAAGAGTCTTTAAAATTGTTTAAATATAGCCTGTTTTTTGTTATAATTTAACGCATATGGCTCTTTACTTAGAAGAAAAAAATTGTTTGATGAAGCGCATGTTGTTGGCTTTCCATTTTAGTTACATGGTAAGTTAATCAAATTTTTTGTCTTGATTTATAAAGTTTTAATAATTCTTTTACCAAATTTATTAAAAAAGTGCATAAATGCACTTTAAATCTTTTAAATCAAGGTCGGAACCTTTAAATCTCAACGTCCAGTGCCTGCCTGACAGGACAGTTATTTTTTTCACATTTGTCAACGTTTGAAAGGGTTACAAGGAGGAAAATCGAAACTTTGAAAATTTTGGACCACCCTAATGTCGCGGTATTTTGTTATTAAACAAATGATTTTTTTTATGTTTGATGATACATACAAAATTAGAAGAAAAAAATACTTATTCCTCGAATAGTTTTTGTTTTATAACTTTTTCTCTATTTTACGATATTTTGAAATCTATAATGCAATTTATGATCATCAGCTTATAATTTTTTGTAATTTATCTTTTAACACACAATTAAGGATAAAAAACACATCTTTTTAGAGCTATTAATTAGAAAGAAATATATAAATTTAAAATATAATATATTGGAACAATTTATTTAGTTTGTGGAAGTTAAGTGCCGATGAATTGATAGCGGTTTTTATGTTTTAAAATTAATATTATCCGTTGATTCCTTCAACATTTAAAATGAATTCTTTGCTAATGTAACTCTTCGAAGCTGATATATTTACATTTATAAAAATACTCTTTTTCTTTTATTATATCCCAAAATAAAAAAAATGGTTCAACTATTATTATTATCACATGTATTCTAGTATTTTAATGATTATAAAAGGTTTTTGACTAGTTTGCCGGAAAAACAACCCAAGTCTTTCGGTATAAATAATATATTTACAAATTGTTTAAACATTTATATTTTAAACTGTATGGTCTTAAATCCTGTTGCAATGCCGTTACCCTAAGCGGGTCCTGGGCGTAGTCGTCCAGAGCGGACGGGTGGGTGCCTATCACCACTACACAGCGTGTCCTCAGGTTGCGGATAGAGGAACGACCCCTGAGAAAGAGGTTAGCTGCGAATAAAGCGAATAAGCAGTCGCGGACAGCCGATAGGCCCAGGCGTGGGTGTGATGAGCCCGCACTGGCGAACGCATTCATCTAGAAACACTACGCAAGCACCGCAACAACTACAAACACTATACAAAATCTCCTATCTTACTTTCTTCTTCTACCTTACTCTGTAATCTATCTCTTTTACCACACATTTCAAACAAAAAATGGGCCAAAAATCCTGCTGTCGTGGAGGATGCGGGAGCGATGACAACTGCCCTGAGAGGGGATGTGTAGAATGATTCGCCACCTGGTCTTACATGGCAACGAAGCCAGCGAAGGCGCGCTGCCTTGCAGGGGGGCGTTAGGATATGAGAATGAAACCGAGTGTGTCTGACGACGAGTTGACTATGTCCTTGCCAAAGTCAGAAAGCTCTCATACTTAGTTCTAGGGAGGTATGAGGGTTATCACCCCTAGACGGATGGACTCACCTGCGATCGGAACAGGATCCAAAACGCGCGGGTTTAACTTACTATCATGGCTCAAAGAAAACAAAACCAAACCAAAACGAAAAGAAACTTGAGGGTGGGAACCTGGAATGTACGCAGTCTACACAGAGCAGGCGCGTTCCGGGAAATCATAAATGAAACTAAGAGGTACAATTTAGATTTGGTAGCAATACAAGAAACCCGATGGAAAGATAACGCGATGCTAGGATCCGGTAACTTCACCTTTTTATATGGGGGCGCGAGCGGGCATTCTCTAGGCACCGGATTTCTTGTTAACAAAAGCATCATACATTCCGTTAAAAGTTGGAATTTCGTGAATGACCGACTCTCGTATATCATCATCGAAGGAGCGTGGTATAATTACGTGGTTATTAACGTCCACTGTCCCACGGAGGACAAAGAGGAAGAAGTCAAAAATCTTTATTATGAAACTTTAGAACAATTAATCGACCAATTCGCGTCTTACGACACCAAAATAGTAGTGGGGGATTTCAATGCTAAAATAGGGAGAGAGGAAATGTTTAGGCCCACCATAGGCAAAGAAAGTCTGCACGAAACCAGCAATGATAACGGTATTATGGTCATAAATTTCGCAGCCGCAAAAGATCTTATAGTCAAGACCACGTGCTTCAAGCACAAGGATATACACAAGGCAACGTGAACATCGCCGGATGGGGCCACGCACAATCAAATCGATCATTTTCTTATTGATAAGAGGCGCCACACGAATGTACTCGACGTAAGGACCTATAGGGAGGCGGATTGCGACTCAGATCATTATCTAGTAGTGGCCAAATTAAGAGCCAGATTAGTAGCCGGTCAAAATAGTAAGCGAGCGAACAAAGTAGAAACCTTTGATATTGGAAAACTACGAAGCGGGATAGAGCGAATCAAGTACCAAGTAGAAGTTAGCAACCGATTTCAGGCGCTCGAGGAAGCGGATGAACATACGGGAGTAGATGACGATCCGAACAGGTTGTGGGGGGCTATCGAAAAAACTATAAAAGGGGCCGCGAACAAAGTACTGGGTAAGAAAAAAAGGCCGAAGAGCAAACCATGGTTTGACGAAGAGTGCGAACTCTGGTTTGAAAGGCGCAAGAAGGCTAAATTAGATAATGTACACAATGAAAGCGGTAGGGCCGTAGAAGAATACCATGAAATAAGAAAGCAAGTACGTGTGATTTACAGAAACAAGAAGCGCGAGTATCAGAAAAATGAAATTAGAAAAATAGAAACTAATAGTAGGGAAAATAACCCGCGCGAGATGTACAAAGGAATAAACGCTATTAGGAAGGGTTTTCAGAGTAGATCGCAGTTAATGAAAGATAAGGACGGGAACCTCGTGACAAGCGAAAATGAACTATTGAAATTATGGAAAGATTATTTCGATAAGTTATGAAACGTGCATGACAACTCCGAGGAAATGGGAGACGAAATCCACACTGCTGAACTCCATATGGACGAAACGACCTACAAAGAAGTAGAGGCCGCGATCAAAAAGCTAAAAAACAATAAGGCCGCAGGAAACGATTCTATACCAGCTGAACTACTTAAATATGGAGGCACCGCGCTTACATCTAAAATTTTTTATCTAGTATGTGCTATTTGGAGAAATGAAACAATACCAGAAAATTGGAAAGAATCCATCATCATACCGATCTTTAAAACGGGAGATAAAACAGACTGCAATAACTACCGGGGAATCTCACTTTTAGCTACCTGCTACAAAGTTCTGTCAAACGTAATACAGGCCAGACTCACACCATTCGCGGAAGATATAATAGGAGATTATCAGTGTGGATTCCGGCGCAACAGGTCGACGAGCGATCAAATGTTTACCATAAGACAATTATTAGAGAAAAAGTGGGAATATTGCGAAACTATACACCAGCTATTTGTGGACTTTAAGAAAGCGTACGACTCTGTCAAACGAAGCAAAATGTATGAAATCCTAGTGCTCCTTGGCGTACCAAAAAAACTCGTCAAATTAATTCAAATATGTCTGAACGGAAGCACTGGAAAGGTCCGAGTAGGCGGTAATGTATCCGAATCGTTCATGATACGCGACGGTTTGAAGCAAGGTGACGGGCTTTCAACGGTACTCTTTAACCTGACGCTAGAGCATGTTGTTAGAAAAATGCAGGCTAGCGAGCTAGGTGCAACACTCAACGGAACAACGCAAATTTTAGGCTATGCGGATGACTTGGATATAGTGGGAGATAATGGTGAAACGGTGGCGAGAAATGCGGAAATCCTTATAAATGCGGCTAAAAACACGGGGTTAGAAGTGAGCGAATCGAAAACGAAATATATGATCATGGAGAAACTGGGCATTCGCGAAGCAGAGGGGGATCTCAGAGTCGGAAATTTCACTTTTGAAAAGGTTAGCGAATTCAGATATTTAGGTACAACTATAAATGATCGAAACGAAATTAAAGCCGAGATTAATAAGAGACTTCATTCGGGTAATGCCTGCTTCTACGCTGTGAACAGATTACTTAAGTCAAAGCTACTGTCGAAAAATGTCAAAATAAGGATATATAGGACTATAATAATGCCGGTAATCTTGTATGGGTGCGAAACCTGGGCGCTCACTAAAGCGGAAGAAAATCGTTTTAGGGTATTTGAAAATAAGGTTCTGCGGAAAATATACGGGCCAAAGAAAGATGAGGAAACTGGGGAGTGGAGGAAACTGCACAATGACGAGCTACATAATTTGTACGCGTCAGCAAATATTAACAGAATAATAAAATCACGGAGACTAAGATGGGCAGGGCACGTGGCAAGAATGGGCGATGATCGTACAGCAGCGCGCATAATGAAAGGAAAACCGAAAGCAACGCGACCTCTTGGTAGACCTAGACGCAGATGGGAGGATAACGTAAAATCAGACGTAACTGAAATTGGGCGGGAAGGCGCGAAATGGATGGGGTTGGCACAAAATAGGGAAACGTGGAAGGCTTGCGTAGATGAGGCGATGAACTTTCGAGTTCGAAATGCCATTTAAAAAAAAAAAATGGTCTTAAATCATTACTGAATAGCAACATCTATGAAATAAATGCAAAAAACTGCCATTTTCGACTTTAGCTCGTTCTTTAAGTGAATGAGTCATATAGATACGAGTATAGGGGACCTATTAATAATAAATGTATAGTTATGACTATGTACAGCTGTGATCGTGCTCTCGTGAATATTTTTACTATAAAATGACTTTAAGGGACATTTGCAATGAGAACCAAAGACACATATAAATAATTCCTCTGCTATATACAAGTGTATCTATTTAGCGATTAGTTACAACTCTGCTCGTCAATATAAACGCTCGCTTATACCATATAAAGAAGATTTGTGTAGTTACGCACCTCGTTTAGAAGATGTTCGGGAATCCATTGACAAGAGAACAACTGTACAAGATTCATGGCTAATATTGGAAAGTATTTGAGTGCATTTGGATCATTCTGTGAACGTATAAAATGAAATAATATTTCGACAGTGATTTATTTGCTCAAATGAATTTTTACCTCGAGGAGTCTCAAGCCTATGAGAGAGATATTGTAAACTGTACACATAACTTGAACTATAAATAGACTGCGCGTAAAGCTTTCAATGTTCTGACAAAAACTGAAATAGAAACTTTAGACAAATTCTGCATATTTCAGAAAATGATGAACAATATTAGTAAAAATCTTACTCCATGATTTTCTGATGAAATTTGACGCACTTTAGGACATGCTGCATCGACAACTTATTTGACCGATCTCCTTTAGGCTGAATCGTTTCACATTTGTTCATGAAAACATCAGCATTTTGCGCTTCACTGTTCATAGACAGCAGTCTATTCCGAATGGACCTCAGGTAACCACAGGCCATCATGATCAGGAAAGGTGCGACAGTCTCGATGGACGTTAATATTATCACGACGCTCAAGCTGATTATTTCCTGCACAATAAATACTATCTCATACCAAGGCTGCTCTTGAACGTCGACGTACCACCTAAAAGCAGTAACTTCAATAGTAACGGGATTTAGTTTAATTTATTTTACAAGTATCATTATAGCACTCAATGTATTTCATTTGTACACAGATATCGATGAATCTAGAGTAAAGTAAGGTACTTAACCCTTAAGTGGATTTAAGGGTTAACTTTTATTTTGTTACTTTTATTAGCTCAATTATAAGTAAAAAGTTTCGTATTAAAATGCTTAATATTTAATTTTAGATTAAAATATCACGGTAAAATTATGAAAAAGCAGACGCTAGTTTTACCAGTGGAGTGAGCTTTGCACTCCAAACATTTTTGAGAGTATACAAAAAAGTCAATATTATTTATCAGTTGTATTTATGTTTTACATCGATTTCAGCGTGATTTGCCTGGGTGTTAAGATCAGCGTCCATCCGGCGACAAAGAATCTAACGAGGAGCCTATTTATTCCTACTGAGATAACAGGACGCAGCATGCAAGGGTCATGGATGTATGTACGTTCGTCCTGCCAGATCTACATCTCTGCTAACACTAGCATACTTTAAACCATTACTTTACTTTTTTTTTATATGCATCATTTAATTTCCATAAAATTGTACAAAGATAATATATATATTTCTCCAAATTGTCACGTTACTTATGAACTATTTAACGTTATTTTACGGTATTTATTTTATTCTATGTTATTTTATGTCTTAGAATCAGACCCTTGCCATATCTCCCATTTCTACGTTATTTGGGCCTACTTTTATAAATTATTCGTTATTTTTACGTTATTTATGCACTATTTTACGTTATTTTACCTTATTCTACGTTATTTTACATGTAAGAATCAGACCTTCTCCATATCATCTAGTGACCTTCTCTATATATCTCCGTTATTCTACGTTATTATGGTCTATTTTTGGAGTTTTTCCTAATATTATCGTTATTTATGCGCTATTTAACGTCCTTTGGGTGCAATTCTGATGCACTCGCGAGAGCATTGAATCACCTCCCTTAGTCGCACTTGTCGGCTGCACGACTGCTGCAATCCTGCCGCACTCGTCTGCCACAATCGTCGTACGCAATTCGGGTGCAATTCTGCTGCACTTTCGAGTGCATTATTTTAGCCCCCTTAGTTGCGCTTGTCGGATGCATACCTGCCGCAATTCTCGTGCAGCAGAAACGTACTCGAATTGTGAAGCAGACCGCACGTTGGTTGCTGCAATTTTTATGATTGCACGCAAGATTGCAGCAGAATTGCGACGAAATTGCGGTGCTTTTGTTACCAGAGATATCAATATGAACGTACCAAAACGGGATTTCTTCGTTTTTTTACAAACTTTAAGAAAAATGATATTTGATCCTGTTTACATCTCAATTTGCAACCTCTACGGACCTGAATGTAAACCCAAAATTTTATGTTTATTAGGTTATGTTAGGTCGTTTGCCATTTTACGTAATCAAATTGGAGTTAGGTTTATCACGTCCCAAATGTCGCCTTGAAAAGACCCTTTATTTATTTCTTTTAGTTACAGCCTTCGGAGGATAGGTACTTTTTCGGAAATTGTCAAGTTGGCACCCCTGTAACATTTTCTATTGTAGCCTTTTGACTCTAACTTTCAGGAAACATAGGTCAAATATTCTACACAACAACGCACTTGGTTTCATTTTGTACATTTGAGGTTTAGCACTTCTACGAATCTTTTTCCTAGTTTGCATTTTCAACCTAAAGTAAACGACATACTATTAAAGACTGACATATTATACGTCACTTATAATTTGACCAATGCCAACTTGACGATTTCCGAAATAGTACCTATTATCCTAAGGCTGTAACTTTGGTTATTCGAAACGGTTTTAAACGTACCAAATAGGGAAATAGAGACTTGGTCAGATGTTTATCCGTTTCGATTTTGTAAAATGACAGACAATCGAACATAACCTAAAAAACATAAAATTTTGAATTCACATTAAAAGGGTCTGTTAAATATAGAGTTAAATATGCCATAACTTTGGTCTATAATTTTGTTTCTCAAATTCCCACATTGATTACCTATTTATATGTACTTTGAACACAGTCAAACCTCAAATACCTCGATACGATCAGTTTGGGCCTCAAAACTTTGTGGTAACTGAAGAAATATACAAGTAGGGGAGAGCGGGGCAAGCTTGGCATGCCGGGTCAGTTTGGCAGCTAAAATTTTCATATTAAAAATTCATAGTTTAAAATGATCTTTTCTCTACTTAATTCCTCAATCGATAAACTTTTTTTCAATACCCGATATGTTAAAATTAAATTAAAAATAAAAATAATAACTTAGATTGAATATTTTACTTAAAATACGACGCTCGCGTCGATATTTCCATCACAAGGTAAACTAAGAAAGAATGTACACACTGACTTACATATGGTCTAATTTGAAAGTTTAATTTTCGAACTTTTAATTCCTTTTTTTTTTATTAACCTAAACTAAATGCAAAGAAAGATTTTTTGAATTGAAAAAGATATTCCGAGCGGGGCACGCTTGGCAGGTGAGACAGGGCACGCTTGGCACTTGAAGCGCTGTGACATTGAATAGAACCTCGCGTACATAACCTCATTTTACATGTAAATGTTTCGGAGCTCGAAGAAATCAGGAGTGAGTATCGTTTTAATTATTTTTTCGGATAGTCAAATTCAGTATACTCCATTGTCTTACAGTACTGAACTAATTAGCAACTAAGTGACGACTGACTTTTTATTTTAAGAAAAGCAGTTATCAGTGCAAAATATATTTTATTTTACTTTGTTACTTTGATCTCGGTATTTTATTACTGTAAGTTAAAAAAAATTGTTAACATTTTTCAAATCATTTATAAAATACTAAAAGACTGCAAATGTTACAAATATTTTTAAGTTACGTTAATTTATAAGAAAGAAACAAAATGTGATAAATTTAGTAAAAATGTTATCATAATAATAAGAATGAAACAAAATGTGATAAATTTAATAAAAATATGTTATAGTAATAATAAGAATAATGTAACAGACTGACTCTAATTGATGTACATTAATAAAAGTAAATTAATTCTACTATCAAAACCTTTGTTTTTTTGAAGCTTTGAACTTTCTTCTGCAATACCGCGCCAATTTCGCCCCACCCGCATGCCAATGTTACCCCGCTAGTCAAAAAAGCGGGGCACGTTTGGCAGGTTTCATTTCGATAAATATACAAAAAATATTATACATGTATGCTTTTACAAAGTACGGCATTAATTTCGGTGATAGTTAATAAGTAGGCTACGATTTTTAAGCTTCTTAAAGTCAATTAGTTTTTAACATAGCCTGGATCAAAGTTGACCTGCCAAGCGTGCCCCGCTCTCCCCTACAGTTAGACCTCGCGCACTGTTAACTCGCGCACTGTTAACCATTGCGCACTGTTACGGTTCAATATCTGCGTACTGTTACAATATAATTCCATGTCCAGGAGTGTATCAAGCCCATAGGGCACCATTAAAAGTTTTCATTATTTTATAATTATACATTGAATAAAGCTTGTTTTCATTGTAGAATATGAAAATTTTTATTATTTATGTTACTGAAATGAGGAAAGTTACTGTTGTAGATATATGATTTGAAAATTTCAGTATGACGAACGTGCATACAGTTTTCTATTTATACAATAATAATTTATATGTTAACATCAATATTGTAAAGTCTGTGATTCCTCTAATTTATATAATTTATATTTACAGAAATATTAATTATGAAATAATCTAATATTGTAATAAAAAACATTAGTTAATTTTTTCTAACGTAGTATAGTTTTTGTGATTTATTTGATATACCTAACCTAGAAATATAATCTATTTTTACTAAAAATATTCAAAATTCGTCAAAATATCATTGTTATTTATTAATTGTATGAAGATTTGAATTATTAAATCTAATTTTCTAAGAAACTTTAAGCACCCCACTTTTTTGTAATTTTGTTATATTTACGACCCTGGTCTTTCAATCTGATTGGCTGACGCGGCAGTAACAGTGTCCAGGTGCCTCTGTCCCGATTTGTAACAGTGCACGAGGTCTGACTGTATGTATTATGGCCAATAAGGTCGATAAATATGTACACAGAGAGAATTTTCTAATAAAAATTATAACTAAATTCACAGTCAAAATTACCGTGAATGACTATAAATCTGGGACACTCTAACTTTCCGGCAGTTTTTATTGATATTTAAGATAAATTTTACCGTACTCAAGTGTAAAATTTGCCTGCCGTATAGTAAAAATTCACTATACGAATCTTAGAGAAAACTAATAGAATACTGGAACATATAATGTTACATAATGAAATTTATGGTAAAATTTGTGTGAAATATTTTTTTTAAATGTGGATTTTCTTCCAATTGTTAGAGCAGTATCATTAATACTTAAATAAGTACATTTATACATATTTATATTAGAGTTAACCTAAAATTTGTACACGCTCAGTTGTTTCCTTTATCAGTTTCCTTCTTTTTCTTAAATCAGGCAAACTTTACCATTCAGTGCGGTAAAATTTATAATCTGTGCGGTAAAATTTATAGTCAGTGAGGTAAAATTTATAGTAATATATCAATAAAAAGTGCCGAAAAGACGGAGTTTCCAGCTTTATAGTTATTTACGGTAATTTTTACCCTGAATTTCGTTATAATTTTTATTAGAAAATTCTCTCTGTGTATAAATATACGATGAATAAGTCATTCTCACCCCTAAAAATATATACATATAATCAATTAATTTGCATATATCAATTATTACAGAAAGTGATCGCATGTAGCGATATCTCGTGTAACTACCAACTGTTCTAAAACGATGTGTACTCATCCCTACGTACTTCATACACTAACCTAGTCGCCAGAATCCTCCTCTCGGTCCCGTTGACTTCAGTGGGTTGCAGCCTCACCCGCTGCGCCGTTATCATATAAAAAACGACGGTCGTGACGCCCGTCCAGACGAAGAAATGCACCAAAAAGCGCACCTTCCTCTCGAACGACTTCACCACCCTTGGTTCCTCTTCACCAGCCAACAACTTCCACAACTCTGCGCAGATACGCATCAGCTGAGCAAGTTTGCGTCGTTCGCAATACATAATGAGAAAGCGAATGCTGATGCCCTGGATCATTACTACCTCGAAGACGTACTCGATTTCGATCTTCTTTCGTACCCACATAGACCATCCGTCACCCAGATACATTGTGTAGTATATCACGTTTATTACGTGGAAGTAGATAGCTGTGAGATAGGAGAGAATCGAGTAAAAGACCGTGGACTGATCGAAAGGCAGGACGCCGACCGCTTGGAATAGGTGCCTGTAGACCAGGGATACGTCATCGTACGTTGGGACCTTGTTCTTTTTCGTCGTCATTTATGTGGTTTGTTGGTTATATTTAGTTATATTTGCGCAGGAATATGTTGTTAGATAAATATAGATAGATATGCATTTATTTGTTTAAAAAAACAAAACACTGTACATTCATTTACATAAGGTATACCATTATTGTTGCTAGAGTAAAAGATTAACAATTAACAATTAACAATTAACAATTAACGATTTTATATATCAAATACTAAATATTCATACTATATGGGTGATTATCAAACATGTTCGAAATGATCCTTTTAATTATGCAGTTCATTTGAGATATACAGAGATACTGACTGCTATTTTACTTGCAAAAGAAAACTCACTAAACGCACTTGATGCTATAAATCTAAGATGAAAATATGCATATGAGCAATTCTGCAGAAAATCGGAAACATCTGGACCAAAAAATAAAGTAAAAATGTTTTTGAGTGTACACTTACCAGACCCGGTTTTTCCAAATGCTCTAAAAACGTGGTTCTCTGGTGTTCTAAAAATGAGAAAAGTAGCGAACAATACCCGTTCTAATGCCAAGTTTTATCTATGGTCACATTACCGTCTAACAATTTGTTCTTCATAAAGGTTTTTATTTACTCGTTAATAACTTAATTCCTATTAGATAAAAAGGATTTGTTCACAACATAAAATTAAACTAGAGGTTAAGAGCTTTAATTTGATACGTGTTAAATCAAAAACTATTATTCCCATGCAAACTTTGGGCTATTAAAATATCGACTTAAAAACAGTCCAGGGGATTTTTTTAAATCTTATAAAAAAAACTCATTCTAATGATGATAGGAACTTAACAAAACAAGAAAATTAGACGTGCTAATTACCTTAATTTAAATTCGGTTCAGGTCCCCCAAGGTATATACTGTGTCAAAAAACGGCCAAATTTAGTTCGGCTTCATAGACATAAAAAACACGTTATCCAGACATGTGTGACCAACAAATACGATAGGACCTTCATATCTTCTGCGTCTATTCTAATACTCATCAGACCTACTGTCACCATCAGATTCCTCATTATACCTACCCAACCACATTACCTTGGAAGGACAATCCGTACACGCATTTAACGATCCTTAACTTCAGCGACCCAAAGAACTCTTAATAAGACACTTGAGCCGAGAGCAACTTAGTACACGTAAGAATATCTAGGACTGTTATTGGTGGACATGAGACTATGACTATAACATGAGTCACGAAGTACAGTTTAACAACTACTGAATCAACAGAAATAACTTTCTTTTACACAACCATTAAATTCCAAGTCTTAACTGAAGATCGCCCGATTCCTATAATGGAAATATTAGGAGTAGATTTTCTAAAGGCGGAATCAGCAGAAACCTCCTTTCAACATAATGCCCTAATCACCTTATCATGACCTATCAGCTGTCAACATTGATGGCCTTAAAAGACAAAGAACTCAATGCTAACAGAGAACCTTCTTGTAACAATGAAGCAGCGACAGAAGATATCTACGTCAATGCCACGAAAGGAAACCTTGGTCACATTCTTTTTCTTTCCTATACCCGATGATTCCCTTTTACTTGACAATACTAAAAACCCGATTTACACCCGTATTACATATAAAAAGGTATACATTTTTCATTTATTTAAATTTATATTCCTTATTCAAATATATTTTCTAAAAGTTGTTCTTTTAACTACCGCCGAGGCAAGGACATAAGGAAACTTAATGACTATTTTTGAATTTTGGTAATTACGAAAATTTTCAGTTATGATACTATTCCTCCAAAAGAAAATGAGATATTAAAAAATTATTTATTATTCGAGTTTAAATGCAAATTGTTATAATATACATGAGAGGTTTTAGTAAATAGACATGCCATGAAAATGACAACTGTTATATTTTCGTTATAGACATGCTTCGAAAACTCAAAACTTCTTCTAATTCATAATTTATTTTACTTTAAAAACTTCTTTGTCGTGGTTTCTGCTCTAGAGCACATGAAAATTCACATGCCGTTTTATGCATTTTGACAATCACCCATATGTATTTTTATGTTGGATGGCGCATTTTAGGCTCACTTCATTAACTCATTTGACTGAAAACTCAATAATTGGTTTTATGGTTAGCCTTCATTATGACTTTAATAATATTATAAATTGCTTATTATACATTCACAAATAGAACTGTAATACGATCAACAGACTGTTTTTCCCTTCTCACTGATATACAAGTTGCTTATATAGAATAATAGAGAATTTATAGTATGTTGTGCTTCTGTATCGCGCCGTGCCAAGTGAACGATTCAGCCTTTCACGGATAATATTACAACACGAAACATATCCCGCAACAGTTTAGTTACTCGTGTCGCTACTGCATTAATATATGTACATATTCTATTTGCCCGCGTCTGACACGGCACTGCCTCAGTGTATAATATCATATAACTCTCTCTCTCTATTCCTCTATTTTCTGCAGAATTTATTACATTCGTTACTATGTTATTCGAATAATATGTCGCTAAAACTTTTGTTTTGCCTTTCTACCGTAAAAGCGTAAAACTAAATCCAGACGATGTACCGCAAATCTGAGAAAAAATACACACTTTCCCGCGATATGAAACTTTTTTGCTACTGTTTATTAATTCTTAATGTGAAAAAGAGGGCGCTTTTCTCCGCATTCGCTTCAGTTGACCGACGATACTTGTGCCGAACAGTCGTGCAGGACATGCGACCAAGGATTTTTCTCCATTCCATACATAAATATCACTGGTTTATTTTCTCATTGCTTTGAAAAAGGAAAATTGAGATCGTTATATAATAGTTTCTTAAGTTTATTAAAAAATTATGTATAAAAAATGTCCGTTACTTAAATCGCGAAACTTTTGAATTGCCATAAATAATGATGGGCAAAAAAGTACCTTTTGGCTCTAAGTACTTTTACAAATACATAGCGATGGCCCTCATGAGGACTAGCACTTTTAATAGATTTCCCAAGAAGACTAAACCTTTTCATAATTCTTCCATGAACAGTAGCATATATTCATATAGAACACTTGTACTTTAAGTAAAAAAGTACCAATTTTCCTATCTGTAGTTATTAGGAATATAGAGATGAATATCAAGTAAAGTTTTTGAGCATTAACTTTTTGTTTGGTTTCCGATAAGAAATTGCATTGATTCTTTTCAGTACAAGTGCATGTGCTTGTAGAAGAACTTTGACCCAAAAAGTACGATTTTACTCATCTGTTACGGTATGTATGAAAATTGATATACTAAATTTATGACAAAAAAATCCTTAATAATATTGTTTACGTTTTTAATCTGAAAATAAAATTAGAGGATCTACATACAAGTGTCAGATTTCATGCTAGTGCATTTGTTACGTTTAATTGATAAATATACCATATAATTTTAAATGGACGCAAAAATACCTTTTCGTCATAGTAGGGTAAAGGAGACTTTTTGTGCATGTTTTGCGGGCGTCAAACCCACAGCACAGCAACTGACGAAGATGTCGTACGACACTTACGATATTGTCGTATGCCGATGACGGGGGTAACGTACAAGGTTTGTTCTCTGAATGTTACAGTTTCTACTAAATCTGCATTTGTATAATTCGTTTAAAAATGTTGGCGACGCTGTCGTAGTGACATACGACATCTATGTCTGTTCTTGTGCTACGACCTAAAAGTAGTACGTTATGCCTACTGTGTATAAAGTTGAAAATTGTCCAAAAAGTGTAAAATCGTATATTAATTCGTATAGATATCATTTTTTTATCAAACACTTTTTGAACATTAATTTTTTGATATAAAATTTTTTCATTTAAATTTGTTTTTTTTTTAATTAAAATTTGTTTTCAATTAAAAATTATTGTTTTCAGTCAAGTATTTTTATAATTAAAAATTATTTTTCTTTTAATTTTTTTTTAATAAAATTTCTCTTTTAATTCTAAAATTTGTTTGTTTTAACATTTTTTAATTAATTTTTTTTTTTAAATATATTTTTCACGGAAGGGTGGGGGGAGGGAGCTTCGCTCTACAACTTCATCCTCGCCAGTCACAACCCCACCAACTGAAAAAATTCAGTACGCAGCTCTCAGACTACCGCTCGGCTACCGCAATAGTACTCCTACCAATGTCATACTATCCGAATCTAAGTTTCCTCTTATTCAAGAAAGATAAAAAATTTTATGCACCAGCTACCTAAACAAAATTTTCTCGAACACAGAACTGCTGATACATAAAAAAATACTAAAGTTCATGAAAACCTTAAACAAGAAGAATAATAAACGTAAGTTCAATAATCGTATATTTATTCAATGTCAAAAGAGCATAGATGGTCTAGTAAAAAATCTGTAAACAAATAATAATTATTCTATATTTTCACTTGACTACAAAACTCTAATAAACGATTCTAAAATAAATGTGGAATTTAATAAAAAATTAAACAATCTTAATAATCCTAACTCAATTATTTGAAAAATTGATTGAAGATGAAGATGCCTACTGTTGTTATTTTGTTAAAATAATTGATACGCAATTTTTATTTAAAGTAATTATTATTATATACATTGGCCGGGTTGTTATAACGCGCGTTGAAACTGCTGTTCTGTACAAGGGCTAAAGTACATCTGACCTCTGCGTCATTCTTTTTTGAGCTCAATTTGAGCCGCTCTTCGCGCCACCGAAAGTTGCCGCCGACGACTGCCTCAAACATATATATAAGAATCTCGAGAACGTTATTGCGTTTGAACTATACAGAACGTTTTAGAAACCTTTTGCAAAGCAACTTATTATACAGTTACATTTTCTTATTACTAATGAATTCTATCCGTAACACCTACGCTCTTTACACAGACGGCAGCAAATCGGAAAATTCTAATGCAGTATAATAGCCGCATAAAATTTTATTGGATACCGGCGCACTGCGGAATTCAAGGAAATGCAATATCTGACCAACTAGCAAAAACAGCAACGGAGAACGAACCACACTACCTGATAAAAGTCCCGTTTACAGATTTTAAAAGAATTGCCAGACAAACTGCAATCGAAAACACCAAGAAACTGATCGTTGAGCAAAGTCAACAAAAAGGGAAAGAATTCTTTGCAAATTTCCACAATACCAAAAACAAACCTTGGTATTTTGAGAGAAATCTACCACGCGAAATAATTACAACCATCAATAGATGCAGATTAGATCATTACAGTCTGGCTGCCTCTCTAGTTAAAATAGGAATAGTAAATAACGCAGAATGTCAAATACCGAAGTCACTTTATAGAAAATCTAATGAACAACAAACTATCTTTACCACTATCCTGTAATGTACTTCTTGCGAATCCCACGAACACAATATGTAACCTAATCTACCGTTATCTCAAAGATTGTAATCTGAATATTTAAATGTGATCTATTGTAACAGTACTCGTACAATTTCTTATATTATGAAAATTAATTTTATATGTATAATGCATAATAATCTTTTATAAAGATTCAATTGCAGAAATAAAAAAAAAAGTAAGTATATACGAATATATTAAAAAAGTTGCTTAAATGTCATCTCATTTATTGCAGCTTCAACATCTGTATGTTTTCCAGAAGGCGAAGCACTCAAACTAGCACCTTAACTTTCAACTATAGTTTTACACAATTAAATTTAGTTTTTCTTTTTATACAATTACAGTGGGCGCTGCTTAATGTAAACATAATTAAAATGGATCATTATTGTACATTATCTTACCTCAAATTTCATTAAATTGAATATTCGTGTAATAAATTTAATCAGCTGATAACTTGGAAAAAGGAGCAGATCCGATTTCAATTCAGACGTTTTTTAAAGCTTTTTGAGTATACAAATTGAATGCCGCAATACGTTTTCATTGTCACAAAGTAACCCTTCTGTCCCTATAGAATCTTCTAAGAAGTCCAGTAGGTAAATGCCTACTTTCAAGACACCCTATAATAGTAGCAGCAAACCTCGCTAATGCGAGTAGCATACGAGAAAGTTCACTCGAGTTTAGATACATCAAACACGCATAACTTTCCATATAATGCTCTGATTCTTATGAAATTATATGGAACTAAAATAGATCTTTTCGACCAAATTACTAGATATAACCCAACCCCTTAAGAGGGAATCGTCTATAGATGGTCAAGAAAAATTAATTTTTGTTTCTTCATAAAGAAAGCTTTGTGATGCTAAAAGAAAGGTTTGCTAAAACCATATTAGATACATGTTTTGAGATACCGGGAATCAAGATATACTATTTTTTTAAAATGTATGTATGTATGTACGTGTGTATGTGTGTGTGTGTGTGTGTGTGCGTGCGTGCGTGCGTGCGTGCGTGCGTGCGTGCGTGCGTGTGTGTGTGTGTGTGTGTGTGTGTGTCTCGTTTCGCTCGTGCAGTAAACGCACCCTCGGGAAAAATCTTCTCGCGAGGACAGTAATCACCCGAGGGACAAATCTACTTTCTTCCCGTGTTGCATATAGTATTTTATTACACTCTCGACCGTGGCCACTTTTTGACCCTGAAAAACGGAGCCGACGCGTTTTTTTATATTTTGCTGGGTTGATCTAGAAGAATGCGCATGCGCGCGCATATACGAGTATCTTATCCCTTTTCATTCCGCTACGCGCCGTTGTGCGAGTGGCGGTGCTACTGGGCGGCATTATGCGAGACTGGTGCATGCATCTAGGTATAATATACATTCTATTGTACATATCTGTGGCTTCCCGGAATAAACACTAAAGTTCATTTTTTTTTTAATCGAGTTTAATGTGGATTTGATATATATGCAAATGCACCTTTTTCATATAAAAATATAAAAGATGTAAGAAATATCACCCTATGGTCGAAACCAATACAGTGCATAACCACTTAAGTCCATTTAATTGAAAGTTGTTCCAGGAATATCTACTTAAGTCCACTTTATTGGAAGTTATTCCCGGAATAACCATTTAAGTCCATGTTATTGAAAGTTGTTCCCGGAATAACCACTTAAGTCCATGTTTGAATACTCTAAACGTTTATTAAGGTGGTTATACAACTTAATTGAGTGTAAATTGTACATAATCCAAAATTTAGGTCGTGGCAAGTTTTATTAATTAATTATAACAAAATAATAAATTATTACAAAATATAACGCTTTTATACACGTTTTTTGTATTACGTTATGTACAAGTTTTTTTTTTATTATAAAACGTATTTTTAAAAAATATTTTAAAAATATAATACTGAAAATAATTGGTGGTTGTCTTTTAATTTCTTGTGATTTTTTATTTATTCTTGGATCTTCTAGAGTATTTTGTCTATTTTCAGATAATTGCAATTCAAGCGCATTGTTCCTTTTCAAAACTTTAGAACAGTAGAATACCATAACAAGAAAATTTTACACAGATGGCACGCATGACCGCTTTATATATATATATATACCACCCATGTTTGGGCGGCCACACTCAAAACCCAAACAAAAAAAGCTTTATAAGCACTGTTGGGCGTTTGGTTTCAAAGTACCTCAACTCCGTCTTGAGGACTATCGAAATCATCGCATATATCGTTGCTGGTGACTTCTGATGAAGGACATTTTACTATCCTCAAAATAATGAAATTACTGAAATTGAAAATCAGTGGACAGTGCAAAAATTATATAGACGCGTACGACGATTTTTTGATGAGTGTAAATGCTGTTATATAGCCCTGGAATCGCAGATTAGCATTAGACAGATGGAAGTATTCAAAAATTTATAATTTTTTAACCGTAAACTTTAAGACGCGTTTTTCTCGAAATGACTTTTCTCAAATTGGCGGGAAAGATAACTCGACAAATTTTCAACCAATTAATCTATTTCGTGGATATACGTATACAAAATCACTTTCTCCTCCAGATGAACCACGAATATAGCAAAAATTATAGTATCATAAACATTTTATGGCCAAAATGAAAGATGATTTTTTAAAAAAAAATAGTGTTTTGTATTGACTGCAAACCTATTACATTTATCAATAAGAATAGGGTGGATGTCCGGACTACTGACACCCCACCCAACTACTGACACCCAAATCTAGTTTATTATACATAAAATATAAACTCTATCAAATAATATCTGAAAAAATATATAAGCAATCTGTAACTGTTATTAGTATAGTGAACAAACAAACGTGACATCTTTTAATTTCAAAAACCTGTAACAAATAATAATAAAATTTGTGGTTACGAAAACGTTCAAAATTATATCTGTGTTCAGAGTGAAAATGAAAATATTGCGAAATATAGAAGACTATTATTTTTATATTAGAGCGATATATGCAATAAAAAATAGTTTAATAGGTAATATTTATATACCAGATATATCTACTAGATAAAAAAGAAGAATTATCAAAGCCTTTTTATTTAATTATTGGATGGTAGCGTTATGTACAAGTGTTTCAGACATTTTTGTATTACTGACATGTCAGTAGTTCGGCAAGAAAATGGCGCATTTGCCCAACTACTGACACTGCCGCGCGAGTTAGTGAGTACAATCAAACCTCCTTGGCTTCAGCGGTGACGTTCATTTTGCGCGATGTTTAACGCTTCCTGGGGAAAAATTTAAAATATTTGTGACAATACATTTAAACTAATCATTTAGATACCTATACGTAAAAGCTTAAGTCCAAAGTATACTTTAAGAATGTTATTTAATTAATAGATATATAAAATCAAATATTATTGTTTAGGTATGAAAGTAAATGGGTGTCAATAGTCGGGGTGTCAGTAGTTGGGTCCGGCATATTTTCAGGGTGTCAGTAATATCTCATGAGAATATTATTATTAATTTCATAAATTTATAATTAAAAATAACCTTTATTGAAATTACAACCTAGTTTTTATTATCTACATGTAATATATAATGATAAAAAAATTGAAAAATATATATTTTTGTTTAGCAAATAGTTCAAACTATACAATAATGCAACAATCGATCCTTGGGTGTCTGTAGTCGGGACATCCACCATATTTGTTTTGAAAAATTGTACAAATCGAATAATTATTTTTTTATATCATACTTCAAACATGTGTCAAACATAATATACGTTTGCATTAAAGGAGAAATCGCATATAGATGACTAAAAATTCACCTAATTTTTAGTAAACATGTGTCAAACACACATACGTTTTCATTAAAAGGGGAATCGCATGTAGATGACTAAAAATTCACCTCATATTTAGTAAACTGTGTCTAGCAGTAGCAGTAGCAGTAGCAGTAGCAGTAGCAGTAGCAGTAGCAGTATTATGGAAAAAATAATCGTGTAATTAATTAAATTATACGGAAATACATCTATAATTGTAAATTTTAATCCATGCGAATAGAAATAATAGTAATAATAATAATAATAATAACAACAAGCAGCCGGGCCCTCACATAAATAATGTAAGGACGCCATTGAATGGTCTATGCTTTGAAACAGTTCTCCTTCTATATGAACGACTAACTGACGAAGCATTACTTACAAGATATGCTAGATGTTTAACGCAAAATGCCAATGAAAGTTTACACAGCGTAATTTGGAATAAGTGCTCGGAAGAGGTGTTTGTGTCCAAGGCGCGAGTAAAATTCGCAGCTTCCGTTGCCATCAGTGAGTACAATTTGGGAGCAAAAAGAAACATCACAGAACTTATGAAGCAAGTGGGGTTGCCAATCGGAGAATACACACTGTCGGTAGCGCAAAGCTTAGAGGAGCGTAAACACAATTGGAGCGTACTAAAAACAACTGAAACATACAAAAAGGCCCGGAGAATCATAGCTTTGGCTAAAAGTAGACAGGCAAAACATCTGCTCGAGAACGAAGGTGTTATGTATGGTGCAGGGATGTTCTGAAATCTATACGGAAAAATTAAAATGAGTTCGATTTCCCGTAATGCATTTCACATTCTTCATTCTATTGTATAGTATATGATTGTATATAGTTGTAGATAGTGTCTGTAAATAATAATACTGCGGTTCTAATGAGATTTTGTGTATGTTATGATCCTATATAATATCTGCTTATGAGAGTACAATAATCAGATATGATAAGGTTTACGTATAATTCTTTGTTATTTTCATTTCGCCGAAATGAATTGATGAATATAAAACTATAATTACTTATGTATTGGCGCTCTTTGTAAATAAACCTATATAACGACAGTAATCATTCAATAATAATTTACACAATGCATATTATAGGTTTCAAGTCATTATTCCTATTACGAGTAGCATTTTCTATGTTTTGAAGGCAAAATCGTTTACGTCGTATTCGAGTATTCTCTCTAGAATAAAGTTGTATATTATAAAAAGTTCAATTGTAAAAATGAAATCGTCGTTCGCATGAGAGGAATTTGCAGTTCATATTAATAAGAATAATCAGTTGCATACTAATAACAGGTGAATACCAACCGGAGTCGGTGAGCCGGTGCCGCGCCGCCTGGCCGTATGCGACTCCGCGACCTGGCTGGCCCAAGCAGCCAAGGCGCAAAAAAATGCGGGCGCAGTTAAAATGTATCAGGCCCCACAGTTTACAGGTTCCTGGGATGATTTGAAACAACTTAACGTATGGATTAAGGCGACGGTGCAATGAATCAAAAATTAAAAAACAGAAACCAAAAAATTTCTTTTAAAATGGCTGAAAATAATATTTTTTTTTTAGTGCGCTATCGAATTTTTCGTGAAAAACTACATATAAAACCATTGCATTTGTCCCCGCACTGATTAACTATCACTAGGCTGGAATTTCACTTGGGTCTCCCCTTAACTGGTCCAGTCAATTTGGCTCAACTTATTTGAGTTAATTCAGTTCAACCGCCCCAGCCCAAGATTCTGAGCTAATTTAGCACAACCGTAAGCAAATATTATTATCGAATTTTTTCCGTGTGCCTATGATTTTTATTTATTATTAATATTTTTTACCGCTATCGAAGATTCTTTATAGTATGTTTACGTGCACGTGTGCGATATAATCATCTCACTTATCTTCTACATCTATCTACATTATATTAACGGAATATCACTGATGTAGAGAAAATTCTGTTATAATTATCTTTTTATGTTATAATTTCTGAAAATATTTTTTCTATTACCTTCCGGACTTATTCTATACATTTACTTTCCATCATCCCTAAGTTAAAATATTTCATCCGAATTTATCTACTATCTACACATAATAATATCGGATCCTCTAACGTATCCGTACATACGTACGTGTGCGAGATAATCATCTCAGTTATTAAATATTAAAAAGTTATCAAATATTAAAAAAAAAGATTCTATAGTAAAATATTGTTAAAAAATTATGGTAATACATTTTTATTGCTTCCAAAACGCGAGTAAGCGGTTCCTTCTAGTACTATGTAAACAGCAATTATTTTCGCAAATATTATGGAGATTACCGTATAATCGGAATTATATATAAGATGTACTTCATTTTACGTTAAATTATAAACATCATAAATTTGTAAATAATTGTAATTAAGAAAGAGTTTGTAGATATTGTAAGGCTGTAAAATATCCTTCTTTGAAACACCCGCCACAACGATGATAATATACGTGACGGCAAGCGACAGTCGGCAATTGACCTAGTTAAGAGAGCGATCATGTTGCGCTGGCCTTGAACCACGTGACCTGTCGCTCACACCTCGAGACGACATGGACAGCTTGCTCGCCCTCTCTTGCTCGGCACCCGTCCTACCGCACGCAGCTCCCGGATCATCTTGGGATATGCGGCCGAATTAAGTCTCCACGTGTTCACCTTCATCCAGTTTTTGTACAAAGTCTCTATTGGTGACTTCTCTGCCAAATCCTCTTCTCGAGGATAGGATTACGAAGTACAAATTCCCTCAGCTTTATTGGGTTAATGAAGAGTGGAAGGAAAACGATCAGGGACAACGCGAGCGGGACGAGCCATCCCATCGTAATCGTAATACTGAAGTGGCGATTATATAAAGATAAGCCCTCCTTTTATTATAATTGAAATCGAAAGTCGTGTTTATTCGGTTATAAGAATATTATGTCTAGATGCGGGAATAACGCGCGTAGCGATTTTAATACACTTGTACCGTGCGAATGTATTTAGTTTTTAACGTTCAGTAGAAAAAAACGAATTGATACGGCCAGCGCGATGTTGGTTTAGTAATAACAAGTATTATAAAGATGATAATAGCGAAGGTATTCAGATTATAATTAAGACGACTATATCCGAGATAAAGACGCGAAACTAATTGTGAAAGCGACGTTTTTTTATTTATGTTCCGCTAATGCGTGAAACTACGAGGTAAAATAATAATCCTTCTGTAGAGATCGCCGTTATAAGAATAAAGTGATATTTATATATTTTAATTATTTAAATTTTTTATGTTGTCATTATGAGGTTTTATAAATCCTATTCTCGTTATTCAGGTTGAAACTAATTGTGTTGCACTCATGCTCATAATCTGATCTGGCGCCCGGGCATTTCATTAAGTATAAAAATAATATTGTTTTTATACTTAATTGTCAAATATATGGCTTAATTTTCTTTATTTTATTACCATTTAAGTAGAGAATTTTGTAGCAATTTCTCATTAGATGTTTTCTAAGCTAATAAAAATATTACAGAATGGTAATTGGAACATAATTAATAAAATGGTCGCCATGTTGTAAGCTGTTTGTTCTATCGTTTTTATTATTTTCGTAAAATTCTAATCCAATTATAAGTAACTTAGTTATCCACACTGCGCAGAAGAGCAAAAAACGAAAGGGCATTCATGAACATCTGCAAAAGAATTAAAAAGTTATCTTTATTGCATTTATATACTCTTCAAAGGTAGGTCGTACGGAAAAAACACTCAAAATACACTATAAATATCACTTTAATAACATTTAAAATTACACTCAAATATCACTTAACACTTTCGGTTACCTTGTCCTTTTTAAATAACATTATTATTAAAAGAAAAATATCGCTTTGAACTGACAAAAATGTTTGAATCATTTATTTAAAAACATTTTTTATTTGAAAAAATGAGTTCCTTCTTTTGGTTTTATTTTTGTTTCCGTTATTAGAAAATCGATCACACTTTCTTCAGTAATTAATGAATCAAATACAGTTTGAGTTATATTCTTAACTTGGTTTGGCGTGCCATTCATCGTGAACGTTCAAATCACACAAAATAGTAGGGGTGTATACAGAACCGACTGTTTTTTTTTTGGAAATTGTTCCATATAGCTTATGCAAGGTAAACAGATTGCTCAATTATGACGTAACTGTGAAGTGAGATAGTAAATTGAAACATTTTACATGGTTGCAACCTCAGAAAACCTCTCTAAAGAGTTGAAAAATCTCATGATTGTATGTCGGGTCCGATAACCCGGACCCTGACCCGACCGCTAGACCCGACTTAGGTTTATGAGCCCTTTTAGAACTCCTAAGGTATTTTTATAACTAGATAAAAATTAGATTTTTATCCGGCTCGTGCGACTTGTATCGAGCAATTTTCAAGAAAATCGTTTCATCGATTACATCCGAGTATAATTGTTGATTCACGAAGGATGTGCATTATACGTACATCTTTGAAAGTTTCAAGTGATAGTGTGACGATTCCGCCGGCGGTCATTTGAACAGGGCGCTTGGCCCTAAGCATCATGCAGAGTAGGGCGCGATTGGCCTCGCGCTCGTACCGTGGGTGTACCAAGCACGCGCTGTATGCCGCATCGACGATCGATTTGCTCTGTAGTGAAGATTTTCAATGAGATAAGTATAATGATAATTTATAGAAACGTTCCTACAAAAATGAATCACTTGAATGGAATATACCTGAATTTTAATATTTAAATGTAATATTTATTTTCTATTTTTTTACTCTTATCAGCTTATTTATAAATAAAAAAGTGCGTGAATCAGTGAAGGTGGCTCCTTGGTGTTTATCATGATTTTGACAAATTTTTCTATTCATTTTCTTTCCATTAATACTATTCACTTTTTCATCTGTTTAACATTGGAAACAATTTAGTTTATTCGATAATACTGTTATATTTATAAGAAAAATGTTGTAAATTAAAAGTAAAACAATTTTTACTCGGAATTATATTTTTATACGCAACAAAGCTTAAATGAAAGCTTTTTTCGCTTAGTTTTATTGTGTTATAGGGTTATTTTTTACTGTAAAAGCATGCAGAGTTACGTTGAGATGAAGACGTGCATCTTTTTACTAAAATTATACGCATTTGGGGTATAATGACTTATATCTCGAGAAAAAAGGCCCTTTGAAAGAAACTACGGGTGTTAGGCTTCATTTTTAGGTACAAAGAAATAGCTCCTAAAGTTTCATCAAACTTCGTGACCCGGAGGGTGTGGACTCTTCTGGTCAGTATAAACTGATAATGTTTTCGAGCCAACAATGCATCATTTTAATGATACCGCAGTTGATAACATTATCTATAACATAGTCGATTATTTCTAAAATTACTTTTATCAATGTAAATATTCAATAAATGATTGTGCATTAATTCCCTTTGAGAAAGCATAATTCTGTTAAAGCAGTTAGCAGCGGTGTTTTAAGCCTATTCGGATTGCATTATCAACAATAATTTTAAACTTACCTGATTTATGCAGTTTTGGATTTATAAATAAAATGACATAAAGTAACAAAATAGAAGTTAAATATTGTCTAGTAATGAATCAAGAATGTGATTTAAGAAAAAAGAACATTATACTATCATATTGAAAAAGTCGGTTTTATAAGAGTAAAATACTCAAACAAAATATATTGTGTTGTATTAATTAATATCTTGTAAATAATGATGCAAGTATTGTATCAACACCTGATGCTATATTTTATAAAAAAAATATAATTCCAGAAGAAAGTCTTATAGTACGTTACAAAATATAATCTTTATATGATGATTTTAAAATTTAAAAAAAAATTACTAGAGCCACGAACATTGATTTCACAAAAAAAAACTTATTCTTTGAACGGCCTTCTCTAAAGATAAAAATTGGTATAGTTTTAATTTTATCAACAAAATTATTTATCTAGTTCTGAGATACAAAAGTGATAATTTGAAGCTTCCTAAAATAAAATAACTTTCGACATGCTGAAAATTGGCTAATATGAGTTACTTATGCGATAACTTTGGCAGACGTAAAAAAATACCGGTTGTAGATTATATTTAATAAGACCACAACATATACCAAATTCACTTGGTAAGGTGTCGTTTCCGAGCGGTGGTAGCCCAGAACTAAAAATGTTCATACTGAAAGTTTGTTGATAATAGACAGCTCTTACCTGTATGCGCAAGCGCTGGGCTCTGAATGCAAAATTTTCACAGGAAATTTCGCGTACATTATTTTATTGTAGAAACCGAATTAATATTACTAATTTAATTTATTTCGTATATACAATGATTATCAAAGAATAATCGTTATTAAAACATTCATACAAGCACGAGTAAGAACCAACAAATTTAAAAAAGACAGTATTTCTAATTGTTTTAAAGATTAATAACTAGTTTTCAGTTTGTCTAAACTGCCTTAAGGGAGTACTACCGGTAGGTAGCTAGTCAAAATAAGTGCACTTTTTTTCTCGTTTATTCGCGAGATATACTTAATAACAGAAGTTGCATAAATAAACTTACACCAAATAATGAGTATACATTCTCATTAAGCAATTCTATTCATCATAATTATCAATAAAAAGTTTCACGTGAAAGCTGATTTGACTAATTTTTTTACGTTAAATGTACCGTTTTTTATTTTCATTTATTTATTTCTAGGCTCACATGCTGTAAATCTTAATTTACAAGCACTCAACTTATTCTTTAGTTTTTTGACTAATAATCTGCCAAATTTGAGCGAATTCTGAACCGTCAGTGTTACACAATCAAGAGTTGAAGATAAATATGTGTGATTTATGAAAATTGAAATGTTTATATATTTTTTCTCACGCTCCAAAAGTTCACCAAAATTTAACTGAGTGATTTTTTAACTAAAATCTACTCATACACTAAATTTCAGATTTTTCTGAACCGTCAATCTCTTACCGGTAGTATTACCTTAAACACAAAATTCCGTCCCAATTATATAAAATATGTTTAGGAGCCGTGTACAAACTACGTAAGGGTCGATGGGGGCGGGGCGGGGGGGGGTCACGAAAATCTTACGAATACTTATGTGCAGCCCCCCCCCCCCCCCCGTCTGAACAAATTCTTACGTAAGGTAATTTATTTTGATATCCTTTTCTAAACAATGTCTTTGAAAAATTGTTTACACACAGAGGTGGTAGATGTCCCCCGTAAAAAGGTGTAAAGCCTGTACGGGACTCTGTAAGGGGGTAGAGGTAGCTGATACAATACAATACAAAATAATACTATTATTCAGCAATGAAATTGATTTTAATAGACAAAAACTGTAGCGTTAATTAAATTATTAAATTATTATATATTTATTATAATATTATTAAATTAAATTTATAAAAAGTCTTTAAATAAAAAGATTTTACCAAAAAGGTTTCAATTTACTTACCTGTTTGTAAATTAACTATTGATGGTTTATTCGTTTACTTATGAATAATCATAAACCAATAAAATTAAGAGATACTTTGTTACGGAAAAATTAAATTATTTTGATATGGTATAAGCCTTCGAATGCGAAAATCTTACGTAAGAGGGGCGGAAGGTGGGGGGGGGATCATCGAAATCTTACGGTTCCTTACGTGGAGGTAGGGGAAGTCAAACGTAATTTGTACACGGAATATAATACATGGTACGATTCATTTTTAAAAAATGTATATAAATAGTATCTATTCGCATATATAGATATTACCTATTAATAATAAATGTATAGTTATGATTGCGTATAGCTGTGATGTGCTCTCGCGATTATTTTTACGAAAAGTGGTTTAAAGGGAATAAGTTTTCTACTATATACAAGTGTATCTATTTTGTGGCTAGTTACAACTCCACTCGTCAATATAAACGCCCGCTTATACGTCATCATCAAGAAGATTTGTATAATCACGTACCTCGTTTAGAAGATGTTCCGGAATCCATTGACAAGTGAACAACTGTACAAGATTCATGGCTAATATTGGCAAGTATTTGAGCGCATTTGGATCATTCTGCATAAGTGTAAAATGATATTACATTTCGAGAGTGATTTATTTGCTCAAATGAATTTTTACCTCAAGGAGTCTCAATCCTATGAGAGAAATATTGTAAACTGTACACATAACCTGAACTATGAATAGTCTGCGCGTAAAATTTTCAATGTTATGACAAAAACTGAGGAAAGAACTTTATATAAATTCTATATATTTCAAAAAAGACGAACACAATTTGTAAAAATCATACTCCATAATTTTCTGATGAAATTTGACGCACTTTAAAACATGTTGAATCGATAATTTATTTGCCCGATCTCCTTTGTAATCAATAATTTTATAGTTGTTCATTAAAACATAACCACATTGCGCTTCATTCTCCATAGACAGAAGTCTATTCTGAATGGATCTCAGGTAACCGCAGGCCATCATGATCAGGAAAGGTCCGACACTCTCGATGGACATTATCATTAACGTGTAGCTCAAGCAGATTATTTCCTGCATGATACATACTATCTCGTACCAAGGCTGCTCTTGGACGTCGACGTACCACCTAAAAGCAGTAACTTCAAAAGTAACATGATTTAGTTTTATTTTTCTACATGTATCATGATAGCGCTCAATGTTTTTCATTTGAACACAGATAGCGACAAATATAGAAAAAAGTTAGGTATTTAACACTTTATGGATTTAATGGTTTACTTTTATTTTGTTATTAGCTCATTTATAAATAAATCTATAGTTCCATAATCAGTTAAGTTTAAAATTCGTATTGCTCCAAATTTTTCGAGAACTTGGCAACTTTTTTTAGGGTCTAAATGCAGGTCTTGTCGTATTAAGGGTCCCTAGCCACCTTAACATTTAAAATAAATTGGTTATATACTATCAGGCGAGAATGAATTATTCATCGTATATTACCTGACTTTCGGTAAATTTGAATATTCTATCACATCATAACGGAATATTTTAGGTCCTCTTAATCGGTCATAATACATACTTACATAACACAATGTGTAATGTATTTTTTTAGCTACCGCAATGTTTTGAGAGTCAAACTGATCGAATCAGAGTATATGAGGTTTTATTGTGTTTAAAATTTCCTATTATATTGAGATATGAAATGTGCCCGTCCGTATTTTTTTTGTCTTGATAAGTGGGTGCGATGGTGAATGGATATGTGGGTCATTACACTCGCACAGACAAGGGGGAATCTCGAATTGACTTAAACACAATTTTTATAACGTTCTGAGCATATATAATAAAGTTCCTAACCGCTTTCAACAGGTAGTACCACTTGCAGCATGAGATATAGCCTTCAGTCGACCTTGCACTACTCTCCCATACATTTGTACATTTAAATTTTACATTTTTTATACATTTCAGTCAGGATTACTAATATGAAATATCACATGATGCTCAGCAGTAGTATCATATCAAATTTTGTACCATATTTGTCTATCACGTCATTTGACAAAATATATCCCGTTTATTCATTCGCCATACAATAACTCGAACATTCAATGGATGAGTGGGTTCATGTGTGGGTGGATACGTGTGGGTTGGTAGATGGATAATGATCGTATCTTTATAGTTGTTTGAGCAAACGTATAGGTGATTAAAATAGAATGACTCTATCGCTCAGTGAACATTTTAGTGAATTTTATAACTGATGGAGAATGAACTTAAGCCCGACAATAATTATCAAGCCTTTTAGACCGGTCGCGGTTCAGATCAATCTAAACCTAATATAAAAAGAGAAATGTGGAAATTGGAAAAACAAGTTATTGACCAAACTTATAGCCTACAGCCTGCATTCTTCAATTTTAAGAAAACCTTATCATAAAATATTTAACCTTATTTTTATCAAGTATGCTTCCAGGCATACGCAACTAAAAACCGTCCGCGAAAACTCAAAAAATTATAAAAAAAATTATTACGCTAAAACCCTCAAAAAGTTCAGAAAAACATTTTTAAATACTTATCAGAAGTGTTTTTTCATCTGTTTGAGAATAATTAAATAGGGTATAACTTTAGTCAATAATTTTGTTTTTCACATTCCCGATTGATTATCTAATTAAATGTATATTGAACACAATAAGACCTCAAATACCCGGATTCGATCATATAGGCTCTCAAAACCATGGAGTAACTGAAAAAATACACAAGTATGTTTTATGGCCTATCAAGGGGACCTGACGATCAAAAGAAAACATTTTTTCGACTATATTTTGATAAAATATTCAAATTTACCAAAAGAATTAGGTAATATACGATGAATAATTCATTCTAACCTAAAAATATATAACCAATTTATTTAAAATTTTAAGGTGGTTAGGTCCAGGACTCCTTAGGATTCGAAATCAGCGCACAAAAAATTAGTATTATAATTTGCATGTAATCAATCAATTTGCATATATTAATTATTACAGAAAGTAATCGCATTCAACGAAATCTCGTGTGACTACAAACGTTCTAGAACGATGTACACGTGCACCATGCTGCGTACTACATACACTAACCTAACCACCAGAATCCTCCTCTCGGTCCCGTTGACTTCGGTGGGTGGCAGCCTCACCAGCTGCGCCGAGATCGTGTAACCAACGAGGGCCAAGACGCCCGTCGAAGCGAAGAAATGCACCAAATAGCGCACTTTCCTTTCGAATGACTGCACCACTCTTGGCTCCTCTTCACCAGCTAACAACTTCCACAACTCCGCGCAGATACGCATTAGCTGAGCAAGTTTGCGACGCTCGTAATACATAATCAGAAAGCGAATGCTGATGCCCTGGACCATTACCACCTCGAAGACGTACTCGATTTCAAACTTCTGTTGTAGTAACATGCGGCACCCGTAACCCAGGTACATCGTGTAGGATATCGCGTTTATCACGTGGAAGTAGATGGTTGTGAGATAGGAGAGAATCACGTAAAAGGCCGTGAACTGATCGAACGGCAGGACACCGATCACCTGGAATAGGTGCCTGTAGATCAGGGATACGTCATCGTATGTTGGGACCTTGTGCTTTATCGTCGTCATTTATGCAGTTTGTTGGTTATATTTGCACGGAAATATATTGTTGCTATAGTAAAAGATTATTCATACTAGATGGGTCATTTAAAAAAATGTTGACTATTTTGTGTAATAAGAATAAGATCCTTTGAAATATGCAGTTCATTTTAGATATACATAAAAGTGACTGCTATTTTCCTTGCAATAAAACTTACTAAACGCACTTGCAGCTGTAAATTTAAGATAAAAATGTACATATTATAATAAAGTTATATTAACGGATAGTTTATGTATATTCATATGAATGGTCCACGGGAATAAAGGTCTAAAACATTGCATCGAATAGTTTTTGCAAGAAAAATTTTGCTCTATATATGATTTTTACACACACACATACAGATATATATATATATATATATATATATATATATATATATATATATATATATATATATATATATATATATATATATATATATATACACATGCACACACTCAAACACACGCACACACACATACACCCATACATACGCACACACACATACACCCATACATACGCACACACGCACGCACACACATACATAACACACATACTCATACATACATACACATTTATACATACACATATATGCACTCACACACATGCACACACACATACGCACACACACATGCACACACATCTGCACATACGCATACACTGAGAGAATCGTTCAGTATTTTCTGAGTGTAGAAAACCTCTAAACTTTTCGACTGTATGTTAGGTCAAAACTTAATAATTGACTTTACGGTTAGCCTTCATTATAACTTTAATAATATTATAAATTGAGTATTATACATTCACAAGTAGAACTGTAATATGAGCAAGAGACTGCCTTTTCCTTCTCACTGTATACAAACCGCTTATATAGAATAGAGAGTTTATAGTATGTTCTGTTACTATAGCCGCCATGCCAAATGAACGATTCAGCCTTTCACAGATAATATTACAACACAAAGCCTATGCCGCAAAAGTTTACGTACTCGTATCGCTACAGCATTAATACATGTACATATTTTATTTTTCCGCGTCAGTCACGACACTGACGCAGTGACTAATATTATATAACTCTCTCTCTATTTCTCTATTTTCTGCAGAGTTTATTGCATTTGTTACTATGTTGTTCGAATAATACGTGGCTCAAACTTTTTTTTGCCGTTCTCTCGTAAATGCGTACAACTAAAACCAGACGGCGTACTGTAAATCAAACGAAAAATACAGATTTGCGCGCGATATCCAAACTCTGTTGCTACTGTTTATTAATTCTTAATGTGGAAAAAAGGGCACTTTTTTCTCCGCATTTGCTTCAGTTGACTGACGAGACTTGCGCCGATCAGTCGTACAGAACATGCAACCGAGATTTTTTCTTCTATTCATACATAAATATCACTGGTTAATTTTTTCATTGCTATGAAAAAGGAAAGTTGAGATAGTTCTATAATAGCTTCTTAAGATTTTTAAAATTATGTTTAAAAAAAATGTCCATTACTTAAATAACGAAACTTTTAAATTGCCATAAATAATGATGGGCAAGAAAGTACTTTTTGGCTTCAAGTACTTTTACAAGTACATGTCGATGGCCCTTATGATGACTAGCATTTTTAATAGATTTCCCACGAATACTAGCACTTTTCATAATTTTGCCACGAAGCCAAACAAATAGGCATTCATATAGGATACTTGTACTTTCTACCAAAAAGTACGATTTTGCCTATCTGTAGTTATTAGTAATATATATATGTATATATATATATATATATATATATATATATATATATATATATATATAGAGAGAGAGAGAGAGAGAGAGAGAGAGAGAGAGAGAGAGAGAGAAAGAGAGAGAGAAGAATATGGAGTAAATTGATTTTTTAATACGAGTGCATATACATACTTGTAGAAGAACTTTAATTCAATAAGGACGATTTTATTCATCTGTAGCGGCATGTATAAAAAATAAGGATTTGTGTACAACTGTCAGATTTCATGTTAGTGCATTTGTTACGTTTCAACCCACAAGTGGGAGCACTTTGCGGTCCAACCTGAACATGCACTTGGACGCCTCTGAGGCTCCAAATTTAGGTAATTGGTGTTAGCAAGGATTATTAACAAAACTGAAATGTTAAAAACGTTTCCAGTGATTCGCTTATCAATAACAAACATTTGTTTAATGTTTTTTCACTTTGTTATAATAGTTATTTTATTAATTTGTTAATACAAAATTGTTTTATAATTTCTTTTCGTTTTATTTTAAACTAAAAAACATTTTGGAAGAATATATTACAGTCCCAATATGCAAGAAAAAAATTTTCGCTGAGAGAAACCCGTTTGAAAAAAAAGTGTGGTGTCTGAAAGGTACAACGTTCGTACTTGCGTGTTAATTGATGAATATAAACTCAAAAAATACCTTTTAAACCCACTTCAAAAAAGGAGGTTCTCAGTTTAACGCATATGTATGTATGTATATATGTATGTATCTTTGTTAACGATTTTCTCGAACCATACTGAACCATTCAACATGAAACTTTTTACGTGTATCTTGGTGCCGTTCAACTTAGGTCATGGAACAAAAATGTTCATGAGCGGACAGAAAGCGTGTATGTATGAGCGCTTGGAGTGTGTAGCGGTGTAGATTTGAATAAGACGGCCGCCAGCCCCAATATTCTAACACTTCCTCCAGATGGTAGTCGTCGTGATGGTGATGCTGCTGCTCACACACATCCTCCAAATGTAAAGGCACACCACCTCTCTTCCTGGACTACCAAGTGTCGTGTAAACCTCGCGATCATTATTTATCTGTGAACATACATATATAGTTAATAGGATAGAAGTAGCTTAGATAACTTGTCATGCAAATCAAACGGCAAAGATTTTGTAAAAATATCTGTCCTTTGTTCTTTTGATGTAATCCAATTTATTATAATAAAACCCTTTTCAACACATTGGTTTACATTATCTTCAATTTATTGTTCCCATCCATCTTGGTACAGGCTACGGCTGCCTTATTGTCACACTAGAGAGTTATTGTTAGGCTGACTGCATTGGGTACATCCTTGATTGACAAATACAGACCTATTGCCTCTCTACATGCTTCGCTAAGAGCAACATACTCTGCTTAGCATGTAGATAACGCAACATATGATTGTTTGTGCGTTCTCCGTGCAATTGTATCACCGTACAGTAATACGGCATACTCGCTTGTCGTAATTGAATTCTTACAATCTGCGAAGCTTGCGTCTAAGTATGCTTCCATATTCTCATTATCTCGTTTATAGGTCAGCTTCCAATTTTTCGAGAGTTCTATATAATTGAACACCCTGGTGATCATTTTCCATTCGTGTTCAGTTGGACTTTGCTGATGCCTACTTAGTACGTTTACTGTATATGCCAAGTCCGATCTTGTACCTGAGACAAGATACACCAGAGAACCAATTATTTCCCTGTATGTTCTTTGATTGATCACCAGATCGTTGGCTTGATTATCCTCTCTCATTTTACGTTCCCTGTTCAATACTTAGTTGGTTACCATAGGCGTCTTTTGAGGTTATGCTTGAGCATAACCAAATTTATTCTGCATTTTCGTGATGAACTTCGTTTGATTTAGCGTGATTTGTTTATCTTTTGTGTTTCTTTCTATCGTGATGCCTAAAAACTCTTTTGGTTTTCCTAAAAACTTCATATCGAATTTGTTGCTTAGACTGGTCTGAATTTCTGTCATTTACTTCTCATTATTTCCTGTTAGGAGTATATCATCCACATACAATAATAGGATGATTAATACTTCCTTGACTATGTATAAAAATAAACATGGGTCTCTGTTGCTTGCCGTGAAACCCAGCTTTTTCGCATATTCCGAAAAATGTAGGTTCCAATTTTTCGGGCTTGTTTTCAATCCATATAGTGACTTATGTAGTTTCCACACGTGGCTGCTCTTTTGCCCTTCAAATACCTCAAATCCATCTGGAATTTCCATTAATATTTCACGTTTTATTGGGCTGTGCAGGAAAGCTGCTTTCATGTCCAGTTGCCACATTATTAAACCATGTTTATTTGCAATGGCTAGTATCGCTCGTACCAAGGCCAATTTTGATATAGGCGCATACGTTTTACATAGGTCATACATATTATTATCTTTAAATCCTCTGATTACTACCCTGGTCTTGTAATCAGGAAAACTTGTGTTGTTTTTCTTCTTCTTGAATACCTATCTGGAATCAAATATATTGGGTCTTTTTTCCTTGTTGTCTGGTCGAGTTATAACCTCGAAGACTTGATTCTTTTCCAATGCCTTCCTTTCACGTTTGAGAGCTTCTAACCAGCAGTTTATGTCTGGGAGTGACATTGCTTCTCTGTATGAGCCAGGATCCCCGTTGATTGATGTGAGCAGGGCTAATAAGCTATCAACTGTCAGCGTCTCTTCTTCTTCCGGGCTCTCAGAGTTTCCTGCTGCAGTTGCTCTGTTTCTTGTTCTGGTTTTCGGTCCATCCTTTTTAGTCTTCTTGTTTAGTTGTTCTGAATCAGTCTCGTCCTTCGTTGGTCTGCCCCTCTTCTAAGGTTCTTTGGTCTGCTCCTCGTCCACTTGTGTTTTCTCCTTGGAGTCATTGAACAGCCAGGTTTCCTTGTTTATTTTAGTGATATCTGTTTCCCAGTTAGGATGTCCTCCGGTTTATACGCATCTCCGAAAACCTGGTGTTCTACAAAGTTTACATTCCTACTTTGATATACCTTCCATTTTTGGGATTCAGGAGCAAGTACGTGTCAGTGTATCCTGCTAACACTGAACGGAAAGCCAACTTGTCAAACTTAGTGTCTTGTTTCCCAGGGACCTTCGTGAATACTATACACCCGAAGCGTTTCAACTGATTGATTCTTACCTTGGTTTCAGGGCATAACATCAACAAGGGTGACTTAATGTTCAGAGTCTTGTGTGGCGTGAGATTATATATGTGGACTGCCTCTTTGAGTGCCAGATCCCACGAATTGGCCAGCAGTCTAGAGCCGAACGTGAGTCCCCTTGTAAGCTTCTGGATAGTCTGGTTGAATCTCTAAGCTAATCCATTTAACTGAGGCGTGTATGGGAATACTATGCGTAATTCGGCTCCATATTTCTCTAACACTTTCTTAGTCTTGTTGCTCGTGAATTTTGTGCCCTGATCACAATCAAGATAGCAGAATTTAGCATCTGATCCACACGTGATTCGATATTTTCTGACAAAGTCATATATGCACTCAGATCTGACTTATGGGTAAGTAGAAGGGGAAATGGGTCTGAGTCATTTCTCTATTGTTCTTGAACTTTAACCTATTCATTTTTGTAATTTTGCATATCTCGCAATTTTCCAACCATTTACCTGGATCCGTTTCTTTAAAATCCTTTATGTCGTGGTACAAACTCTTTAATCTTTTGACCGTTTCAAGTGACGTGTGACCTAACCTTATATGCCACAGACTGACTATGATCTTAATTTTACTACCATCTATACCTGTAACGTCAAACTGATCTTCAGTGTCTCTTTTGGGTTTATCTTTCTCAAACGTTACTATTTTTCCCGTATCTCTGTTGGTGTGCAAAATCATGAGAGCTTCTTTACTGATTTCTTTGTCTGATTCGCCTTTCCCTTTCAGTTCTACTATCCAGAAAGGACTTTCATAGTGTACTTCTAGGCTCTTTCTCTTGGATTCGCGCTCGAAGACATTGATTTTCTCGCTATTTAAATAAACGCCCAATCCCTGATCAGTAAATGTTCTGAGGGAAAGCAAGTTCTTCTTAAGGCTGTCTGCGTAAATCACAAACTTGACTTTGCCTTTCACCTTAGCTTAGATTCTACTGCTGTGGCAATTTCGGGATATACATTCAACATGGCATTATACAGAAGACTTTTCTTTTCAGCATCTTGAATCCTGTTGATGCCTTCAATGCTTTCGTATTCTCCTACGACGTTCTCGAATCTTAAGCAGAACTGAAAGGTACCCTCTTTATTTTGCAACTTCATCATATTGAATAATTTATTTTGTATAGCGTGTGGGTTCAACCTGAACTTGTTCCGCTTAATATCTTTGATCTTACTTAACAATTCTACAGGATCCTTAATGCTCATTGTGTATGAATGGTATTTCTCGACAATTCTATTTAAGATGATCTCGTGTACGACGTTTCTGTCGTGCTCGAGCTCATCACTTGACATCACGGTACATTTCAACTTGTCGAATACATAAAACAGCTTTCCGATTTCAGCTCTGCACACAGGAAGTCCTCGAACGATGCATATTCTGAATTACTTTTCAGCCTGTATGTACGTGAGATGTTCACTTGTTTCAACTTTGAGTCATTCATGCTTGAGATACATGTAGAACTGCTCAGCTGCTTTGTGCTAATTCTATTTTGACAGAATGCATTTATACGTGACACAGGATATATTACTTTTCTACTTACATCGGGGTTTACTTTGGGATCACTTGCATCGAGTCCCACTCTCTCGCCTACCTGTCGGCGCCAGTCCTTGATGGGCGATGAAGTACTGTCCCGTTCACCCATGTCGAACAGGTACCGAAGGCCTCTTCGTTCCCACTCGTCATCATCTTGGGAGTTGTCTCCTCTGGGCAGCATTGTCGACGAGATTGGTGCCTGTAGTATCTGCTCTCAAACCCGCGGTATCGCACAAGTCGTTGAGAGGCTGGTCCTCGTCCATGGGTGTTGTAGATTGCGTAATTTTGACCCTCTTTGACAGCCCAACATTGCTGATGATTCGTGGCTGTTTCTTCCTATCAGTGGTGTTGAATGGGTCGAACCTTGGGTCCGAGAATTCCCCTATTGGTTTCTCTGACTCCTGCCTGGACCTTGAGCTTTCAACCACCAGTTTCTTGACCGCTTGTGTGAGAGACTCCAAGTCTTGGTGTATGGCGTTGCTCATTAGCTCCTACCGTATTAGCTGTCTTCACAGTAGCGTTAATGAGCTTCTCCATACCCTTGCACAGCGTGGCTGTCATGTCTTTCTGCGCCTTACTTTTGTTGTTTACGGAGGCATACAGGCTCTCCAACTTGGCGTATGTAGCAGCCATCCCCGAGTCGATACCGTGGCTTGTGGGTCCTCTCAACATTGCCACGTTGTATTCTGCCTGGCCAAGGGAGGAGCAGAGTATGCTGGCCTTTTCAATGGTCAGCAGGTTCTTGTCTGAAACATAAACATAAGCATAAACATAAACATAATAAACATGAGTCTGTTGTTGAGAGGTTACCCGTGCTACCCTCCTGAGGTTTTGTGCACAAACCCCGGGCTAGATAACAGTCGATCGAAGAAGCCACTGTCGTGACCTCACCAACCGGCCTAGTCTCTTTCGGTCCAGACTTATGCCGAAGCAAGTTTCCGGCTTTCCGAGACCCACGGAGCTAGGGGTAGGCTTGGCAGGATTGCAGTGGGGTTCGATTTTATCGTGTTGACGCTGACTGGGCATCTGTACGTGCACACGTACCTAGTCAAACATGACGTGTCAACCACCACAATCCCGCACAGACTATTATGACAAAACATTACATGCACATGTATAACCAAATATACACCTGTCAACATAAGCATTAACGTACGTGTGCTTGTGTGTCACCCAAGCTTGACACTAACTGAGCTGATGTATGAAAAGAAACTTAAACTTATAAACTTGGCTTTATTCAAGGGCAGTTTATTCGGCGCCAATATTCTAACAAAGTTAATGAGGACTTTGCGACCACCATCACAAAAGACCAGCTGACGCGAACGCTCCCGACATGAATGGAATAACACCAGTTATGCTGGCGCATAAGATGGCAATCAGGGAAATAAACTTCGTCATGATCATCTGCTTTTTAAGACACGGTCAGGCTATCGATTTTGATTACCAGGATAAAATGGGCAATACAGCGCTTCATTGGGCTTTCAAGCTTGGAGACGTATACAGCATGAACTACTGATAGAGTTGTGAGCAAGTGTTGACTCCAATAATGGTGTCACACTACCAACGCACTTCATGTATGTTCCAATAAATATTATAAATAATAATAGTAATAATAGTTTACCGACACCGAAGTAATGCCGAGGGCATAGTACCGAAGTAATGCCGAGGGTCGCTCGACAATTAACAGTCCAACTCACCGCAGCTTCAAATGTCCTCGTGTTCGCAGTGAATTAAGTCGTGAAGCCGCTGCCTCGTGGTCACCTATGCTATCGCGAATCTCCGCAGTGTAACTGCCCGTTGCTATTTAACTGTAATACTCCTTCTACAACTAAATTTAGCAACCTCAATCTCACAACTCTATCACTAACAATAATGAATACTTAACAATAACAACTAACAACTTCCTCTCTTTACTATCCAATATCAGTTGATTCCGTGGCCGCGAATGCTTACTAGTCGACGCGTAGGCAGTCAATGGTGAAAATCGGAGAGGCCGGAAATCTTCTTCAAATTAGGCCTTTTTTCACCTAAATTCAGCCCACGCACACTTGTTGCTCTTTTTGTTACCTTGATCCTGAATGGCCTTGATTTTCTTTATATGCGGAAATCAAGGCTACGATGGCGGTGATATGAGTCGCTAATGTTGATTGGTTCGTTGCGCGATTGCCGCCCTGTATGCGAGATACGGGTAATACAAATCGGTAATTATACACGTGCGGCAACCCGGCGTATATATCTATAGCGGGCGCTTTGACTTTTGTCGCCGCGGAGCCCTGTCAGTTGGTATAGGCAGCATGCGAGCGTTGACTTAACTGCATGGCTTCAAGCGGCTCGCTGCCGGGCGTCTGTTCGAGGTTCTACTCGGCTGTCAACTAGCTGTGTATGTATCTCTCTATCTCACGGTTAAAGTCCGGTGTTGTACCTCGAGGACGCTATTGGCCGCAGCCCGTACTCTCTCCTTCTACGATTGTATGTGTTGGGAGAGAGTCGCGTCTCTTGTGGAGCGTGTGTGTGTGTAGCTGCTTAGAAGCGAATCTGTAAAAATGTTTTAAAAATGATGATTAAACTTAGAACAAAACATTTTAATACTAATAAACTATGTTTAATGATTTCTTACTTCTTTAGATATACCAGCCACGTCAAATTGTAACTGTCCTCGTAAAGGAGTCTCGAGCGAAAATCTGCCCACTCGGAGAAATCGCTCTATATGTGTATCATCGTTTAAGTCCAGGTATGCCCATGCACGCTGAGCAAGGAGTAGCTTCCACCTGTATATCTCACGCAGCCTTAAATGTTAAATGGGACTTGGTGAGTGTCATGTGCCGTTGGCCCGATCTATTACCGGCACGTCGTACAGGCAAATCTAATTTCAAATCTAATTTCATAATTTCATTTCACCTTTAAGTCGGTGGCCACCGCTCTGCTATGACTCCTTGAACCGTCCTCAGTGAATCCTGTTTTGTGCTCCCTTGGGGTCGAGTAGTGGGGATGCTGTCTGTTCAATCGAAAACGTTGCATGCTAGTGCTATATATACGTCACAACTAGCTTAATTCTTTAACCGTTACAACTCAAAAAATTTGCGCCTTTCTTCCTACGCGTTTGACCTTCGTTGGGATTTAATATCAAGAAAATAAACTCTTGTACAGGTACAAACACGCAGCTGCATGAAAATAAAGAGGCCCAATATGCAGTGCACCGTCACACTCATTCAAACACAAGCACCTCTTAACGACGTAACGATCTCCCTTGCAGCGGACGCTAATCCCCATGCTAGTGCCATAAACGTTTAGCACCCAGTACCGTTGCTCATATGCACACTTGGGCCTTAACGACCAGAGATCTCGGAAAGTTAAGGCAGGTTTGCGATGGATTTGCCCTATTTATTCAATAATTTTTATTTCATACAAAAAATAATCTTTATTGTTCAAACTTTTTACATATTAAAATACACATTTTGAAGATATAAAAATTTTTTTTTTTACGGATTTTTCTTGACAAAATGGCCGCCTCAAAATTGTTCTTTTGTTTGACTGTCGACACGATATCTCACCAACGGATCATCTGAAATCAAAAAACTAAAAAGATTCTTAAAACTTAGTTTTGGCTATTGCATAGACTAGGATATGTCATTTTTACCGGAAAAAAACAGAATGGCGGACTTTAGAATTTTTTGGCTCTTTTTTTGCAACATAAATTGTTTATAACTTTTTGAAAAATGTATTGATCGTTATAATCCTAGATCATACAAAAAGAACATATGTCAGGAGTAATCTGTTCAAATTTTAACTGAATCGGTGCAGTAGTTTTTTTTAAATCGTGTCGATAGAGTTGAAAAGTGTTGTTTCGAGAAAAACGCGTTCAAAGTTTTTTTTTATGAAAATTTGAGAAAAAAAGGGTCTTACACTTAATCAGCGATGCCAGCTCCATATATAACTCCTTCAGCTTCCTCGTAAGTATCATTTTCTCGTATTCTAGCGTTTCTGCGGGCCACCCTGCTTTCTTTTAAAGCCTGAGAAGCAACCCGTTCGGCTTTCCGCACGCGAGTTGCATTGACTTTCTCAGCGTATTTTTGAGCCTCTCTGCCTATTGTTACGCCCATAACACTCATTATTTTTAATACTGTACTGAAGCCTTCATTAAAGTGCATGCTGCTGTATAAGCTGCTATTTCAACGATTTTTTTCCCACAAAAAGTGTGTTTTGGAGCCATGGCCCAAACACAAGAATTAAAACTTTCATTATTGTTCTGAGTGTTTGCGCCAGTGCATCTTTCTAATAAATCGTCACTAGTGAAGTCTTCATAAATTGGTTTAAGTACTGCTTGAGTATCGTTGTCAAAAGCGGGGGGATGCTTAAAAGTACTCAGTTTATTCTGTGCTGCTGCTAAACGATACTTACACCAAGAATCGTCTGGGCAGTATTGGTGCTGTGGATTGTCGTCGGTCGAGCTTCTATGGTAGAATGTGGCCCAAATAGCTTTTTTCATTTCTTCGGGTGAGACAGGATGATTCAGAACAGCAATGCCATAAAAAGCGGATAATTCGGACATAACTTTACCAGTTAAAGCCAAAGTTTTCGGAGTATCGGCTTTTTTTTTGGATGTCGATTTTTTCGCAAGGCCGCTTCTTCTATAGCTTTTTTAGTTTTTTTTAACTGAGTTAACTGCTTCTTAGCCTCTTTGGCTCTCCAAAACATACTTTGTTTCACGTGTAAAACGCATTCTTTCTTCTTTACAAGTACTTCGTCTCCATAAGGTTTTTCATCGATTACATTTTTGAAGGTTTTGGTGTCACTGTCACCTATATAATATTCATAAATAGCTTTATAAAGTTCAATGGATCTTTTGAACATGTCCAGAATTCCATTCGATTCCATCATTCCAGAACTACCTTCATGATTAGCTGTGCAATCTTGTTCATGATCTTCAAACCAAGCTTCAAATTCAGGAGTATTATGGTCACCATCGTAGGTTTCACACGCTCTGCAAAACTTTGACTTCACTTCGAGATCTAAAACTTTATTTGTATATTTGCCTATCAAACTGACTAAGCCAAGTAACGACGAAAAACCTCTTTTTGGCCATGAACCATCTCCGGAGACTGTGAGCCGAATTTCAATCTTGCCAGCTACCGCGTATGCTTTTTTCTCCTCATTTACAGCTTTTTTAAAAGCTAATAATGCTACTGATTTGGCTGCTATGTGAATGTGATTAACAATATCATAATATCCATTTTCACTAAATCCAGTACACAAATCCATCAATCCACAAAAATGATTCAGACCCTGAATACCTATGCCAAGAAGCCTCATTACGAAAGCAAATCTTCTGTTTATTTCGTAACCAGAGCTAATTTTTGGACCGATGGAATGCGAACGTCATTTTCACATTTACACGCCACATTTAAATCAAAGCCTAAACCTTTCTGATTCAATTTCGAAAAACGCACTTCACTTTTGCATGTTTTGCAAATCACAATGTTCTGTAAGGCCAAGAATACACTATAAGAGACTATACAGTATAGCATAGTTGGATCGACTGCAACTTGAAAATCAGGATCACCATTATGAATTTTTTTTGCAGAAGTACTAGTTAAACTTGAATCAGCATCAGAAGTATGACGATTCCCGTGAAACGAGCGTTTTCTTGATCGGCCTGGCTTATTTTCGTTCTCTCTGCTGCCCTTTCGATCACACATAGTAAAAATACTACTTTTTCACAACGGTTCAATTTCACAACGACGCGACGCTTGGGATGACTGAGCGGGCACTGAATTAGGTAAATGGCCGCCAAACCTGCTATTTACGAAGGGAGATAGGAGCAGGACTAAGATTAAAGATGGAGAGGGGGGCAGCGGCAGCGCAACGCCGGCCGCTGCAGGAGCAGCCGAGCGCGCGCGCTCAAACGCGGTAGGTGCTGCCTCTTTTCTGCCTGTTTCCGGCCGTAGGAACTAATTGTATGAGTTTTAAAATATTTCTAGATACGAGTAGTATTGCTATCGAATAATGAAATAAAAAAAAAATGATTTTTCCAAAAAAATCCACCGCAAACCTGCCTTAAACGAGCACGACATGTGCGCCCGAAGGTACACTTCGGTCTTCCAGATAAATCGTGTCACGGACACACTTCTGCCAATAACCAAGGCTAGGGCGGGGGCGAAGATACAGTCCTATTGGCTCCCCCTTCCCTACTCCCCTCTCCGGTCAGCTACGCCACGTCACCCCTTGTGCAGCATCGTCAAGTGTGGCATCGGGGTCAGTTCAAGGTCGTCAGTATGACAGAGAGCATTCTACATGTTACGAATTCTTTTCCGTCGCTGATCTCTTGTTCGCGAATAAAACCGATTTATTTGTACACATTACTTTGACGTTCGGTTCACAATTCTCTTTTATGCGTTATAAGCGCGGGCATCGCGTTACATTACGACGCAACGTCGTACACTGCCTCCAGAAGGTCCAGTTTTATACACTATACAGATTGCGACGCAACGTCGTACACTGCCTCCGGGAGGTCCAGTTTTTTTATACGCTATACAGAGCTACAATACTGTACCTGCAGGTCGTGCAACGCGACTCTGTTCAAATCAACACACATATCGCGGTCGTGCCATACGACCCGAAGAGAATCAATCCCACAGTGGATTTTATCTGTTACGCACACAAATACGCGTGAACACATATACATATATACATATAAGACTTACACCTTCAATATTTTTCATTAACTTTTATTTCTCCCACAGCTAGTATTTTATTTTTTCGAGAGAAGTTTTATGCCGCAAGGCTTTCCTCTCTCTGACTCCAATAAATTTACATCATTTGTGGCTCATAAATCGAGTTTATTCATTTAAATTTACCTTTCCTTGTCTTACGTTAAAACGTTTTAAATATCGGGTATTTTCCATGTTGGAAAATTCTCGAACTACAAAACACTGTCTCTTGGGGGTGCCCGTTTGATCTACCTCTGTTCCCTCCCTCTCGCCTCGTCTTTAGATCTGCCCCCGTTGGCAGCTTCCTGTTCTTGTGCTTGTTTCTTTTTCTGGTCTTGCCGACCTCTTGGTCAGCTGCCCATCCCGTTTTACCTTCGTTGGCAGCGCCCCCGGCATTTGTCGCTAGGGTGACCGACCGCTGCAGCCGCTCAGGTGCTATACTTTTCTACCTTACCAGTATTTGCCGTCGTTTTTACGACGTCAGCCGCCTGGTGTGCATACCTGTGACCGCCCATGTAGGTGGGGGTGGAGATAGGGGGCTAAGGTTGTTCTAGCGCTTTTGTAACATAATTCTTTTTGATTCATCCTCACGCCCCCCCCCCTTTTACCCATCAAGGCCCTATCCGGTCATCAACCGGCACGGGCTAGATTGGGGGGGGGAGGGGCGTCGACTGACAGGGCAGCTAGGTCGTGTTGGTTAAACCGACCCGGGCCCCTGTACTACCCGGCTTTGAATAAAACGACAACAAAGCAATGCGTATGGAGCTACAGTTTTTGCCATAAGAATCAAACTAATAATGATTTATTTATCTAATACCAAACGGGAATATGAAAATTAACTCCTTAGCTATAATATTACCGCATTAATTGTTTGATTGCATCAAATTTAAAGGTAATATTATCAATTAGAATTTTTAGCTTAAACGGCTAATCGCAAACGACTATCCAAATTTTCTTTTTTAATATTAAAAGTAAATTTTACACTTTGCGATCATTCTTAACATAACTAAATTAAAAAAGAAGTAAATGGAAAATTGGATATTACGAACCTCTTTGCCTGAGTGGGAGGTAGTATTGATTTTGTCCCGCTCCTGAAATTCTTAATGAACGGCTGGTAATGCCTGTTTCTCCATTTCCTTTGCATACATGAAAAAGACCCTATTCACACACTTATTAAAAAAACACGATGCGTATGACGGGTGGAAAAGATTTTTTCGGACTCGGATGATGATTTGAGCACTTGTGTTCGTCTCGGACGCCTTCGGCGCCCTCGACTCCCACTTGTGCTCAATCATCATCCTCGCTTTGAAAAAGACAATTTTCCCCCCTGGTTGCACAATGTACTATTTTTCAACTTGGTAACCACTTGGGACTTAAAGGGTTAAGGGCCAATTGGCACAAACTACGGGTACTGGGATTCATTTTTGGGTACTAGAAAGCACCCCCTCCCACCTCCCCCAAAGCCTCATCGAAAATCGTTTCCCAAGGGTGGGACACACTCATTGTAAGTCCGAAAATCACGTTTGATACTAAGTTCGAAAATCGTATCAGAGACTAATTGAGTCCCAAAACCAGACTGCGTGAATGCATGCGTGTGCATGTTTGTGTATGTGTGTGTAACTCATCTGGGCTCAGACACCGCTGAATATAATCTAATCAATCTGTGTGCAAAAATTTAATTTTTAGTTAACATTTAAACATAAAGTTTTTTTATGGCTCATGATAACTGAAGTAAAACAGCAAGAATTTTGATGGAAATTTACAGAAGTGTAGCTCTTTGGTATCTCTTGACTGATTTCTTTGCTCAGATTATAAGGACTGCCGTCAGGAATTTTTGTAGAAAGAAGATTTGTGAGGAGTAGAGTGGGAATGGGTGCACAGTCGGTCTTCCTACTGTCCAAGCTCCGTACACTCCCTACACTACACCGTCGAACTATACTAATGACTTTTCAATAAATAATGAAAAAAAAGAAAAAATAACGGTAATAGGGCTAATATCACATTCAGGTTAGAACAATCATATGAGAAGGATTAACTAGGTTTGAGTAAGCTAAGTGCCAATGAATCAACAGCGATTTTTTAATTTATTTAAAGAGTCAGCTGAGATCTCAGGTGAGATATTATCTTAAAACTTTAATGTCAATGGTCACCTGAGATTTTAGCACGAGATTTCACCTGAGATCTCACCTGAAATTTTTTAGTTAGGTTATTAGTTTTATTGCTATAATTACTTTCGTAAAATTTGTATTTAATTATAAGTAACTTAGTTATCCATACTTCGCAAAACAGCAAAGAACGAAATGGCATTCGTGACCATCTGCAAAGGAAATTAAGATTATCTTTATTGCATTTATATACTTTAAAAATAGGTTATACCTTTACGGAAAAAACACTCAAAATACACTATAAATAACACTAAATTGATTAACGTTTAAACTTACAATAAAAGATTACTTAACCCTTTCAGTTACCTTATCCTTTCTGAAGAATATTATCATTAAAAAAATTATCGTTTTAAACTGGACAAAAATGTTTAAATCATTTATTCAAAAAAAATTTCTATTTTAAAAAATCTGTTCTTTATATTCTTTATTTGGTTTTCATTATTAGCAAATTAATAGTATTTTCTTCAGTAATTAGTAAATCAAATACAATATGACTTATTGTTTCTAACTTGGTAAGGCGTGCTATTCATCCTAAATGTTCAAAACGCATTAAACAGTAATAATTGGAGCCTCGACCGATGAGCAGAATCTGCCGTTGAGCAGAACAGTGCGGCCGGGGAGCGCAGCTGATCAGCACAGGAGAGGCAGGCGTGAGTGTTAGTCGGAGAAGTGTCTTACTTGGGTATGGTAGCCGATAGCGAGGTCTAGGTAGTAAGTTCCGTAGTTTTTGGTGTCTAGGTGGTTATGGTGTAAGATGACGAGGTCTAGGTCATACGCTCCGTAGTTTTTGGTATCTAGATGTCCGTGCTGATCGGAAAAAGTGTTTAATTGGTTGAGGTAGCCAATGCCGAGGTCTAGGTAGTCTCTTCATAGTTTTTAACTAGTTTGTGGATCAAAATTACAGAAACTATGGTGCGCACTACCTAAACCTCGACATCGGCCAGTATAACTACATAGACACCTTCTTCGATCAGTACGTATGCATATTCACCAAAAACTACGGAGCGCACTACCTAGACCTCGTCATCGGACACCATAATCACCTGGACACCTTCTCCGACCAGCAAGTACACCTAGACACCAAAAACTACGGAGCGCACAACCTCGACTTTGTCATTGGCTACCATCACCATGTAGACATCTTCTCCAACCAGCACGCACAGCTCTCCTCTTCCGCGTTGATTAGCTGCGCTCCTCCCCCCGCGACGTTCTACTCAACGGTCGATTATGATCATCGGCCGAGGCCCGGCCACGCGTTTAAATCGGTCTACAGAGCACTGCCAACACAGCACACAATGTTACAGCAAGGTTTCAGTAAGGTTTTATGCAAGCTTTTCAAAATGTTGTTATATCCGTTCTAAGTACATGCAAAAATATTTCATAAAACATTTTGGGTATGTTTCTCAAAAAATTACTAGTGATACATTTTTAAAATGTTATAGAAACATTTTATAGTAGGTTCCCACACAGCATAAAATATTTCTGAAATATTTCTGAAATATTTGTTATTCAGATTTAATATTTTTTAAATAAATGAAAGGTTTCTGAAAGATTCCGTAAATGTTGCATGAAATATTTCATGAAATATTTCATTTTACTTATTCCTTAAAAAATATTATTATGCGTTTAAGAGACACAACCCGTAAGCTCCATTTTTACATTACTACAATATTCCATAAAAAATTGATAAAACCTTTTAGAAATATTTCTTATACGACTTGTAGTACATTGATTTATTATTATTATTATTATTTAACATTATTAGATAAGAAATAAATTATATGACTCCATCGATCACTCAGAACAATCCTTTTTTTAAAGATACTCCCCGCATCATGGCATAAACTTAAACGAATAAATCATGGACAGCGTCGTGAACTATGGACAAGCATAATTGTATGCTATAATGGCACCTTGAAACAAGTAGACACATGACTACTAGAATTGGCCCTGAAGGCCGGTAGTACGTACCGATTTATTCGTTTAAGTTTATGCCATGATGAGGGGAGTATCTTTATTGTTCTGAGTGATCAATGGAGTCATATAATTTATTTATGTGTTACCTTGGAACAATAGATTCACACCTATAATATTATTAGATAATATCCCAAGTAAAAATAAACCTAAGGCTAAGATCCGGGCCGGGTTAGGTGGCCGTATGTCCTGGCCCGGCCCTGACGTGGGAGCCTGTCGCGGGACGGGCCGGGTCTGTAACGCTTTTCTGGCGAGTCCCGGATGAGTTGCCCTTAGCTTGGCCGTAGGACCGTCCATCGACAGGGCTTGTACAGGACATGGCCCGGGTTATGTGTATGTTCTGAAATGGGTTCTAACATTGTAATACTGCAAAACTTCCATCACAGGATACAAAAGAAACTTAATATTCTTCAAAAAGTATGTAGATACTTATTTCGCGTGTGTAATATGTATAACTATATTAATATTAACATGTTTGTACGTAAACATAGTTTAAAAAGAGAGATAACGTTGCCGTATACTGTATACTGTTTACGATTTAAACTGAAAAATGTTAAAATAATTTTAGAGAATTAAAATTAAAATAACTCCAAGAAAATTCAATTGGAAAAATTAAACGAAATATTTGTGAAAGTGTTTATTAGTAAATAAAAATTCTTTCAGCAGTATTAATTTCAAGCTGTGTTATATAAAGAAATACAAGAGAAATTAATGTGCATTTTTAAAGGTGGATCTTAATGATTTCTCATGCCTTATGAAATTACACATTGAAATTACGGCTAAATATAATTGTTTGTACACTTATATTAATTTAGGTAAATAATTATACACAGATGTGATGGTTTTGTAACTATGCGTATCCGATCAGCATGCACGACTGAAGGTCGTGCTTTCTTTTATTTTGAATTTTATATCATGAAACAACCCAATTAAGAGCATTGAAGGTAGAACGTACAAATTGTTTCTTTTTCTATTTATGAAAAAACGTGGACGAATCAGTATTTGATTTAGAAAATCAATCTAACCACTCAATGCTTAAATAAATTTTTTTTTTGTTTTGGCAATTAAAATTTTTTTGCGTAAAATACGGCGTTATTAATATGTTAAGATAGATGTAGCATTTAGTTGTCGCTGCTTTTTATATCCAATAAAAATCATTGAGAAAATAAAAATAAAGATTTTAATACTACTGTTTATTTACCATAAATCACAGAAGAAATATTTTATGAATCGAATTGAAACTTTAAGAAGATCTCCAAAACATATCTTGGGCTCAATGCAGTTAATATCAAGAATAAAAAGTTTAGATTAATATCTTATTAATATTGCCCATCGTATCGCTTTTTTGCAATATTTTATAAATTCTGTAATAGAAAGAATATTTAGTTTTAACTTTTCTATTTTCGGTTGTACGATTCATACAAAATTTCTCTTATACGGTAAATGAGCGATAACGGAAAAGTATATACTTTTCTATTTTGAATGAATAATTGACCAACAATTCGAAATAAATTAGATCTACACCTCTTAACATATTTAACACAAAATACTTTGAACTGCCTTTGTTAAAAAACAAAAATTTAGTTAGGCTCGGAATGTTTATTGTTCATTTTCTAAATTATCTAATTATTTGGAAGATCCCAGGAATATAAACAAATATGTGCATCTATATTCGACAGAAATACTTACTTAGAGATTCATATTTTACCAGCTCCAAATAGTTATAATTTTTTTCACGCTGTGACGGCCATTTTTAAAAAATTATACTCGCTTTCAGTAAAACGTTATTATATTATATTATCATATTATATTATATTCATTATAGAAAAGTAAAATTAATATATATTAGGAATTAACTTAATTTAACTATATCTGCATTTTCTGTTTGGTCAGTATTAACTTTTAAAAAATGTGACACAAAAAATAGAATTAGTATATTGTGCAACAAGGGGGGGGGGGGTAGGCTATGTATAGCGAGGGTAGGATAGTTTTGCACGGGTCGGAGTAGAGTGCTAAAATCATCCCCCGAGATAGAGATTGCCTCCCCCCCCCCCACCCCCCGTTACACTTCGAATTTTTTTTTAATATGTGCATATAGGCTCTTTTTTATGTGTGAATGCCATGATCAAAAATCATTCTCGAAACATTTCAGTAACATTTCATGGTATACTTTACCAAAAGATTTTATAACAATTCATGTAACATTTTCAAAAATGTTGAATAAAAGTTTTGAAAATATTTTCTTAAATTCTCGAAAAAACATTTCTGAAGTTTTTTCTGAAACGTTTTTGTTATATTTTTATAAACATTTCATGAAATATTTCTGCAAGGTTTTGTAAATATTTCATAATATTAGTTCAGAAAGGCTTTGGCAAAATTTGTATAATGTTTACACAAAATTACAGTAAGCTTACTTAAAAATGTTTCTTGAAACATTTCTAAAATTTCACTGAAACATTGTGTGCTGTATGGGTGCAAACAGTGTAGTTTAGCGTGCGACTCTCGGTCTTTCGTTTGGGGCATATAGGTACTGCCCCTTTTCGGGTATCATAAGCGCACGTCCGGTGTACACGGTACTCGGAATGTGAGGGAAGCTGATACCCTTTGAGCTACCCTCACACTCCGAGTAGCGCGTGCATCGTACGTGTAACATGCGCTTGTGCTACCCGAAAGGATCCAGTATATACCTCAAATGAAAGAGCAGGAGTAGCATTCCGTTTGTAGTTGCACGTACGCTAATGAGACTGAAGTTAGCAGCCGCGTGCCAGCAGCCAGTTTGTAAGCGCGCTCCCAAAGCAGCGGATCTCAGCCGCTAACGCTATTGCCAAAGTAACTCGCTTGAAAGCCTCCCATTTATTTAAAACAACGCACAGCGCTTAGAAAAGTTATAATAAATAAAAAACTTATAATAAATAAAGATTATTAATATTAAAGTACTATAACATCATCTAACAAGCTTCAAAAGACTCTTGTAAACCTGCAAATACGGAATATTCGCTTTACGCGCGTTTATATCTTTAACAGCAGATAGTTTAAAACCCAATCCTATGCATGCGCCTAAACATCAAGAATATGTTTATAATAATATATAAAACATATCTGTAAAGTTTCAGATAATGCACAGGCCCAAATTTTCAGTGAGAAGTATCGAAAGACCCAAATTTCCAGTAGCAGCCAACTCGTTTTTCGCGGCTTTGTGACTTGCATAGCCTGTAGTAGCTAAAGTAAACCTGTGGATTCTCTTAAACTATTACGCTATGTTTCTTATAATTCGGAATAGATATTTGTGTATTTTCAGAAAATGCCCAGGCCCATATACCGAATGAGAAATGTTCGAAGTCCCCAATGTTGGGCAGCAGCCGGCCCGGCCCACACGTAATTTTTTAACTTATCTATACGATAAAAACAAATTGAAGATTGTGCATTCTCTTAAACTTCGAGTATATTTTTCCAATGATGTAAAAAACATATTAGTGAAGTTTCAAAAAATGCATTGGGGATTTCGAACATTTCTCATTTGGTATTTGGGCCTGTGTATTTTCTGAAAATGCACAAATATCTTTTCCGAATTATGAGAAACATATCGTGAAAGTTTAAGAGAATCCACAGGTTTACGTTAGCTACTATAGGCTATGTAAGTCATAAATTCGTGAAAAACGAGTTGGCTGCTACTGAATATTTGGGCCTTTCGATACTTCTCGCTGAAAATTTGGGCCTGTGCATTTTCTGAAACTTTACAGATATGTTTTATATATTATTATAAACATATTCTTGATGTTTAGGCGCATGCACAGGATTTGGTTTTAAACTATCTGCTGTTAAAGATATAAACGCGCGTAAAGCGAATATTCCGTATTTGCAGGTTTTCAAGAGTCTTTTGCAGTTTATTAGATGATGTTATAGTACTTTAATAGTAATAATCCTTATTTATTATAAGTTTTCTAAGCGCTGTGCATTATTTTAAACAATAGGAAGTGAGAGAGCGCTGACGAACTGGCTGCTGGCTCGCGACTGATAACTTCAGTCTCATCGTACGCTAAATTGTTTTAGTAAGTTCTTCGAGTTAGAGAGATTCAAGTTAGAAATAGTCCACTGAATATGAGTATGGTTACTCTATGAACTGGAATGAGACATTTGCAGTAAATTTTCGCATTCGCAATATGGCAGATATTAGAAATTGAAGGTATGAAAGATTGCATTTTTTTCACACATTTGATATTCAAAAGTTGAGAAAATATCAACCTATTTACTTGATTTTCGATCGTACAATAGTCTTTCATTTTCAGAATAACATATTAAAATTTCAGACTATATGGTCAAGTAGTATTTTGGTTAATTATTGATCGCATTACGTAAGAAATATATGCTGTTTATATCAAATTAGAGAATTTTTTCCGTAAGATTACGACCGAGTATATTTATTGATTTTCGAAGGATATGTATTGTACGTACATCTTTGAAAGTTTCAAGTGATAGTGGGATGATTCCGCCGGCGGTCATTTGAACAGGGCGCTTGGCCCTAAGCATCATGCAGAACAGGGCGCGATTGGCCTCGCGCTCGTACTGTGGGTGCTCCAAGGACGCACTGTATGCCGCATCAACGATCGATTCGCTCTTTAGTGAACATTTATAATTTCAATGAGATAATTATAATGATAATTGATAAAAACGTTACCAAAAGAGTAAATCACTTGAAATGAAATGTACCTGAATTTTAATGTTTAGAAGCATCTTAAAAGGTTAAACTTCGGAAAGTGTACTTCTTTTCTTTTTATTGAATACAATTCTTGATTCATTACTAATCAATATTTATTTTTATTTTTTACTCTTATCAGCTTATTTATAAATACAAAAGTGCGCGAATCAGTTAAGGTGGCTCCTTGGTGTTTCTTCATGATTTAGACAAATTTGTCTATTAACTTTCTTTCCATGAATACTATTCACTTTTTCATCTGTTTAACATTGGAAACAATTTAGTTTATTCGATAATACTGTTGTATGTATAAAACAAAATTTGTTAATTAAAAGTTTATTGAGAGTCATAGGCACCATTCGATGAATGGTCTTAACAAAGTGCTGAATTTGGACACAAATTGATCCTTGAACACACAAAAATTAAAAAAATTATTGAAACTTTGAGAGTATATTCTTTAACTTATTTTCAACAAAAATTCGCTCGCTTTTGTATTAAGTTATACTTTGAATTCTATTTATAATACAATTTTTAATAAAATAACGGTATTTATATAGCAATTTTGAAACAACTCACATATATATTTTTCAAAGCTATAGAATAAATATTCAAGTCAAATTAAAAGCGAATATTAGTTATTTCTAGCTTTAAAACATGATATAATTTTCTTAGAAGTGTAATGCAATGTGGTGTACGCGAGGGCTATTTTGAATATAGCCCATATTCACTTAAAAATAACACATTATGCTGAATAACTTTGAATATATAGGCAAAAAAAACCTGAAAATTGCTATGTGACTTCATATAACAATAACAAATATTACATATACATCCCAGATTTTTAAAATTTAATACCGAGATTTTAGAAATTTTATCAGGAAGCCTCCTTAGTTTAAAATTCTTATTGCTGGTATTGAAACCTGAATAGATAAAAAAAAATCAAGTGAAAAACGCATAAATAATTAATTATATTATTATGAGTGGATTATAATTAGGCAAGATGTTTTTAACACACGTACCGGCATTTATTCATCTATTTTTTTATTTGATATTGTAAAGAAATATCATGCCTAATTATAATCATAATATGTTTAATAGTTTATGCATTTTTCACATGATGTCATTATTTATTAAACCTATTCGGATTACAGTATCAGCAATAAGAATTTTAGACTTACCTGATTTATGCAGTTTTAGATTTATAAATATACTGACATAAATAACAAAATAGAAGATAAATATTGTCTAGTAATGAATGAAGAAGGTTATTTAGGAAAAAAGAACATTATACTATTATATAAGTAAAATACTGTTATGTTCCGATTTATACCTATGTATGTGTGAGCGTGCAAATGTAAGAGGTGAGTGAATGCGGAGTGTTGGCAGCACTAGAGAGTTGAAAAGAAGGATTCGCGGCACGGCGGCAAACGATGGCGTCGATGACGATAGACCTTGGAGGAACGCGAGAGCGAGCGGACGTCAAACGAAGCGAGAGAACCTAGAACCGAGCGTGTTCTCGAGGAAAGGGTTTGTCCAGGATTAGAAAACTCTCAACCGAACCAGCCTAATTAGAGTAAAGTTTTGGTTGGTCACGTAGGTCGTAGCTGTGCGAGCGAAAAGGCAAGTGTGTTGTGATAGCAGAATAACTCGAACTCGATTGTGTCGTTTGATTAGTGCGCGAAGAAGCGTGAACTCTAGCTGTCATTAAAACCGTGTATGAAAGCCTTTTAATTAAACGTTACGATTTATTCTAACTGAAGTGTTATTATTTGTTTATTTCTAACAATACATAAACAAAAAATATTTTGTATTATTAATTAATATTTTGTAAATAATGATGCGGGTATTGTATCTACACCTGAAACTATATTACATAAAATGAATATAATTACAGAAGAAAGTGATCTTATAGTAAGTAAAAAATATGATGTTTATAATACATTTTATTTTGTTTGTTAAATTTAGTTTGTTAATTTTAACATAAATAGATACATAGATAGATAGATAGATATAAGTTTTACAAAGAGAGAGAGAGTGAGAGAGAGAGCGAGAGAGAGCCAGATAGAGAGAGAGAGAGAGAGAGAGAGAGTGAGAGAGAGCGAGAGAGAGAGAGAGAGAGAGATTATTATATCTTGTTGATTATATTGACTAAGGGAATTTCCGTGTGTGCGTACGACTGACGAGGATTTGCTTCATAAAACGGACTGATTAATATGTACGACTTAATCTTAAAATTAGTAATGAATGTGTGAGATGGTATGCATGGAATCGTGTTTACTTATATTGAAGGGCAACGACTAAGTTATCAAATATATTACATTTCATTGTGTTATATGCGACGACATTAACATTTATTCTTGTTTGACTAGAATCTACATTCTTTAATAATTTATATTGAATAGTTTAAGTCATCAATTAACTTCATAAATCTTTTAACATGAAATTTTTGTCTTTTTATTCTTTTTTTATATATCTAAAATACCAATACACTACAACCTGATATATTTTTATATTAGGTATTCTTAAATAAGTGTTCATTCCAAAGTATGAATATTTTTAAGTTAGGGTATTCATAATGTACACAAAAGTTACAAACATTTGTTAGTTAAGCATGTATGAATATTTTGTTAATAAAAGTACCATACATATTGTAAGAACAAACGTGGAATTGCACGAGTAAGAACAAACAAATTAAAAAAAAAAGTGTTTCTAATTGTTTTAAACATTAATAGCTTTAGTTTTTTGTTTGTATAAACTGCCTTTAATACGTGATCTCATACCAATTATATAAAATATGTTTAAACTTTACAATACGTTATACGATTCGTTTTTATAAAATGTATATAAATAGTATCTATTCGCATATAGATATTACCAATTAATAATAATTGTATTATTGTATACTTATGATTGTGTACGGCTGTGACAGTGCTCACGTGATTATTTTTACTGTATCATGGTTTTAAAGGACATTCGTCGTGAGAACCAAAGATGTATCGAAATAAATCTTCTGCTATATATAAATAGTATATGGGCAAATTCAACAAACTTTTGACTTTTGAGAATTTTAAAATAATTTTTTATTCTTGAGGCACATGTTGAACAAAATGTTTTCTCTTTTCTTACATAATAAATAACTAAAAATAACTTACGTTACTCATTTTTAACCTACGTCGTAGCTTATGAGTATAAAAAACGAATAATACCAAAATTATTCGTCTATTTAAAATTAACTTCTTCAGCCATACATCTTTATATTAGACTGATTTACGTGCACGTAAATAACAAGAAGAGATATATGTAAGTAACAAGGAGATGTCATAACTTGCAGGAAGCGATTTTCGCTGAGGCTGATTTACTGGATGTGGTTTATGGTACCTAAAAGTGATGATTTTTAAGAACTGAAAATCCTTAAATTTTCGTGCATTTTTCGTCATCATTTTTGATTGCTTATAACTTTGTTTTATAATATTAGTTTTATATAATACGAAGCTTAAATTAAAACTCTCTTGGTCACCTTTTTTTATCTTGTTACATAATTTCTTTAGCAAAAAAAATTGTAAAGTTTTGATACAAAGTATAGGTACATTTTTTTACTGATATAACGCATATTTTGATTACAAAAGGGTATATCTTGACCCCGAGGGTCTATATGAGACGAAACTATGGATACTAGGCATCATCGTTAGATCCTAGAAACTACTTTCTGAAGCCTCAGAGAAAATCACTTCACGCAGGTTGTTACATCTCCTTGGAAGTATCATGGGTTTTTTAGTCGTTGATTACGAATATGAAGTCAGATTTGCAAAATATAAAATGGGCGATCCAATATGGCAGACAAAAATGTTTTTGTCCGACATATTGGATCGCCAATTTTGTATTTAGGAAATCTGACTTCATGTTTGTAATCAGCGGCCCAAAACAATCCTGTCTATGAATTTTTACAAAAATATTTTCTATAATTTTGGAATAATAACATTTTTCTTGAAGAAAATGTTATTTTTATTGCTTCCTCATAGAGGAAGCTTTGTGATGTTAAAAAAAATGTTTTTCTAAAAACATGTTACAAACATGTTTTGAAATACTGGGAATCAAAATACACTATTTTTAGAAAATGTCTGTATGGACGTATGTGTATATGTGTATGTATGGATGTGAACCAACATTACTCTGAATATACACAGTGAAAATTAATGTTCGAGGCTATTTTTTTTTGTTTATTTTTAAGAACAGCGGTTTAAAAAAGTTTTTTTCGTGTTTCAATGCGTTTTTGTTTCTTTTAGCGGTTTTTCGATTGTTGAGTTTTAGTTTTTTGAGTTTTTTGATACCATAGAAATAATATCATCGATTGAGTGATAATGCATTTGAATGAGCATAAAATTACCTATTTTTTTCCATCCGAAATTTTGAATAAGCTATTTCCCTAGTTTAGTTATTCACGAAATTGTCATTTTTTTCAACCGGTTATATCTGTGAAATATAAGAAGGAATATCTATGAAAAAAATTGAGATGATTAGGAATATGGATTAGAATATTCTGTAAAAGTTTTTAGGCTTTATCATTTTCTTTTGAAAAAACAATCGATTTTTATTCAGCTGCGAATACTGGAGTAAATCGGCATAATTTGATCTGAAACTTCCCAAAATGGTAGCTCTTGACTATTTCTTGAACGAATTATTTGCCCAGATCACAGCGACCTGTATATTTCGAGATATTTGAGTATATGTATTTTTAAAATTTCTTTTTTATCGCTTATATCTCGAGAATATCACGGTCATTTTTTACTAAACAGGGCTCATAAAAAGAAATTTAAAAATTCACCACCTCGTTTTTTTAAAACTTTTTTCTTTATTTTACGATTTTCTGAAATCGATAAGGTAAATTATTTTTGTATGTTATACAGCCTCTTGGCATGGCAAGTGTCTATGTAAAGATTATTACCTAAAGTTTTGTAATATTAATGAAAAAATATCTTTGGACAAACCATCAATGAATCAAAAGCAGACCTTTTTTGAAAAAGTAATTAGAAAATGATATAGTAATTTATTATTAATTTATTTGATCAAAGAATTTCATATGGGAACAATTTATAAATTTTGAGGAAGCTAAGCGCCAATATATAAATTGCTTTCTTAATTTAGATAAAAGATATTGCTGAAATAAAAGGGATTAATATTGGCATAGCGCGTTTCTTACACATAAGAATTATACACGTAATTATTGTGCACAATTTAGCATTGGTCAAATTATATATATATATATATATATATATTTGACCAATGCTAAATTGTGCACAATAATTACGTGTACAATTCTTATGTGTAAGAAACGCACTATGCCTTAATATTATTGGTAAAAAATACTATACAGAAAATAAACTAGTTTATCATAATATTTGATAAAAGTATGTATTTGTGTACTTACAATAATCGTTAAATTTATTTTTGAAGGCGTATTATTAGTCTGACTATTTTTTAATCTATCATACTTCTCGTGGAACGCGGTCGAAAATTATAGGTAACTGGATTTTCTTGTTTCGACAATTCATTCGAAAGCAGAGTAAAAGTAGCCTGATTCGAGATCCTCATAGTTTTGTTTACTTTTTCTTATGAAATCTTGTTCAATCTGATACTTTCATTATTTTCTTGAGTCTTTCCATTTCTCTACTTCTTTGATGTTTCTTCTTCATACTTTTTTGTTGCAGTTTTCGACGTTTTGTCCAAAGTATTGTTTCTCGATTTTCATCCATGGCCAACAACAATATTAAAATGAATAAAAGACATTTGTACAAGCACACGGATAAAATTATGCGATATCGCATACTGAGAGAAAGGATTCCTTGTGGCAAATGAATTGTGTACTTGCGGAATCGAATTCTCACGTACTTGCCACAAATGTTGAATTGTTAATAGTTGAGAACTCGAACTTGAGAAAAGTCTATACGAGTAAGATAAACATGTCGAGTACGAAAGGTTATTTGACGATTTTCTAGCATATAATGATGCTTTTCAAGCATTAAGATATAAAAAGATCCTATACGTAGACATAATCGTGGCAAGCGAAAACTTATACTAACATGTAACGGACATATAAACATCTTAGAAATACGAAAAATTCCGTTAACCTTAAAGTCAGGCGGTCAGCCGTTGGCAAGCGACTCAAGTACTCAGTTCTTAACTATTAAGTCGATGCGTTTAATTATTAAGAAATATTCATTTGAACGTATTCAAATCCACAAAACTTAGCAGTTAAGATATATACTTTGCCGCAAAGAACCCTTTCTCTCAGTGCACTGGACGAAATATAATTACGATCTGACATTTCAGCACAAGAAACACAAACATATATTAAATATTTGTCTACCAATGTAGCGCGTTAATGTTTACATATTTATAAGAGATTTAGAATAGTAAGGTATTATTAATATTATAAAAATCCACATTGGATGTCTGTTTCACATACAATAAGGACGGAATGTTTTCTTATCGTTCATTTTTAAGCTTACAGCATAAGATGGAGGATAATTGATCATGTGTGACAGAATAATGGATCAAAAACTATACGAGTGTGAACCAGAAGTATCTTGAAGATAAACCGGAAGTGATTTTTTACACGTGGAAAATAGCTAACTTGAATTATTTGATGTCTGTTTTACTCGAATCCGCGAGAACCCATTTTTATCGTTTATTTTCAAGCTTAAAGCACAAAATGGAGGATAATTGATCATGTGTGACATAATAATGGATCAAAAGCTATGCGGGTAATTTCTTTACACATTCAAATTAGCTAAATTGATTTATTGGATATCAGTTTCACTCGAAATCCACGGGAACAGTTTTCTATCGTTCATTTTTAAGCTTAAATAATAATGGACCAAAAGCATTGCGGATATTAACCGCAAGTATCTCGAAAATAAACCGGAAGTGATCTTGCTTCCGCATAGAGGAAGCTTTTTGATGATGGTAGAAATAAAGTTGTGCTAAAATCATTATAGAAGCATGCTTCAGACATTATGAATCAAAATACACTATTTTTAGAAAATGTTTGTACGAGGTCTGTCCCAAAAGTATCCGACCTACCTCGATTTCTCGGCGCTTGATTTATTCTTCGTCATCCGGGGGGTGGCATCCTTCAAAGTAGTTCCCATTTGATTGAACAAGACGCTCATATAGATGTTTCCACTTATTAAAGCACTCTTGAAAGTCAGACTTCGGAATCGCATTTAATGCATTCGTCGCATTAGTTTCAACAGTCTGTTTATTGTCGAATCGATGTCCTTTAAGCGGCATTTTCAATCGAGGAAACAGCCAAAAGTCGCAGGGAGCTATATAAAGACTGTATGGAGGCTGGCGGAGCTGCGCAACACTGTGTTTCAATAAATACTACTGCACAAGGTTTGATGCGTGCGCTGGAGCATTGTCGTGATGAAGAAGCCAGTCACCGGTTTCCCAAAGTTGCGGTCGTTTTCTCCTGATTGCATTACGTAATCTTTTCAAAACTTCAACGTAGTACTCTTTATTGATTGTCTGGCCTGCAGGGGCATATTCGTGGTTCACAACGCCCTCATAATCGAAAAAAACAATCAACATTGACTTGATGTTGCTTCGACTATGACGAGCTTTTTTCGGACAGATATGCGGCCACTTTTGAACCGCCTATACCACTCTTTTATTTGTGCTTTGCCCATACAGTCATCTTTAAAGGCCTTTTGCAACATTTCAATAGTTTCCGTACAACTTTTACCGAGATTAAAGCAAAATTTTATTGCAAATTCGCTGTTCGGTTCGTTCTGCCATTTTTAGCAATAAGCAAATTGCGACGAACGCAAAAAAGTCGTTGTAAACAAATACACGCTGCGCGGGAACTAAGGCGTTTCATCGGTATCTCAGGCTACTGACGAGAAGGTTAAGAGTTGCTGGTGACGTTCGTACCCTCCAGAGGTCGCCTGAGTCTCTCTGCGCGAAGATATGAACTTAGGTCGGATACTTTTGGGACAGACCTCGTATGTGTGTGTGTGTGTGTGCATGTGCGTATGCGTTTGCGTTTGCATTTGCGTGTGCGTGTGCATGTGCGTGTGCGTGTGCATGTGTGTGTGCGTGCGTGTGTGTCTGCATGTGAAATGTTATATTTTATCATGATATAATATATAGTTGAACAGATATTCATTAAAACAGAAGTTGCACCAAGCACTTCATAGCTGGAAAATTGCTTGATTTTGATCAATCCGCTTTTTGTATCAAAAAAGCTCTATGGAGTCAAGTGTCCATTTGGCGATTTTTTTGTATAATTGTCCTATTACGGATCACCGATTTTTTGTAGTTAGAAGATATTAGCAGTCTATATCAACTTGCGCCAACAAATAATGTTATTCTTTGATACGACTTACGTATTAAATGTTAATGTTTGATATCGTATAAAATTTTTTCAATAAATGTCACACTCCTTTACCGAGTTTTAATTTACTTTCTACACTAAGTAGAATAAAATGTTGTCTACAAATTATTAAAGTTGATCGTTTAAAAAGTTACAGAGGAAAGACTGACAAAATTTAATTTTTTAGAAAACACAGTTACGCTATTAAATTTGTTCAGCACTTGCGTTTTTTTAAAAGGCACATACTTAAACCAAACATTTTTCACTTCTATTAAGCGATATTTAAGCGTAAATATCAGTCTGAGATCATAAAAAACTTCGTTGAAGGCTATATCATACACAGAATGAAAATAATCCTGCTCACTACGCAGCGGAAACTGACGTTTTTGTGAGGTATTTCATTATTTAAACTTTTTTATATGCATTGCCGTGAAACATGACAATATTTAACGTTTAATGCCTTAAACTTAAGAGTAACATGAAAGTCAAAAGTTTGACAGATTTGCCCATATCTATTTTGCGGCTAGTTACAACTCCGCTCGTCAATATAAACCTACTTATACTCCATCAAGAAGATTTGTATATAGTCGCGTACCTCGTTTAGAAGATGTTCAGGAATCCATTGACAAGAGAACAACTGTATTAGATTCATGACTAATATTGGCAAGTATTTGAATGCATTTGGATCATTCTGCGTGCGTGTAAAATGATATTACATTTCGAGAGTTATTTATTTTCTTAAATGAATTTTTACCTCGAGGAGTCTCAATCCTATGAGAGAAATATTGTAAACTGTGCACATGACCTGAACTATGAATAGACTATTCGTAAAATTTTCAATGTTCTGACAAAAACTGAGGAAAGTACTTTATATAAATTCTATATATTTCAAAAGATTACGAACAAAATTAGTAAAAATCTTACTCCATGATTTTCTGATGAAATTTGACGCACTTTAGGACATGATGCGTTGACAATTTATTTGCCCGATCTCCTTTGTACTGAATCATTTTATAGTTGTTGATTATAACATCAGCACTTTGCACTTCATTGTTCATAGACAGCAGTCTATTCTGAATGGACCTCAGGTAACCGCATGCCATCATGATCAAGAAAGGTCCGACAGTCTCGATGGACGTTAACATTACCACGCAGCTCAAGCAGATTATTTCCTGCATAATACATACTATCTCATACCAAGGCTGCTCTTGAACGTCCACGTACCATCTAAAAGCAGTAACTTCAAAAGTAACGCGATTTAGTTTTATGTTTTTACAAGTATCATGATAGCGCTTAATTTTTATTTCATTACTTTTATTAGCTCATTTATAAATAAATTCATCAGTTAAGTTTAAGATTTGTATTGCTGATAATGAGACGGTAGATTTTTATAAGTGCCATCCAAATTAAAAAATTTCATTAATGGTTTGTGTCATACGTGAGAACACTTATCATGAATCTGACTTTAAAAAATTAAAAAATACTAAAAGAATAAGTGGTGTGTTAAATATCTATCCCGTACATCCTGATTTCGACATAACTTCAAATTACGAAGATAATTATTTGAATATAACAGCAAGAAGAATTATAGAAGAAGAAGAATTATAGCTCAAGTCAAACTACATAAAAAAGTTAAAGCGCAAGAAGAGATTGTAAACAATATCTCATTAGATGTTACTAGTAATAACCTTAATAGAAATAATCTAACTATAGCTGGAATAGATGAGGATAACTATACAGTCATGAAACCTGAAATTATACTCTTAAGGCAACTAAATGCTGAAATACGAGACAAGAATGCACTCATACATGAACTTTTGGACAAAACGAAAAATGATCTCGTTAGAAAAGTTGAAAAAGTCGATTTTTTTGCATATTCTTGAAGTAGATCTTAAGAATGTTTTGTACAAATTTCAAGTCAATCGGATGAAAATTGACGAAATTATGCAAGCTTGAACAAACCTTACTCCGAGAGCAGATAGCACGCGGCGTGGAGTGGAGCGGGCGGCAACGCCCTGCGAGCTTAAAAAGTCAGCTATTTAATATATTATAAACATTATTATATTCTTCGGATTGGCCATTATTACTTATTACTTCAAAACCTTCATGCACTTTATGTATAATTATTTCTATTGGCCCGAATGCCCATTCATATGTGGCAAACGAAGACCAAGATCGCGTCGCTATTGCCGAGCGCCGCGCACAATAAAATACAAAAGAGTCCAGAAAATAGCGTAGACAGAATAGAATTGATGCTTTGGAACTAGCTACGGCAGCAGAAGGCTTACTTTATGGGCCTGGAAGCGATGATTCTGCGTAAGTAATAAAAATTGAATAATACTCAACTGATAACTAGATCGAAAGCTTTAAACGCGTTTTTCTCAAAATTTAATTTCATGAAAATGTCCGGTGATAACGATATCTCAAACACCGTGAATATTAAATCTTAAATTTTACCGTCTAAAAACCTTAAAATCTTGATCCTACACGTCACAATAAATCATTATTTTCAATACCATATTATTTATTAAAGGAACTTTGTTCCTCACACGATTCTAGGTGACATGATGAACGAAAATTTGTTTTCGACGGTTATTCGACTCCTTTTGACATGTATTACAAAAGGAGCGAAGCACTTTTCCGTTAAAATTATTTTTTTCGGAGATCCAATCGATTTCTTAAAATTTTCTTTTTATTTTATTATTATTATTTTATATATATATATATATATATATATATATATATATATATATATATATATATATATATATATATATATATATATATATATATATAGTGTATATGTAGATATATACAGTACGTCAACATTTTCTCAGAGTTTTGAACATTTGGATTTTTGGACACGCTCACTTGACATGGGACCACCCATATACGTTAACATATTACAAATACACGTATAAAATACATTATTTACATCGATATCAATATGTTTTCATAACACTTTTTCGTTTAAAAGTCGTAGAAATTACCGAAACATACATATATGCCAATGCTAGCAAAGTGCATAACCACTTAACTGTATCTTCGTGAAATTTGTGCCTGGAATTACCACTTAAGGGGACGCCGGATATCTCTGTCCTTGTCTAATTGAGTTTTCATTCATAATTTTAAGAGAAATCATATTTTTCTTTAAATAATAGTTGTCCCCGCTTCGTTTTATAGTAATCTACATATATGTCCAAGCTGGGTTCATATGATTGTTTTGTTTTCGAGAAAACTTTGACACACTAAAAGGGCCAACTACGTGGAGATTAACCTTTACATACTAAGTTTGTCAAAGTTTTCTCGAAAACAAAACAATCATATGAAACCAGCTTGGACATATAATTAGGTTAATGTAAAACAAATTGGGGACAGCTATTATTTTGTCATTAAACAATTAACTTTGTAAATAAATAACCAAATACGTGTGTAGGATAGTAGGAATCTACTGTCGGTATCCGACGTCTCCGTTCATTCTAAAGTCGTTCATAAAGGGTTTTAACATTCGTTAAAATTAGATATTATACAAATCTATTAATAATTAGCACGTTTTATCCAATCTTTCTTTCGAATATTTTGACTAGTCACCTCTTGAGAGACAATAAGAGACGATAAGGACTCAAGAGGTTAATTTATTATTTTTGTATTTAAAATAATGGGCTTGCCAGTCTCTCGCGAGAGGCTCCGAGCCGGTGGAGCGGGATCCGGAGAGCAGGAGTGTGTGGGGGGGGATAGCGTTGCACTGTGTAGAGCCGTAAAGAGTATCTGTGAGTTCATGGCTTCTCGAGGCTCTGGGGTGCGTGCTACCTCTACTCGCTTCATGCTGCTCTGTGGTCTGTACAAGTCCGCTCGGCCGGCTGGGAGCCACTATCCCCTCTCCTGGGTCTTTTTGAAAGACTTGGGAGAACGCGAGAGGCTTGGTAGATCTATTATAACGATCAGTGCCGAATTACACCGAGACAATGTAACACCTGTCTAAGATAGGCCGGTGTCCGCTTTTTGAGGGCCGTATGGCCATGCACTGTAATTCGCAGTGAATTTGCATTCCAGTAAGTTTGTTAATTAGTGTAAATTTAAAGTAATTTGTTATAATAATTCATAATTGTGTTGTTTATTAAGTTTTTTTAAATTTTTTAGTGGAGTTCCATTGCCCGTGTAAAATGATTTGTAGCCGTTGATCTTAATAAGTCTAATTTAAATTTTATTAAACTAAGGTATGAGTAGTTTTTATTTACAAATTAATGTATTAGAAGTGTAAGATAATTTAGTTCCGAGTATATAGTAAATTGTGTTAATTGTATAGCTATGAAGAGGGGAGTGGAAAAAAACTCCCGAAACGTCGCAAAAGTTTTAATAAAGAAGTTAGTTCCTAGAGATCGATCGAGTCTTATAATTTATTTAGATATTATACATTTTAACAAAATATTGTTTTTGAAAAGGTTTATATCACTTTAACTATTTTTCAAATAATTACTATAGCATTTACAAAAATGAAGCTACGGTGTCTCCGGAATAATAACTTAAGTACATTATCACATGTAACATACACCCACAAAAGCTAATAATAATTTTGAAGCTTGCTTTAAACTGGTTGAACGTTACTTTTTTATTACCTTCTTTATGATAAATTCTTTTTGAATGAAGGAAACCTCTTAAAATGCTCGAAAATACGTTTACCCGAGTTGTAGCGTGTATATATCATTTCTCCGAATAACCACTTAACCGCAGTATTTTATGCTCTTATGTGCATTTCCTCGGGGATGTAACGTGTATTTTTTAACCCTAAGGCTGCAATTAACTTGTTATTTGATACCTTATTTAATAGAAATTGTGTCATCTGAAAACTCTTACATTTCAATCTAGCGCATCGGTGCAAACATCATTAAAACCTCAATATCTCGAAAACCCGAAAAAGTCAGTTTAATGGTTATTCCCGGAAGTCACAGAAACAATTGCATATATAAATTATTACAGAAAGTAATCGTATGTAACGAAATCTGATGTGACTACAAATGTTCTAAAACGATGTGCACGTGATTCGCGCTGCGTAATACATATACTAACCTCATCACCAGAATCCTCCTCTCGGTTCCATTGACTTCGGCGGGTGGTAGTCGCACAAGCTGCGCCGAGATCATGTAAAAAATTACGCCTATAATGCTCGACCAGGCGAAGAAATGAGCCAAATAGCGCACTTTCCTCTCGAATGACTGCACCACCCTTGGCTCCTCTTCACCAGCCAACAACTTCCACAATTCCGCGCAGATGCGCATCAACTGAGCAAGTTCGCGACGCTCGCAAAACATAATGAGAAAGCGGATGCTGATGCCCAGGGCTAATACCATTTCGAAGACGTACTCGATTTCGAGCTTCTTTCGTGCCAACATGCGCCACCCGTCACCCAGGAACATCGTATAATATATCGCATTTATCACGTGGAAGTAGATGGTTACGATACAGGAGAGAATCGAGTAAACGGGCGTAGACTGATCGAACGGCAGGACGCCGATCACCTGGAATAGGTGCCTATAGACCAGAGATACGTCATCGTACGTTGGGACCTTGTTCTTTTTCGTCGTCATTTATGCGGTTTGTTGGTTATATTTGTGCTAGAATATATTGTTGCTAGAGTAAACATTAAAAATTTTAACAATTTTATATATTAAATACTGATTTTTCATACTTTATGGGTGATAATCAAAATTGGTTAAAACGATCCTTTTATAATAAAGTCAGATTAATGGATAGCTGGTGGCCCTACTACCGTGTGGGTGTACGCGAGTGAGAGCGAGTACGTGGCGCAGGAGCCCTTGTCATACCGGCTGCAGATTTGGACAAGAGCTGTTGCTTTCGTACAAGAGGGTCGTGTTCGATTTGAAGAGGTTCAACACTGTCGGCAGCTGGGTTTATTCAGAGATCTGATTAATAAAGTGCAAGAAGTTGGGCTAAAAAAGTGTTCGTTATTTTAGATAGAAGAATCCCCACACCAATGCCTTATCCTCGGAATGTGTATACATACAATGGATCTGTCTCTACATAGTAGTAGATAGGAGCTTCACTCCTACAATGGTTTGTGTATATGAGCAATTTTACAGATAATCGGAAACAACTGGACTCAAAAATTAAAGGAATTTTTTTTTTTATTTAACATTTACCAGACCCAGTTTTTTCGAATGTTTTTGGTGTTCTAAGAACGGAAAGAATAGTGAACAATATCTAGTGCGAAGTTTTCTCTACGGTCACATTACCGTTAAACAATTTATGCATCATGAAGGCTCTTATTGAGTCGTTAATAACTCCTATTAGAGAAACAAAAAATTTTCACAACAGAAAATTAAACTAGACGTTAAGTACATCGGTACTCCGTGAATCAAATGCGTGTTTGTCATTTTTTACTTCCGTGGTAGGCCAAATTTTGTGCGTAAATGGTTGAGTGAGCGTAAAATTTTTTATTGGTTTGCTTATATTAGCTTTCAAAATTGGTGATCAACATTTGGATTTTTGCATTATATTTATGGGATATTAGATATATATTTCTCAAAGTTTCGATGAAATCAGAACAGCAGTTTTCATGAATTTCATGATTGCAACTACTGGAAACGTGAGTTCCCATAAGGCTACGTGTTAAAACGTAAATATAAAATTCTTAATATCTCTTTTCTGGATTGGTGTAGCTCTCTAAAAATTTATGAGTAAGTTTGAAGTCAAAACGTACTAGTATTCAATATTTCAGATTTTTCTGAACACTAATTCGAAACCGATAATACTCCCTTAAGAGCTGTAATTCGAGACGTGCTGAAACAAAATATATTATTCCTATGCAAAGTTATACGCAAATGAAGATGATAAAATTTTATGAATATTGTATTATACGTTCTATTAAGATATTATTTAAATTTTAACTAATATTAGGTGATTCTATGAACTGTTTTATATACAAAATTATCGTTTACCAACGGAAACTAACACAAAAAATATGAAGTAGCTCATAAATAACGTAAAGATAACGAAAAGTTTTGAAAAAGAGGCCAAAATAAAGTAGAAAAAGAGAAATATTTTTATAATATAAAATACTTTTATACACTGAAAAGAATGTATTGCTCGATTATTCAGATTCTGATTGATCGAACTAAGCTGCGCATTGCTGCTGGAACAATACTTTGTTATTGCTCTCACAGCAATATTATTTTGCTGTGATAACCATACAATATCACTGACAACTATAATATAGCTACGACAGCCATATTTACGGTTACTCGAGCAATAGCAGTATAGTTATCATATAAATATAATAGTATTGATGTGAGACCCATTCCTTGTTCTCTATAGATCTGTAGCATTTTACAACTTTTATTAGATACAAATAGGTAAAGAAGAATGTTCATAGTTTTGACAATAAATATAACTAATTCTGAATAAACATATGCAAATATTTCGAAGTTCAAATAATCGAAGGGAAAATGTATTAATATTATCTCATAAATGTAGAAAAATCATTCATTAAAATAATAGAGAAAACGTGTAACTATTAGAAAATTTTTATTCTAGTGTAAAAAAAATCTTTTTTTGAATTTTCAAGCAGTATTACTTTAATTTATTTGACTAATAATTATTCCATTTATTATCAATCTTATTCTAAAAATCATTTCATTGAGGAGTCTAAGTATTAGCTTTGAGTGATTGTACATTCGTTTTATACGTATGTTGAAGCTATTTATTTCTAATTTTTGTAAGTCTAAACTTTCTAAATCCGAAATACTCAGCAAATCTATAAAAGAAAGTCTAATAAATGGACCCCCCCCCCCCTTTAAATTCGGTTCAGGTACCCCGTGATATGTACCATGTCGAAAAATGGCCAAATTTAGTTCGGCTTCATAGGCACCAAAAAACACGTTATCCAGACATGAATGCAAATCTCACTACCTCAATGATGCAGACAGATGGATATCGCGATAGGACCTTCATACGTCCTGCATCTAGTCTAATACCCATCAGACCTTCCGTCAGCTTCAGATCCCTCAGTATACCACCAACTTCAACAAATACACAGTTGACCCAACCAACCACATTACCTAGGAAGAGTAATCCATACACGCATCATTCAACGATCCTGATTTACAGCGACCCAAAGAACTCTTAATAGACACTGGAGCCGAGAGCAATTTGGTACAACCATCAAATTCGAAGTCTTAACTGAAGATCTCCCAATTCCTATTATGACAATATTAGGGGTAGATTTTCTAAAGTCGGAATCAGCAGAAACCTCCTTTCAATATAATGCCCTAGTCATCTTATCATGACCAATCAGCTATAAAAATTGATAGTCGCAAAAGATGAAGAATTTATTGCTAACAGAGGACCTTCTTGTGACAACTAAGTAGCGACAGAAGATCTCTCTATCATCAATTTTTGTATTGGTGAATAAGATTTAATAGATTTCTCACACTAGGGATATATAAATATTTATGATTTATCACATTATACATTTTCCATTGATTTAAATTTATATTTCTTATTTTTATCAAATATATTTTCTGAAAGTTGTTTTAACTAGCGTCGATACTAGCTCTTAAGAAAAATAATAACTATTTTTGAATTTTTGTAATTACGAAAATTTTGAGTTATCATACTATTCCTCCAAAAGAACATGCGATATTCAAAAATTATTTATTGTATATGAGAGGTTTTAGTAAATAGAGATGCCACGAAAATAACAATTGTTATATTTTCGTTATAGTCATGCTTCGAAAACTCAAAACTAATTCATAATTTATATTACTTTAAAGACTTCTTCTTATTCATGCTTTATGCTCTGAGTACATGAAAATTCACAAGAGGTAGAAAGTTTATGCGTATTGACAATCGCCCATATGTATTTTTATGTTGGATGGAGCATTTTATACTCACTTCATTAACGCATTTGACTCAAAACTCAATAATTGGATTTACGGTTAGCCTTTATTATTACTTTAATTATATTATAAATTGAGTATTATACATTCACAAGTAGAACCATAATACGAACAAAATACTGCCTTTCTCTTCTCACTAATATACAAGCCGCTTATATACAATAATAGAGAATTTATGGTATGTGCTGCTATAGCGCTCCGTGCTAAATGAACGATTCAGCCTTTCACGGATAATATTGTAACACGAAGCATATGCCGCAAAAGTTTAGGTACTCGTATCGCTACTGCATTAATATATGTACATATTTTATTTTCCCGCGTCTGTCGCGGCACTGACGCAATAACTAATATCATATAAATCTCTCTCTATCCCTCTATTTTCTGCAAAAATTATTACATTTGTTACTATATTGTTCGAATAATACGTCGTTCAAACTTGTTTTTGCTTTACTCACGTAAAAGTGTGCAACTAAAACCAGACGATGCATTCGTGTTGCGCGTAACATCGAAACTTTTTTGCTACTGTTTATCAATTCTTAATGTTAAAAGGGGGGCACTTTTTTCTCCGCATTAGCTTTAGTTGACTGACGATACTTATGCCGAACAGTCATGCAGGTCATACAACCAAGATTTTTGCTTCATTCCATACATAAAATAAATATCACTGGTTCATTTGCTCATTGCTTTAAAAATTGAAAAATTGAGATCATTCTATAATAGTTTCTTAAGTTCTTTTTAAATTATGTACAAATAATATCCGTCAATTAAATCACGAATCTTTTGAATTACCGTAAACTAGGGTGATTTTGAGCTACTTTAGAAATTCGTGTACGTATCTCTATTATTATACCGACATGAAGAAAATTCTTGCGTTGTGATAGCAGCCTATAGAACATATTTCAAGAATAAAAAATTTTTTTTTACGTCTGTCGTAGTGTGAAAATTCAAAAACATGGTGATCAAAGTCACCCCGGTGTTTGGAGTGACTTTGAGTCATATGATTAATAATTTATATCTAAGCTAAAATAATGGTATATAAATTAATTAAAATTGATTTAAGAAATAGTTCTTTTGTCAAGGAAACTGAATATAATAGTTTTTTTACCAGTAAAAGAAACGAATGGCGGAACAGCGGGAAGTTTGAATTAGTGTAGGGGTAATAGTAAAGTTTTAAAAAGCTTAATTTATTAAGAGAGATAGAAATAAATAATAATTACAATTAAAAATTTCTTTAGTCGTATATTTTGTTTCTAACCTGCAAAATAGACCCGCGCTAAATTTTTCTTTCGCGTCATTGCGAGTGCATTATAATGCATAAGAAAGGATTTTTAAATTTGGCACAAAGTCACCCCGGTTTACGGAACGACAAATAATAATAGGCAAAAAAGTACTTTTTGGCTTCAAGTACTTTCACAAATACATGTCGATGGCCCGCATGAAGACTAGCACATTTCGTGCATTTCCCACGATGATTAGCCCATACTCATATAGAACACTTGTACTTTCTGTCAAAAAGTATAATTATACCTATCTGTAGTTATTAGTAATATAGAGAAGAATATCGAGTAAAGTTTTTGACCATTTATTTTTTTTTATTTTCGATAAAAAATTGATTTTCTTTAGTACAAGTGCATGTACGTGTAAAAGAACTTTGATCTAAAAAGTACGAGTTTACTCATCTGTGGCCGTATGTATGAAAATTAATATACTAAATTTAAAACAAAGAATGCCTTAATAATATTGTCTACGTATGTAATCTGAAAATAAAATTAGAGGATTTGCATACAACAGTCAGATTTCATGTTAGTGCATTTGTTACGTTTTAATTGAACAAAAAATACCTTTTTTTATATTTTTGATTTATAAAACCAAGTATAAGAACATCTTAGAATTAAGAGGACTAATATCATTGTAGTGATATACTGTAATGTTACTTTAGTTACATAAGATATTTTTATATGATTAACAATTGTTCTTGAATCAAATAATTAGATAAGGTAACTTTCGTTTGCAGGAATGGAAAGTATGTATACGAATATATTACAAAATTTGATTAAATTAATCTCATTTATTGCAGCTTCAACAACTGAATGTTTTCCAGAAGGCGAAGCAGTCACAGTAGAACCTTAACTTTTAACTATATTGTTTTACACAATTAATTGTGTTTTTCTTTTTATAGAACAATAGGGAACTTGCATGGGTCTTAATATCAGTGTTTTAACACTTGGAATCGATAAAGTAACATCAAAAAGTAAAACGTAGTTGAATGTTTTATTTTTTAATGCCGTATTTATTTATTTATAACGCATTGAAAACAGTAAAGTTTTATATTACTTCTTGAGTGGATGTCACGTGACATCATCAACACGAATGTCGAACACCGCAAAGCCAGCGCCACTGTAGCGAATGTACGTACTGCAGCTAGGTTTCACCTCAACCAAGTAACGTAGTGATCCTCCAGGGAGTGATTTGTCATGGTGTGATTGTCGCTGATTGCTCGAAAGAATTAGCGCCTAAAGCGGAAGTAGAGAGAGACAGAGAATGTAAATAAACATACTCTCTCTCTCTCTCTCTCTCTCTCTCTCTCTCTCTCTCTCTCTCTTAAAACAAAAATGTGATATTATGCCCTTTTTCCCCTTTCCTATCTAAATTCTGCTTGACTCTCCTTTAGATTCTAGTTTTTCTCTAGCCATCTCTTCAATCTTCCTGCCAGTATATTTGTTAATATTTTGTAATCTATATCTCTAAGCGAAACTCCTCCACAATTTTTAACGTCCTTCTCGCCTCCCCCCTCTTTGCGTATCGGGAATACCCTGCTAAAAATCCCGTCGGAAGTTCTTTTAGGAATTCTAGTAACCCATCCTCTCCCGCTGCCTTATAGTTTTTCATATTTCTCCAAGCTAACCTTACTTCCCTCATACTTATGTCTTCGTTAAGATCTTCTGTCCCTCCCTCCCCTTCTTTTTCCCAGGTATTTCTTTCTCTCTCCCTTCCTCCCCTTTTTTTGTTGTACCTCTTGCTCCTCTGCTCCTAGAAGAGTCTTAAAGTATGTTGAAGCTATTTATTTCTAATTTTTGTAAGTCTAAACTTTCTAAATTCGAAATACTCAGCAAATCTATAAAAAAAATCTATAAGTGCTCTTACGAATCTAACTTTTTAGTACCTCCCCTTTTTTTTCTTCTCGCCCTGGATTTTTCTATTGCGCTCCAGAATTCTCTCATCCCTATGCTCTCTTCTAGCTTCCTCAATTTACTTTCCTTTTCTTCCTCTTTTTTTATTCTTCTGATTTCCTTGAGTTTTCTCTTTCTTCTCTTAGTATTTTCTTTTCCTCATCGTCTTTTGCTTTTACCCATCTTTTTAGTGCTTTATAGTGCTCCTCCCTTCCGTCCCTATTGTTACCTTTCCTTATAAATTTCAACTCTTTGCTTACTTCCCATACTATTTTCAAAAGCCTGTCTCATCTACCTCGAGTTCCCTCCTCCACCTGATTAATTTTTTCTTTTGCTCTTCCATTTTGTTCTTTTACGCTCTTCCCCTTTTCCCTATACAGCTTAGACTTTCTTCTGTTCTGTTGTATTCCTCCTCGCTATCTACTCCCTCTAACTCCTTTTCTACTACTCCCAGTGGTATCTCTATTGGCAAGTGATCAGACTCTATTCTCTCCCTATAATACTTCGTTCTTCATTCTTTTTCTCTTATACCAGCTCAGGCACTGAGTGGTTATCGTTTCCCACGAAAGTTTGTTTCGAATGTTTCCTTTCGCAATCCCCCTTTGTATCACCATTTTTTATTACGCGCCCTAATTCCTCGCGGCAATTTAATAGTATTCTTCCCTCCATATTTACAGTTTCGTCGCTCGATTTCCTACTTCTCTCTCTTTTATTTTCCTTTTCTATTTGCCAATCTCCTATTCTCGCGCTGAAGTCTCCTACTAGTATAATTTATTCTCATCTGTCGATCATCTCTTCTGCTATCTCTTTAATTTCTTTTAAATCCTCTCCACTTCTATTTTCTGGTATCCTAATTGTGTTTCTAATCCTCTTTTTCTTTCCTCCTTTACTATCATTTCTAATTAATTTTATGTTTCCCTTTCTCTTGTTTTCAGGTCATCTTCTATCCATTAAAGACCCATTTTAACATCTTTCTTTTTCTCATCATTTCAATTTTGTTCTCCATCGATTCCGATTATATTACCACCCCCCCCCCCCCTTATTGCCCTAGTTCTCTTTATATATATTGCCGCATTTAGCTTTTCTCTAATAATCCCTTTAATCTCTTCGTTAAGTGTCGCTCCTACCGTTCTAATTCCGCTAATAAATATATTTTTCTTCTTACTCTTTCTTTCCCCCGTCTCCCACTCCAACTCTTCTTCACTTAGCTTATCCGGTATCACTTTTAAATATCCTCTTTCGATTTTAGTCATATTATTATTGCTATTCCCTTATCCCTTCCTTCTCTGTCCCTTATCTATCGTATCCTCTTTACTTCGTCTTCTTTGTAGCTTCCTATTTCGTTTATTTCTCTTTCTGCATTCTCTACCGTTGTATTTACATCTATTTCACTCTTTATTTTTTCTAGCTCTTCCCCGAGCTTTTCCAACCTACTCATATCCCCCTCTCTCATCTTTTTTAGTTTTTTCATTTACCTACTCAATTCCCTATTCCCCGCTATTTCCTTGTTTAAATGCTCTTTTATTTCTGACAACTCTCCTTCTATTACTTCTTTCCCATCGCCTAGTTTATCTATCATAGTTTCTACTTCCTCAATTGGAGCGACGTCCCTCTATCCCCGACTCTAAGTCTTTTATTCTTTAATACTCCTCCTACAATTTTTAATCGATCGTTATGAAATTTTGCAAACATCTTCTTCTTGACTCCAGTGGTGCATCTCTTTCAATCGATTCAATAATACTCGAGTTATTGCAATTTGGACGAAATTGCGGTACCGCGCTGTGCGTGTACGGAGCTGCTAGTTCAGCAATTCGATGTCCGTTTCACGCAAAATTTGGCGTTAACCACTTGCCACAGAATTGTGTAGTACCCGGAGCATCATTTTAGCTCTAACTGATCTTAAAATACTCCTAATATATATTCTTATGGACTTATGTTGCCCTTTTTCTGAATAAAATTAATTTAAAATTATTAGGTACACATAATGTTGAGAATATTAGTAATTGTAGTGAATCTTACATATGTATGCATATATAACATTCACTTTAACTTATCTTTTTGCAATTTGGACAACATAAGTCCGTAGGGATATCTATTACGAGCATTTCAAGACCAAGCTGATGCCCCGTGTGCTTCATTGACATTGTCAATCCGGTTGCCGCCCCGCTCGATGGAAGCGGGTGTTGTTCAGTAGAACGCCAGTTCGATGGTCGCAGCTCCAAATCGTTTTGAAAGCGGTCGAACATTTTCTATTGCTGGTTTCACTTATGTCCTTTACACGTTATTTGAATACACTGATATTTATGTTTCTCCATGAATATATTTTTCGGAAGGCTACTTCTGTCCATTGCGTACAATTTCTATCATTTAACAGTTCAAATCGCTTTATCACACTCACACTTTACCATCACATTATCCGCTCATACTGATATTTTATTCACTTTCTTTTGTTTGACTCGCCATATTCAACTTAATTTGTACTAGTCCCCTCAACTATCCTTCTGAATTATTTATGATTTTATCGATCATTGAAAGTTGTGGACGGTAATCGGGATAGGAGAGGAGATTAGAGATAAATAATGTCACTCCGTGATGTACAAACAAAAATACGCACTTTTATTAACGGTAGATATACTGATGTGACAGATAATATCGCGAGTGCCCGCGAGTGGTTAGTGTCGCGATAAACGACACTAACTACGAATCCTACTTTGAAGTGGTTCCGCGTTCCGTTCGTGTATTCACGTCTGTTCGGTCTGACGGTCGGACGAAGAAGGACGCTTCTCCCGTCATGTCTTGTGATACCTCAGCTACGCTCGGTCGGTTCTACGTGATTCTAACACATTAGCACTATGAACACGGACCAGCAGAAGATTTTCCGAAGTTTGAACGTATTAAAAATTACTACTCACTTAACAATTTTCGGACACAACATTTTCCACCCGTTCTGCGCTGGTTCACAGTCTGGAAAAGCACAAATTATTTTGCGTGACGGTATAATATTCGTTGAGAGCGGGGAGGGGGGGGTGCATTTCCCCTACAGACTAGTCTTAGAGAAAGTGGCTAAGGCCGTGAGCGACGAGAGATTGTGCGCGACATTCTGAATCCGCTATACTCTCTACACTAGTCCTTACTCAGTAGAGCAAGTGCTCCATAATCTGGAGGATCCGAAAAAATAATTTTAGCGAATGAACTTATTTTGTGAAGGTCCATAATATCAGTGCAGGAATTTTTTTTTATAGTAAAAAATACGATTGTATCCCGAATGAAGGCATGCTACGTGCCTTTGGAGCATTTACGAGGTCAAAAAGTCAGTTTCGCGTAAGAATTTTTCACGTAAATCTCCTTGATTGCAGCGTCAGCCAACTTTTCACTTTTTATTAAGAAATACGCCTGTTTCTCGAGTGGATCTTGTTTATAGAAGTTCCAGGACTACAAATGCTTGGGGCTTGCAAATGCGGAATTGCAAGAGCCAGTTGAAATGGTGAATCTCCCTGAAGCTACTTTTGTGTGGAATGGCCCTGAATAATTTTTTATGAGCTAAGATGTGATTGACGCTTCACTCGTCCTGTTATTGTGTTCTGTCTACAGGTCATTTCCGAGTGTGCCAAGAGCGCACCTGGAAAAACTACAAGTGATACTGTCTTTAGTGATGCAAGAGCTCTTATTTGCTGCCGTGGTCTTGTAGGACGATTCATTGGCCAGGCTGCGGACTGTTGACAGGGTTTTCTTTTTAGTGCAATTATTTGCCAGCTGCGTTAGAACCAGTAAGGTAAAACGTCGTCCCATGAACCTTTTTAGCTCGTTTATTTTACGGTCGATCCGTTTTTCAACTGCCTTCATTATGTTCTCTCGCAGAGTTGTCTTCTGACTGTAAGTGAGTATCCATTTTGGGTGTAACCTGATTTGGAAGCGTGCCCGTATTTCTACTTAATGTGCGAGTTGTAGCGAAAAGCGACGAGGACGAGAACGAAATGGAGTTTTGTAGTTCTTTGTTTCTGTTCCCAGATAGAAATGTGTTGCAAGCTGCGACCATGACTGCGCAGAATTGGGTCTTCTGCTGAGCCAGATCTTCGCCCAGTAGAATAGTTTGCGCTCTCAAATGTGCCTTGTTGCCCATTGTTTGTTTCACGGGTGAACGTAGTACCATATTTCTAAATCAAATGATTTTCTTCTTCGTACGGGTCGTGCGAAAAGATAATTTGCGAACCCGTCTGTCCAATCTGCCGGATAATCTAGATCCGGGTTTGCTTATATGCGGTGAGATACAGTGTCTAAATTTTCAATTAATCGAGTCAAGACTTACAAAATTATGAGGAAGACTAAAATAAACTCGCAGGTACACACAAGCGGCAAGGTCTTGTTCGCTCTTCGCGCTGTTGTGAAGCGTTAAACGCGCGACGGTTAGTATAATTTCACGAACCGCTTACCTTTCGCGCGTGCTTTACCGTGAAGTCGAGTCAGCGCAAAAAACAAGATGGCGGCAACTTGGTGGTAAATTTCTCTCGCTCGCGGTTTCATACATTGCTAAGTAGCGATTTTTTTCTTCCTTTTTTGTTTTTTGATGATTTGGACACGCTTATAGACTTGACGAATCTGTTATCCTTGTTAGCACTGGAGATTCCGCGTTAATGTCGAAGATCCAGGATGACTCGAAGGGAAAAGCGCCGTTGGCGATGGCTTCACGTTGCTTGCAACGTGGCCTTCGTTGAAAATGGATACGTGTGTGCGCCGGTGTGCCTGCATACACACCACATATGTGCAACGTTTTGTTGAGTAGGTCCGATACGTGCCTGCTTGCCTGCACATTTACAGAAGATGACGATGGTCACGCAGACCTGTTGTTCCTTGTCAAAGACTAACGCTGCAGACATTGCCGGAAAGTCCAAGCTTTGAATCGTCGTGGCGTTTTTTCTTGCGTCCTTCTCTTGTGAATTCTGAAGTCTGGGTCACCAATATCGGGTAGTTTAATAAATGACTAGCCAAACGATTCTCTCAAATTTCTTTATTGTGTTAAACAAAGGTGCCCTCCGGCGTGGTCTATTGCTTGGAGGTTACAGTGTGACTGAGTCGGGGCGTCGGTGTCTCTCGCTCGCAGCGTGCACTAATCTCTCTCGTTGGATCGTACGGTCACCTTCAGGCATGCTATGCAGCCTGAAAATTGCCCCTCGCGGCTCGACAATACAGCATAGTTCGCAAAAATAGTGACCACTAATAATCCGATACTTTATCACTGTATTGTTCGCGCGAGTTAAACTTCGACTTGTACTGGTAAAATGACTACGCACGGTTCATATACATGTAGCACTACTTTATACTTAAAACGGCTGCAACGAAAATCCTCTCGCTTTCCGCTACTCGAAATAGCTCCTACGACGATCCAACTCTCGCAACTTATGCAAAAATTGCGGCAGGCTAAGTTCGTCGCATCTCGGCAGGTAGGATTAGGAGCTCTTCTTACAACTTTGTCGCAAAATTTAAATTTGGTTCTAGTATAGTAAGAATTAAAGTAATTTCTTATTTTAGTATGCCAATTCTCACTTCTTTCGGAATTCATTTATAAAATTTATTTTTTCTTTATGTTCTTACTCTTCAGATTTAAAGTGTGTTTTATCCATGAAATAATGCCATTAGCTGCATACGAGGGGAACATAGATATAGGTATACAGTAAACGAGTAAAATAAGCGTAGCTTGGCTCGATGTTAGCCTTCCAACTTTTGAATCACCAGCTGCACTGATGACGCGGAAATCGTTTAGGTGGCCAGGGTGAGCCCCAGGTCGACGTGACGACGTCTACGGAAAAGTGCCTGCGTGGAAATAATGTCAAAAAATCAAAAATATCAATCACTTCCTTAAGACGATGTCCAGGTGGCCAGGGTGAGCCCCAGGTTGCCGTGACGTCGTCTACGGAGAAGTGCACATGATGATAATGTCAAAATATTGAAAATGTCAATCTTAATAATAAACGATAAAAAATGATCCCTGCCAATTTCAAGTGAAATAGACATCTCTCTCTCTCTCTCTCTCGCTCTCTCTCTCTCTCTCTCGCTCTCTCTCTCTCTCTCTCTCTCTCTCTCTCTCACTTTAGAGCACACGCCCATATACACACAAACGAGTTGTACAGCATACACCCACACACACACGCACAAACATATACTCACATACAGAAGATATGTAAGAGAGAGAGAGAGAGAAAGAGAGAGAGAGAGAGAGGGAGTGAGAGAGAAAAAGGGAGAGAGCATATAAGCAAGTCACCGCTTCCCAATCGCTATGACAATATCTAACCCCCACCACATGTACACTCTTCTACATATTCCTCCACAAAACTGTTGGAGGGGGGGGGATAGGTGGAGGAGTGGGGGTTTGTTGTGTCTAGCGATTGGGTAGCATATACTACTGATATAAGTTAGCTAATTTCAATGTGTAAAAAAACAATTATTTTATCCTTGAAACTGAAACACTGTGAAAAGAAAAGTATGGCTATTCGAATCTGATAAATTAGATCTTGAAATTACCTTGAAGAATTTTTATTAAAGATCCAGAAAGAAAATATTGGTTTATTTATCTCGCTGCCGATAAACTGCCCATATAATGAAACGTACAGGTTAGTGTGCTCTGCATGGACAAGGCGAGACCAAACCCTTTGGTCATGTATTTGGTTACAACTGTAGAAAACGAGTTGTTGGCCAAATAATTGGAGGTCGTCTTTCAGCGTTTTGTCCCATAGGCCCTATTTATCGAGATTTAGACTTGTCAACATGCATATAAAGAATTTTATATACAGGGTGTCAATTAAGTCCCGGGACGGCTGAATATTTTCTAAAGTACTGCTTTTCTGGAAGAGGTCAAGGTCATTCCTTAAGTAACTTTGAACAAGGAACCCAACGGTGACCTTGGATTTGACCTTGAACCTCATTTTCAAGGTTATTTTGAGGTCAACCTCATTTTTTCAAACGGGAACCCGTATTTTTTATACATATAGTATTATACATTAGTTTATATATATAGTAATACCGGAAACCGATAGAGCGAGAAATTTTACATTTGACCTTCAAATAACCTTCAAGGTCAAGTCCAAAGTCAAATTGAAGGTCACAATTACATCCCTTGTTCAACACATCCATACTTGAAATTTCTCGCTCCTTCCGAATCCGGTATCAAAAATAAGGGTTTCCATTTGAAAATATGAGGTTGACCTCGAAACAACCTTGAAAATGAGGTTCAAGGTCAAATCCAAGGTCACCGTCGGGTACTCCGTAAAGATTTACCTAGGGTATGACCTTTGTTTGTTTTGTTTTACCACTGAACTCGCGAGATTTTTAAGAAGTCATTATTTGACCTCTATTTGACCTCTAGGGGTTACCTCAACCTCATACCTCAATACATATCCGGATGTAAAATTTTCCGCTCTTTCCGATTCCGCTATAAAAAAATATGGGTTCCCGTTTGAAAAAATGAGGTTGACCTCAAATTAACCTTGAAAATGAGGTTCAAGGTCAAATCCAAGGTCACCGTTGGGTTCCTTGTTCAAAGTTACTTAAGGAATGACCTTGACCTCTTCCAAAAAAGCAGTACTTTGGAAAATATTCAGCCGTCCCGGGACTTAATTGACACCCTGTATATCTTTTACAATATATATTTATATAGATATAGCTTAATGCACGTTGGTAGGTCCATATCTTGATAAATAGGGATTATGGGACAAAACGCTGAAACACGATCTCCATTTTTCTGACCAATAACTCGTTTTCTACAGTTTTAGTCAAATCCGTGACCAGAAGGGTGTATACTCTGCTCAGGAGCTTGTCCGAGTATGGCGCTACGCAGAGCACCTTATGACTCGCTCACCTTTGCTTTCACACACCTACACTATACCCATGTGTTTTCCTTCTTAAGTTGCGTTACTACGTAATTGTAAATAGCACAATAAACTACAGCCGCATCTCAACCTATCACTAACAACGCGTAAAATACATCACCCGCGACTTCTTTTAAAGCTACGCAAAGCTTTGAGATATTTACTTGTGGAGTGTAAGCATAAAATACATACGTTCGTTTTTACTTTTCTTCGAAATGATCTACTCAATCTATGATCTACTTAAGTGCATCGCCCTAAAATGTATGCCTTACGATATCACTGACAATAATCAATTGGCATACTTCTCTCAGAAAAAAAAATTCTTACATGAATCGGGTAACAGTAAATTAAAAATAAACGTGTAATTTTATGAATGAATAATTTTTAAACAACTGACAGTTCGCAAATCGGAAGAAGACTATTGCTCTACGTCCGGTACCCCGCCTTTATCTTCTACCAGTTTCAGATAACAAAAGTTGTGTAATAGTGTTAAATAATAATTTAATTAATTTACATTAATTTTTTTTAAATATGAATAAAAAGAAAATGTGGCACGTGTTGTCAAACTATTCTTATTAATTAGATTTATAAAATGATCTATCTGGATTTTGTATTTTTTTATACAAGTTTCTACAATTTAAATAATTGTTATTGTACATAAATATATTTTTTTAGCTTTTACGGAGAAATCTATGGATGTAGATGAAGAGCCATCATTTTCTTATGTGGCAACATCATCTAAAATTGTATCAAATGGTAAAATTTTGATCTACATTCATGCATACGAGGTCTGTCCCAAAAGTATCCGACCTACGTTCATATCTTCGCGCGGAGAGACTCAGGCGACCTCTGGAGGGTACGAACGTCACCAGCAACTCCTAACCTTCTCGTCAGTAGCCTGAGATACCGATGAAACGCCTTAGTTCCCGCGCAGCGTGTATTTGTTTACAACGACTTTTTTGCGTTCGTCGCAATTTGCTTATTGCTAAAAATGGCAGAACGAACCGAACAGCGAATTTGCATAAAATTTTGCTTTAATCTCGGTAAAAGTTGTGCGAAAACTATTGAAATGTTGCAAAAGGCCTTTAAAGATAAGTGTATGGGCAAAACACAAATAAAAGAGTGGTATAGGCGGTTCAAAAGTGGCCGCACATCTGTTGACAGTGATCCTCGTTCATCAAGTCAATATTGATTGTTTTTTTCGATTATGAGGACGTTGTGCACCACGAATATGCCCCTACAGGCCAGACAATCAATAAAGAGTACTACGTTGAAGTTTTGAAAAGATTACGTAATGTAATCAGGAGAAAACGACCGCAACTTTGGGAAACCGATGACTGGCTTCTTCATCACGACAATGCTCCAGCGCACGCATCAAACCTTGTGCAGCAGTATTTATTGAAACACAGTGTTGCGCAGCTCCGCCAGCCTCCATACAGTCCTGATATAGCTCCCTGCGACTTTTGGCTGTTTCCTCGATTGAAAATGCCGCTTAAAGGACATCGATTCGACAATAAACAGACTGTTGAAACTAATGCGACGAATGCACTAAAGGCGATTCCGAAGTCTGACTTTCAAGAGTGCTTTAATAAGTGGAAACATCGATATGAGCGTCTTGTTCAATCAAATGGGGACTACTTTGAAGGATGCCACCCCCCGGATGACGAAGAATAAATCAAGCGCCGAGAAATCGAGGTAGGTCGGATACTTTTGGGACAGACCTCGTATTTTTATTAATGAGATTATTAACTAACGGTACTTGGCGTCTCTCCTTTAAATAATGGCGGCTTCGGCTCTAATAGCATCAAAACATACGCATCAAGACGAAAAAAACAGTCGTCGTAAAGTAAAATTCCGTTAATTAGAAGCCGAGATTTGGTCCGGCCGTGAAGTGTCGGCCGATTTGAAGGCAAAATTCCAAAATGTGAGTATTTAACAATCAAAGCGATCAAACAATACATAAAATTTCAAGGGTTTTTTAATCTTTGCGATTCTTACTTATTACTCAAATTGTATGATTTTGGAGGCTCATTAAAATGAACAATGGGTATTAGGTTTCATTATTAAGTACCAGAAAGCATCTTCTAAAATCTTGCCAAGATCCGTTTCCCGGACGTATAAAGACTTTACTTGTAAGTTTCCTTCTGTAGCTGTATATGTGTATATTATCTAATTTGTTCGTACATTGTCCATTTATCATCCAGATATAGTAACATACACATGGGCCGCGCCACCAATTCTAGTAGCGGTTTTAATAATTTTTTGAAATTGAATATTTCTGCCAAATTTGACGTGCAATGTCCGACATGGTTGCCACATGGAAATCATATGGATTCCACATGATTCCCACATGGTTCCCATATAGTATCTTGTGGGAACCACGTAGGAACCACGTCGGCTTTTGGAAAGATTTCCCTTTGGGATCCCAGTTGAAAACACATGGTTCCCACATGATGAACTAAAAAATATAAATATTTAATTAAATAAGCTAAATGATATGTACGTGGAAACGATGTAGTAACCACGTGGTTCCTGTGAGTGTTCGCCGAGGTTCCCATATGAGTTTCACATGGGTCGACAGATATTGTAAATATGCACTTATGAAAAAAACTTTAAGTTCCAGAAAGTTCTTAAAAGCTATAAAATTCATAAAATGAGTGCCTATATAGGTGTTACCATGCGGATGATAACACCAAAAGTGGGAGACTAAAGAATTCTTATTTTTAAAAATTCTATTTGAAAAAAGAAATAAAAAATATTAGTTTTAGTAGACTATATGGATATCACGTGGGAACCATGTAAAATATATATGGAAACCATGTGTTTTCAAGTGGGATCCCACTGGGGAATCTTCCCAAAAGCCCACGTGGTTCCTACGTTGGTCCCATATGATATCATATGGGAACCATGTAGGAATCTTGTGGAATCCATATGATTTCCATGTAGTAACCATGTGGGACTTTTCTCGTGGAATATATTTCTGCAGGCACTTCTGTATGCAACAGCCTTGCAAAAGAACCTGTTGAAAAATTTGCGGAAAATTCTGCAAAATTTAAAAACCTGCAGGGAACTCTCTACAAAATCCTACAAAGAATTATGCAGAAAGTCCTGCAGAAAATTCTTCATTTTAGTGTCAAAATGTGTTACGTGGAGGGTAAAAATTTCTCGAAAACAGGGTGACATAGTTGGCAAATGGCCCCTTAACTTAGAGAGCTTCAATTTTAATGTACCCTAGTCTGCGCCATCCCCTAGCAAGACAGTTCAAGAGCGTTACGCATAAAGGTTAGTCTTGTTATAGTTATTCATAAAATTTTGTATTTGGAAAAGAAACATTTATAGATTTTAACAATTTGTTCTGGCTAAAGTAGTTTTTATAATTCGACGTAAGAATAATGATGCAATTTGTATACTAAGAAATGGATTAGAATAAATTGAATATAGATTTTTTAAGTAAGACTAAGAAAAACAAACTAATTTTGACGTTAAATGAACCCTCTAACTCTTATTGTAGCATATTTGATACACTCTATTGGAGGTGCTCCGAAAATTGTAGAATGAGTTTATTATGTAAGTTTTGCGTGAAAATGAACGTAGCAATGAGTCACAATAAATAATAATAGGTACGAGGGTAGTTCAATAAGTCTTTAGAATGACCAACAGATGGCGCGCGAATCGCTCCAAATCATCTGTTTTCAGTCAGCACCACTCCCGACTAGATATATGGTGCAGTCACAGTCCACATCTTCTGAGTTTACGTGTTTTTATAACCAATTGAAAAAAAAAATTGCTTGTTAAGAAAAATGGAAAAAAACGAGTTCAGAGCGGTAATTAAACATTTTCATTTAAAGGGTTTAACTCCATATGAGATAAAAAATGAATTGGACTCAGTTCATGGCACATCTGCCCCTGCCTTAGCAACGGTTTATAACTGGGTAAATGAATTTAAGCGTGGTCGTACATCAATAAGTGACGAACCACGTTCAGGAAGGCCCGTAGAAGCAACTACTCCCGAAATCATCAATAAAATCCACGATATGGTGTTGAAGGATAGAAGATTAAAAGTGCGTGAGTTAGCTGAGGCCACAAGGATATCTATAGGTGCAGTTGCTTCAATTCTACATGAAAAATTAGGCATGAAAAAGCTATCGGCAAGATGGGTGCCGCGTTTGCTCTCAGCTGAGAATAAACGCAATAGAGTGGTCGCCTCTGAGGCTCTTTTGGCGCGCATAAGTCGGAATCCTGAGGAATTTTTTCGTCGATTTGTGACTGTGGATGAAACATGGATACACCACTACACTCCTGAGACAAAGGAACAATCCAAACAGTGGATTTCCACAGGCGAACCAGCTCCAAAGAAGGCAAAGACCGTAAAGTCAGCTGGTAAGGTTATGGCTACAGTTTTTTGGGATGCACGTGGAATTATACTTATTGACTACTTGGAAAAGGGTAAAACAATTACTGGTGAGTATTATGCATCATTATTAGAGCAGCTGAAAGAAGAAATTAAAATAAAACGACCACATTTGGCGAGAAAAAAAATTCTCTTTCATCACGACAACGCCCGAGTTCACACATGCTTCGTTTCAATGGCTAAAATTGAAGAACTAAAATTCGAATTGGTCGAACACCCACCGTATTCACCAGATTTAGCCCCCAGTGACTTTTTCTTATTTCCAAACTTGAAAAAATGGCTCGGTGGACAGAGATTTACGGACAACGAAGACGTCATTGCCTCTGTAAGTGCTTATTTTGAGGAACTTCCGAAAACGCACTTTTCTGAAGGATTAAAAAAAACTTAAAAAGCGATTGACCAAGTGTATAGAGCTCCAAGGAGATTATGTTGAAAAATAAAAAAAAATTTACCCAAAAAAAATTGTTTTTATACTTTATTCTAAAGACTTATTGAACTACCCTCGTACTATGGAGTTTTTCACAGAAAAATAATTTTACTGGCTATTATAAAATTCAACAAAGTAATACATATAGGAAAAAGTAATGCACTTGACGTTGTAGATTTTTCCTTAAAATAATTAAAAAACTTTTTTTTAAATTTTGTATGGTAAAATAACTTTTTATTAGCTTAGTTGTGAAAATCTACTTCAGGAGGTTCGAAATGCAATTAGATGAATGGTGCTATTATATTATTACCCAAGAAGACTAACACTTTTCATGAGTTTCCCACGAAGACTAACACTTATCATAATTCTCCCACCAAGATTAGCACTATTCGTACACAATATATGAAATAGGGTTATTGTGCCCAAGGTTGTGCCAATAATCTCTCGAAAAGGATCGGGTACTAGATTATTTTGGTTCTGAATGAATGATCAGTTTTCCCGAGAAAATCGGGTTATCCGAATATATAAAAGTAACCCGAAAAAGACAGGCAGTGGAAAATCGCGAAATGTGCTAGTCTACTTCGTGAGAAAATCATGAAACTGCCAGTCTCCGTGGTGAGAATATAAATGTGTTATCCTTTGGTCAATTTTGTATTAACATCGCTTCTCAACAAATTTTTGTAGTAAAAATTCTTCGGTTTTTGTTTATTTACATTTTCTTTGATAAATGTATAACCTCACTTATAAATACATGGTAAAAAATGGAATTGTTTGTAAGTATGATAAAAAACGACAATTTCTTCAGAACAAAAAAAACAGTTCAATGTGTCGCTTATCTCGCTTCGTAGTTTTCTTTCTTCAATTGTTGAATATATTGTTATGTCTAGATCATCGCCTAACATACACCTTCTCGTCGACAACCATACTGAATCCTACTTATCGACCTACGCTATATCGTTATAACGAGTATCCTACCTTGTCTAGCTCATACACCACGATGACACAATCATCCACCCCAATATTTGCCGAATTCCCTTCCGCGACTCTATACCTTTGTCGCCCCCTCCTCGAGTACGCATAATCAATTCGTAGTTTAGGCTAAGCATGCGACCCCCGCGAGGTTATAAAAAGCATAGCCTCCCATGGCTCCTGGCCATTTGCCCTTACATTTTTGCCTTCAGCATAGAGCCTTCTGCATTTGAACTTTGAGCCGTAAGCACGTACGCACCAGTTTGTTATTTGACTTCTCACTTAACTTTGTATTTCTTATACAATAAATTTGCTCTTAAACTTATTTGCTAGCGCTTGTTTATTGGCTGTACCTGCGCTCCTATTTATATCTCCCGCCACCATCTCGAGCAGGACGCTGCCCGCAGCGCAGCGCATGCTCCAGCCGAGCCGACTACAACACTGTAAAAAATTTTGCGGAAGATTACATCGTTGAGCGTGGGGAACGCGTGGAGACCTACGCTGAGCGTGGTAAATATCCCACTTAAATGGTAAAGTGACGGTATTGCGGTAAATTTACATGTAAGAACATATTTTCTTTACAAATTACCGTAATGCTGTAACTTTACACGACATGTAGTAAAAATACAGCGATGAGGCGTTTCGAACCGTAATAAAAATAATATTACGCATAATAATCAATATAACAATTTTTTAATGTAAATCAGTGAAGCAGGAAATGAAATGAACAATTTTTATTTTTTAATATTAAAAATATATATATTGTACATATGAATTTTCAAAATTCTTAATGTAAAAAATGATTTGTTAATTTACTATTCTCAGATTTACTCTACTCTTACTGTAATAAATTTACAAAATTGACTTTATTCAATTTGTTTTTTCCAACGGTGATAATAGTAAATCTACAAAAAATTTATACAGCGCATAAAACTAGAACAAACATAGGTAATTAAGTTTCTAAAATTAAGTTATCTAACTGAAGTTATCTAAAACTTATGGAAAAGTATAAAATATAATTTTTTGTATACAAAACAGTATCAAATTATTCATGAAACATTGAAGTATTCTTACAAAAGTACATGCTATTATTAATTGATGTAGTTTTTAACTACATAGATTTTTTCTAAAATAGACTATTCTTGACATTCTTTTTGGCACCATTAAAATAATACAGAACTCTGAAACTAAAACACGTGCTTCCATGGTGCAACGTAACATAGCCTAACTCTTTTTATTCTTTCTATGTCCAGTGAAAACACAGTGTTAGGGGAACTTTACACGTTCAGGTACTTTTACCGGAGACGCTCCAGAATGCGCACGGTAAAATCGCATCGCCCAGCACGAGAAAAATACTGCTGGCAAAAAAGGACCCTCGCTCAGTAGAGTAAAATTACAGTTAATCTGTTCTTTCACACAATCCATGTAACTTTGCATCGTTCAAGAGTGCAATTTTTCCATAAAAATACGGCGATCTTCCGCAAAATTTTTTACAGTGAAGGAACCAAGGCCTACACACACACGGAACGTAAGTCCCTAAATACTTCGCTAGTCTTTCTGATCCTATCGTAAACTCGCACTTCCTATTTTTACCACTATCATATAAATGCCATCTTCGCTATCTTGCTTTTGCTAATGCCTCGACTCCCAGGTAAATTACGCAAGTATTGACCAAAACTAGAGGCGAACGCGATTTAATTTCATATTAACTTCGCGCCATTTATTGTTTACGCGCGACGTAACAATATAAATCCTCGGCTTCTCTCCAAAATCTTACACAGTTTTTTCAGAATTGAACTTTACACACGAGCTTATTCCAGTGCAGATTAAATTATTCTTTGTCTTAAAATTCCGCGACCTTTCAAATCGAAATTTATCATAAATATAAATTTGCACAAACTCTTCTTTTACGTGTTTCTACTTGCTCAGCTGTTGATATTGTAGACAACTGATATGAGATATAAGCCGGCCGCTTTGAAATCTACATGGCGGCAAAATGCATATTGTTGATATATATATCTATATGTACCATGTATATAGATATAGAAAACATTAACACGTGAGTCGCCATGTTGAATTACATACGTCGTCTACACGGAGTTTTTTCAGAGCTCGCAGTGTTCTTCTGTTTATAACCAATTTGCTCCAAAATACAGCTAACTTTCACAACACGACGCTATAAATAGTTTATAATATTTCTTACACGCTTTTTATAGCTTAATCTCGTGTATGTATACAACATTATTTCATTGACTATCTTCTTTATTGTTTATGCTACAATTTATTTTGAAGATTTTACTTTAGAAATTAGTAACCTGAAGTAAATAATATTTTATTATATACCTGTGGCTTGCTAGCATAACGATATATGCTCATTTTTTTTAAATTAAGCTCTTAGTGATTTTATAGTATGGTATACTTTCATATGAAAGTGTCAAAATTTTCAAATATTTATCTATTTTCCTTTTCTCAAAATGTATGCTTTACTTGCATAGGTTTAAATGCCAATTTAAGAATTCAAACCTCAATATCTTGACATTTCGAATAATGGATTTATTTGATTATGCCTTGAAGCACAGATATATATATTATTAAAAACTAATTGTGATTTAGATAGAAAACGTAATTTTTCTGAATTCTAAATTACATATTTTATAGGATACAGGCATAATCATGAGTAAGTATAGACGAGAAAAAGTCTCCACTAGTGAAGACAGCGACAGTGAGGAAGAAAGAAGAAAAACAGATATAAAAGAAAGAGATGAATTTGCTAATCGTCTCAAGAACAAAGATGAAAATAAAACTCGAAAAGTGGCATTGCCAGCTGGTTCTGGTGCTGGTAAGCATTTACTTTTATAATATTAATAATAGTAAAGTTATTGATGGCAATAAAATACTTTAAATATTTCTATAATAGCTGAGGCAGCAAAAAGGCTTAAAATCATGGAAGAGGAATCGAAAGAAAAACTTGTACCAAAATTACGAATAGAATCACGTAGAAAGTATTTGGAAAAACGTAAAGAAGACAAAGTTGCTGAATTAGAAGCAGATATCTTAGATGATGAATATTTGTTTGAGGAGAAAGTGTAAGTTTTCATAAAATTATTACCAGCCTTTATTTACATTGTTTAATGTGCAATAAAATCTAAATGCAATATAAATGTTTTAGACTGACAGAAAAAGAAAAAAGAGAGCGAGCTCACAAGAAGGAGCTTCTTCGATTAGCGAAAGAACATGAAAAAGCCAGAGAACTTGAGCGTATTCAGAGGTATCATATGCCTCTTGAAAAAGGAAAAGTTGAACCTGAACATGAATACAGTAAGGATCCACCTCAATCTGAGCAGAGCAAATGGGAGTCTGATCAGATGACCTCTGCAGTTTTTAAATTTGGTGCAAAGGACAAGAAAGGTAAAAATATAATATAATACAATCTCGTATAATAACTATTTATTTTTTATTAAAATAGAAAATAACTTTTTACAGCTCAAGAAGAATATGAACTACTTATGGAAGATGAAGTTGAATTTGTTCAAGCACTGCAAATGCCAGGTGATAAAAAAGAAAGAAAGACTGAAGTATCTCATGCAGAACGTAAGTTAACATCTATTGAAGAAACCCAAAAAAGTTTACCTATTTATCCATTTAAAAAGGAATTAATTCAAGCCATCAAAAATCACCAGGTATTGTACAAGAATTTAAATTTAACTTAGAAAAGAAAACAGAACTTGAAGTATTAAGTATCTATCTCTCTTTATGCCTAGGTATTAATTATTAAAGGAGAAACTGGTTCTGGTAAAACTACGCAAATACCACAGTATTTACACCAAGCTGGATTTTGCGATAACGATAAATTAATTGGTTGTACACAACCAAGGAGGGTGGCCGCAATGTCTGTAGCTGCTAGAGTAGCTCATGAAATGGGTGTAAAGTTAGGAAATGAAGTTGGTTATGCTATTAGATTTGAAGATTGTACATCTCATCGTACTCGAATAAAATACATGACTGATGGTACACTGCATCGAGAATTTCTCAGTGAGCCAGATTTGGCTTCTTACAGGTACTCTACATTTTTACAATTATTAAAGATCATTTAAGAAATATATTTTAATATTTAAAATTGCATTTACTTGGTATTCTGGTATTCTAGTGTAATGATAATTGATGAAGCTCACGAAAGGACCTTACATACTGATATTCTTTTTGGCTTGGTAAAAGATATAGCGCGGTTTCGTCCCGATCTGAAATTACTTATTTCATCAGCTACATTAGATGCAACGAAGTTTAGTGAGTTTTTCGAAGATGCTCCAATATTTCAAGTGCCTGGAAGAAGATATCCTGTAGATATATTTTATACAAAAGCACCTGAAGCAGATTACATAGATGCAGCAGTAGTCTCTATCTTACAGATACATGCAACTCAACCTTTTGGAGATGTCCTTGTATTTTTGACAGGTACTTTATTATTTATTGTTATCATCTATAATATTTATGATGTGCTAGGAGTTTAGTTATTAAAATACATTTTTATTAAAGGTCAGGAAGAAATCGAAACTTGTTTTGAGATGCTTCAAGATAGAGTTAGAAGGTTGGGTAGTAAATTGGGAGAACTTTTGATATTACCTGTTTACGCTAACCTGCCCAGTGATATGCAAGCTAAAATTTTCATGCCTACTCCTGTTGGCGCAAGAAAGGTGAACTTTTTCTAATTTAACAATAATTCTCTTAACAAAATTTCTTGAGCACATAATTAAACAATGTTAATATTTTGTACTTTAGGTAGTATTAGCTACAAATATAGCAGAAACGTCACTGACGATAGATAATATTGTTTATGTTATTGATCCTGGGTTCGCAAAACAAAACAACTTCAATTCACGAACGGGTATGGAGAGTTTAATGGTTGTACCCATTAGTAAGGCTTCAGCGAACCAACGAGCAGGAAGAGCAGGTAGAGTCGCTCCTGGAAAGTGCTTTAGGCTCTATACTGCTTGGGCTTATCAACATGAATTAGAAGAAAACACAGTTCCAGAGATTCAACGAATTAATTTAGGTAAATGTCAAAACTCAAAAGATTCATAAATAGCAGTCATTCGTTAAAAAAGGAACTATATTAAAATCAATTGTGGAAATTTACAGGTAACGCAGTATTAACTCTGAAAGCGTTAGGTATAAATGACCTGGTCCACTTTGACTTTCTGGATCCTCCGCCACACGAGACATTAGTTCTGGCACTGGAACAATTGTACGCCTTGGGGGCACTCAATCATCGTGGTGAGCTTACGAAGCTTGGTAGAAGAATGGCTGAATTTCCAGTAGATCCAATGATGGCGAAAATGTTACTAGCAAGCGAGAAATATCGCTGCTCCGAAGAAGTTTCAACGATTGCTGCCATGCTTTCTGTGAACGGTGCAATATTTTACAGGCCAAAGGACAAAATTGTGCATGCCGATGCTGCTCGTAAAAATTTTAATGTACCAGGTGGAGATCATCTTGTTCTGTTAAACGTTTACAATCAATGGCAGCTAAGTGATTTCAGTACGCATTGGTGTTACGAAAACTACATTCAACACAAGTAATTATTAAATTCTAAAATATTTTATTAAGATTATAATTTTTATTATTACAAAGTATGATATATATTTATATTTTATAGATCAATGAAAAGAGCTAGAGACGTTAGAGAGCAATTGGTAGGACTGATGCAACGAGTTGAAATGGAAATTGTATCTGGTATATCAGAAACAGTTAATATAAGAAAAGTAAGCTTATTACGAATGATAAATTAAGTATTGTTTCTTATCTAGAAAAATTAACGCAAGAAAATTTGTATCTTTACAGGCAATCACTGCTGGTTACTTTTATCACGTTGCTAGGCTATCCAAAGGAGGTCACTATAAAACTGCAAAGCACAATCAGACGGTATCAGTGCATCCAAATAGTGCTCTTTTTCAAGAATTACCAAGGTGGGTCCTGTATCATGAACTGGTATTTACAACAAAGGAATTCATGCGTCAGGTTTGTCTCAATGATTATACTTTATTTATTTTAAATTACAAATCTATTTTTCACTTGCTGTATGATAAACTTGAGAAACTACAAAAATTTTGTAAATTTTAGGTCACAGAAATTGAATCGAAGTGGCTTTTAGAAGTGGCACCTCATTACTATAAACCGAAAGAATTAGAGGATTCAACAAACAAAAAAATGCCAAAAGTAGCAGGTCGTGCTCATCTAGATGGAACAAATTAAAATGTATAGAATGGTTTATTTATTTTGTACAGTCATAATAATTGTAATATACATTTTAAGATAAAAAGACTATTTCTATATAAGATGTAAAAAAATTTAAATGACCATTGTAAAAATACAATCGATTTTTATAACTTATAAATATAAGCATCAAACGTTAAAAAGTTAATAAATAATTTTTTATAAAATACTTATCCGAGTTCATTGATATTATTCTCTAAATAATACATGAAATTAATAATTTAAACGTTTTCTTGATAAAAAAGGCTGACAGCATTTTCAAAAAATTGGATAAACTTAAAATATTTTATTTTATTTTAAAGGATATATAAGGAGTAAGTAATTAATTACACATATCATACATAACATACATATTCATTATTCAAGATTTTACATCATAATATAACATATTTCTAAACACAACGCTAACATATACTTCTATATGCTCAAATTGGTTCAATTGTAAACTTTCTCATTTGATACTTTGTAATTACAAAAAATTTTCTATTATATTTTTTAAGAAACAAATTCTTAACTTGCATTATAGCTAGAACAAACTGCATTCTTTATTAACTTTAAACAATTTTCATATGATTCTAATACATTATTCACACACTCATACACATACATACATGTATGTGTGTGGGTATATACAAAATGGAGAACACATAACAGAATTAGAAAAGCAATATCTTACCATTTATTATAATAATTTTTCTTTATAAAGAACATTTATTTTAAAAATACAATAAACAATTACAACCTCTTAAGGTAGTCCTTTGACAAAATAAAGAATACAATGGAAGATTTTGCCAAAATTGGTCAAACATGATGGAAGTACTCTTTTTTATACATATAAAGTTTTATAAAAAGAAACTGATCCACAGCATAGAAGAAAATATTTTGGATTTCTTATTTGCGTGCATGATTTTACGAGAAAGTCTTACACTTTGCTTAATGATTTATATTAAAAAATATATAAATTTCAAAGTTTTGGTTGAAAAATGTCAAGTTACAAACATATTAAATATGTTTAAAAAAGTTTCAAAATTAATGCTAGTTAAAAATTGATATATTTTAAATAATAAATTAAAATGAAAAATTTGTAAAAGAATTACCTTAAGCGACGATTAATCTGTATATTAAAGCATAAAGATAAAATTCTCATGAGACAAGCAATGAGAGTTTCAACACTGCTGAATTATGTTTTGCAGATTATATTATAATGCATTGCGTAAACTGCTAAACACAGGCACTATTTATGTAATAAAAACTTACAACCTAGACAATAAAGTCGGTTAATCGCGTTTTTTCAGCTAAAATTTGTATAGCAACATTCTCAAAGAATATTTTTTCGTACTCTGAGAAAGAAGGCAAGTTTAACAATAATCTCCATCACACGTTAACAATATTACAAGCATCTTTCTTAAATTGGATTATTTTTCAAGGCAACTCATTTGTTAGTATCAAGATAATACATCTTTGATAAAAATATTTTCAAAATTCTTAAATAAACTACTTAATAAGGACACTTTTATACTTTTTGTATTTAGTCAGTTATTAATTGTATCAAACTTCTGAGATTAGTTTAAAAATCTAGATTACTCAGAAGTCTACGTGAATAAGGCACACAGAATTTATTGTTATGCGATCACAATGTTAAGATGAAATAGTAGTCACCATTAGGAAAGTCTAACGAGTAATAAATTTTATTACACTTTTAATGGTGTACTGTAAGATAATTACGTACGTTCGAAAACATGCTCAAATAAGTTTTATTGTAATGCATAACTCTACTATGCTTTCTTATCGGTCTCGAAGATTACGGATAAAAATTTACTAAAGTATATGTTTATAAAGTGAGACCTATTCTTCTCTACTTCTTTCAACATTTAGTCATAGAGCATTCAAATGTAAACTTTATCAAAAAATATAAGTGAAATGCAGTTCAGCGGAATGTATTTGTGAGATTCTATAGCAAAATCTATCTTCAATATGATGCCTATTATTATTTTTTTCGTTAAATTTATGAAACTGAATAATAGGTTCGGTCCTGGCACAATGGAATTTCATCATCAGTCATTCCCTGAATCTCGAAATGCATAGAAAGTTTCTTGCTCGTTAAAAACTACTAAGACTCGGTGAATTATTGATTTAGTAAAAGAAAGAAAGTAATGGTATGCAACACTTGAAGCTCTGCAAGAACTACTTGTTAAACAACGGCACAAAGCTTCCAAATCTGTTCATAACTACCTAGTCGATCGAAAATCAAAAATTTCAGCTGCCTGACGGAAAAACATCTTTATGGTATTTTTCATTTATCCAGGTAAATACTGTTTTACGACGGATAATCAATTACAAGATACGAATAATACAACAAGAATGACACAGCATTTCAACGGTAGTATCGCGCTGCTACATTCCTCTTTTTTATGCATATTCCAAATCTTAAAAATCATCTTAAGATTCGCATAAAATATCTCTCTCCTTCCCATCCGAATTTAAACAACGACCTCTCACGCTTCACCCACGACCCACAAGATCCCAAAAGTAACTAGACCTCCCAGCTCGTTTCCCTCGATCAACGCTAAAGAAATTTTCCTGCCAGGACTTTGAAACGCACATAATCCGAAACAACGACACGCGCGCGCGCATACGTATATATATATATATATATATATATATCCCTCGAAGCCCCCATCAGAACACAAGGCGCTCGAATAAAATCTTCAGCCTCGACGCGGTGCGCGACAACAACTCGGTTCTGAATATACATGTATAAGAATTCTCGAGTATTTCTTTTTTGTTTTGTTGTTTTTCCTTTCCTCTCGGCTTATCATCTGCGACACGTCGGTGTGTCGTCCGCGTGCATATTATATATATATAGATATATAATAGAAGGGACACTGCACGAGAGGTTTTAGATCTGGGCGGGCTCGACGTAGTTTGCGGGCAGCATGCCGTGGCGTCCGGTGCGCTGGACCAGGCCGGTCATCCAGCCCTCGTCGATGGCCGTGCAGTTGATTATCAGGTCGCCGTCGCAGAAGCTCACCTCGTCGTGGTCCTGGGCCTCGTAGTCGTACATCGCTCGGTACACGCGCTGTTGGGATGGGGGGAAAGAAGAAGAGAGTGCTTAGTTAGTTGAGGTGGAGGAATGCGATTTTTGGATTGCGCGTGATGGGCAAAACTGATATGTAGAACTTTTTATTTTTTGTATGAAATAATTGAGTTTTGTGTAATATTGCGTGTATGTAAATGAAGTCAGGTGATGAAGTTTAGAGAAAACTTGCATTATCAAAAAAAAAAAAACAATTTAAAATGAATGTTTTTCGTAAATGTATTTATTACCTAACCAAGTATCATACCACTCGTAAAGAACTAATTTTGTCAATAGAAAGCGAGTATTCAAATAGACTATTATATACTATTTTTAACACTTCAAGCTTGGACTCCAATGGACATTCCAGATTGCATAAAAAGAAAAGACAAAAGAATAATAAGTAATCAATAAAATCAGTCTTAAGATGTTTATTTTGCAACTGGGATCTCAAAAAATTTAATTTTATACAGTGAATAACGTATATAAGGTCGATACCATCGGTAGGTCTTAATCAACCAAAGATCTATTTTGAATATTTTCTCGTAACAAAGAACCGAATCTAACGACAGCATTTAATATTATTTTATACGAACTGGAGGTTTTGCCCACATTCATCGCTTGGAAAATCTCACCCCTGTGTTTGCTGGCGGCGGTGGCGGCTGATGCTGTGGAACGTGATTGTTGTTTGTGGCCGGTGTGAGCGAACCGTAGTATTCGTTGACCGGGTCGATGTCGGCTACCGAGCCGATTTTCCTCGTTGGTGGATTCGTCACTGCGAACAATGAAGCGAATTGAAAATAAACGAAACGAAATATATATATATATATATAATATATACGTAAATATACGCTTAAATTTAAATGGTATGAATCTGACTTTGAGGTAAAATGTAATTAAAATCGCACATATTTCTTTTGCGCGGTATCACATATAGAGATAAGGAGAGATAAATCAATACTTTATCTCTAATATGTAATATCGCGCCCCTTAAGCAAGACTATATCCACTCAAAGTTCTAGATTTTTAGAAAATTCATAAGGAAACAAGCTTTTTTTGTGAGCTAAAATCTTTTTAATGAACGTTATATAATCACATTATAGATTTTTATCTTATTTTTAGACATTTTCTAGGTATATGTAAAATTTTATTTCTCTTTATGAGTTGTATTCTTTTTCTTATAAGTTATTTGTTGTTTTGTAACAAAATCAACCTAATATATTTTAAATTGTCATATTAAGTTTTCATCTAGTAGTGCGATATGTAAAACTAGTTAATAAAACTAGTTAATATATTTTTACACCAAAAATCGCCCCCGGACTACCTCAACATAAACGGTGAAATTTGATTCTTTTTTTATGTGAAAGATTCACTTGAATCTCGGTGATAATTCACTTAAAATATGAGGAGTGGCGGAACAAACAAAAACCAAAATACCTATTCCATTTTCGATAAAAATAGATTGTTTTTTTTCTATTTCTGACGTTATTTTGTATCCAAACTCTATAGGGTAGTGATCTCAGTAGTCAGCCACCTAAGAGGACATTTTTATTTAAACTATCACAAAATATTTACAAAATTCTTTGTTCACATACAACCAGTTCTAATACACATTAAATATATTCAAGGGATGGTAAAATTTGTATTCAAGCTCAAAAAATTTTCAGGATAATTATATCTGTGTTTCCGGAAGAACAACTTTTTATATTTATGAGATATTAATGTTTAAAGTTATTATTTTCTATTTAAACTAATGTTAAAAAAATTCATAATTAATAGATATGGTCACTTATTTTCACACTTTCCTGATTTTTTGCAATTTGATTTGAGAAAATACTATGTAGGGATGGACTTCAGTCTTTTTTCCAAGAACCCACAGATATGTATTTTAAAAAAGTACGACATCAGCCGGCTGACCGCCAGTAGTCGACCCTGACAATTTAAAGTAAAACATCACTGTTTATAAAGATATTTTACGCTTTTTATTTATATAGTTCGGTGCTTGAAGTTTAGTTACAAAAGATTAAATAAACGTTAAATGGCCTGGCTTACCGACCAGGTCTGGCCAACTATTAAAATTCGCCAAAAATTATTGAAAATCTAGCAAGTCGACCACCTGTAAGCTGAGATCGATAATAATTATATGGTTTATGGACTGTTTTAACATCAAGACTTAAAATTTTAAATGACACAAAAATGGAAAATTATTAACATAACGATATTTTTGCTACTGGTTAACCTTTGTAAAAAAATAGTTAATGTGGCCGACTTCTGGAGGATGGCTAACTACTGTAGTCACTACCCTTACCTATCAAGCCATTAAAAATGAACCTATATAGAATTTATTCCATTTAAACTAAAAGAAGCAGTGGAATTTTTAAGTTTGGTTCTTCGTATATTAAGGTGATATTGAACTCCCCCTGCTCCGACGACTAGGGGGGCTCGTTGAAATTTAAATTTAAATGATAAAAGCAAGCTCTGTAATTATCGGAATATGGAGGGTTTACCATCACCTTAATGTCATTTCAAACATGTCGCGATGGCGCATCCGATAGGATATTCACTTCTACAGCCCGTCCGTCCCGAGTTTAACTCCCCACAACATCGTTTTTTTTTCAGTTACACATTTATTTCAAATTAATTTCAAGAACACGTAAATAGATGAGGTGGCAAAAAACGAAACTGAACTATCCAGGGAGAAATACATAGCTCTTACGGGAGGCTTTAACAAGGTGACATATAATAAAATAACGTTTTCTTTTTTAATTTTTTTTAGTTTTTCTTTTCATGGATCAGGTGGTAAGATGCTTGTTTCAAAAGACGCAAGGGCGCGGATTCGAATCCCCGTCAGTCCGATATATATTTTCGGCGACAAAACCCCCTTTTGTCGGTCCGGATTTATCGGTGGGCGAAGATCGAACTCGATCCCGATCAATGTTTGTATCGTTGTTAAGGGCGAATGAGCGAAAAGTAATTTTAAACTTTAAGGTCCAAATCTATTTTGTAATTGTTAAGGAAGATTATTTCAGTCCACAAACAAATGTTCAGTGTAGGTTGCCTGGCTTTTCGAAAAGATATTTAATTCTAAAGTTCGCCCGTTTAGTCCGTTTAATATACAGAAAACGAATTTTTCACGTTTGAAATAAAAAATTCATGCATTCAGAACGAAATAAGATAAATATGCATTTGATATAAATATGAATATTCAAAGTTTTTTAAATGTTTAACAGGAATTGTTAACTGGATACATTATCATAAACTTCTCTATTAAATAACTTTTTTTCATAAGTTGCTGTTTTGACTAGTATTTAGTTTGGACCTCCTTAAATCAAAGTAAAAGGTCAGCAATACCCGTGTATAAATAAACAAATAATAACCCTATCCTCTCTTCGAAAGCAAAACCTAGCAATCGTCACTACACCATTCGTCAGTTTAGAAAGTATTATTAATACATGATTTATCTCCTTCTCCCCCTGATAGCACATAACGTTTTTAAACCGTTTTAATAAGGTTGCATCAAAACGCGTTTTAACGTATGAACAAGTTAAAAACGTTTTCATAACGTGTTAAAAAGATGCGAAAGGTCCGCAATTCCGATTAGTAGGCAACAATATCTAACATTTTTAAAACGTTTTAGATACGTTATTTTATAACTTTAATAGGTATATTTAAAACAGTAACATCTGAACGTTTTAAAAACATTTAAAAAACGTTTTAAAAACATTTAAAAAACGTTTTAAATATTTTCAAATAATTTAAATATATATATATATATATATATATATATATATATATATATATATATATATATATATATATATATATATATATATATATATATATATATATATATATATATATATATATATATATATATATATATATATATATATATATATATATATATATATATATATATATATATATATATATATATATATATATATATATATATATATATATATATATATATATATATATATATATATATATATATATATATATATATATATATATATATATATATATATATATATATATATATATATATATATATATATATATATATATATATATATATATTATTAAACACTTCGCTCTTATATAGTAAGCGAGAACAGATTCCGTCACTTGCGGGTAAAGTGCCGAACGCCACCTAGCGGTATAACTACTTTTACTCTTCGACTGGCACAATAAAAGGTTTTTAAAACGTTCAAACATTACTGTTTTAATTAACGCATCAAAGTTATAAAATAACCTTATTAAAACGTTTTTAAAATGATTTATAATTCTGCGTACAAAACCAAATGGCGGACATTTCGTAAAGGTGTTTTGATGCGATCTTTCTGAAAGGTTTTAAAAACGCTGTGTGCTATCAGGGCCTTCTCCGTATCCTTGCTAATAAAAAAGAATCCATCTCGTACCTGCGCCCTTGTCGCTCGTGTAGATGACGGTGGTGGCCGCCTGTCTGGCCGAGTATGGACTGGGCCTGGCCCCCTCGCTGAGCGGATCGTAGTCGGCGATCCTGCCGGGCGCCCGCTGGTGGACCGGCGACACCGCCGAGCGCTGCTGTAGCAGCGGCGCGTTCGAGGAGGACAGCGGGGGCGGCGGCGGGGGCGCCACCGCCGCCTGCACCGGGGGACTCGCGTTGGCGTTCAGGGCGTTGGCGTTGGCGTTCGACACGCTGCTGGCCGGGGCGATCGTGCCGTCCGTGTACTCTACGTACTCTGGAATGTTGGCAGGTGTTAGTGATGAGAGTTTGCTTGTGGTTGAGTGGGATTGGATGAGGATATTATATACACTGGGCGTTCACTTTTTGTAATAAAGTGTTTATTTTCAAGTTAATGGCAATTTGCATTATGCATTGAAATGTGATTTTCTTTTTATCAATTTCAATGGTCACAGCCATGAAGACTCTTTTAAAAATATTTTCTAATAAAAGTATCAGGCACAAACACCGCTAATTTGAGTTGTGTGCAAGATATAGATCTCTAACAAGTGTAAAATGTTTCATTACAATTATCCTATTAAATACAAAACTCGTTTCTTGAATTAATTGGAATTAATTGAACACATAGACGATTCGGGGGTCCAAGCAAAGTAGTCCCCACCTGGTGGTTGGATTTAGAACTACTGAAAGTTATAAGAAAACAGAGGTCTCATAACCCTAAATAAACGTTAGTAGAAAACTGTTTTAAAGTTAAAGAGTTTGAGCTGATAAAATGGAATTAAAATCAATTGAAATACTCCCAAAATGGTATGAGATCCTTTATAACTGACTAGGTAACAAAATATAATTCATTTATTCTTCATGTTTAAACTTATCTCCACGAATCACGTGACTTATTATAACTTTCAGCAGTGATTGTACGTACTCTGACGGGAATTGGACCCCCGAATAATAATGTTTATTTTTTTCCGTCGTAGACACCCTTTTACTCCCTTGAGATGGATGGAAAAATGGACAGTGGAAATTTACGATTAATGAGAGATTTTCTACCTTAAATATATGAAATTTCATTATATTTTTATACTACCCTACTCAATTTAATATTAATATAAAAAATGAAATTAAAAAAAATAATAATTTATGTTTAGAAAATATGGTGTGTAACTCTGAGCCATTTTGAAATCATCGAAAATTTATGCTTATTTTCTACTTTTAATTATAACTACGATGAATAATGTAATCAAACCGGATTTTAGCAGTACACGATGTTTTGTAGTCGCAAGCTTTGTTTAAATTAATTTTGCAAACTCGAATTTCATCGTAAAATAAAGTTTGATCACCCGGAAAACCTTCGGAATCCAATAATGTTCGAACCTCCCTGATCACAAATAAAGTGCTTAGAGGCTTAGGATATAGGTGACATTTTCAAAAAATTAAGTTATTAATGAGCTGTTTCCGATTAATGAAACAGGAAAAAATATTATACCAAAGCGAAAAGAGCTATTCCACTAAATTAATCAAGTTGTTGAATTAATCTTGCTTCGTCTTACATGGTAATTCTTAATATTCTCGAAACTCTAAACTCGTTTTTCTCGAAATATAAAAAATGCAAAGTTATATATACAATAAAAACATTATGTAAAAAGTACAATATTTTACAGTAAGGTAGTTAGTGCATGCAACAGGTACTTATTGTCCTGGTGCTATAATGAGCCACATATTCTTTTATCAATTTTCAAATCTTAAATTGTACAATGGCATATATAATAATTGAAAACTGCATTTGTAAAGTTGCATACAAATTATCACATAAAATTAAGATTTACAAATAATTATAAATTTTTAAAACTATTGGAATTTTCTACATTTCCATACGATTTTAGTTAAATACACTTTACAAATATTGAATTTTAATTACGCGCTCAAATGCCTAACCAATCAAATAATAGAGTCTCCTACTGTTCGTCATTTTCCGTCGAATTTTATATTTCCTTTACTTTCTCGTAATATTTAATCTTATGATATCATTTCTTTATATTCTTAGTTATAAAGACAAGAAGTAAAAAAATGCCATTTTGTAAATTAAATTCATTTGTAAGTGAAGTAGCAGAGTGGATTCTTGGATTATAAATCCGTTGTCATATGTTAAAAGCTTAAAACGGTGGATCCAAAATAAATAAACGAACTAGAAAATCCCATTGCGCATTCATAATCAGCAATCTCAAAAAAATCTGTTACCTTAATCGCGTGTCTAAAAGGGTTAAAATATTCACGTGTACATACCGATTTGTTCGCCGTTCTCACCGGTCATAGTCCTCTTCTGCTCCATGATGGCCTTCTTCTCGAGCTCCCCGTGGTAGGCGACGTTCGAGATGATTTTGCTGTTCTGCTTCACTCGCATGGTCTCCGGGTCGTCGGCCACCTGGGTGAACTTGCCCTTCGCCTTCTCGAACTCGGCGTGGTACTTGACGTTGCTCTGGATCTTCGTGTTCTCGGCGATGCGGGTCAGCTCCGGGGTAACCGCCATCGTCGTCGCCTTTGCCTTTGGTATATGCCTGTGGAAGTTTACGCGAGGATTTATTTAATTCAATTGTCAGGAGAGTTTAGGCGATGCTACAATTTAGGCGAGGCTCTGTGTGACCCGACGCGAAATTTATTATTTAAATTGTAGGTGAACGACAAATTTTCTGGGATAGAAGAGTAAAATTACTATGCCCCTCAATATCCCTATTTATAACCTTTTTCTGCACGACTTAATTTGTACAAAATTGATTTTTTGTTACTTATAATTTGTTCAACAAATGATCTAGGGTTAAAGAGTCAATTACTGTGCCCCTCAATATTTTTATTTAACCCTTTTCTGCACGACTTATTTTGTAAAAAATCGATTATTTGTTACTTAACTTGTTTATAACAGATTAGGGTTGCATTAAAAAAGTTATACATGGTTCATGAATATAATAGAATCCAAGGATTACCTGTATAACGATTTATTGCACGACAAAAAGTCTAGAGAATGAAGTTTGAGAGACATAAACGGATGATAAGAAAAACACCGGGCCGAAAAGAGAAAAAAAGTAATTTATAATGAAATATTGATTTAAGAACTATTTGATCCAGTATACTACAGGATTTAATAATTTTTTTACTACAAAATTAAAATACCTAGAGGCACAATAATTGATGAAGGACATGGGAAATGTCGCTCTTCTGATAATGTTTTATTTATATAAATTCTTTAATTATTAAAAACCCTTTTTTATGTGCACATTTATAAACTAATTTTTAACAATACACAACTTCTTTTATTGTGTGATAATGATTTTTTGACAGAGAATTTCTATTTGACAGAGAGTATTAAAAGTTAGTCTTATACTTAAAACATCATGTTCAATCTATTTGAAGTGTATTTGAAGACTGTGTACTAGCATCTTTCAGTCAATGGCTCCATCGAAGCCCAGAAATTGGTTAATTTTCCTCTGCTTCGATGAAACCATTGACCAAAGGCCATAAGTAAGTTCCCTTTGAATCCACATTATATGAATTAAACATAATCTTTCAAGTATATAAAGAAAACATATTTTATAATATAAATTTATAAAAAGAAAAAGATTCCATTCGCCATTTACAAAAATTATCAAAAATAGGTATAGTGATCTCCTTGAAACTTCAAAACAATCTTAAAATATTATACACAGCTCTTGGTACAGTCTAAAAGAAAGCGAAGAAAAAAAAACAACAATGCATAAAAATTCGCATTCAAAATATATACGTGCACAGACTGCATGCACGTAAGTATACACATAGTTGCGCAACGCGGGAAAAAAAGCGAAATGGTTTTTTACGTAAGAAGCAGCGCGCACTCGCGGGCAGCGGACTCCCGAGGTCAAGGAAATATTTTGTGCTTTCACGTGGCTATATAGAATGCGACAAAGGTAGGGTTTCCGGCCCCGGCCATTCCGCGGAAATATCGCGCTTCGCCGAGTCTATTACTCGTTAACTTATTTTGCGACGGCCAAAGAACGCGCGGGGGACTTGTTGGACTCGACATGCTCGCGATTCGAACAGTGAGTTTTGAAAGAAAGGTTGAAATATTGCGAGTGTTTTGCCTCTGCAGCATCTCTTTGTTAATCTGTTTATGAAAGAGAAATTGAAGTTGGTGCAAAATCGTCGGGGAGTGCGGAGGCGCGAGGGTTATTTATTTTAATTCGCTGAACGAGAGGTGCTTAGTTCGCGCATTCTTGACGGCTGTCGCTCTCGATTTTGATGAATTGCGTGTCAAATGTTTTTGGAGAGTCATTGTTTGGCGAATTTTGTAAACAAATGAGAATGATGAGTTAACGAAAATTTAATACTCGCTGTAAGAATGATGCTTTTTTTTAGGCACTCATCAGACTAGTTAACTCTTAACAGTGAACGTAAGTATTTAAGGCCTCACTAGAATTTTTCCTTTGAAGCTAGGTTTATAAAAATTTGTTTGGACCAAATATGTAGAACACCTTAAGGACGTTCACCGGGTAATTGAATTTCTTTAAAATCTCTCAAAACTTTGAGATTTTTCAGTTTTTAAAATGGGAGCCCTATCTTGAGCTCTCACAAAACGGACAGTTTTATTTATTGTAAACCAGGTTTACTTTACATCCTTTTGAAAAACTAGTATGTAATATAAAATGGAATGTAATATATATAAAGCTGGGCATAGCAAGCGGTACTTTTTTAAAAGATATAGCTATCTAAAGTTGTGCTCCAATGTTATTAGTATATCGTGGTACAGCATATACAAAAGTTAATGCCGTACTTCGGTTTTAGGTGCTTTTTCATAAATTTTATATTCTTTACTAATATATTAATACTTTATATTATAAATTGAAGGGGTTTCATTATAAATATTGTTATTTAATAATGATTCTTTCGAAAATTAACTTTCTAACCTTACTGTCAACCTGTGAACGTCCTTAAGAGTATTTTGAAATTGATTACAATTTTCTCCTTTTGATTAACTTGCAATTCTTTGTATTACTAAAATAAAAGATTTAACATAATTATTTACTGGATAGGTGTTTGCGAAAAACATTTTTATAACCGAATTAATCTATACGCATTATGTTAATCTTTATTAGTTTATAAGATCAAAATATTTGTCAGTAAATACCAATTTTTTGTTAGAAATAATATTTTATATACTTTTACGGGTGTAACTTAGAATTACGCTTTATAAATAAAAAACTTTTCTCAATTAAACTCAGATAATACGCGTAATAAATATTTTCTAAAAATTTTAGATTACACATCCAATGAACATCAATAGTAAAACTTAATTTTAGTCATTCGTAAAATGATGAGCTATCTAAATGAAATGATAAATTTTAAAGTACTCTGAAGGTGTTATATTTTAACTATAAAAATTGTTGCTTCAAGGAAAAGTATCAGTAACAGGCATTAAAAATTTAAGTTCCCTTTCAAAATTCGACCCAGTCTGGTTACCTCAAGTTAAATTAATTAAAAATTAAATTTGTTTGAGCAGAGATTGTAAGAAACTCATCAGCAGGAAAGTGCAGACTCAAGCGCACTGTCCCCTCGGCGCTTCTTGAAATTTTATCTCTGTCGTAGCGCAAAACCATTCTTTTTTCACGAATGATTCAATCGCACTATACCGACATTTAGCAATTTAGCATCGCTATTATAAAAAGCTCTGCGTGAATCATTGCGCTCATACGTGGAGAACAATTTGAATACTTACGCCTCGCAGTAGGGCTGTTTGTTGAAACCTTTGTAAGTTCGCATGTTGAGGGTCATCCCACAGCCCTGGCATCTGAAGCACTGCTTGTGCCATATCTGCAACAAAGTATTTTTTTAGTTTAAAATAACGTGAGAAAACATATAGAGGAATACACTATGTAAATGTTAATTATTCATGTAACAATTACTGAATATATAAAATATTTTGCAGACATTCAAGATTTCCTAGAGTTATAAAATATTTACTAAAGATTTTTTTATGTAAAATATATGTATAGAGTTTTTGCTGACTTTCAAAACTATGGTATAAAGTTCCTATAACATCATCATCATCATAATCTAGTAGCAAATATTCAAAACTGGAACAGATAAGTGTTTATGATGTGTGCACAAGTCAAGCTTGTTAAAAAATTATCTCTTGCTGTATACGACAATGGTATTCGCTACTTGCTAAGACATCCGCCTACATTATAATTACACTTTTTCATATAATAGTTTTTACAATTGTTTAAATACTGAGAAGACATTCCATTTGAAATGTATGTATCATGTGCATTCTATTATAACGTACATACATTTTTTTAAACTACAATATCTATTCTGGCTGAAAAACATATTATAATAAATTACTTATTTTGTTACATTTACGTACACATTGCTCTTGGCCTTCATTTACTTCAGTTTGTCAATGTTAATTTTTTATACGTATAGAAGTAAGATTTATTTACATTTTTTGCCTAGTGATAATTTCATAAGAATACTCAGAATTAAATCACTGTGTGTAATTTTATTTGGCGTAGTGTGTTTCTTACACATAAGAATTGTACACGTAATTATTGTGCACAATTTAGCATTGGTCAAATATATCTATATATAATTTGACCAATGCTAAATTGTGTACAATAATTACGTGTATAATTTTTATGTGTAAGAAACGCTCTATGCCTTTTATTTCACATCTCTGTGCTTACTGATAAGCAAAGTCTTTCTTGTATCATTTAATCTTCTTTTCAAAGATACATTACTGTACATGATAAATGCTACAATAGTATTTTACAGTAATTATGCATTTTAAACAGAGAACATAAAGTAAAATGGATCAAAATTATTTTATTTGTTGAATCTGCATCTTATGCACATGAAAAACAAATTAAAAATGCATTTTAGCTTTGTTCAATGGACTGTTAACTGCAATTTGTCTATATAACATACAAAGTTACCATATTATGAATATAAAACTGATATATATTTCATAATATTTTATGAAAACAAATCTTCAAATTGTAAGATATAATAATCAATCATGTATAACTAATCAATCAATAAATTGCATTAGACTTTTTTAATAAATGTAGTACATACTTAACATACATAAACGGAAACAGGTACTTAAAATTAGATTTTTTAAAGTATCGAATATAACTTTATAAAGTTTTGCAAACATGTTTCTAACATAAAGATAATTCTGAAATAAATATCAGCCTAGATAAGCAACTTGTTTAGATCAAATAAAGAAATCTGTAAAAAGCCTAGCGTAACAAAATTTTCTTAAACTTCGAGGATGAATATACAGGTTTATAATGCAATTCAATATATTTTCACTGATTTTTGTTTCATCTACTATTAAACTTTTACTTCAACATATTTATTTGTTTAAATTTGCCAATTTAAAAAAATGTTTTTTATATAGCGTATTTTAAAGCTGGATCGCATACAGATGCCAATGTGCATCTCTGTGATATACAGTAGTATTATTATACTCTGTACTATTACTGTTACCACTGTAATATATGTAGTCTAGTGTATAAATAAATAAAAAAAGTATCTCATTGACTTAAAATGTATTAGCATCAAACTAACATACATTTTGAAGTCTGATGCCCTGCGTTAGCATACATTTTAATAGCCTTTTGTTTTAACTTTCAGTGTTTAAATAACACTCCTATGATAATTATTAAATTACATTGAGTTTATAGAGTATATTTTGCTTCATTTTTAATAGTAATTAAGTTTTGTTTACATAAATAAAAAATGTTTAACGATAACAGAAGTTAAAGGGATAGTCTATTAGTGTATATGTATACAATATTGAGACAGGGCATGACCAAATCAAGTTAAATGTACTGATGGTAAATAATCTTAATGAATCAATCTATAAGATGCATTGCTTTCTTTCCATAAACACTGTATGTATCGCACCCCCAAAACAAGACTTTGACAACTAAAAATTGATTATTTTTAAAAAACCAAGCAAGTGACATAAATTTACAATTTATTTAGTATACATAATTTTTTTACGAAATACAACTATTTTACTTGAATTTTATTATTATTGTATTATAGATTCTCAAACATTACTAACAGATTTTCAAAATGAGCCTTAAACTAGTAATCATTTCTCAGCAGTCAGTTAAAAGAATACTATTTTGATGGTATAAAAATAGATGTTCGTGCATCCCTACAAGCATTTAGACAACAAACAGTAATGTACTTTTAGATTTTATTTAAATAATAAGTTGTTTCAAAGAGGTTTTACAAACTATGGCTGCTACGAAGTGGCTGTTAATTTCTGTTTCATATTTTCAAAGTGTAACGAAAGACTTTTATTTTTGTAAGAGCTAGTTTCTGTATAAAAATGGAGTTGAAAAAAGTTTCAAGTTGTCAAAGTCTCATTTTGGGAGTGCGATTACAGTTCATTCTCTCAAGAGTCATCGAAAATTTCACAGGCAAAGAAGACACAATTTCTCGTGAAATTTCCTGCAACTGCGTCAGCATCCGAGGCTCGTCCTGACGTTACACACGTTGCGTTACACACGCTGCGTGAGCATCCCATCATCAAGAAAGAAGAACAGATTGAAAGAAATAGAGAGAGAGAGAGAGAGAGAGAGAGAGAGAGAGAGAGAGAGAGAGAGAGAGAGAGAGAGAGAGAGAGAGAGAGAGAGAGAGAGAGAGAGAGAGAGAGAGAGAGAGAGAGAGAGAGAGAGAGAAAGAGTGTGTGTACACACGTGCTACGACATGCAGGGCGCAGCTGCAGCTGCTGGCTTGTGCAGCTAGAACCTCTCCAACGCCAAAAGCTGTGCAGCCGCTGCTGCTGCACGATACATATATAGGTATATATGAAGCAAACGAAAAGAGAGTAAGGAAGAAAGAAAGAGGATATATTCATCCGGAATAAGTATCGGGCATATGACAGTACAGTAGCGGCGGTGGCGGCAAGAAGGCTCTTGAACTTAATTAGGCGCTCCTAGCTCTATCTCATCTTATGCTTGGAGCCGGAACTGCTGTTATCGCAAAGTGGAAAATGTAGATGAGCGCGCGGAATATCTCGATAGCCATGATGATTCCATACGGTTGTGGATATAGCGATAAAATAATGACTGATTCCCCCCTTCGCGATTTTCTTGAGTTTTACCGTGGTCTGGACCATTTTTGGCCAAGACTTTGCGAACAACCGATAAAATCGGGTGCAGTCTGGTTTGATAAAACGGGGTTTCGGCACCATTTTTCTTTTTATAATATTACCGATTATAAACGACTTATTACAACGCAAAGTATAAATACACGGTGATAATGAATAATCCCATCATTTAGATATACCAGAATTGAATAGAATAGTTTTCAACGATCCCGCTTAACTATCGCCTAGCCCAGAAAACAATCAAATCGAGGAACAAAAAATGCCTCTCTTGCTCTCCAGCTTCTTTTTTGTTGTTTTATCCCGGAGCAAGTAGAAAGTTAAAATCCTCGGCAAAAGCCGACAATCTCGGGCTTATTATACAAAATGTCGGACACGCACCAGGACCAGAGCCATAAGGATATTACTTTACAGCCCGCAGAATAGAGACAGAGCCAAGAGCGTGTACCTACACAACCCATAGACCGTGATAGAAAAAAAAAAGACAGAGCCCAGCAACATTCTCGGGTGCGCCCGGCCAAGGCGTCCTTCTTCCTCCTCCTCCTCCTCACTCCCGAGGCATTATATACAGTTAAAGCACCGGCTGTAGCCCTGTAGCGCGAGAAGCATCCGCAGCCAGGCACCTTTACATACAGCGCGCGCGCGAGAGGCGAAAGGCGTGGAAATTCGGCCCGAGCCCCGAAGAATCTCCAGATGAAAGAGAGAGAGAGAGAGAGAGAGAGAGAGAGAGAGAGAGAGAGACGGCGCGCGCGCGCCATATAAAAAGATCCTGAGCTGGAGAATCGGCCTATGTTCTGACAGAGCGAGCAGCGCTCTCCTCACACACACACACATGTATATACGTGTATATATAGATATATGGACAGAAACAGAGTAACAGACACTCACCTTGTCCAGGCACTTGAGCTCCTCGATCGGATAGACCGTTTTCTCGCAGCGAGCGCACGTCTTGCTCATTTTTGGTCCTGTCCGTTTGACTCGCTCGCTGCAGTGGTGAAAAAAATCGAGGGGGAAAAATATAAAAAAAGGGGGGGAAAGGGGGGCCCAGGCGCGCGCGCGTGTGTGCGTGTCCGCGTTTAGCCGCACATTGGCGCGGTCATGTGCAGTGTCCTCGTAATAGGCCTGCAAATGCTGGACCCAGAAACACAGTGGATACAGGAGGCACGAAAACTCTGCTCTCGGTGTAAAACGCTGCAGTCTGCACTCACTCACACACACAGGCACAGACACAGACACAGACACTCGCGGCTCACGGAGATTCCTCGAGATTCCTCAAGATTCGGATTGTATTTATCGGAGGCACTTTGTAGGATAACTATAACTAAGATGCGCGTATATATGTGTGTTTTTATTTTTCGCCGAGGACGGAGGAGGATATTTTCGCTACGAGAGATAGACAGAGTGAGATAGAAGGCCCGCTTTTGCACCGTTGCACGGGCACTAGCCGCACTCACTGGTTTCTCGCTCGGTTCTCGATTCTCGACTCTCGGCTCGCCGCTGGATATCCCCTTCCCCCACTCTCTCGGTGGAGTTCTTGCGGGCTGGTATAGTCTTCTCCGGCAGCGCGCGGCGAGACGAGAAAGACGGGAGAGACTCTTCTTGTTGCGCCTTCTCGCCGCGCCGCCGCGCCGCCGCGCCTTGCGCTGCCGCGCCTGTAAACTAGCCTCATATGCGTATGCCACGAAATAACCCGGCTAAGATTCTTAATAATAAATAAACTTTTTCGACAACTCTTAGTGCGGGGAAGTAGGAAAAACGAGCAATAAGTTGGTTTTTTCTTTCTTGTATCATTGATTTGTGAAGGAGCTTTTATGTTTTTCGAGCTTTGGATCGAAGTTTTGGAATTCTTTGGTTGCAGTCTGTTGTTGTTTTTCTTTTTTCATGACGTATACCGTTCCGGACATGCGTTTCGCAATCGCAATGCCGCGAACTTACCTACGGAGGGATTTTAGATGAGTGGTCATTTACTTTACTGCCTGTTGATAATGTAGATCGCGAATGATATTTGAAATTCAATGGAATTCGCACGGCATAATTCATTTATTTGAAAGAATGGTATTTTTAGTTAATTGAATTCACTGGGATGTGTGAAAGGTTCGAAAACCAATTGTTGACCAGGCTTTAAGAGGGGCTTTTTGACAACTAAAAATTAAGTGTAGCACGCTTCGGACGGACCCTTATTCTCACGATATCCACCAATTGACCTCAATTGTGCGTTATTTTAAAGAGAAATGGTACCTCAACTTCTGATCATAGCTATATTTTTATGCTACAAAAAAGTATCAAAAAGTAAATAAAAATAGTCGAAAAGAGCTTTATTTTCAGCTGTGTTTCGTACAAAAATATTAATCTGGACCAAAGCTATTAACTTTTAAAGAAGTGATGAAACATACATCTAAATTCGAGGATTGTGACCCTTTCAAATACTGTAATTTTTCGTGTAATTTTCATTACTTTCATTGAAAGTTAATAACATTGACCCAAATTAATATTTTTGTACGATACGAAGGTGAAATTAAAGCTCTTTTCGTCTATTTTTCTAGTAAATGTGCCATTTGTATCAAGAGGGTCCGAAAATCAATTAAAAATTAAAATTTCCTACCTTGATTTTTACTGGCCTAAAAGTGAATAATTATTTATAATTATAAAAATACTTATATTTAGACAAAACCTAAATTATCTTGCCCTGCATTGATTAGTAGTAGATCTATGTACACTCAACGTTAAATTCTTCTGTCAAAAACAGTTTGAATTTTTTTGAAATACTGTTGATTGGAGAGAACACTCGTTTACGCTAACCTCATTGGAGGATTTAAAAATATCTATAACTACTTGACGGAAGAATTTCACGGCGAGTGTACAAGGTTTTAGAGCTCAAAACCAACGGCACCCTAAAACATTACTGGAATGAAATGTTGATTTCTAAAATTATGACTATGGATCTCCACGAGTTCTAGGTACAATTACAAATAATTTTGATAATTTATAATTCATTCCGGTGATGATAGATTTTATCGTTTTCTTTTTATTTTTACCTAGGAACCGATTATAAACAGTATCTTGACAGTAACTTGACTGATTAGGCTGAAATATTGATCCTTTACTCAGTCTTCAAGGTCATTTCAAGGTCAAATTTGATTTTTCAAATAGAAACCCCCATTTTTGACTCCGATAATCGAAATGCGAGGACGTATTACGTTAGAATATGACGTATTAATGACCCTGATTTAAATTGATCTCATAGGCCATGACCACAAGCATTAACGTGAAATATTTACCTCTATCGATTTCTACTATCGGGCAATTTCATTAGTACTAATCAAGTATGACCGAGTATGACTATAATCAATTTTACCTTCGGAGTTCAATTCGACTCTAAGTCATGACTATACATATTCTAACTTCAAATTTCGTTTACCAGGATACAAAATGGATGTCGAGAATTGAAATTTTAAGTGGTCAACTCGTTTGTCAAAATTTTACAGTTTATTCATAATTATAATTTTGGAAATTTTTTATATAAAACTTGAAAGATAAAAACAAATAGAATAATTTAGGTCTAGTTCTTGGCCTTATAACTAGTGGCCCCTGTAACAAAAATAAATACCTATAATACACTGCAACAATTAGTTGATAAAAGTTTAGAAACTATAATAGAATAATAAATTTAAAGTAAAAACTTTTTATCTCATACAAACTTGATTGTACTGGTTTACTTTTACAAAAAAAAAAAAAATTTTGAATTTACATAGTCTTGTTCTGGGGGTGCAATATAATTATATATAAGTCTTTTACTCGGGTATTTTTTTTTCTTTGGTAATAAAAACTATATACTAAGGTTTGTGGGGTCAATGACTATGGCAATGAAGTATGGCAAATAAAACAACAAAGTTTAACAAAATATGTAAATCTTTAATTAAAATCTCACGTACGAAAATACATAACACATATCTTGTAAGTATTATAGCACTGCTATAAAAAGATATCATTCATGGTTATAAGTGGCTTCTATTCTACACGGATGAACTATTGTCTCCCACTGTCTAAGATCTAAGCCGGTGGTGCCACTAGACGCCGCTTATCTCTCATTACTGCTTTTAAAAAACGACTTAATCGGGCTTAAAGATAACAAAAGTTTTTGTTTATATGTATATAAAATATACGAGTTGACACAAGGAAAAGTAAAAGAAAAAAAATTTGCGCGCCTACGATAAGGCCTCGGTCAAATTTTCAGTCGTCGCGTTGATATAATAATCGCTGCCTTCAGACACTGCAATCTGGGTCTATGTTGACGAGTATAAATTTCAAAATGGAATTAGTTGTATGAATGGACCTTTTTGACGTAATAAATTAGTTTTGGCTAAAGTTATTAATCTGAGTTAAGTATTAATTAATAATGAAAAATAAAGGTTTTCAGTTTGACCACCTTACGTTTATAGAAGAGTATTTTTGCTCTAAATGCATAAAAATTGTACTTCAATTTAAATCAGAACACATATGAAATAATTAGTATTTAATTAGCTTACATCTGTTTAACCTTTGCGAAATAACTTTTGATTCGGAGAATAACGGCATTTTCGATTTTATCGCAAAAACTTTCAGAGGGTTGATTTAAAAATAAGAACCTCTGGTCATATTTAATAGAACTACGAGTATAATATGCATCTAATTCAACATCTAGAATGCTGCTATATGCCGATAGAAGCCCAATAGCCATAGGGTGTCCATATATACTAGGAGGTCGGTCGTACTGGTCCACTCTCCCCTATGTAAAAGTATTAAATAATTGCGTTCATTTGTTCGCTCCTCGGATGAACTGATAAATGACGCTGAAGTCTTTATCGCCGAGTCCATGAGCCTCCATAGTTCGATAAACTTGATGGCACAGTGAGCCAAGCAGAATCGGCGATTTCGTCCTCTTTGCCGCGTCCTGTGCCAGGCCGAGATCTTTGGCCATCAGCGTTGTACGGAAGCCTCCCTACGGTGATAATCATCGTAATGAATGAATAGTTGCAGATTGTCAATTGTGAGTGAGAAACTGAAAAGAAATTTGAAAGTATTTATTACCGTGTAACCCCTGGAACTAGGCACCGTTGGATTGACTCCGGGTGCTGGATTGTTAACTTCCAACGCCCAGCATCTACCGGAACCCGTGCTCATGATGTCTGTAAGAATCTTCGGATCGAGTCCCAGTCTAAAAATATACAAGTCTATAATTACTTTAAATGCTAGTTTACTCTACTTTCATCCCTTGCTAATTAAATAAATCTCGGTGCACCAATAGTTCCTTACCCTCGCGCAGTATTATCTATATGGGTAAAATGAATTTCTTGCCTAGTACCATTTAAAATTTCTTTTTAACCTATTAGAACTCAAATTATATTGTAAAATACTCTTGAGTTTTCCTTTTTATTTTTTTGAGCAGCAAAATGTCTAAATTTGAATACAAGATAAAACAAACGGTAAAGAATGTAAACAAACTTACAAAATAATGACTGGATAAATGAAATATCACAAAGAGAGTAAGAATAATGATCTTTTTGTTTCTAACAAATGCAAAAGTATATATTCTAAATAAAAATACTATTTTCTTGCCTTAAATACATTTTAATTATTATTTATTGGTCATTTACACCATTAAAACTACGAAAACTATTAGTGGGCAATACTAGACAAACCTTCTTATAAATCGTAAAAACGCAAATTTTGTACTTTGAGTGACAATTAATTCCGATAATTATTTTAAAAAACAATATTTTTTCTCTTTAAAAAAGTCTATTCAACAAACAAGTTCTAATTTTTATTTTTAAATTTCACTATCAAGGTCAAAATGAGTTACAGCCAAAATAGCTATGGAGGGGGGGGGCGGTATTAAGCAAGTCTCTCCTATAACATGAATAGCAGAGATATTGAAATAGTAATTTAATACTTGAAAAGTGATGAAAGAATCAATTAATTTTAGAAAGCATCATTATTAAATGGCAATATTTATAGTGAAAACTACTTGTATAATATAAAGTATTAAAATATTATTAAATAATATAAAATTTATGAAAAAGCACAAAAAACGAAGTACGGCATTAAATTTTGCATATTCTGTACCACGATATAGATATATATAAAGAAAACCTGGTCTACAATAAATAAAAATGTCCGTTTTGTGAGAGCTCAAGATAGAGCTCCCATGTTAAAAACTGAAACTTCGAATTTAAATTTCTCGATTTTGCATACTGCAAGGGGGATCAAAATTTCAACCACGATAAAACACAGCTTAATTAACGTATGATGAAAGTCAATTATCCGGTGAACGTCCTTAAAGGATTAATTATCATTTTACTTTAGGTTTGTTCAACATAGTTTCCGTTATTAATCAAAATAAAAGAACAGTTGCCTGAAACTCACTTTTCGCCCAAATTGAGGGCCTCGGATACGCCGAGCGTGGAGATGACGAGTAGCATGTTGTTGCAGATCTTGGCAACTTGTCCCATGCCGATGTCGCCGCAGTGCACGGCCCGTGAACCCATGCCCTCCAGGAACGACTTGGCCAGCTCGTAGTCGGCCTTGGCGCCGCCGACCATGAACGTGAGCGTGCCGTTTTCCGCGCCGACCACTCCTGGAAAATTGTTTTTAACTTGTTTGTAATTTTATACTTCGATTTGCTTCGAACTGGGTTTAATAGCATTTGTTTACATCGCCAAAAACTGTAAAAGGACTTTTCCTATAAAACCACTTGGAGTCTTATATAAGCATCCCTGATAGCACAATCTTCTGCAGTTATGCCGCAATTGCCTAGTATTTTATGAAAATTGCAGCAGAGCGTGTGTGGTCTGTTTCATCCCTTTATTATATTTCTGCTGACAGACGATTGAGACAGACACATTGCAGCAGAATAGCATCGAAAATGTGAAAGGAAATTCTAACTCGTTACTTTACAACAGAATTGCGGTAGACTTGCGGCTGAACATTGCAAAGAAGAAGTTCACATATACACGCGTACGTGCAACAGAATTGCATCAGAATTGCGGAAAAACTTACAGCAGGAACTTCACAGCAGAATTGTGGTGGATTCATGAGAATGGCGACCTAGCAAACTTTTTCCAGATGGCAGTGCGATAAATAAGACTTCAGTCAATGAGAAGCGGCGATTCTTACGCTCTAATTAGTTGGAGTCTTTTCTCGCTCGCGCCATCTACTGGCCTGAGGTTGGCGCTTGCCGTCCTCATAGAAGCAATAGCATATAATAGATTCGAAAAAGGACCTTTATGTGCAGCAGAATGACGACAGACTTAGAGTTGGCAAGTTCAACATTTTAACAATAAATAAAAGATTCAACCTAAAACCTGTGTATGCCCAGATGGTAATTTTGACAATAAAAATAATAGAAGCCCAAAATCACCTTATAAGAAATGTTTTTAATTCCACATGGAAAAACAGTTGACTTTAAATTTTTATTATAACATTTTTTTACGATTATAGACAATCTTAACAATATAATTAGAAGCTTTGTTTTTTCCCCAAACTAAAATTATAATATTATTTAGAATATACCAAAATTATAATATTATTTAATACCCTTGCAAGATATTTAACTAAAATTTTAGATAAATAACAAACAATAATAAATGTGTTTGATGTTAACATTTTTATTATAAGTAATAGATATAAAAATCTATTTGATATATTATTTTAATAACTATTAAAATTATCTAATCATTTTCATATTGGATATTATATACGTATAAAATTAGAAATTCTTTAAGTTTTCTATATGATTTTTGTGTAAACTCTTAAAAATAAACAAAACTATTTTGAATTTAAATCGTTTCAATTGAGTTATTTTTATAAAAGTCATCCAAGAATGTCTTGTAAAAGGTTTGTATAATTATTTTTGAGAAATTAAGCGACCCATTTTCTTTAATAAGTAATATTTTTTATTTAGATCGTTATCTTACAAACCGGGAAAAATTATTTATATATAATTGAAATATGGCGAACGCTGGGTGAAAAGTACCGGAAAATGTAAATGTACTGCACAAGTTGTAAAAATTTAATGTTATTGATCTCCAGATATATATATATATATATATATATATATATATATATATATATATATATATATATATATATATATATATATATATATATATATATATATATATAGAGTAGATCTGCACGGATCAGAAAATCAATAATCTTTATTTACTTTATTTATTTGATCCTCACACCGTCATTTAAACTTTAAAAACAATTGTTCCGAACCCATTTTCTTTCAGCGTTCACCATCTTTTGTCCCAAGTGAAATAACCTAATGCTCTATTTGTCTATGGCGCACCTTTAAGGGCTCGGGTTCAAATCACTGCTGCATTTTTTTGTGCGAATTGTATAGGTAATTCAACCTTGAGCCTAATAGGAAAATTTGACGGATGTTTCCTGATGAGTTATTAATTTATGTTCGAAATTTTTACCTCCGACAACTGGACCATCGATAAATTTCAGTCCTTTCTTTTCCGCCTCCTTCGCGACCGTCTGCGACACCGACGGATCGATCGTGCTGCTGTCCACCAGAAGCGTACCCTTTTTTGCCGCACTAAAGTTAAAAGTACACACACAAATGTTTTAATAAAATTAACGATAGTTGCAAGGTCAATTAAAAAAGCGGTTTAAACAATACACCAACCTTATGATACCATCTTTGCCGGTGTAGCACTCGAGCACGTGCTCATTCATGGGCAACATGGTGACGACGACTTCGGAATTCTGCGACACCTCGGCGACGTTTTGCGCGCCCTTGGCGCCGGCCGCCACGACGCCGTCGACGGCCTTCTTGTTGATGTCGTAGACCGTCAGCTTGTATCCATTTTTCATAAGGTTCTTGGCCATGAAGGCGCCCATGTTGCCCAGGCCCACGAAGCCGACATTTGAAAAGTCTCGCTGGCCCGCTATATTGTCAGTATAATGAAAACTTAAGGATAATTAATAATATTAATTTTCTTTTTCCATACCCTTAAAATTTTTTGGAGTGAATTTTCACTCTTTTGGATTAAATTTTCACTCCAAGTTATTATGAAAACACAGTCACTTATTTTGGAGAGAATCTTCACTTTTCAGAACAGTGAATAATTCACTCTTTTGTAAAAGTGGCTCTTTCACTCTATTTAGAGTGAAAGAATACGCGTATAGAACAAATAATTATTCAAGTTGTTTTACGTTTTTGGAATATTTTGATCATTTTTACAGTTTACCAGAAAGGTATGAAGTTGAGAAATAAATTTATAAAACTACAGAAAAATTGATGGTTGTATTTGAACCTCTGTCCTTTGGGTTCTCGTGCTGACACTCTAGCGCTAGATTATCCCTTTTTATAAATTCGTTTATTGACTTTTATTTATTACACTTTGTTATACATTATTAGATTTACTGAGCTAAATGAAAACATTAGAAACTCAGAAACATATGTGAATTTGTAGACTATAATGGCCCACGTAGGGGCTCTCGGAGAATTACATTGTCGTTGTTATTTATATATTTCGTAAACGCTTGAAGAAATAAATGAATATTCTCGTTGCAATTAATAAATTTTTAAGTGAGTACACAGGGAGATTTTGGAGTCGTTTGGAAAAAGAAAAGCCAAAATACGATTAACTACATTTTTTGGTATTTTACGTAGAAAAATATAATACTTAGAAGGAGAACACCAACCCTGCGGAACTCGGATCTTGATTAGGCTTTGGGAGGTACTTTCCGGTACCTAAAAATGAAGCCTAGCACCCATAATTTCTTCTAATGGATCCTTGTATTCGAGATGTAAGCTATTTTACTCCAAATATACATTATTTTAATGAAAGAGGTACCTCTTCTTGTGATTATAAATATGTATGCATTGACACCAGAAAAAATGGCTTGAAGGATAGTAAAAGTAGACAGAAAGAGCTTCAATTTAAGACTTGTAACGTTAAAAAATATTAATCTGAGCCTACCCTGGTAGAAATTTATCCCGTCCACTTTATAGATCTATGTAGAATAATCTCGCGCTGTATAGATCTATGTAGTCAAACTAGATAGTTACTATAGAGGCGTGTAACGGTCGACCCTTCTAGTTTCCCATATTATTTGCCCCGATAACACTAGATAAGCAAAATTATGACAATAACAACCACTTAAAGGTTATGTTTTAAGAAACAGAAGCATAATCTATTATGCTAATTATGTATTATTTTGATTTAAAGGTATTTACATGTTATTGTTCACCTACTACCAATGTAAGTAAATGTAAACAACCTCTAGTAAGGTTATCAAATTTTAGATGCATCGAGTTTTTGTATTTAAGAACTCAAGAACAATATTATGTTATACATATATATTAAACAATCAAAATAAGAAACTAATCTGAATATCCAAATACCTAACTATATGAAGCATTAGTGCGTATATTTATTTTGTTTATGTAAAATTAGTTTCCTTATATTTGATTATGTTCCATCTTAAATACAGGCTTGGTTTCAAAACCTGCATGGTTTATGTAAGGAAAACTATTTTCACACACATTTATTATCAACTGATTAATTTTCTATTTTTAAAAAGAAATAATGTATTTGAGTTATTATATATATGTTCTATTTTTGTATTTCCTATGGTGATTAATTTAATCAAACACTTTCATTTGACATCTATGGCCAGTTAAAACATAGTAATTTGTTACTTATAAAGAAAATTATCGTCTACATGTGTTCGACTAATGTGTTTGTCTTTGAAAATGTTGTCACGGATGAGCAGTTTATGTATTATAAGAACTCACATATGGATAGAAAATTATTTGTAGTTCTGAAATTAAAATTCTAGTTTTTAAATGAAGCATGTCATAAAGTATATATTTGTCAATATGATATTATTATTACTTATATATTACTTTTCAAGATACAACTACATTAATCAATAACATTATTTTGTGATCACTGTTTTTCATATGCAAGGAACATTATTTCTAAATTTTCATTTCTTAGGTTAGATATGCTTTTTGACTACTTTTATATGTAAATAGTATGAATAGAACTATAGATCTTATTATTATAATTGAAAACTTGCATGTTAAACTTTTTTAACATTAATTTTTACAATAAAAGTTCTGTTCAATAAATAATATATAACCTCACAGATTTTATACGTACATATTACGAGGGTAGTTCAATAAGTCTTTAGAATAAAGTATAAAAACAATTTTTTTTGGGTAAATTTTTTTTTATTTTACAACATAATCTCCTTGGAGCTCTATACACTTGGTCAATCGCTTTTTAAGTTTTTTTAATCCTTCAGAAAAGTGCGTTTTCGGAAGTTCCTCAAAATAAGCACTTACAGAGGCAATGACGTCTTCGTTGTCCGTAAATCTCTGTCCACCGAGCCATTTTTTCAAGTTTGGAAATAAGAAAAAGTCACTGGGGGCTAAATCTGGTGAATACGGTGGGTGTTCGACCAATTCGAATTTTAGTTCTTCAATTTTAGCCATTGAAACGAAGCATGTGTGAACTCGGGCGTTGTCGTGATGAAAGAGAATTTTTTTCTCGCCAAATGTGGTCGTTTTTTTTTTAATTTCTTCTTTCAGCTGCTCTAATAATGATGCATAATACTCACCAGTAATTGTTTTACCCTTTTCCAAGTAGTCAATAAGTATAATTCCACGTGCATCCCAAAAAACTGTAGCCATAACCTTACCAGCTGACTTTACGGTCTTTGCCTTCTTTGGAGCTGGTTCGCCTGTGGAAATCCACTGTTTGGATTGTTCCTTTGTCTCAGGAGTGTAGTGGTGTATCCATGTTTCATCCACAGTCACAAATCGACGAAAAAATTCCTCAGGATTCCGACTTATGCGCGCCAAAAGAGCCTCAGAGGCGACCACTCTATTGCGTTTATTCTCAGCTGAGAGCAAACGCGGCACCCATCTTGCCGATAGCTTTTTCATGCCTAATTTTTCATGTAGAATTGAAACAACTGCACCTATAGATATCCTTGTGGCCTCAGCTAACTCACGCACTTTTAATCTTCTATCCTTCAACACCATATCGTGGATTTTATTGATGATTTTGGGAGTAGTTGCTTCTACGGGCCTTCCTGAACGTGGTTCGTCACTTATTGATGTACGACCACGCTTAAATTCATTTACCCAGTTATAAACCGTTGCTAAGGCAGGGGCAGATGTGCCATGAACTGAGTCCAATTCATTTTTTATCTCATATGGAGTTAAACCCTTTAAATGAAAATGTTTAATTACCGCTCTGAACTCGTTTTTTTACATTTTTCTTAACAAGCAATTTTTTTTTTCAATTGGTTATAAAAACACGTAAACTCAGAAGATGTGGACTGTGACTGCACCATATATCTAGTCGGGAGTGATGCTGACTGAAAACAGATGATTTGGAGCGATTCGCGCGCCATCTGTTGGTCATTCTAAAGACTTATTGAACTACCCTCGTATTATTGAGAAAACTATGTAGATCTGTGTGGATTTATCGAGTTTTGTACAGTCTAGTACTATCTAGTTTGCCTATAAAGGCCGTTATAGCGAATGTGGGCGCCACGATAAGATTTCTACCAGGGTAAGTTAGTAAAAATTGATTATGATGACTAAAAATTCATAAAAAATCGATGAAATTAAAATAGTTTAATTTCCCCAAATATTCATGCATTTTTAGTCATCATCTTTAATTGCTAATAACTTTGACTCAGATTAAAAATTTTGAACGTTACAGTTCTCCAATTAAAGCTCTTTCCACCAACATTCATTTACTTATGGATCATTCTTTAAGTCGGAATACATGCGCAGTTATGATCAGAAGAAGAGGTACCATTTTTCACTAAAATAACGAATATTTGGAGTAAAATAGGTCATATTTTGGGAGGAGGGGCCTATGAGATCAAAGTGCAAGTTCCAGAGTTAATTTTTAGGTACTAGAAACCATTTCCCAAAGTCTCATTAGAAATCGTTTCCCGGAGGGCGGTAGCTCTCCTTGTTAGAGTTAATAAATAGTTATTGTTAATACAATTATATAACAATTATATTTTATTTAAGTTCAGTGATATTAGGGTAATGTTAATATTTGGCTGAAAAGTCTAACATTTATTTTACTACAATTTCTCAATTTATGCATTTCTATGAAAAGTTTAAGATGTATTACTAAAATTTTAAAAATTAAGAAAACTTTTGTAATTTAATGGGATTTCAAGGGATTTATGTAACATACTTGATATTGCTACTGTATAAAAAGCTACTAGAAAAATTAAGGCCTGCTTCGTGCGCGGAGTTGAGTTTTACTTACACATTTTCTTATTTTTGCGAACCGATGTATCCAAATTAGACATCCAAGGTTCGATGTCGATTCGATTTCTCGTGATGGATATTGATATAAGGTAATATAGTATAACGGCTTAATCTCTAGCCAATTAAAAGAATTAAATGTTTAAATGTTTTTGAATTTTTAGACAACATTTTTAGCGATTTAAAGGCTTGGCATTGTCGACTTAATAATTTTCTTACATGCATGTTGGTTTATTATTAATTTCTTATAAATTATGCTTGGGTTTATAAAAATTATAAATTTTTAAAGATTGATTGGAAGTTGATAATATGTGCAGCCAAATATGAAACTTTATAAAACAATATCTCAAAGCTAAATTGAATTATAAATAAAAGTATGCTTTTCTGCCCTTGTGTGATTACATGGTCTAGTCTTCAGCTCGAAATACGCATTCGCCTTCGGCTCCTGCTTGCTCCCCTCAATTCGTACTACAAACCACACACGAGCAAGAAAAGCCTTTACACGGTACACACCATACTTTTTGTCACACAAGTCTTGATTTCGCGAAGAATACAAAAATATCGTTTTCTTGAGGAGCAGGAAAAAAATGACTACTTATTCCTCTCCGGTTGCCAAATAGCCACTTTACGCCCGCTTTAGATACATGGAAAGACGCGAAAATCGTGCATGTTTGAGAAATATAGTTTTTCTATTGGTTATACTAGTTGAATTCTAATTTAAGAAATGTTCTAGTTTATTTATCTAATATTAAGAAAATTTCGATATTGAATTTTTACGATGCAGTCATATAAATAACCGTTTTTATTGAATTGTAACGTTATATCAAATTGATTGTGCAGTTTTAAAAATTTAATTTTTGTATAAAAGTTTATTTTTCATTGATAAATATATAAAAACAGTTATGCACGCTTTTTAAGGGCAATTGATCTTCTTATTATGGTTAAATTTAAAAAAGTTTATTAATAATTTAAATATACACCATAATTTGAATTAGAAATAGAACGAGAATTTTTTTTGTATATAGTATAGACAGGACTTATGAAGACTCGAAAGCAATTGCATCTCAGCTAACTTTACGGCACATGTTGTCCTACATACCAGATAGGATGTTAAGTAAATTTAATCCGATCTACCATATAACAATTAAAATATTAAAATATGTTAAAAATTTTAACAGGAATGAAAAGAGGGAGTGTCAGCGACTTAAGAATGACTTGTAATATTTTTATTATATTTATCTGAGTGTGTATGATTGCTTATCTGTTGTGAACACATTTTACTATATATCTCCGTCAAAACAAAAATGAAGATAGCGACTTTCTTCATCAGGACGCAGACAATATTTGCGAAATTGCAAACATTTTTATAAATATTTTTGATACGTACATTTGATGTACTATATGTAATGCAAGACGTGCAACATAAATGGAAAAATACGTTCTATAATCCGTGCCATTTTGCTGCTGTCGTTTTTTAAAGTTTTGAAATGATGGAGGTAGGTAAGGTAAAGGTACCAATAACTGGCCGCTGCCCATTACCTGGCCACTAAAGAGAGTTTCATTTTTATTAAGCTTTTAAAGTGGAATTTTTCATATATTATTGCTGATTAATATAATATAACTATTCATTTTCTCGACAAAGAAATATTGTCACATAAAACTTTATATAAGGTATTTTAAAAAATGATTGAATAGTTGTACTAAAATGCATCGTAAATTTCGATAGATTTCTTAAGAGATAGATTTCTTATGGCAAGAAAAGTGAGATGCTGGTTAAACTTATAATTATCAAAATAATGAGTTTTCCTGCATGATAAAAGGTCTTATAAAATCCTAAACATATTTGTAATAAATAGATAACACGAAATTGCACGTTTAAAGCATATAAATTTTGTATATTTCATACGCTTACATTATTTATTCATCGAATCAAAAAATACCATGTTTTCCGTTTAGGAATGAGACGTACAGTAGGTGTTTGAAACAGAAGATACTTTATAATAAATTTTACACAAAAAATTACACAAAAATATTTTTAAAAAACTCGCCTCTCTTGAGCGTATAAACAGCCAGTGGCTTGGTCAGCTTGGTGAAAACGCCCATTCTCGAAGCAGTGAATCCGTGGCAGTAATAGCACAATAAGAGATATTTATACCGGAACAGCGTTTACAGAGTGACGTCTAGACTGGGCTAGTGTCCGTGCTTGACTGATGCATGTGGGGAGACGCGGTGGAGGAAGGTCCAATAACTGAGAGAGATGTGTGCACTATCCCTCCAGGTGACAGAAGAGCTGGGGTTATATCCTCAAATTTGAAAATTTGCTGCCAAGTTTCTCACGATATGCCAGCACGTGCCTGTCCGTTTAGTTTTTTATAAAATACTTCCCGTGGATATCAATGTAGGTACGTTTAAAAGCTCATGAATATCTGTCTAGAAAGTTAGCTGTATAGATTATGCGTTCGGGAAATCTTAATTTTTTTAATTGTATTCTATTATGTTCAACAGAATGTTGTTTACAAGATTGTTTTCTATAAGTTAATTGTACATAAAAGCTACGTCCAATAAATGTCGTCGATATTCTTAAATTTTGGAAAGTGCAATAAACTATACATAAAATTTAAATAGTAATAACAATAAATGCAGTCAGTTGACTAGTTCACATTTTAAATTTCAATTATATTGCATCTTAATCGGTTAACAGCAGTGAATTGCTATGGAATTCGTTTGTGCTTAAAAAAAGTTTTGTTCAATGTTATTTTCCAACGGTGAGCATCTTTGAAATTGAAGAATAATTTACATAAACTTTGAAATATTTAAATCAATAGAAAATTACTTCAGTATAATCTTTAAATTAATAAACTTCCAAAAAGTGCGAGTTTTTTACATTTAAATCGCTAGTTTTATATTTAAACTTCAATGTAATAATGCAGACATACTTTAAAGCTGTTTTTGTGCAGTAAAAAAAATATTATTTTTACAACATTTTGTTAAGATCGTAAAAAATCTATTTATACGAAACATATTAAAAATATATACATTTTCAAAAAGAAGGTGTAATTTCCTTAAAATTTGTATATCTATAAATTATTTTAAAGTTATTTTAGTGGAAAAAAAATAAAAATATTAATTTTAAAGAATTAGTAATAATCGCAATTTTTATTCAATCTATGTCTTTTATGTCTTAATAAATTTCCCACGTGCTGACATGTTGAAAATTAGTTTAAGTTGCAAGATCTATTCAGTCTGACATTACTTAAGCACTTGTACCTATTAATGAGTTAATTTTAGCATTACTTTATTTCAAGCGAATTTTCATTATAAAATTCTTAAATTCGATTTTTCAGGACCTTTCTTTGAGAAACCATCCTGCTAAAGTAGTTAGCAGCGGTTTCTTATATGGTGCATTACATTTTATTCATATCCTGATATTCTTTTATGCCCTGTTCGCTTGCATTGCATAAATGAATTATTACATAATCACTATAAAAATACGATAAAAATATTACAAAATTTAGCAAGATAACGAAATATTTTTATACTGATGAAAATTTAAAAACATAATTTGTTGATGTTTTTTAATTAACTTACATAATTGTTTTTAAAAATGAACTATAGCGCATCATAATTTAAAATAAACTTTAAATCTCATTTTATAACTAATAAAAATTGGTTCGTAATAAAATTAACTTTTAACTTGTAACTTCGTAACTTACTTTAAACTTTAAATTAAAATTTGTTTAATTAAAATTAACTCTTAACTTATAACCTTTTAACTTAACTTTCAACTTATTATTTTTATCAGTTGGTGATTCTTAACTTAACTAAATTAGTTTTGATTTTGACTAACTTTTAATTTAACTTAAAATTCAAATAAGTTACTAAACCCTGTGGATAAGTAATAATGGTTACCAAAGCATAATCTCTATGCTTCTGGCGGAAGAAGATTTTATCAAATTCTTTTAATATTCATAGAATTTTTTCATCAATTTAATCAAAATGAATGATATTGTAACAAAAATTTATAATTGTTTAAAAAGATAATTTTAAAAAAGTCGAATGCTAGAAATGTTGAAATTGTTACTAAATGTTTTATAAACATTGAAAATTGTTAAAGCAAATATTTAGCTAGCATTTTTTCACAAAGCTGAACAAAAATAGACTATTTTGCACAAAAATTGACATTAAACATTGTCGACTTGAAGAAAATCTGTTTCAAAAAATGTTTGAAATTGTTTTTAAACTGTTTATAAATATTGAAAAATATAATAAATTTCGAGTCTTATGCTTTGTCTTCATGGCAGTTTAATAGAGTCTTGCTTTCACTTACAATATCGAATAACATTTATATTGTTTAGAAAAGCAAAACTCTTTTAGTATGAAAAAATAGAAGAATAAATCTCTAAACAATAGAACTCTTTAAAATTTACTAGGAATTATAACTGTAATGTTATTTAATATTAAAAGTTAAAGCGAGATGCTACTAAAGTGCCAGTGAGAACGAGGCATTAACATTTCTTTTTAAATATTATACTAACATAGGCAACAAATTCTTTAATCTTGGTGCACTTTTAAGAACTTTTTTTAAATACTTTAAATATGTTTAATCTTGACTTAACTGTCATAGATTCAACCCAGTTTTATACCCAAATTGAATCCAATGGAGTCACGCGAATTGACCCGTTCAGTTCCTTGGACTTCAATTTGATTTCAAAGATTGAGATCAAGAGCTTCCTACTCCACCATATTTTTAGGACCACCCAAAGACAACAAAGTTTAGCAAAATATGTAAATCATTAATTATAATCTCTCGTTCGAAAATACATAACATATATCTAACTTATAATATCTTCTACTGCCTGAGGTTTAAGCCAGTGCCACAAGCTTTACACTTTACATATAGAAAAAACTTTTGTTTATATAATAAGTACATAAAATACCCGAGGAAAAGAAATAAAAAAATTTGCCCGCCAGAGATTGCGTGCCATCGGTAACATTTTCAGTTACCACGTTGATACAACATCGCTGCATGCCTGCGTTATGTTACATTGCAATCTGGGGTTTTATTCGTTGACTTCTACCGCGCTGATACTAGAGGCTTTCATTTTAAATAAACACCCTGATTGGTCTAGACGCGGTATATTGGCGCTATATAAGTTAGTGAATAAAGCCCCTGGGTCATTGCCGACGAGTATATACAAGTATTAATAAACAATATCACGTTCATTTGTTCTCTGCTCTGATGAACTGATAAATGACGCTGAAGTTGATGGGATAGAGAACCAAGCGGGATCGGCGATTTGTCTCTCGTTGCTGCGGCTTGGGCCAGGACGAGATCTTTGGCTATCAGCTATGTGCCGAAACCTCCCTGCAATGATGATGATTAATATTAATGAATAGCTGAAAATTAAACTTTTTCTTTATTTAACTTAACTATTAATTTGTATTTATGTAAGGCCTGTTCATGTGTAAAAACCTCCTTTTTACGCAATTGTTTTATCCCTAGGATAGATGATATAACGTCACATGTAAAAAAGCCTAGTGTATTTTCATTTCAATTATTCATTAAACCCATTTATTAATTAAAATTAATATAGAATAGAATAGAAAGTTAAAATATTTTTAATTACCGCGTAACCCTTCCAACTAGGCACCGTTGGACAAATTCCGGGTACTGGGTTGTTAATTTCCGACGACCAGCATCTACCTGAACCCGTGCTCATGATGTCTGTAAGAATCTTTGGGTCAAGTCCCAGTCTAAAAAAAATTGTTTTACATATAATTATTGTAAAAATATCAATGAATAATTAAAATATTAATTTACTATGCTGGCAAATTTACATTATAGATCGTATGATTATTATTATACGATTAATCACACCATTCTTTTCCATTGACACAAACGTTACAAGCGCAGATCAAAAAATAAATTCAATTTTCTTCTCTATATTAATCAAACAATCAATACCATGATTTTTGTCATTAGGTCATGATGATTATGATAACCATTTACTTTAGATTCGTTCAACACAGTTTCCCTTATCACCGTCATCAATACAGCGATAAAACTTGTACACACGCGAGAGCAACAGAAAAACGTTCTGTAGACTCACTTGTCTCCCAAACTGAGGGCCTCGGACACGCCGATCATGGATATGGCGAGTAGCATGTTGTTGCAGATCTTGGCGACCTGACCCATGCCGATGTCCCCGCAATGCACGGTCCGTGAACCCATGCCCTCCAGGAACGACTTGGCCAGCTCGTAGTCGGCCTTGGCGCCGCCGACCATGGACGTGAGCGTACCGTTTTCCGTGCCGACCACTCCTGGAAAAATATTTTTAAACTTGTTTGTAATTTTATATTTCGTTGTAGACGATTCGGGGTCCATTTGGACCCTCGCCAGGGAACAATTACCAGTGTTACTTATGGATTTGGTTCAAACTGGATTTAATATCATTTGTTTACACCAAAAATTGTAAAAGGACTTTCCCTATAAAAGCACTTGAAGTCTCACATAACGTACTAGCATACCCGAGGAGGATATGCTCACGATTACAAATATAAAGTATAATAGCAGGACTCTAATTTCGTAAATCACTTTTTGATCGGGGTCTACGTCATGAAATATACCCTTTTGGGCGTTGCATGGGGTAAATTCGTGAAATTCTGTCGTGAAGTTCTGTTGTAGCATTTAAACAAAAATCAAAGTGATATCACATCAGACCTAAGTGATAACCCTTTAGGTATAATGTGCATAAATACATTTTATCTGGGTTTAATGTGTGTAGTGGTTTAGATTTAGATACCTTAACCACCATGTAGATAAGAGTAAAATTGTGAAATAGGTTTATGTAGAAATGAGCATGACATAGACAGCATCATCATTATTCAAAAAGAATTCTTTAAGAATTCTGAAGGAGTTCACAAAAGAGAATTCTTCAAGAATTCCTAAAGAGTTCAAAAAAATATTTCTTCAAGAATTAGTAAAGAGATTATAAAAGGGATTCCTTTTTTGTTATCTCAAGGATAACACTTATCAAACCTAATATCCAGTCAAAATCTCATCAGGCCTGAATAACCTCGTCTTTCACATCATTTCTGAACTTTCTGACAATAGCTGTAAATAACTTACTTATATACATGATAACGTATGAAGAGTAAAATAGTTTTTTAAATAGAATGACAGATAATAGAACTAATAAGTTATACAATACAAAACACATTTATGAGTTTCAGAAAACATTATTTGAGTTCTAAATCAGTTGGTACTTAACGCTTTTGATCTAGTAAATCTGTAGATAATGCAATCCAAGTGATATAAACTCGAAATAAAATTGAAAGGGTTTTCCTATTTTCATTAAAATTGGAAAAACTATACTTCGCATCGATAGTTATTACAGTTTTTAAGCGAGAAACAAACTTCTGTTGTGATTTGTATAGCTAATACAATCTTGAACCCAATTTGAGCCTAGTAGAAAAATTTGACGGATACTGCCTTGTCAGTTTTTAATTTACGTTCGATGTTTTTACCTCCAGAAACTAGCCCGTCGATGAATTTCAGTCCATTCTTTTCCGCCTCCTTCGCGACGGTCTGCGACACCGTGGGATCGATCGTGCTGCTGTCCACTAGAAGCCTACCCTTATTAGCCGCACTAAAGTAAAAAGTACACACATAAATATTTCAATAAAATTAACGACAATTCCAAGGTCAAGCAAAAAGCGCTCTAAACAATATACCAACCTTATGATACCATCTTTGCCGGTGTAGCACTCGAGCGCGTGCTCATTCATGGGCAGCGTGGTGACGACGACTTCGGAATTCTGCGACACCTAGGCAACGTTTTGCGCGCCCTTGGCGCCGGCCGCCACGACGCCGTCGATGGCCTTCTTGTTGATGTCGTAGACCGTCAGCTTGTAGCCCTTCTTCATGAGGTTCTTGGACATGAAGGCGCCCATGTTGCCCAGGCCCACGAACCCGACATTCGAAAAGTCGCGTTGTCCTGCTATATTGTTAGTTTAATAAAAAGTTAAGTGTAATTAATAATAATAATTTTCTATTTTTCTTAGGTGAATACAGGGAATGTGGCCATACATATAATGTAGCCACCTACATGAGATCTCGCTGTATGCGATATTCTGGGGCGCCGTAACTTCTAATACAGTATATATATTGTAGCAATATATGTTGTAAGATGCGGTAACCCCGATGCTAGCACCTTCTAATTATAAGATAGTCTGCTAGGGTCATGTTTACGCATCAAAGTATCAAAACTCTGATTTCTTAGAAGTGCATGCATGTAATGAAATCACTTTTGTCAGCGTGATATTAGCGAAAAAAAGCATACGATACATAAATTGTAGATTTCTTTCCGTATTTTAAGATGCATGTGTCAGTTTTTACTGTAGTTTTTTTTGTCGATGCGAAAATTGCAACTTTCGTTGACGTTTATCGATTGGTAAACGGCGGTTGCTTCTTCAAAATTCCTAGGTCTACTAATCCTAGAATATCGACACTAAGGCGTATGCTACGGCACTGTATAGTTAAATAACACATCAAGGAAGTCTCTGCTAGGCAAGTCTTGACTTTTTGAAGCATCTACCTAAGTTCCTTAAGGTGGCCACATTACCTGCACTCTCCTTATAAAGATTGCTACATCTTTTTACTTGTTGGTCTTTGTACGCATTGGTTATCCCTTCACTTTCTCCCTAAACGGTCCCAGTTGCTCTGAAATTCTTGTACCGAAGAAGGATGTACGGAATGAGTTCGAGCAATGACTGGGCCCCGTACTTCCATCGCAAGAATTTTATAGTAAAATGGCAAGGAAGGGCGACACACTGTTAAGGGACTACGATCGCCATAGATATAGTTAACTAATATATATAGTAAATGGGGAAAATTTTTCTCCTTACTTACGTCTCGAAAAATACAGGAAATCCAAATCCGAGAGGTGCGATCGCTTCCTATTCGCCTCTTCTATGGAATGATCTTATTCGATAGTAATCCGTGGCTTTTAGGATATGCCAGAAGAAAAATAAATTTCAATGCGGTAAAAATTAAGAAAGTCCCGGACTTTGAAATCAATGCTATTTTATTTGATGACAACTTCACACAGCTTCAGCCGTTTCAAGCAAAAAGATTTATGATCAACGAATGTGGAAGAAATAAATACTTTATACAATTATAATTCTTGTTTTATATTAGAAATTAGACTAAGGCTAATAGTTTATAGATCAGTAGACTATTATTTATTATTTTTTAATAGCCTGAAAAATAATAATAACGCACGCGCGCGCTCGCCGGGTCTCGCATTTTTTTCTAAGTCCGTGGCCTGTCAAATGTTTTGCCAACTCATTAAATCTACATATTTTAAGAATTAACAGTTTAATTCAATGCTGGGATGGGTATTTGCCCGCGGAGTAGTTGTTTCTGTTGTTCAAATGAATTGTTACTTAACAAATTAAGTTTCACGGAGGAGATGAAATAAGTTCACTCAAAATGATTTTCACCTTTAATGTTTATTTTTATTAACCTTGAAATCCTAATTATCCTGTGACGTGTTCGTATAAAAATCAAAATGAAAATAATTCGGTGCGATGTGTACATCTCGAGCTTCGATTCGCAACTACACTGGCTCTTTTGTCGCCGACGAAAGACCACCGTCGGCCCTCAGATGCTTACATATTCCTTTCGAGGAAGTGTTCTCCAAACAAACATTTATTAGTTCTTTATGTTAGTAACCGAAGTAGCTTCATTCTTGAATTTTCTTATTATTTTATAATTACATTTATTAAATCATTCTTAATAATTTCATTACATTTTATAAATTCATATAATATATTGATTTTTATTTTTGCAAAAAATGTACACTGCTTCTGTCCGGCACATGAATATAGTAGATTTTTATTAAAGAGTGTATGCGACACTCTAAATACGTAACATTTTTTATCCGTTTAACAAGTTTACGAGAAACTTGCAGGATAAATACGAAAACTGTTTGAATTTTCAATGTTAATTACAATTTACATATTTTATGAATTAACAGTGTAATACAATGCTGGGTGGGGTAATTGCCCGCGGAATAGTTGTTTCTGTTGTTCTAATAAATATAGTAGATTATTTGTTAAAGAGTGTATGAGACACTCGAAAAATCTCGTTTACAATTTGCTGTTAGAAGCAATCATCTATATTTATTAAAGTTAATGTGTTCCTCACACGATTGCAGGTGACATGATGGACGAAAATTTTTTTTTACAGTTATTCGATTCCTTTTGAAATGTAGTACAAAAAGAGCAAAGCACTATTTCGTTAAAAAAAAATTTATTATCTTTTTCGGAAGCCTAACCGATTTTTTGAAAAATTTTTATTTTTTTTCTTTTTAAATCGGTTGGGTCTCCGAAAAAAAAATAATAACAAATATTTTAACGAAACAGAGCTTCGTTCTATTTGTAATATATGTCAAAAAGAGTTGAATAACCGTCGAAAAAAATATTTTCGTTCATCATGTTACTTGCAATCGTGTGAAGAACACAGCAACTTTAATAAATCTGGTATTGAAAGTAGAGCTTAATCGAGACGTGTAGGATAAAAAAATGTTGAGGTTTTACGATGGTAAAATTTAAGATATTATTGTGTATTAAAATAAAAAGTTGACAAAACAGTGGAGACTTTTTTATTTGTTATCCGATTTTAATTTTAAGGGTCTCATTTTATTCCTTGAAAGATTTCAGGGAGACCATAATAGGGGGACCCATATAAAAATTAAATAACATCGAATAACCTGCAAAGTTACAGTCTATAGTTTATACTTGTACATGCTCAAACTTACAAAAACACGTGTATGGACGTATAAACTATAGGCTGTAACTATGCAGGTGTTCGATGTTATTTAATTTGTATATGGGTAAGTCCCCCTGAAATCTTTCAAGGAACAAAATTAGACCTTCCAAATTCTAATCGGATTACAAATAAAAATGTCTCCACTGTTTTGTCAACTTTTTATTTTTTAAAGTCTAAATTTGACGATACGTAATATTATAATAATGGAATTTCAATAAAAAAATTTTGTAGTTTAACAAAATCCCTTATATTATAATATATTGACTTTTATATCATTATGTGAGATTAAATTGTGGTGAAAAATGTTTGTTTTTATGACATATATCTACGCATAGAACCTCCTTAAGAGCTGATAGATATGGGTGATTTTCACGAAACTGTCCTTCTTGATGACCCATCTTATAAATGCTATTGAAAATTGTTTTTATAATTCAAATCATGTTATTGTGGAATTATTATATGTTTTACTAAAAGATCCGTGATATTGAATAACCCATTCAGCATAATAAAGTAGCGTAAGCAGGCAAAATATACCTCAAATGTCCCCTCCATGGCAAGTTTTTAGTTTCATTTTATGCAGTGTTACGATTTTAGATTCGGCTAATTAAATTATAAAAAGGCGAACGAATTCGTTCGAGGCGAGATTCGACCTCAAGCTTGTTTTTGACTCTCGTTAATAGGCGAGCACGCAATCCACTGCGCTATTCCTCCACACCGGTCGCCTCGCTTCGTTTCGAGTATATCTCCTATTGCACCTGCATTTCTCCTGACTCGTCACATTATGCACTTGACAGTAGTAAATTAAATATAGCTATCTTTATGTGAAATTAGGGTAATTTTAAAATTGTGCAACATAAAGTACAAATTAATATGAAAATTTTGTATGCGGTCAAAGTTTGTAGAGTGGGGGTAAAAAAGTTAAAGTTTTGAAAATTGAGATTAGGAAATAAAATAATTCATAAATGAAAATTTGGAATTTAAGATTTAATGAAAGTGAAAAAGATAGAAAAAATGCAAGTATGAAAGAAACTTATTTTGCAAAATAATTAAATGGAATTAGTATAATTTTGAAACATTAGATTGAACTTTTTCTTTTATTGAAATTGGTATTTCAAATTTTATTTTTTCAAAATATATGGTTTATAAAATTTTGTTTTCTTAATTTTATACTTTCATAGATTAGAATTGTAAATTTTATTTTTTCAAATATTTTATATTTTCAATAATATTGTTTTCCTAAATTAACGTTTCCATAAATTTAAATTAAAAATTTTTTTTATTCAAAATAATATTTTTCAAAATTTTTACCCCCACTTTGCCACGTTATACATTAAAGGGGGATGAAAATTTTAAGACGAAGATACGTATGGCATTTTTTAGAAATATTTATTTATTACAGAGAAAAAAATGTAAATGTGATGTCAGTAAGGTAGGGATTATTAGTTCACTTTCACATCTCCTTAAACAATCGTACTTCATACTTTCACATTTTTTATCTATAATAAGAAAATAAAGAAATTACGAATATGTAATTCCCCTGGCATATTTTAAGGGGAGACCCAAGTGAAATTTCAGTCTAGAGATAGTTCATCAGTGAGGGGATAAATGCAATGGTTTTATATGTAGTTTTTACGGAAAATCGAAAGCGCACTCAAAAAAAAAAATATTCCGCTATCTTAGCAGATATATTATATACGATCATAACATACACACAATCTCATTACAACCGCAGTATTATTATTTACAGACTCTATCTACAACTATATACAACCATATACTATACAATAGAATGAAGAATGTGAAATGCATTACGTGAAGTCGAACTCAGAATCGATATAATATTTGAACTCATTTTATTTTTTCCGTATAGATTTCCGAACATCCCTGCACCATACATAACACCTTCGTTCTCGAGCAGATGTTTTTCCTGTTGACTTTTAGCCAAAGCTATGATTCTCCGGGCCTTTTTGTATGTTTCAGTTGTTTTTAGTACGCCCCTATTGAGTTTACGCTCGTCTAACAACCCCACTTGCTTCATAAGTTCTACTACAAATTATATTAAGGGGAGACCAAGTGAAATTTCAGCCTAGTGATAGTTAATCAGTGCGGGAACAAATGCAATGGTTTTATATGTAGTTTTTCACAAGAAATTTGATAGCGCACTAAAAAAAATGAAAAAAATAATTTTTCGTCATTTTGGAAAAATTATTTTGATTTCTGATTTTTAATTTTTGATCCATTGCACCGTCGTCTTAATCCATTCGTGAAGTTTTTCAAAATCATCCCAGGAACCTGTAAAAAAAATTTCAGCTCGAAAGATGTGTCGAATTTTCCATCTCTGTATCATCACACTCACTGTTTTTTTCGGAATCTTTGTCGGTTAGATGTTGTCTTTTCTCAGTCCTTTCGATCCCACTCGATTCTCCCTCCAGATCTAGTTTTTCATAGGGTTCTTTTACAATAATTCGGCACTCGTCTAAAACTATTTGAGTCCATTTCTCGACGCTACTCTCAAGTAATTTCGAATATCCATCGAACGCTGTTTCCGAAAATGACTGCATACCCATGATCATGGACAATTGTTCGATACCGGCATAGTCCTTGCCAATATAACTAAACGCGGTGCTCAAACGTAAATTTACGTCGAATCCTGGGCTTGTCGATCTACCCTTTTCAACTCGTTTAGATGTTTAGACTTCAGATTTCTGAGTTTGTAAGCCTCTCATCTCGCAATGATCGCAATTTAGAACGATTTTATGCGCGAAACCATGTCGCTCATCAGATAATGCAAATCTAAGAGCAGGCTCTCCGCAATAATGGCGGTAACTCTGCGAAATCTAATAAGATATATCTCCATTCATGTTTATATTCTATACCGTCAGAGCTCTTTTCAGGCAGCAGATCGGATTTCTTGCGGCTACGCATCGTCTTTTCCACTGAGGTGTTTGAAATGTCTTCGCTATTTCCTACATCCTCCGGTATATTTGCCACCTTGTTGCCTTCTTGTTCTCGTCCACCTGATTCGCATCCCTCGACTTCTTCTGCTTTCCATATTTTAGCAACAAGGTACGAAAAAATTTGTTTTTTTTTCGGAGGAGCCATTTGTAATTTTTCAAAACTTTTTTCCACCGATAACCTACACGACTGTTCACGAAAACGCGAAATCTTCAGTAAATCAACATGCTCCTCGAATGTTTTTCTTTTTCATTTGTTTTACTTTGAAATTCAATTTTTTCGCGTTTGAAATATTCACATAGGATTACATAATGAAGTTATGATGATAAGGGATGAAGATAATAGTGATCAAAATGATAACCATAATAAAAGATATATTATTATTATTATTGTTATTGTTATTATTATTATTATTATTGTTATTGTTATTGTTATTATTATTATTATTATTATTATTATTATTATTATTATTATTATTATTATTATTATTATTATTATTATTATTATTATTATCAGGCGCCACAGTTTGTCATCTTTCGAGCTGAAAATTTGTTTACAGGTTCCTGGGATGATTTTGAAAAACTTCACGAATGTACTAAGGCGACGGTGCCATAGAACAAAAATTAAAAATCGGAAATCAAAAAATTTTTTCAAAATGACGGATATTTATTTTGTTATTTTTTTTTGAGTGCGCTATCAAATTCCTCGTGAAAAACTACATATAAAACCATTGCATTTGTTCCCGCAATGATAAACTATCACTAGGCTGAAATTTCACTTGGGTCTCCCCTTAATATAATTTGTAGTAGAACTTATGAAGCAAGTGGGGTTGTCAATCGGAGAATACACACTGTCGGTAGCGCAAAGCTTAGACGAGCGTAAACTCAATAGGGGCGTACTAAAAACAACTGAAACATACAAAAAGGCCCGGAGAATCATAGCTTTGGCTAAAAGTCAACAGGAAAAACATCTGCTCGAGAACGAAGGTGTTATGTATGGCGAAGGGATGTTCGGAAATCTATACGGAAAAAATAAAATGAGTTCAAATATTATATCGATTCTGAGTTTGACTTCACGTAATGCATTTCACGCTCTTCATTCTATTGTATAGTATATGGTTGTATATAGTTGTAGATAGAGTCTGTAAATAATAATACTGCGGTTGTAATGAGATTGTGTGTATGTTATGATCGTATATAATATATCTGCTAAGATAGCGGAATATTTTTTTTTTTTGAGTGCGCTATCGATTTTCCTTATAAACTACATATAAAACCATTTGATTTATCCCCTCACTGATGAACTATCACTAGACTGAAATTTCACTTGGGTCTCCCCTTAACATAATTTGTAGTTACAGCTATCTATTCAAAAAATTATTATTCTAACGTAGTTTTGGGATAATATTTATGTATAAAACATAAGATATGTTATAATGTATAAAATACAGTACGCTTTCTATTTATATATTGGTGATTTTCAGCAAACTGTCATTTCATTTCTTCAATTTTTGCTAACATTTCAAAGCTATTTAAGTTACAAAATACGATGTGTCGGGCTGAAAACTGGTCTTCTCTATTTGTATGACTTAATATACTGAACATACTTAATACAACTTGACTTTATTTTTAAATTATAAAGAATAATAGAAATTTTTGCGTTACGATTTTGTTGATTTTTGAGTACGGTCACTCCGGTGAAATCAAAGCTGACGCTATTATTATTTAGGACATACAATCATATTCTAATATCAATACAGCTTCAGTACGCATATTTCTTATCCTAGAAAAAATATGCCTTAAATGTAATTTCTTGTTATCTAAAAGAGTAATTTTATCGATACCATCGAAGTGACTTTTAGTCCACTGAAGTAACAATGTTACTATTTTTGACTCGTATTGCATATACAAAAATTTATTTTAATTAAAATTTTGAATTTTTACTTGTTGTTTACATGCGCCTAAATGATGCTATGTAACTGAATCACCAATAAAATCTGAAAATAGGGTAAAAACGAACGGATTTTCCATTTTTTTGCAGAATCTGAGATTTTTTACGAATTATTACCTTATTTTCAATTGGTCATAACTTTGCACCGGAACATCCATTCTCAACGAACAAAAACTAAAATTAAAGGTCTTTTGTTCTACTTTTATATACTTTATGGAAATATTTTTCACCTTTGTGTGCAAAGTTATTAACTGCGCCGTAAAACCCTCTTTTTGTTATAAATAATAAACCATAAAAATACACCTAATTTGCCAGAGAAACATAGTCAATCATGTCCAATTTTCATTGTTCAAACGCGTTTTTCTTCATAATTTGATTTAGAAACCCGAGCATTCAAATTTCTTTTGCTATTTGTGGACCCAAAACAGTACATTTTTCTCTAGGATTTCATCATATATGGACAAACTTTTTTGTAAAACCGATATATTCGGATTAAACAACCTCAAAAACATCGAATTTCATAAAAATCTGGGATTTCAAAAATATCGTCATTGAAAAAGCAAAACTATTAATATTAATATCAAGATTACCATTTATATTAATATTAATCTCGATACTCTTCATACTTTGCTTTCTAAGGAGGTTCTTTACCTATAAATAAGTAGTATGCCTATATGTAATATAAACATAGCAGAGTTTGTTATACACTGAAAAAAATAAAAGGCTGCTTCTACTGAGGACTCGAGCAGTATCTACTCGACCAGCCGAGTAAGAGCAAAATACGTGCGCAGTAGACACGCACAATGCTGCGCGGTAAAGCGCGGCAGAGGTGGGAGAGACATAGCCTCACTTTCAGTCTTCGGGAGCCAAGCAGGTAGGGGATGGTGGGGCAGTACGGGCACCCTAACTTCAAAAGAATCCTGTACTTTCTATTTTGTACCAATACAAATTATTAAAAGTGCTTCTTAAAGTAGAATATCTCAAGATTTAGATACATTATTTTTTATTATAAAATATATATTGCATTGTTTTTTATAATGCAAAGTACAATACCGCTAAAACTGCCCATTTTCCCCACCCGTGGGGCACGATTGGCATGGAGGTGGGGCACGATTGGCACGGTGAATTAATCAAAAATTTATTTAAAAAAAAATATTGGACGTTACTATTAAATTTGCATTTTATAGGATTGAGGATCAAAACTAAAAACCAGACCATTTCATTAACACTGACTCTTTCACCAACATCTAAGACTCCGACTCCGAAATGTTAAAGGCGCAAAAGTAAGGTTAAGAAAATCAGCTGTTAAACTCGGCGGATATAAATTGACGACTCACGTATGCCAATCGTGCCCCGCTAGTGGTGCCAGTCGTGCCCCATTTTAGAGTATTTTTATATGTAATATTACTTTTTTCCTAAGCATCGGAGATCATCAATCAAAAATGCTATTAAAAATTTAAGATTTAAACTGTAAAAATAATTCCCTTTCGAAGCTCATATGATTTATTTGTTCTTTTGAAATAGATTAGAATTATGGAAAAAACAACGTTTTGAAGTCCTCAATTTCTAATAATTCTCATGTGATTTGTATTAATTTTTTTCATTTAGGATTTGCAGAGGGAAAAAGTAAAAGCTATTTACAACATATAAAAAATACTATCATGTTAAAATATTCATTTATTTAGTGAACATTTGAATGCCCAATCCACCCGCCAAACCCATCGTGCCCCACCGTCCCCTACTGCTTGTACCCAGCGTTGGGCACGGTCGGATTTCAGATGGCAGAATCCCTAGATCCTAGTAATAAAATTTGACATAGTGGTCAGCTATGTTCAGATCGTTGGCGCGAAATGCCGCGGGGTGTTCTCAAACCCATCCAATTTGACTCTGCCAGATTATCTGCCAGAGTCGAATCGGATGGGTTTGAGAACACCCCGCGGCATTTCGCGCCAACGATCTGAACATAGCTGACCACTATGTCAAATTTTATTACTAGGATCTAGGGATTCTGCCATCTAAAATCCAACCGTGCCCAACGCTGCTTGTACCCCTCGAGTAGAAGTACCCTTTTATTTTTTTCAGTGTAGTTGCTGCTTGTAAAGCTAGGAGGCTACCTATATTTATTTTCACGGGCAATAAATACACTTCTTGCCTGTGCATATATACCTATAGTTTTCTTTGCTATATGTTGGCGAAACCGTTCTGTTTATTCCGCCATACTCATATGTATTTCGGCCTCGATGGTGTGCTAATGCTCAACGAGTGATACGCACCAACTCCTCGCAATTAAACTTACAGTTTCCTTCCCAAAGAGAGGTAACTTGTATAATATGTTGGGTCTATAGTTTCAAAGTCCGTATGCGTCTATTTATATTAGTTTCTGCACCATAATATTTTTCTAAAACTTTTTGATACTATTATATTATATAAAAGGGCTTTCTTTATATACTAAATACTTTCTTTATATCAAGTAGTGTCTTGTATCTCTAAAATACATATTTTGTGTAAAAAAATGCAAACCATTCTTTAGACTTCAAAAGCTCCAGATATTTTGGACTGAAATTTTAATCTACAGAACGTCTCGATCGTCTTTTCTTACTCCTTTAATTTCAAATTTGCTTCGGAGTAGTTATAAGTATATATTTGAATCCAACACAGAAACCAAATAAATCCAAGATTGCAAGTGTTCGTTTTCATAACCTATAATTTGTCCTCACCAAAAAATTCATTAAAATTCATTAAAATATAAGTGCACCTACGTATAGATATAATTTAGTAAATTGAGTTCAATGAACTTACACGAATCGTCCCATTCTATAGATTCAAAATTCACTCCCTTCAACTCAAATATAAGATACTAAGATTATCGTATACTTCACCCTTACACTAGGATTTAACCAGTATAGTAAATAAAAAGAATCATATTTAACAAAATATGTAAGTTTTTAATTAAAATCTCTCGTACGAAAATACATAACACATATCTTGTATGTATATCAATGCGATAAAAAAATATATTTCACGGATACAAGTGGCTTCTATTCTACAAGAATGAATTATTATCTCCCACTGCCGAAATCTAAGCCGCTGCCACTAGGTGCCGCTTATTTCTCATTACCGTTGGAAAACAAGACTTAACGAGGCTTAGATAAAGAGGTTTTGTTTATATGTACATGAAATATCTGAGTTGGCTCGAGGAAAAGAAAATAAAATTTGCGCGCCAGCGATAAGGCCTCGGTGGAATCTTCAGTCGTCACGTTGATGCCACATCCTTGCATGCCTACGTTATGTTACATTGCGATCTAGGTCATTGCTGACGAGCATCTAAGTGATAAACAGTATCACGTTCATTTGTTCTCTGCTCTGATGAACTGATAAATGACGCTGAAATCTTTGCCGCCGAGTCCGTGAGCCTCCATCGTTCGGTAAAGTTGATGGGATAGAGAACCAAGCGGGATCGGCGATTTGGCTCTCGTTGCTGCAGCTTGGGCCAGGCCGAGGTCTTTGGCTATCAGCGATGTGCCGAAGCCTCCCTGCAATGATGATGATTAATATCACTGATTAGTTCAAAATTAAACTTATATTTTTTTAACTTAATTATTAAATTTTATTCATACAAGGTCTTTTTATGTGTCAAGTCATCAAACAAATTTGACAGTTTTCGTACTTTCAAAGTTCTAAAAACGTTTACTTTACCCCAAAGCGATGATAAATTCTGTTTAAATTAGGCAAAACCAAAAATTTATTTTTTGTGTGGTATGGTTCAATTTTATAGAGAGAGCGACTAAAGTTCCTCTAAACTACGGCATTGTAACAAAAAATGAGAATGTGTCGATATTATTATCGTGTCATCCTTTAAAGCATTGTCTTCAATTTGTTGATTTAATTTTACAATGAAAGGTTAATATATGATCTATTATAAAATGCTATTAGATTTCAATTTATTTGTATGCAATTGTTTTATCCCTAGCATAACTAACACAACGTCACTAGTGTATTTATTAAACTCATTTTTTAATTAAAATTAATATAGAATAGTATAGAACATAAAAGAAAGTTAAAGCATTTTTAATTACCGCGTAACCCTTGGAACTAGGCACTGTTGGATTGATTCCGGGTACTGGGTTGTTAATTTCCGACGACCAGCATCTACCGGTACTCGTGTTGATGATGTCCGTAAGAATCTTCGGGTCGAGTCCCAGCCTAAAAAATTTGTTTTACATATAAATATTGTAAAAGTATCAATAACTAATTTAAATATTAATTTACTGTACTGATTAATCGCACCATTTGTCATGAATAATTGTCAAGGATGCTCAATTAAACTTATTTTATAAAGAACTATTTACATGAAACTTAGATTTTAAGGAAGTTACAAAGTTACAAACATTTCAACATTATAAACAGATTTATTCTTCTGCTCCGAGCTGCAACTCTGCCTTAAGAAGCAGCCCTTCAATACACAAAATCATACCTGCTCCCCCCCCCCCCCCCCCCCACCCCCCGCAAACAGTCGGCATATACGGATACGCATACTCGTCAATACCTGCAACCGTTCATCGATGAGCAGCTGTTCATACGTCCCTCGCTTTCCGGATTAAGACAATAACGTCATTACAAGGGATCGGGGAGAATTGTCTCCGCCGATTGCCGGTTTTTTCCCCGGCCGTGCATAAGGTAAACTAGCCTATTACACCACACCGAGAAAACTTTATGAAACACTCGTAAAATATTAGACTTTATACAAATTTTATAGTAATAAGCATATTAAAAAATATACGTATTATTATTAAACATTTAAATTTACAATAAAATTAAGATAATTGCGATATACAATTTCAACAAAGTGAAAAAAATATTTTTGCTAAGCAGTCTTGAAAACGGGTGTAAAATAACCGTAGAGGTGACTTGGAACGGCTGAACGATACAAATTACTATTTCAATAATTGTATTGCCTTTACACTGTTTTATAATATAAGAAATAGTTCATACGATAGATAAGCGACCAAGTGATCAATTAAAAAAATCGCTATAAATCCTTTTAGTCCTAATATAATAATAAATAAATACGTGTTTCACAATAGGTTCCTTATTTTTATTAGGCACCTATTTATGAAACACAAGAAACGCGTGTTTTAAAGCTGACTTTTCATATAAAAATTAAAAGTAATTATTATTAATTGTTGTATTTTTACTTATTTGTGTTTCTTTCTATAAGGATTTTAAGTAAGAACTGATTTTGTTAATACGATTTATCGAACCTAACCTATGAAACGTCGCCGTAATGAATTTACCTATACAATAAGCATACCCCGCATGTAGTATGACCTTCTTTGAATTATATTTTTTTCTATCATTTAGAGTTTTTAAGATTAAAATTTTTGGATTTTTATCATTGTATTATTCCACTTATTCTTATATTGATAATTTCAGCAAAAAATTGCGTATACATAGTAGTAAAATATCAATTTAATCATGTTTCATAATAAGGGTATGCATTATGAAACATACGTTCCAGTAAAAAAATACTGTTTCATAATGGGAGTCGAACATCGCTTAGTATATTGTTTATTAAATAAACAAATATTACACTAGTTTAAAATCCGTAAAAAGATATTAAATCTAGAGGAAACAGCGAATCGACTGATATATGTTAATATACAATTAATTCATATTAGGACTTGAAAAAAACGTGCCCGAAAATCGTTTCATAATAGACTACTTTACCTTAAATAACCGTCATACTTACACGATTCCCCGAAAAATGCTTACAATCATTAATCTATGATTTAGCAATTTGAAATTTTATAATTACATAATTTAAATTTTTAGATTAACTGTCTTGCTAGCGAGCATCTAAGATGCACTGCAGGCGTACCCCTCCACCTGACGACTCAGTTGCTCGAGTTTCACGCCGAAAAGGGCCTGTTATTGTAACCGTCCTATTAATTTATACTTATTTTATATGTTATCGGTATGATTGTATTTATTGGCAAGATTAATGTGTAATTGCTGAGGTATGTATGAAAACTCGTGCATCTGTGTGGGTGTATTTGAAACTCTAACTGTGACATTGTCGTTACAACAAAGATGTAATTAAATAGAATAAACTGTACTGTGATTGTCAACGAATGTAATATGATTTTATCTAAACGAACTTTATGTGATTTTAATATCATTATACGGCAATGTAAATGTATATACATATATATTTTTGAATATTTATACAAATAAATATATCTCTATCTATCGCGCAATTAATGCGTGTATCTCATGTTTTTTCCGCACAACATATTTAATACTTTAAGCGCATAAGTTCCTCCTACTATTGCCCGAAGCTCATGCTTTAGGTACACTAGCTACTTCTAATATTACACGAAGCTCGTGCTTTCAGCGCATGAGTTTCTTAACATTGCGTGGAGCTCATGCTTAAATCGCATTCTTAAGGTCCATGCTGTGATATAGTGAATCTGTCCTTGCCAAAAAACATCTATAAAATATTTTTCTCCGTGTAATTGACCCACACGGTAAAATGAGGTGATATGATGATATTCTATTGAAATTTTATCGTAACTAATGACCCAATGATCTAATGGTCATAATTATCATCTTAGTTCAGATTTGTGCAACCCAATTTCCCTTATCGTCGTTATTAATACAGCAATAAAAGTAGTACACACGCGAGAGCAAAAACAAAACGTTCTGTATAGACTCACTTATCTCCCAAACTGAGGGCCTCGGACACGCCGATCATGGATATGGCGAGTAGCATGTTGTTGCAGATCTTGGCGACCTGGCCCATGCCGATGTCACCGCAGTGCACGGCTCGCGAGCCCATGCCCTCCAGGAACGACTTGGCCAGCTGGTAGTCGGCCTTGGCGCCGCCAACCATGAACGTGAGTGTGCCGTTTTCAGCGCCAACCACTCCTGGAAAGTTTTTTAAGTTGTTTATAATTTCAGATTTAGTTGGTTTCAAGTTAGCTGGTTCAGTGTCTGTTTTGATCCTCACAAAGGAATATTTAGACTGAGAATGAATCTGGCAAATTCAAATAAATATTTATTTCAATACTTCGTAGAAACATTAACATTAACTACATACTAGAAAAATTTTATTCGGTCGAAAAAAGATTTATTTCATGCAAATGAAGATATTAATTGTATCAAATATTTAATAAATTATTTTTTAGCGAGTATTGATATAAATATTTATTATACTTTGCACTTTTTGTGTTACTCGTGGATTTGGTTTAAACTGGATTCAATAACTTTGGTGTACACTAAAGTTTGTAAAACAACGTTGCCTGAAGCTATTAAAAGTCTCAAATGAACGAAACGAACGAAATTTTTAAAATTATTTTACTACTTTTTTGTTCTATATTTTATTAATCGTTATGTTTAATCAGAACTTTAAGTGGTCTTAATACAATCTTTTCTACAATTTTTCACTTCATGTTGATATATAAATAATGAAAGAGATTAAAATTGTACTGGTTATAAAATCAACGCCAAAAGTTTGATTTTCCATGCTTTATTTAGTATAGAACAGTCAAAAATACTTATATTGTGAAGCTTCTCATTAATTTTTCTAATTCAATTTATTATTGTCTAAAATCGTTTCATGCAGATTGCAGTTCCTCTCAGTACTACTAAACAAAGAATGGGAACATTATTTCGTATTAACTAATTATTACAGTTTTAACGAAAATCTAACTGTTGGTATTGATTGCATTATAACAAGATACAAACTATACAAATAAAATCATAAATATATCAATGATTTAATAATTTTTAAAATATATTTACTTAAGTATGTTTCTGAATCACTAAAGTATATTTATAATTTTATTTTTCCCTTTCACCTGCCATTATAATAAACCAAATTATTTTTATTAGACGCAAAAATATTAGAATTAAAGGCAATGGTTTTCAATTTTCTATAACACGATTATTTTATGAAATCTGTCGGCTTTAAAATAAAAGGGCCTATATTTTAAACTCATAGCAGTTCAAGTTCCCTTATCAGTTTTTGATATACATCTGTATGTATATTCAATGATTTTACCTCCAGAAACTGGACCGTCAATGAATTTCAGTCCACTCTTTTCCGCCGCCTTTGCGACAGTCTGCGATACCGAGGGATCGATCGTGCTGCTGTCCACCAGAAGCGTGCCCTTCTTCGCCGAGCTGTAAAGTACACACGCAAATATTATCACAAAATTAACGACAATTTCTAGGTCAATTAAAATGCGCTCTAAACTATATACCTGGGGAGGGTGGGGTGAAAAAGTGAGTTTTGGGGCAAATAGAATATTTTGCTCTAGAGAATTTGTTGATCGAATGCAGAGAAAAGGTAACTGGCTCAAAATAATCTATTTAACACCCGGATTAACTTAAAAATGGATAGAACACTTATAACAAGAAACAAATATTAAAAATCATCGATACTAGATAAATGTATTTGAACATCATGAGTGTAACCTCACCTATGCGGAGCTAAAGGAACACTAATATAAATAAAATCGTAATGGTTTTCATCCTATATCGAAAATGTCACCTCGATTTTAGTTTTAGTAGTTTTATGCGGGGCTAAAGGAACACTAATATAAATAAAATGGTAATGGTTTTCATCTTATACTAAAAATGTCACCTCGATTTTAGTTTTAGCGGACTTTAATCTAGGTGGATGAAATTCAGGTGATTTTAAGGCAGCAATTCACTGCATGATTTAAGCAGTTTGGTAAGATTTATTTTTTATTCTATGTTAACTCATAAATATTTTTTCTTTCTGATATAATTTCATACATTATATTATTATTAAGATTTAAAGTATCATGGCCGAAGCAAGGCAGTTTTTCATTGTATACAAAACGAATATACAATTATAAGCATACTAATACTAATTATATCTAACAATTGTACTAAAAAATGTGGTTGCTATTGTTTTACATGTAAAAGTGAAATAATGAAAAGGTGACAGTTATTATTTGGGCTGACTATCTAATATCTTTAGATCAAGCATATTTTTTAATCATTGTTAAAACTATTTAAAAGTTGTCATAAAATTATTTTCTTCGTAAATTTGAAACTGTAACACATGCAAAAAATGAATTTTTTTATATAATTAGTTTTAAAATTCATCCTATTTATATAGGGGAAACTGGGGTAATGTGAACATAGTGACTCTAAAAGTAAAAAAAAATGTATTTTTCAGACGTAAAACATATATTATTTTTCAAAATATATATTATTTTTCTTTGCTCAGACATTCCTCTCTTTCGGATGTTATTTTCGCATTAATTTCTCTTTCGGAGGATAAACTGTCATAATACAGTCACCTATCCGAATTGAGGAAAGCGGAATGACAAAAGTCCGTTGGAGTAGTATATATGGGTTTATAGCTCGTGGAGTTTAATAGATTCTCTTTAAAATAAGTTTAATATTATTTACCTATTTTTGAAAAATACCTGTTCACTTTACCCGGGCCATTCAGTGCGGGGTAAAGTGAACTATGGGATAGAATTAAATATTTTGAAAATATTTTACTAGTTTTCGTACAACAATAGATAAAAACGTTAATTTAGATAATAATAAAACTAAAAAGACATCTTAAAATATTTAAAATACGTTAAAATACGAAACAGATAAATATGGAGGTTATGTTGGCCGATTTTTGTATAAATATGAAATACCTGGCAACAAAGGCTTTGTATACTACACTAACACTCGCCTTGATTAATATTTTGTTAAATTTTTCATCTGGCCACGTATAGATGCTATCGCATTAATTTCCGGACCACTTTACCCTGATTCACTTTACACCGAGACGTCGATTCTTTAAAATGTTTGTTTAAGAAAAGAAAAACCTCGTTTATAGCTCTAAATTCTTGATAATAGTAAGTAAAACGTATTTGAAGCAATTAGAAAAAAAATCTAACAATAAAATTGATTATAAACATCTTTAATCGTTATCGTAAATTCGACAAACCAACTTTCTTCTAAGGTCAAAAAATACAATTATTTTTCTTTCATAAAATATTAATCGTTATGCAATGAAACTTTTTTATTATCATCCTTTCATAATTATCTTTGATTAAAATTAAAATTAGGCGTAAATAATAATTTGTTGACGAAATAATAAGCATGATTCACTTTACCCGTGTGTTCACTTTACCCCAGCTTCCCCTACCAGGTCTTTCAGAGCTCTCCTCGCGGAGAAAGCGGTGACTCCATAAGACATTATCAAGTAATTACTTTAGCAATTACTAAAGAATTGCTTTAGTAATTACTGAAGCAATAACTTACGCCAAAAAATGTTGTATGACTTCTTCAGTAATTATTTTAGCAATGGCCAGCAATAACTTGATAATGAATTAGGGGGACACCTTTTAGAGAGCCGGTATTCTTATTTCCGAGGAATAAAAAGTTCGTTTCCGTTTTGCTTCTTCCAGAGCACTTTAAATCCCACTACAATATCCCTAAAATGATCATTACTCAAAACAGCGCATTCATCAAAATAACGCAGAAGCTCGTACCAGCCCTCTCTCGGCCGTACCCACCTTATGATACCGTCTTTGCCGGTGTAGCACTCGAGCACGTGCTCATTCATGGGCAGCATGGTGACGACGACCTCGGAGTTCTGCGACACCTCGGCGATGCTCTGCGCGCCCTTGGCGCCGGCCGCCACGACGCCGTCGACGGCTTTCTTGTTTATGTCGTAGACCGTCAGCTTGTAGCCCTTCTTCATGAGGTTCTTGGACATGAAGGCGCCCATGTTGCCCAGGCCCACGAAGCCGACATTCGAAAAGTCGCGCTGGCCCGCTGTACGGGGAAATAATGGAGGAGATTAGTTTTTTCATTGCTGTATATTTGGGTGTACTTATGGTGGAGAATCTTTATCTGTAACTGGGGCTGATTCGTCATAGAAAATCTTTCTTCATTCATAACTCGTCATTTTACAGTTTTTTTATGCATACCAAGCGTAAAAATCTTTCCTAGTCAACACTGTATTCAGAAAAAATTTAAGAGTTTTGACTCTTACTAAATTATTGTAAAGACGAGTAATGCAAACAATTAAACGATCGAAAAATGTATGTTAAAAATAGTACGATTAACTATACTGGTAAAAACTATGCATAGAAACTTTGGCTTTCTATACATCTTTAATTTGCCTAATCAACACTTCTGAATAAGTATTTGCATCGTAGATATTCGCTATTTACAAATCAGCCTCGTGTACGCATTAGTCATACTTGTAACTACATTACTTATTTTTTTTAATCGTACAATTGACTGTGTGTTACTTTTGGACTAATGGTTGGACTTATTTTGTGTTGTCCCTACGTGTTTGATCCCAATCTTTTGTAAAATAGGAGTAGGTACTGAATTATTAAACATAGACTAATGAAAATGAAAGACTAATATAATCGTCGTAATCAATAATATTAGCTTGAAAATAACAACGAACAAATAATCGAAATATTACTGTGAACCTTCAAAAAACTCTTTTGTACACGCAATTCTTTATCTCTCCCACACAATTAAAAACAAGTAGATTGAGCAATAAAGGTGCTAACATGTAATTATTATTTATTGATAGAGCTATATCGGAAAATTTAGATCGTGTTGTTTTCTAATCGTAAAGAAATGTTAACCATATGGCCTACATATACGTATGATATAACCATATCGATAATCACGCTATACTTGTTGCATATTCATTCGGCAAGATTAGCACTTGAGTGCATTACCATTTAAATTGTACATATTTAAAGCACTGTTTATAGATTTTATCCTTATATTTTTTAATCAAAATTGGTTCAATGTACCGGTTGAAACTTTTTTTACGATTCATCTATGAACACTTTTGATTTTAAATTGATTGAACGGCACATACAAAACTATATTTTCACATATATCTTATATACTTTGATAATTTAAGATACTTAATGAATGGAAAATTACACCACGCTTTTCATTGAAGATAAATGTAAAGATTGTTGACCGAATATAACTCGACACAAGTCACGCAAAGCAGCGCGTTTCAAAGTTGTATACAAAATCGTAACTACCCTGCTGGAAATAATGCACGCGGACAAATGTGCGAAAACGTGAAAAAATATGTACAAATGTGAGAAAATATGAGAAAATGTGAGAAAATGTGAGGAAATATGAGCAAATGTGGCATAAGTGTCTGATTTCGAACAGTAGCGGCACGTTTTGTCATATTTTTTCACATTTTTGCACGTTTATGTACATTTTCTCATGTATTGGCATATCTTTTCACGTTTTATCACGTTTTCTCATAGAGATAGAAAAACAGAATAATTGTACATAATAGGTTCAGTGTGCATATTTATTCACATTTTCTTACATTTATTAACATTTTTTCACATTTTCTAAGATTTATTCATATTTATTCACATTTATTCACCTTTTTTCACATTTGTTCATATTTTTGCACAAAATCTATTTGTGTGAAGGGGATATTTTCATATATTTTCTCCTTTAAATATGTAAAAACGTTAGAAAATGTGTATAAATGTGTAAAAATGTGTAAAAATGTGCCAGAACGTGCTCCTACGGTTCAAAATCAGCCACTTATGCACATTTTCTCACATTTTTTCACATTTTCTTACACTTTTACACATTTGTCCACATAAATTATTTCCACCAGGGTATTACGATTTCATTTCTCAGAAATTCATTATATTACGGTAATTTATTTAATTCATTATATTACGGTAATTTATTTAATTCATTATATTACGGTAATTTATTTAATTCATTATATTACGGTAATTTATTTAATTCATTTCATACTTAATTCATCAAATCACTGTATTTCTTTTATTATTCATCTATTAAAACTTTTGAACTTGAACTTCACTATAATATGTAAAAATCCATTTTTCACATATATTTTTAACACACACGTTTGATGCATATATAATGCGACACCAATGCTAAATAAATGCTAAAAATTGTCAACCGGTTATAACTAACTTCGCCGTACATACACTGTGACGAACAGCACTTTTCAAATTTGTCACAAAAATCATAACTTTCGATTTCATTACTTCATTATAAAAAATTTCGGTCATTTATTTTCTTCATTTACATACTTATAGTTCATCAAATCGTCGTATTTGCGTTCCTTCTTTCCTCTGACTAAAACACATGCTACTTTCCGTTCAACAACGCAACGTGTCATTAATAAACTACCGTAGCAAAAGACACTTTCAAACACTCTCAACACCTAAAATACGCACACAAAAGTACCAAAAAAAAAACAAAAAATCAACAAATCAACTCGCCTCTCCTAAGCGTATAAAGAGCCAGCGGCTTGGTCAGCTTGGTGAGTACGCCCATGATTCCCAACTGTGTTACTCCACACACACGCCCGCGCGAAGAATAGTCGATCCGTGGCAGCAGTCCGCGCGCCAAGCCTCGCGATCGGGATGCTTAATATTCAATTCCACTTTGCGATTCCCCACCACGCTCACACGTACACCGACAAACTCTGATACAAAGCTACACAGTTAGCGTAAAAAAACAACGCGACGCGACGAGCGGGTCAAGAAACCACGAGGTTATAGGTATATACCTATAATAGAAGAAAAAATCTGACGTCAAGCCCACGCGCGCGTGCGTACAGCCGAAAGACTGAAATATAAATATACACTGTGCGGGCAGGCGTGTGTACGAGAACCCGGAGAACCTGTTCGCTCGCTCTTCCCCCACTTACTTTTCTGTGGGTATGGCTGTCTTCGTCCGTCTGGTGTCTATATCTTCGGTCTTGTGTATATATATAGCGATGAGCGGTTAGGATTTTGAGAGAAAAGTGTGGAAATGCGTTGCGATTGGACTCGGCGAAATGAGGCGAGGCTCGAGAGATGCGCGCCGATTTGCCGGCTCGGGTTATCACACTGGATACGTGTATGTGGGGATTATAGGCGCCTGTGCTAGATGATATAACGGTTCAAGTCTATGTATACCGATAGATATCGGCCATGTACTTGGCGATACTTGATTGATCAATTGGTGCTAGATGGATATATACGTGTGCGTAAACAAAGTCGTTAGTATTCTTTCTGCGAACTTAAACAGCTGGCCGGGCTGATTCTGATCTAAAAAACGTTTTTTCAGATGCGAAATAGGTTTTAACTTAGCTATTGGGAGGATATTTAGGAATACATTTATAATATAGACTTTTTTATAATTTGTCATTATGAAACATAATATATTCATAGAATATATTCATGCACTTTAGTTGTTATATACCAATTTTCAGCCATTTTTATTCAGACGATTTCAAGTTATCCAGGATAAAGTGCTTCTTTTTATGTATTATGCAGGTATCTTTGAAGTTATCATCACGCATTACACATTGCTATATGCCTTTGCAAAAATATATGTACATACTATGTAGAATACAAATGAAACTTTAGAAAAAAGCAATATATAATTTTGTTTATAAATTGATTAAGAGGACCTCATATTTTAGATATAAACTTACTATAAATGAGCCTTTAAATTTGAATTTCGAAAAATTGAATACTTATTTTCAAAACACTTTCAAAAAGATATTCTAAAAGTTCAATAACAATCCATCAATATAATTTGCGCCAGGACAATTTTTAATATTGAAAAGTTAATTAGCCAGAAAACATCGTTTTATACAAAATTTTATTTTTACAGAATTATTTGATTATACGTATTATATATTAATATCAAAATTGAAAATCTGTTTTCTCTTGGTAATTAAATGACTATTTAGGTTTAAAGCCTTAACACAAACATATTACAAATACTCTATAATAATGATCTACGGTAACAAATTATTCAAACCGTAAAGAATTACGAAAATTATTAAAAAATATTTTTAATCATGTGCTTTTTTTAAGTTTAGAGTATTCATACCATTATTTAAATATTAATTGTAGTTGAAGAATGGGTCTAAGTATCTTATAATAGACTGGATAAAAACGACATTTTGACCAATATTTAACTAGAGAGCCATCTTAAGCAATTTTGCACTTTTTAAAATGTACCAGGCATAAGTAGAAATGTTTCTTAGTTAACACCTTAGTTGATTCTTACCGAATTATTTAAGGTACTAACGCAATGTGACGGTTTCAAAAAAGCAATTTTCCAATTTTCACATATTTCGCAAGGAAAATACGTTAAAAATATACTCCGAAAATTTCAGTCTGAAATTCGAAACATTCTTAAAGTTACAGCACATAGAAGAGAGCAAGCCATGGGTAGCGCGCGGCAGCTGCCTCGACCGTCCCGGTACCTTCATACCTGCGCATATTGTATTATAGCATTTTTCACCTTGGTGTACGTTGAAACTTTTACCTGTACGAGAGAGGAGAGAAAATCCGTCTTTCGTTTCGAGCTTTGCTTGATTTTGGAGCAAGTCAGGTAGAGCGATTTTTCAACGTCAATTTATTCATTTCAGTCTCCTCATTAAGAATATCTCGGTGTTCAACTCGAAATTTTGGTCATTCAACAAATTTTTTCATTCAATTAAAGCGCGCATATTTTCATTCTTATGATTTTTTCGTAAATCCAATATTTTAACCATAATTGATGAAACAACCTATTCCCCTGCATGTTTTACCGCTTACAGGCTTCGTGTGTTAAAAAATTATTTCGATGATTAGTTCTAATAGCAAATTGTAGACGAGATTTTTCGAGTGTTTCATACACTCTTTAACAAAAAATCTACTATATTTATTAGAGCAACAGAAACAACTACTCTGCGGGCAAATACCCCTCCCAGCATTGGATTACACTGTTAATTCATAAAATATATAAATATAATTAGCGTTGAAAATTCAAAGATTTCTCGTATCTATCCTGCAAGTTTCTCGTAAACTTGTTAAACGGATAAAACATGTGTTTATTAATTTGCGACTTTTTAATTACTTGTCCCCGCAAATCTATAGAAATGCACGTATTTCAGGGGTCATCTTGAATTTGAAAATTTGAGCTTTAATTAGTGCGATCAAAAGCCGTTTGGATTTTACATTTGAAAATAGTTCGATTATCCCCTCGACATTTCCGTTCGATTCTCGGTTCGATTGCCATTAAACGATTTTTTTATGTAATACGTTTGCAGGAAAATTAAAATTCACAAAGCTAAATTTAGCTTTGTAAAAAAATAGTTTACTGTGGAAAGAAAATTTTCTGTTGAAGTTAATATTATTCATGCAATTTAATTTATCTGCTGTGAAGAAGTAATATTCAGTTCTTTCTCTTTTTCTTCGTTATAATCTACTCAGTCTTTTGAATATTATTATATGTTGCATAAAAATCGTTAACTTTTTGCACTGAAAACTATAGAACGTTTTACTTCTAGGAAGAGCAGATTTTACAATTATATTGGCGTACTAAATTTCAACTGGTCCTGATAAATTCGACAATTTACAGTAAATTAAATTTTGATTCTATGCAATGAAAAATTAAGGTACATCCGTTTGCCTTGGGTTTTATTTTATATTTCGATGATTGCTTCTGACAGCAAATTGTAGACGAGATTTTTAGAGTGTCTCATACACTCTTTACCAAATAATCTACTATATTTATTAGAACAACAGAAACATCTACTCTGCGGGCAAATACCTCTCCCAGCATTGAATTAATCTGTTTATAGCACACTAACCTCAAAATGCCAACTTTATTGTCGATTTTGAGGTTGTTGTGCTATAAAATATCGTATGAGACTGTTGTGGGAGGTGTTTTTCTACCTTGCTCGATTTTCTCACTCGCTTCGCTCGTGCGAAAACCCTCGAGCAAGGTAGAAAACCATCTCCCACAACAGTGTCATATATACTATAATTCATAAAATATGTAGATATATTTTAACATTAAAAAACCAAACATTTTTTGTATTTATCCTGTGGCAATCGAGCCGAGAATCGAACGGAAATGTCGAGGGGATAATCAAACTATTTTCGAATGTAAAATCCAAACGGCTTTTGATCGCACGAACTAAAGCTCACATTTCCAAATTCAAGATGGCCCCTGAAATACGTGCATTTCTTCAGATTTGAGGGGACAACTAATTAAAAATTCGCAAATTAATAATCCCATGTTTTATCCTTTTAACAAGTTTACGAGAAACTTGCAGGATAAATACGAAAAATGTGTGAATTTTTAATACTAATTACATTTACATATTTTATAGCACACTAACCTCAAAATGCCAACTTTATTGTCGATTTTGAGGTTGTTGTGCTATAAAATATCGTATGAGACTGTTGTGGGAGATGGTTTCCACCTTGCTCGAGGGTTTTCGCACGAGCGAAGCGAGTACAGCAGTGTCATAATATACTATTATGAATTAACAGTTTAATTCAATGCTGGGAGGGGTATTTGTAGTTTTTTATTTATTACTTGGCCCGCAGAGTAGTTGTTTCAGTTGTTCTAATAAATATAGTAGATTTTTTGTTAAAGATTTTTTGTTATGAGACACTCTAAAAATCTCGTCAACAATTTGCTGTTAGAAGCAATCATCGAAATTTTATCAAATATAGATGTTCAAATCGTGTTTAAGAAACGAGTGTTCGTATTAACATCATACAAAAATTCCAATCATTAAAAAATAATGTTTACTTTTTAGTTTGCCCGTGTTTTTTTATTCAATTTCATTCTCTTACAGTATTATTATACAAATATCTAAGCGTTACGAAAATATCACCAGTAGATTTATTGATATGAGCAATAAACAATTAAAATTATTGATTTTATTAAATATCTCGACAAATATTGCAAATAAAACATGGAGCAACATTCATTTAAACAAATTTTTTCATTCTTATACAGAGCACATATTTAAATACTTATCCTTTTTTTGTAAAACGAATATTTTAACCACGAATGATGAAACAAACTATTCCCTGCGTATTTTACCGCTTACAGGGTTTGTGTATTAAATATTTATGTTTACTTTTTAGTTTGCCCGTGTTTTTTTATGTAATTTCATTCTCTTACAGTATTATTATACAAATATCCAAGCGTTACGAACATATCACCAGTAGATTTATTGATATGAGCAATAAACAATTAAAATTATTGATTTTATTAAATATCTCGACAAATATTGCACATGGAGCAACATTCATTTAAACAAATTTTTTCATTCTTATACAGAGCACATATTTAAATACTTATGCTTTTTTTGTAAAACGAATATTTTAACCACGAATGATGAAACAAACTATTCCCTGCGTATTTTACCGCTTACAGGGTTTGTGTATTAAATATTTATGTTTACTTTTTAGTTTGCCCGTGTTTTTTTATGCAATTTCATTCTCTTACAGTATTATTATACAAATATCCAAGCGTTACGAACATATCACCAGTAGATTTATTGATATGAGCAATAAACAATTAAAATTATTGATTTTATTAAATATCTCGACAAATATTGCACATGGAGCAACATTCATTTAAACAAATTTTTTCATTCTTATACAGAGCACATATTTAAATACTTATGCTTTTTTTGTAAAACGAATATTTTAACCACGAATGATGAAACAAACTATTCCCTGCGTATTTTACCGCTTACAGGGTTTGTGTATTAAATATTTATGTTTATTTTTCAGTTTCCTCGTGTTTTTCTTATGTAATTTTATTCTTTTACAGTATTATTATGCAAATATCAAAGCGTTACGAAAATATCACCGGTAGATTTATTGTTATTAGCAATAAACAATTAAAATTATTAATTTTATTAAATATCTCGACCAATGTTGCACATAGAGAAATATTCATTTTAAAAATTTTTTTTTCATTCTTATGAAGCGCACATATTTTCATTCTTATGCTTTTTTTGTAAACCAATATTTTAACCACGAATGATGAATCAAACTATTTCCCTGCGTATTTTACCGCTTACAGGGTTTGTGTATTAAATATTTATATTTATTTTTCAGTTTCCTCGTGTTTTTCTTATGTAAGTAATTTTATTCTTTTACAGTATTATGATACAAATATCAAAGCATTACGAAAATATCACCGGTAGATTTATTGTTATTAGCAATAAACAATTAAAATTATTAATTTTATTAAATATCTTGACAAATATTGCACATAGAGAAATATTCATTTTAACAAAATTTTTTCATTCTCATAAAGCGCATGTATTTTCATTCTTATGCTTGTTTTGTAAAATCAATATTCTAACTATAAATGATGAAACAAACTATTCCCCTGCATGTTTTACAACCTACAGGCTTTGTGTGTTACGATTGTACTTCAACGTCTGAACTTTAAACGCGTATTTCTCGAAACCACTTTTTTAGTCGCGGAGGAAGTGTTGACAAAATTCTATTCATTCTATTGAGCTGAAATTTTAATACTTTATTCTACACACCCAAATCTATTACTGATACCACAAAAACGTGCAATTTTTTAATAATGTATTACTTTATTTAAACAATTTTGAGAGGAATAAAATGCGATTTTTAACATTTTCTTTACAAATCCGCCATTTTGTTAATTATGAATAAAAATTAAAAATTCGTGATATTCGAATTTTTTGTTTCACCACGGATGTCGGTGTGATTCCGCCCCCACACTTGCCTTTCTTTTGAGGAGTCTACATGGGCTGCAAAAACAACCAAATTATTGTAAATTAAATTAAAAAAAAAATTTGTTTTACACATTGGACACTAATAGTAACATATAAAAAAAAAGCAAAATGATTGTATTTTATTTTCTTATTAAAAAATATCATGAAATAACGTTCTAATTATAAGCGTCACATTGGGTTAGTACCTTATTAATACACAGCTGTCATTAGAATTTAATAAAATAAATAATATAATAAAACATATTTCAAATACTTGAAAAAATCAAAAAATATCTGTTAAAAATAGTATGATGAACTATAGTGGTCAAAACTATGTATAAAGTTTCACTTTGTATACATATTTAATATGCCCATAAGGATTCTGAATATAAGCATTCGAGTTTAAGACATTTGGCATTTACGAATCAGCCCCGGTCTCCCCTACCCGTAAATTAAATTATATTAAACATTTATTGAATATGGTACTGGAAATTATAGGTACTGTCATTATGCCATATCTATTGAACAATGCTAAAAAACGTGTGTTGCGCGTCTGCGTATGTGTAGATTGTAGAAACCAATTTTATATTCAGTTTGATTCCGTGCACACGTATTTTAAATGTAAATGACAATTTTGGTAAAAAAATATGATTGCCTATTAAATATGGTACACATTATAAATCTAAATCTTCTAAATAGCATAAAAAATATCAAAATACGTTTAGGTGTAGTAAGTAATGTAAATTTTATGAAAAGTAAATACCGGAAAAAATACCGTTCAATTTCGTTCCAATGTATAAAAGATCTTCAAAAATTCTAATTAGTTTAATTTGGTACTTTAATAAGTGATGGGGCTCTCAAATTGTTTGTAATCAATACTCTATTGATAATAAAATCATCAGTTATTACTCTGACTTATATCTCTATTATATAATAATTAGTTTTAATACAATTCCGAAACATCATTGACGTGCTAAAAGATGTTAAATGTTAAATATAGAAATTTAACATTACATATGTATATTATTTAGTGGCATGAATATATAATACCTCTTAAATATACTAGACGTTTCAGATTTTTTTTCGCGATTTTACATCATACATTTATAATGCAGTATTTATTTTAATAATGATCACTTCAGAAAGTCATTCAAATAAAAAAATAAAAAACGTTATATCTAATAAATGTATAGCTAACAATTTCCTTCCGACAGATTGATAATTCCAAGATATTAATATTTCGCCAAGTATTTGCACAGAATACTGCGTGTTCTAATTGCACAGAGTTTGGAATAATGGAAATTATAAATCCTTTAAACATTGACATTACTGAAGTCAGAATCCTCTTCAAAAGTAGTGAAGCAAGCGCACCTATACTACTATTCACGTAGAAATTTGTTAATTACGCAGTGCATTGTAGCTCAGTATAGTTTTAGACACTTTTCAGTGCCGTCTCAGTGCTGTCTCTGCAGTGTGCTTGGAGAGTGATAATTTTGTGATTGGAAACATCGTGTTGCTGAAATTCTACATCATTCTTTGTAAGATAATCTATTAAGTTTTAAATATTTCTTATATACTATTTATTAAAATTAGCTGTGTGTACTTTAAACAGACGTGTAAAGAAATCTTGTAAAGTTACGTCCAATTGTTTATAACTTCGTGCATGTGTTTTATAAACAATCGGACGTAACGTTTTACTGTGACGTCGACGGCGAGGTCGACGGTGGCTATTTCCACGCATATTATACTCAACACCGATGCTTTTTTCAGGACGTTCCATTCGCACTCCGAGCGCCGAAATATCAATCGAATTCCGTAAAGTTAATTGCGCTGGTGATTACAGGCTGTTTCTTAACAAAGGTGCAAGGTCCTCATTTCACTATGGTAACAGGAGGTGAAAGACGCGTCGCCTTAATCACTGGCATCACTGGACAGATATTGATTATTTTTAATTGATACTAATGTGCATTTTATCTATGATTTTTCGAATGTTTTATTGTTATTAAATTATTGATTGATGAATAATATACTTACAAAATGTATTAAAAGTATCAGTTCAAAGGAAATCATTGTATGATTGTACAGCCAATGGGTAAAATATCTTTGAATTAAGCAGGGATATTTCAATTCGTGTTACTCTCTAAAATTTTTAAAATGGAAATCTCGCTCCAAATTCAATAAGTGACTGTGTTTTCATGATTTTGGAGTGAAATTCCACTGTAAAATCATGAAAATATAGTCACTTATTGAATTTGGAGCGAGATTTCCAGTCCAAAAAGGTTTTTAAAAAATGTCTGTCTGTCTGAATGTATGTATGAATTGTATGAATGTATGGGTGTGCATGTATTTGTTCGTGTATACGTATGAACGTACATACGAAACCATTTGTGTCCAGCATAACTCTTCAAGGGAAGCATGTTACTCGCCGATATTTTGAAGGCATGTTACATATGTTTGAACTTAGAACTGATTAGATTTTGAAGCTGAATGGATAACGTTGAACTTGTCAAAAATATGCTATACGTTTTCATAAAGTAGGCGTATTTTCCTTTCGATTGATATATCCAACAATAACTTTGAAGTTATTTTTGTGAAATAATAACAAATTATTAGTTTTTAAGAATTGTAAAATTCGAGAAATTTTATTTAATCTTCTTATATTTTCAGTTATCGCTTATCGAATCGTTACCAATGTAGCGTAAAGCGCAAAAACACGTTTCAGGAAAGTACCTTGAATACTATGAACCAAAATATGAGGGGGGTTCTTTATAACATTTAACCTACAAATAATAGCTAACGATTATGTATTTTAGTTTCACTTCTAACGTGCGGTCTGAAGCTAACACTCATTTTTTTAGCTAAATCAAATAAGTGTTTGATTTCCAAAACTATTCGTATCAATATGTGCATCCCCGGAGTCGAAACTTTAGATAAAAATAAAATAAGTGTGAATTCAGACCGCACGACAGAAGTAAAACTAAAATTTATAACCATTAGCTATTATTTGTAAGTTAAATATTATATATAAGTAAAAAAACCTAATCTAACTTTTCGAATTCTGACACGAAGCATGATGCCCCGCTATATTCAAAGTAATTTTAACCGCTACCATGTAGGGGCGTGACAGTCTCCTTCTTTGCGGTGTCTCTCCACATTAAAATATGATGCGCGCGTTCAGTTTGTTTCGACGTATCTAAGCACCGCGTTTTCAGTCTTCGATTTTTGGGTTTCAGTCTTTCGTTTCTATTATGTTAGAAATATAGACGAGTCACGGGGACTGAAAAGGTTCGGGACCTAAAGTCTCGGAGACTACAATGTGTTTTTGGTGTAGGAGTCTTTCAGTCCTCAAAAAACTCCTCGTATATAAGAACATTGCATTTCCCACGGTATTTTAGCCCCCATAGCACATCTGTAATATCATTGATTAAATGCAAATGCATTTGAAAGAGCTTACATTTTCCTATTTTTATCTGACTCGAAATTTTGGATAAACTAATTTCCATCTTTTGTTATTCACAAAAATGTCAGTTATTTAAAACGGTTATAGCTCGTAAACATATGATGGGAAATCATTGAGAAATTTTGAAGTAATTAGGAACATCAAGAACAATATTTAGCGTAATTTTTAAGTCTTAATTTTTGTCTGTGTATGAGAAAAAATTATTTTGTAAGAAAATCGATTTTTTATGTCGCAAGATAACTGGAATGAAATTGCAGCATTGCTTATGAAAATTTTCAACAAAAGTAGAATTTTAGTATCTCTTGGTTCAGTTGTTTCCAAGGTCATAAAGTATTTTAATTTCTAAGGTATTTAAGGTTATGTATTTTCTGCAAATAATTCTACGAATTATGGCAGCAGAGTCAAGAGTCTGTGAGTCTTTGGTATGCACGCATTAAGCACGGATCTATCAACTGCAACTTTAAAGCGCAACTAGAAGATCGTCTAAAGGACAAATTCGTCACAGGATTAAAACCTGGCGCGGTGCTGATCAAGGTCTTTGAAGGTCAAAAAATTTGTGTCCGTCTAGCGACAAAGAGGAAAAACATACAAATTATTGGCATCCTGTGATCCAATGCATTACTCCAATAAATAAAATTGAAGAAATTTATCGCTCGTTATAATAATCAAATAACATTTAATTTTACTCTATTGACTTCTTTGTATACAGTATTATTCATTTTATTGCTGTAAATAGATAATTCTTTTGTATATTATGTATTTTTAATAAACATAATTTTAGCTAGAATATTTTAAATGATTCTTAAATAGTATTCCGAACGTTTAAGGTTTTCGTTACATTTTTATCTCGAAAGTTTAAAATAGTAACTTCTTGACTTTTAACTATAGAGTAAATAGTATATTGTGTATCAAGGGTGGAAATTAGGCGATTACACGAGGGCGTTGTAGGCCTAGCCGAGACAACCCGATCAGTCTGAGGCGAGCCGACGGATGTCGAGGCAAGGGCTGCAACCAGTTCGAGCGTTAATCGCCTTCCGCCCGTGGTTGTACTAGATACTTTTTGTCCTACCAGAACTGAAAGGATGATTTTTCGTACATATATAAAGCGGGCAGAAGAGAACTACTTTCCGACCGCTTTATATGCACAAAAAAGCATGCTTTCGGTGCTGTTAGAACAAAATAGTTTATTGTGTACCAATGGCGAAAAGTGGGCTTTTTTAGACCGAGTGCGGAGCTTGCAATATGAGTCGAAGACGAGTATTGCAAACACACGAGGTAAAAAAGTCCACTAGCCCTCAGTGCACTTTTTTGTCCTTTGGTCAGAAAACAAGCACTTTATGCTCTATGTTTAGATCCGAATAACCGCGAAAATCGTACATGTGTTACAGAAACAAATTTTTAACTTCTAAAAATAATAAATATTGACAAAATGCACATTCGTATCTAAAATTAATTACAATTATTATCATTCTGAGCAAATGATTTATTCAATATTATTTATACAATCGTTATTATTATACATCTCCATGTTTTTCAGGTTCCTGTGTCAGAAAAATATGTTTTTAGAAAATGTCTGTATGTATGTGTGAAACCAAAATTTGTGTCCACCATAACTCTTGTAGGGAAGCATAACGCGCTGAAATTTTGCAGACATATTAGGTACGTTTGAACTTAGATCTGATAGAAATTTGGAGCTAAATGGATAATATTTAGGACGTCTTTTGATAATATAATCACTTTTAAAAATAATGTTACAAAATAATTTTTTTGGAAGTTTTTATTGAAGATATATAAAAAATAGAGATAAATTAAAGCGCGTACGATTGTCTTTCAATTTTTGTATTTTAAAGCTATTTTTAAAAAGAAAATAGAATTTAAAGAATTTTTAACAATAGCTACAACAGTAGCTATTTTAACTAATCAAAAAAAAATTTTACGGCAGTTTGTAGTGAAGATATATAAATGATAGACATAAATTCTTAAAATGCGCGTCATTGTCTTTCGATTTGGTTTTAAAACTATTTTTAAGCTATTTTCAAGAAAGAAAACGTTAATTTGAAGAATATATCCATTTTTTCTAAAATGCCTATTTTTCAAATCGAAATTAATTTTTTAGCATTGCTTACTAAAATATATAAAATATACGTAAAGTTTTATTACTAGTAATTCTTTTGAAGCTATTCTGAACCTTGAAATCACAAATTAATGTTAGCATTAATTTATTTAATGCGAATTTTCATTATAAGATTCTATAAGTCGATTAATCAAGACCTCACTGAGAAAGCATTCTGCTAAGGCAGTTAGACGCGTTTTTTTTCTGGTTGAAATGGTACATTAATGCGCAGGAAAAGGGTAAACTTTTTACATGAATATACATTGTATTTAAAAAAATTTTCATCAAGCATTAAAATAATAATTATTATTTCCCCCCTTAATTAATAATTGATTACTAATAATTCAATTATTAATTAATCCTAAACTGCTGAATTTTTGGAGTTGATTAAGTAATTATTAATGTATTAAACAGTAATTATTTGTTAATTAATTAACTTCGACATTTTTATTTTGCATAAACTGCCGCAGTCTAAACATTATATATGTTCGTATGAATGATGTGCTATAAATAATAAATAATAAATAAAATTAAATTAAAAAAATATATTTCAAACTATATGGATAAGATTATCTGGATAATATTAATTTTATAGAAATGATTCACTACGAAGTTCAACGAAATGTCAGAAAGATATCACTCCATATAACTTGATTCATCTGATTTGATTCGTCTTGGAATTGTAATTTTCGTTATCCTGTGGTGGACATCCTACAACCCAAAATAAGATAGAAAATAATAATATTCCACCACACATATTCGTGAGCATCATGATTGGGCCTCAGCGAAAGCCAGTAATTACGGCATCAAACTCTGTGTTTGACATATCTGTCGGTCGCACGAGTACATCTAATTGCAAGGACGCGCCAACCACCGATGAACGTAGCCGGTAGTAATCGTCGTTATTAAATTCCTACGGAACGCATAGGAACACTATCAAGTGTGTACACGACTTTTGTCGTGTGTGTTTGTCGCGAAAACATTAGAACCCTTATCGGGCTGTCGTCGAGAGAAAAAAAATACGCCTATTGAAGTCGCGTCGTAGCTGCCGACACTGTCATTTATTATGACGTTTAATTGCAGGTGCGAGGCTCCTAGCTTCGCTTCTACTTTTACTTGGCACTAGTTCATCAGTTACAATGTCCATTGTGGAAATGTAAGACCTTGTGTGCCAACCTGGATATTGATTGAATTTTTAAAGATAGTTTTAAAGTGAAAATTTTATGCTTTTAATTTATTTTGCAAAGCATCACTTGGTGAAAAAAGTGCCTGATGAATGTAAAAGTGTATCTGTTCATTGCAATGCCAATTTGGTACGAACATGCAGTTTTGGCGAAGAAATACGATATCTTACGGAAGAATAAAATATCTTGGTTATCAGAAGAAAATATTACTGTTATTTTGAATTATTCTTTTCCAAAATCTCGTTGCTGCATTATTTATATTAATCCTAGTAAATTGCGCAGTTTTTAGAATCTAATTTGTTTAAAGCTATTGATTGTATGGTAATTATTTTAACTCTATAGATGCAACTGAGGAAGAACACACGATATTAAAATGGTTTTCCACAGTTTACAATGGTCAAGAATATTTTATAAGAAAAAGAATATACGAGTGTCGGGATCATCTTTTAGTCGCATCACAAAGCCACGAAATAATAATGTCTTTGCAAAGGTAACGAAAATACCTTCATACCAAATTTAATTGCCTCATACAATAATATTTAATATAAAATTAGCATACCGGTAGCTATATCAACAACAAGAATACTTATGTTGATTGACGCAAGATTAGACCATAATTCTATGCTATTCAATGCTTCCATATATAAGAATTCAAATGTAAATTTATTTTTTCGAAACGGCTCTTATATTTTGTCTGATAATTATTTAGAACCTCGAAATTTCAAGAAAATTAGCAGGTATGTACCGATTTTACAGTGTTCTTTTTTTAACAATTAATACGAGCAGTATTGATCTTTTTCTTAAGTTTTAAAGAAATGAACAGAAAAACAGGAATTGTTAATCTAGGAGGCAGAGAACTTCATGTATCGACATTTTATAGTCCTCCATTTTGTTTTCTAAAAACTACGGTCAACAAAACAATCAAAGGAATACCGGCAAAAGTTTTTGTACCAAGCAACCGTAATATATTTATTTTAACAAAATTAAGAAAAAAATAACAATTCAATCACTTTTACTATTCCAAATTTTTGTAGAGAAAGAAATCGACGGAATAGAACTGCATCTTTTTTTTATAATTGCAAAAACGCTAAATTTTACGTACACATTAAGAAATCCAAACGGTCGTTATAAGTAAGTATGATTGAAAATTAAATTTGTATTTAGTTTCCTGCTGTATGAATGTGTACTAACATGAAAACATATGTTCTAGTCATGGAAGAAAGTTTAATGACACAGCTTGGGATGGTGGTATGATAGGGCAAGTCGTACGAAAAGAGGTAAACATATACTTATACATAATACATAATACAGCACCCCAAGATCCAGTTTATGAGATTGCGAATTTCTAGATTTTTTAAAAACGAACTGAGAATCAAACTTTTTATTATTTCATTATAGGTCTAAAATATATTTTTACTGATTTTAAAGTTATATCGGGTCGTTAGAAATCTACAAAATGCCTTAGAGGGGAGTTCGAAAAGTGTATATCGTAACTTTGTGTTACGTAGGAGAGAGAGAGAGAGAGAGAGAGAGAGAGAGAGAGAGAGAGAGAGAGAGAGAGAGAGAGAGAGAGAGAGAGATAGGGGGGCTGATTTTACGTTATGTCACAATAATAAAGATAAGGGTATCGTTTAATAATTAAGAAAAACTTTGTTGTTGAACGCCTAGCTGCGATGATTGTGGCTTATATTTTGCGACTTTAAAAAATTACTAACTTATTCTAAAAAGCAGTAATTTTTCACGAGTCATCAAATCATAGTTTGATTCTCATGACGCGCGAATTATAGAATATAAAAGCAGATATCTATATAGTTAACGCTTAGTTTTCACATGCAGTATATGACATGTCTTTCATACCTATATGTAATATTTCTTTTTTTAATTACATATTATACGGGCTTACTGCCCTTAACTACGTAGCGAGTTGCAGGCCGAATACCCGCCACCAAAAAATCCGGAAAAATATTTGCTTAAAATGTTCCCGAAAAATTGTGACTGACGGTGATTCGAATCGCGTCCCGTTTACAACTTGAGCCATCGACCGCGCCATTTTTCTTTTCTTTTCGCGTTTTTTCGAAAAAGCAGTATTACACTTTTGAAAATATTTCCTCGACTACTTTTTATTATTGTAACTCAGAAATTTAGTTTCTTTTGATTCTGGCAATTTGATTAAAATAAAAGAAGTAATCGATACGATTGGCTCGGTGATATAAGGAAATGAAAAGTATTATTGGGTATGGTTGTTCAAAAGTGTTTCTTTGTTTTCTTTTTGCTACTATTAGCGCTTCAGTCATTTTTGTTATACCCAATTACTGTGTTTAAAAAAGTGATGATATTGGAGAAAACCGGATTCAAATTCCGGATAAACTGTACTGATTATTGTATCCTATATGGTATTGTTTAAACGCATTCGAAAATCAACCGTCTATTTTACAATTCGGTCTCGTACATTTTTTTGAACCATAGGAGTGTACGCGCACAATGAAAATGAATTTACAAAACAACAGTTCGTTTTTTTCGCCACCATGGGCGCTTTGATAATTATTTTTCTTATTTACTTTAAGCGGACGCAAGGAGCGAATAGTAGAGAACGGGAACACGTGCAGAGAAAGGAATAGGAACATGCGCAGGAACAAATACAGAAAAAGTATAAAGGAACAAGCTGTTTATTCCTCGTGTCTGTTCTGTTCTTCATGTACATGTATAGACATACTTTCCAGTTCACGTTCCTGTTCCTTTCTCTATGCTACGGCCTTACCTCTTGCGACAACAACGAGTGACCATCAGACTAACAACTACTAACTGACAACTTAACCAACAGGTTGACATAGCCTTCAGTAACGTCTGGATAAACCTGGACAACTACGAGTTCGCCAACATCAGTAAGGCCTGGACGCAGATCTTCATCCAGTTCCTGGTCCCGCGACCTCGGCCCTTCACCAGTTTCTGGGCACTGACGCGCCCTCTCTCGCCCACCGTCTGGTTCGTCTTGCTCGCCGTCTTGGGCCTCAACACCGCCTATGTCTGCGGCAAGGCAAGACTCGATCCAGGTGTGCCCCGGCGATTCCGCAACGTCGTCGTCGCCTTCACCGAGATGATGGGCCGCATGCTCGGCACCTGGCTGCCGCCTATCGCCCCGCGCATCAGGCTGCAATTCGTGCTCTGGGAGCTGGCGGGATTCGTCATGGTCACGGTTTATTGCAGTAGCCTCGCTGCCAGACTTACCAATCCGGAATTCGAGGCGAGGTAGGGAATAGCGGTAGGGAGAAGGATCATTTGTTGGATTCGGCGGAATTCGCTTTTTTTTTGAAATGTTGGGCTGAAGATAGCGTGAATGCATTGGGTGAGAGTGATAGCTACTCGGAATAACATTCTGATGATTTTATTAAGGAGAGTGTCTCAACTTCGGAAATCATCAGATATACATAAAAGCTTTAGAAATGTTTTCTGGTACTCAAAAATGTTGCCTAGCTCGCGTAGCTTATTTTAATGATCGTTGTTCTCGAGGTATAAGTTATTGGATCTTAGTTATGCATTAATTAAATGAAACAAACCAGATCTACTTGTGATCATGACTATTTAATTATTTATCGTAAAACTATTTATGGTAACAAGATAATAAAAGCTTTGCGTTGAAAAAATATTAATTTCTTATAAAGTTATTAACTATCGAAGGCAGCGACGTAAAGTACATGGAAATTTGCATTCTTAAAGAGCGTTAAAAATCTTTGAATTTTCGAGTGTTATCTTCGACATACTTAATAATTTTAGAAAAAATTAATATTTTTGTATGAAACAAAGCCTAAATTAAAACTCTTTTCATTTATTTTTGTTATTGATTTTTGTTAGAATAATTGCAAAGTGATGGTCAAAAGCAGATGAACCATTTTTACTAATAAATTCACAATATTTGGATCATTCCGCTGATATCAAGACAAACAATCATTAGAATAATCTACGAGTGCTAGGCTAGCCACTAGTCCTGCTAGGTTTTATTTTGATGTACCAAAAAAATAATTTATAAGTCTAAATCCATTTCCTGTATTCACCTTGCACTTCTTAGATACCTCATTATTTTGTAGGATCGATACAGTTAAACAGTTTATCGAAAGGAATCTCACATGGGGAAGAGAAGGGACGTCTCCTCATTATAAAGAGTATTTCGATATGAAGGTTGGTTTCTGCAACTTTAATTTTGTAAAACATTTGTTTATACAATTAAGTTTTCTTTGGTAGGATAAGTATGCCAAGCAAATGCCAAGTCGATTTATCCTGGAAACATCTATTCAAGATAGAATAGGCCATGTTTTGCAAGGGAATCACGCAGTGGTTGGGAGAATCGTTGGTGATGTTTATTATCCGGAAGGTGATATTAGTAATGAAGCTTTAGAGGTACAAAAGTTTAAATAAAAAACTAATATAGGACAATTCTACGGTATATAATTATTATAATTATTTCCTACATTGAAGACTTTAAGAGTTATGAAGCAGTCTGTAGGTCAGTTTTACACTGGCTTTGCAGTTCAATCCTGGTTATTGGAACCTGTAAATGCGGTAAAAAAATTATATTTTTGCTCTTTCCATTCATTTATATACTTATAAGACATTTAAAATTAAATGTCCTAGTTCGAAAATAAAGCATAAAATTAGCGATTTTTGCATTTTAATTTAAATACTTAAAAAAAATCCTCTTTTTCTTAAATGTCTTCTTAAGTATGAAAAAAGAGATTTATATTTTACAAAAAATTTTAAACAGATAAAAGCTGATTTTTTAAAAAAAAATGCAATATTTATTTTTTTTTAAAATCAAAATTTGAAAATTTAATTAAATAGGTACTTATTTTTACATTTTAAGGCGAGTGAATAAATTATATAAAGCATCAGTGTTAAATTTGATTTTTGAAATAGCTGAATAAATCACAAAAGTCGCTAATTTCTTATATGATTTTTGGGGCTATTAGGGTACTAGTCTGCATTTTTAAACTACTGCATTTTTAAATTCTGGAAACTTAAAAGAATGTTGCTACACAAAAGTTTCTTGAATAAATTAGTGTTATTAGTAAGCTTGTTTTTAATGTGTATGAAAATTACGGAATGGCCCGCATTTTTACGCACTTTCTTTTTTCACGTAATCACGCCTGTAGTATAATAATTTATTAAAAAGATAGTTGACATTTTTAACTTCTAAATGTATGTGCCATAACAAAAATAGAAATGTCAAACGTTTTTATTAATAACAATTTGTTTACAAAAATCAGTTCAAGGTATGAACGAAAAGAATTATGACAGATCTTCTACTTTTGTTCAGTCAATCTTCAAAATAAATCAGAAAAATAGATACATAAATTGTAATGATTTTGTGCAGGTGATGATGCGTTTAAAGGAATCCGGCCTCGTGGTATATCACATGCAACATGTCATACATCGCCGAACTGGAACGCATTTAAGGGAAGTGTTTGTCGAACACGACAAACTTGATTTTGACATAGCAATTGTTCTTGCTATAAATCCATTGGGTGTTGGGTTTGCAATTTTGATTTTTGGTTTACTTCTTGCTAGCATAGTATTTTATTCAGAAGTGCGATCTGTACAAGGAAATGGAACGCTTATTCAGGTTTTTAAAGATGTGAGAAGGAAGAAGCAATTTGTAGAAATATGTTAATCTAAAAAATAAAATATTTAATACTTTCTTGTAGTATAAATAAAAACTATTATTTATTATTGTATGTATATTATTAAAAAGAATTGAATTATTGTTTGCAGTGGTCGAACTACACGACAACTAATTAATAGATATTAAAATAAATTAAATTCGATGCGTTGTTGAATAATGAGTGATTAAAAAGTTAAAATTATTTAATATATTAATACTCTGATTCAATTCTTTAAATTTTTTTAAATTAAAATATTAATTCACTGACTATGTTTTTACTCTTTTAAAGTAACATTTCACTCAAAAAATTATGAAAACTGAAGTGATATTTCGACCTCAGAAATTTTAGAGAGCATACATATTTATATATAAATGGGTTTTAAACTATGTGTAAGGCTGTTGTATATTTTTAAGACTATAGAATAAACGAGTGTTTGAAATGCTGATAGCTTTAAAATTACGCGGACATCACAGGCTAGAAAATTTAAAATCAGTATAACTTATATTTCTATACCAATGAAAGAAAATAATTAGGGGTAATATTAAACAAAAAATTAACTTTAAAAAAAGTGAAACGTTAGGCGAGTTTGATGTATTCCGCAAAATTATCTTGGAGCAATAGTAAGCCCTTGATCGAACACAACAATATTTTTGCTTTATTATGATTAAATATAATAAACTCGACATTGTTTGATTGATCTCAGTTCTTTTTTATCTGTAAGTTCGTTGCTAAATTATTTATAATTATTTATGTATTTAAAACTTGACTATTTTCCATTGATCTCATTACTTTTTTAACCTATGGCTTACCTTATCAAATAGATTATTGTATTGCTCCATGATAATTTTGTGGAATACATCAAACTCGCCTAACCTTTCACTTTTTTAAAGTTAATTTTTTTTAGAGATTTTAGTCATTTTTAGTAAATTTTTTCGAGTGTTTCATATTTGTTCTAATAATAAAATATAAGCATTTTTAGCACCTTTCGGCCATGGCTTTTTTCTAACATATATATCACTAACATGAAACCACTGATTGTTCTGTCGCAAGATATTAGTATAATGACCTTGAAGAATATTACCATGATGGAATATTCCACTAATAACTTTATACTTTTTACCATTCGTATCAACTTTACATGTTGGTATTGCATTTATTTTCAAGTTAGTTATTTTGCTTATACATGATTTCTTTTAAATAGATATATTTGTTTATTATTTCGAATTAAAACTAAAGATACTTAATGTAGATAACCTATAATTATGTGCTCAAGACATGGCTTATATAACAAACTTCTTTAAGAGAAAAAAAAATTTCCTTCAATTTTAATTAAATAATAAATTCTTATACCATACATTAAGCACATCAAAAAGTTAATTTGAAGAATATAAGGAAAATTTTGTATAATTCGTGAGTTACTTAGACAACTGTTAATTAATCCTTTTTAAATCAAGTAAATACCTATATTCTTCTTAAAATTATGAAAAAAAAAATTATTTAATAACAAAAGGCAATATCAAAATTAAATATGATATAAAAATGAATTTTATTTATTTATTTATTTACTTATTTATTTATTTATTATTATCTTAGATTTATCGAAACTGTAATACTAATTTATTATTACTTTCAGTTAATTTGTACCCAAGTCATTTAAATACATAAAAATTTATATATGCTTTTAAAATTATCAAATCTTAACTCTAAACATTTTTATTAATATCTTAATTGAAGCGCAAGAATAAAGTCCGCCCGTAAGCTCTAGAAAATTTAAAACCGGAACGGCGCACAGGTGCGAGAGAGACAGCACCATAGGAAAATAACGGCTGGCGCCTTCTCGCGGAGACTATTCAACTACCGCTTTTGAGAACCAACCGCTCCATAAGAATCGTTCTTCTATCTATATTCGTTGGCAATACCCAGCCGTATGTGTGGCCTTAACGGTCCTTTCACTTATATATTTGTTGCGGCTAACTTCACGGTCCTTTTACTTTTCGGGCTGGAGAAAGAAAGTTGATATACTTTCAGCATTTGAGAATTACATACTTGTTTATTATGACATAAAATAACTTTTTGGCTAATATTTTTGTTGGAAATCATAGTGTAGCACGAAAACATGCTATTAAGTCGAAATAACTTGGTAATAATAGTAATAAGTACTTGTTATCGTATAAAGAAAAATCCGAACACCAATATAGAAGTAAATAGTAGGGCGGGCGCTGCGGCTTCGTCTGCTTCTAAAACTCGCCTTCGTGGCGCTACCGCGCCACTTGATAACAACACATATTCGATTGATCGTGTTAGTTGGTATCAGAGAATAGTTTTGAGAAATCATTTCAATTTTTTTTAATTTTTGGTAATTATTACAAAAAAATATGATGTTACTATTTCGTTGCAGATGGTGTATTCATTTTTAGAATCATGATCTACAATAAAACCTTTAATTTTTATGAATTTTCCGTCATCAAGAATGGCAAATGAATTGTTAGAGCGTTCTTTTTCCTTAGTATCATATAAGCAACCATTTTTTACTATTTTCTGGTACATTTTTGTATTCTCATCCGATAGATGCGGCAATCGAAAGAACTCTTCACCTCTTTCAAGATCTTCTCCTTCACCAAAGTATGTTATATTAGATATTTTAAATGTACTTTTAACTTTTGAAGTAAGAATATCGTCGCAGTACATTTTCACGAAGTCATCCATGTTTGAGTAGATAAGTTCCCGTAAAATAATTATGCAATGGTTAATGTTGACAAATCTAACGATTTGCTGTGTTGCCCCTCTAGCGCATCTAATTGCACTTAAATAATTTCGATTTTCCGATTCAAAGGGAAACGTAGAGTGAGCCCATAACGGTCCCCAATTTAAGACGCTTTCACTTAAATGCAGTAATTGATGTAAATTAAAGGTCATCATTCTCATAGAAAATATTAATTCTATGTTAGCAACGAATAAATGTAACATCTCATTAGCGTGATCAAGCTCATCCATAGTAATGTTATCCTGTAGGAGTATAAACTTTCTACAAAGAGCATCCAGTGATCTAGCATCCTTTTAGTTAATTTTATTTTAAAAATTGGAATACTGCTGAACAAAATAAAATTTTCTCATTCCCGAGCACTCCAGTCGTCTCTTACGCTAAGAGGTCGAGTTAATCGTGAAATCTGACACGGAAATTTTATTTGTTTGAGTATTTCATCTAAATCTTTTATTTCATCTGCAGAAATTAAAGACAAATAATGATTAGTAAATTGTTTACCCACTCCTTCCAAAGCACAGTGCATATAATCAGGAACAAATCCTTGAACGATGTTAAAGTACGGTAAATTAATGAAGGGCGATGGTTATTTAATACCAAGAATAGGCTCATTCGGCTCAACTTGAAGCATATAATCTAGCATAGACTGTTCTTCTCGTTTACTCGGAGTCTGTTCTAGAATGGGATATCGCATGCATCCACACACCGGGATGTTCGCACCAACTGCAGCCATAATGCCCATTAAATTGTTTTATTCCTTGAACTGGGGGTCGAGCATACAGAATCGACACAACATACTAAAACAAATAACTTAATCGAGCGTTCTTCGTTGTTTATTTCACAAATGATTCCTTGAGATGATAATGCAATCATTTTATCTACAAATGGGTCTAAAAACACACTCATATCTGGTTTTGCTCTGTTAATCCATAATCCACAACATAACAATTTTTTCAATCTATCCTGAATAGGTAACTCATTTAACATTAAGTAGATGAACCATATTGAAAATTGCGAGGATTTGAATTTTGGTGCACCATCAGTATTAAAAATGGCACTAACATAATTTGTTTTCTGTTGCTCTGGTAGGGAATTTACAAACTTTTTATAGAGCTTCCCATCGTAAATATCTGCTATACTGATATTAGAACCATTTCTACCATTCATAATACCGTCGTAATATTCTTCATAAATGTGTAAGAAATCTTTTATTGGTTCAGATGGATCAATGATAACAAAAAAACTTGAATTGCATGCTTTCGAGAGATCTAAGTTAATATTACAAAAAGGATAAGTTTCAATTGATTTTACATTTTCAAAGTTGCCAATATACGATGAACATCCATGACATACTGCATGGAAGTCGACATTACTTTGAGGATTTAATAGCTTATCAATTAAGTATTTAGAATCTGGTAATACAGGTTCTTCGAAAATGGTATTGACAAATTTGAACATATTTATCATACTGTTCGTAGACACACTATTTTCAATACTGTAATTTAACACCATAAAAAACAATTCCCCAGGACTTCTATTCACGCGAGTATTAATTTTTTCTAAAAATCCTTCGCTCTGTACAAATTCTATTAAACTTGCTGGTTTGTTTGCTGCTATTAAATTTTCGTTGCATTCATCAATAAGAAATTCCTTTATATAATTTAACATAGCAATATCTTCTGATTCAGATTCAGACTCCGCATTGCATAAATTTGAAACCTATAATAATTGAATAAATTTAGAAAATGTATTTTTACCTAATATATGAAATAAGTTTCAATGTATCGTAAAACAGAGCTAATTTAGATGACATTAAGTTTGTAAACATAATTATATTATTTTATCATTTCAACTCCGTAAAAATTGAAGGACCCAAAAGGAGCATTTGAAAAATTTTATACTACTGTTAGTATAGAAAATTTATAAGTTTATTGTAAACTAGCACAGCTGTAATATTAGAGGTTACGATACTATAAGTATTTACAGATCGATTGAACTTGATAAAATCATTTCGTAAGCTAAAACTTATTTCATTTCAAAATCTTGTAAATTTAAATTTAATATATAACTAGGCTTTGATACGTGGAAGTACCATGCGGATGATACCAGTGAAACTGGGGGCTTAAACTTTGTTATCTTTATTTAAAAAATATTTTGTTTTGACAATAAAAAGTTAAATGAGAGATAATGAAGCTTAGGCTCCCAGTTTCAGTGCTACTCGTATCATCCACATAGTACTTCCAAAAATCAAAGCTTTGTTATATTTTGTTCAAATTTACAAGATTTTGAAATTAAAAAATGTTTGAAATTTTTGCAATTAACTCAACGTAGAATCAGTATGGAGATTTTCGTAACTTTACAGTTGTAAAATTACTGCACTGGGATTAGTATATTTTTTTTTACAATGCTCAGTGTAGTTAATTTACAATTCATAGTAAATCTATTAACCATTTATTAGTGCATAGCAAAAAAAGTTGTTGAGTATTATGTGAAAGTAGCAACTATTGGGGCCTTACGGGTTAAGTGCGTACATAATTTTATTATAAATTTTTTGAATGCAAAAATCAAAAAGTTTAATATATTCTATTGATATTATATTAAAAGCTATCTAACAAATTTTAATGCTATAACATTGATAAATATGATACAATGCTTAACCCTTTCAGTCACTCATTTTTTCTAAAAAAAATAGTGTTTTTGCAAATTGATTGTTTATAACAGATTTGAAAATAAAGTAATTAACACAATTTTTCATAAAAAATGACTACCTTAGATTCCGAAGATCCTAAAAAGTGCCTATATGCACATTAAAACCGTAAAATAGATCAGAAATGGGAAAAAAACTAAATATAAATAGGTGGTATATATATGTACCACCGTGCCTCAAAGGGTTAAGATGCCTGGTTTATAATACTAAGATATCGAAAAAAAAACAATATACAGCGTACTACTTGTGTTTCTGGACTATTACTTGAAGAAGCCTGTGCATCGGTAACAGTAATATTTTCTTGGTCATCAATACGCGGATGTACTGCGTTTTCATCAATTTCATTCTAAAAAATGTCATTTATTATACATTAAAAATTTTACTTTCTATCTACGAGTTAATAATACTATTTCGAAGACGTTAAACTCACTTCAACCTCCATAAGATCCATTTCTGGCATATCTTGATTGAAAAAGTTATCTCTTTCATCATCGTTGATATTTCGCATCTATAATAAATAGTAAGTAATAGATTAAACAAACAATTTTCAGAATTTCAACCGTATATAAATTTTTAATTAGAAGGTTTAATTATAATGAAATAAAATTGTACATTCAACATTATAATACGGTATTATAATAGTTATTATATATTAATCAGTATCATTTATTATTTAAGAAATATTCAATTAGCAGTACTATATTTATTTTATAGTGAATCAAAAATAATAGGTAGCATATAAATTATATAATAAAGAGACCTAGGTATTTAATATTTATTTTTTACAAGATTTCCAAATTTTTAGGAACAAAAACTTTGAATATGATATATCATGCTTTTTTTCACTGCATAATAAGTTATGGCATAATTGCATGGGATGGAGCTTATAAAAATAATCTAGATTTACTACAAAAAATACAGAACAGATTGCTAAAATTAGTTTTCAATAATACTTTTGCATAAAACAAAACTATGAATTTACAACAATTATTTGCTCTGGAAAGAATTAAGTTTAACTATAATGATCTGAAAAATATCTATTTAAACTCAGTTAGTAAAACAAGGCATACAATTATACCACTACCAAAAATATGTAAGACAATAAGTGTCAAGAACAGCTATATTAAACCAATTAAAATATTTAATCAATTGCCCAATGAACTAAAAAATCTTGACATAGATAAAAAATCCTCTAGTGAAAAATTAAAAAAATGGATCTACGAATATATATACATATAACAAAAAACTACACTTCTGAACAATCTATAAATATTTATCATACAGTAATTAACAAAGATTATAACAGTTAAATATATATATGTTCCTGTTAACTATGCATGAATAGTTTATGTATGTTTTCACATAAAATATAGAAAATCCAATTATACCATATGTTTTAAAAAAATGTAATAAAGAAGTAAATAAGTGAGTATGAGAGTGAGCAGGAAAGCATGAATTAATGTTTGTGAAGTACAATATGGATGCGTCCTGACAGTATGTATGAGTGAAGACGTATGGCTGGAAGTTAGCACTGCATATGAATACAGTATAACCAACCAGTATTGTTTTTTTTATTTTTGTTATTTTTGTTAATCCGGTCCTGCGAACAGGAAATATTATTTTCCTCTGCAGGATTACTGTGTTTTTGGGTATATTATTGTAAATAATTTTACTTTGAAATTATTCGTAATTGTTTATATGTAACTCTAATGGTTATTTGTCACTCTGGAATCCTAAATAATTAAATAAATATCTAAATAATACAAACCTCCTCGTTATTAGCATTGACATTGGCCATTCGTTGTCTGTAACGACGTAGTGTTGTCGAAGATATAGCTATATCTCCTAGTTCAAGATTAAGTTTATATTCATCGCCCATTTTCAATTTTCAAAGTTGAAATGTTTAAAATTTAATATCTTCGAAAACTTGAATAACAGTAAATAAAATATTAAAGATTAATTTGGTTAATTTGAACTACTTTTCTGCACGTGCATTGTATTATTTTATCTTCTAAAAATTAGAAACATATTGAAAGCTAATAAAAAAAATTGTATATACAATTGAACTTAAAGTTAAAAAATTCTTTGTGCGAACAGAAAATGAAAAGTTTTAATAAATATGTATACACACTATAATTACCTTTATATATATATATATATATATATATATATATATATATATATATATATATATATATATATATATATATATATATATATATATATATATATATATATATGTTTTGTATAATACTGAGTTTTATATATACTGTCGTCTGAATTCAATTTAATATTAAAATAGTAGTTTTCAATGTAAGAGAATATACATTCAATACAAATTTAACAATTACATTGTAAAACAATTAATTAGCGTTTTTTTCTTCCATAAATAGTTATATTGTTATTGACTTTAAGAGGAGTCCGTATATCTACTGTCCTTATATTTATTCAAATTGTAGTTTGTTAATTGAAAAAATAAATGTTGGACCCAATTGGTATTTAAATAAGGAATATTTTGAGATCTTAAAAAGTATCTAACATTATTTCCTTTTCGAGCAAACTTCGGAACAGAAAATCTACCCTGCTAAAAATATGCGATTGAAGTCAATTAAAAAAAATTCAAATTTTATTGAATTAAATTTATTTTAATTGATTGAATTAACTACCAGAAAACAAGTCAATTGAAAATGAATTGTGATTAATAAACTTTAATTGCAATTTAGTTCAATCCCTATATTTAGTATTGTTTTATATATATTTAAATCGACTTCTATAACAGAATAGTTCATTTTATTTCGTATTGTATTTAATTACAATTTAGATAATACAGTTCAATGAATTATAATATATTCCAATACTATTTGAATTTATCTGATTCAATGTATAAATTGACTATAAAACTTTTATCCACATTAATTCATTTTTATGAATTCCAAACGTGAATAGATTTTAATACACTCTTATTTGTATAATTAACTTTAATCACGTTTGATAAATGAAAATTTTATTGAATTTTGTAGGTTATTGTGAATACTTTATTTATGAATTGACTTGAATCAATTCCTATGAGTATGGGAAATCAATAGATTTAAATACAGTTTATTCGTATAAGCCGCGAATCAACTTCAATAAACTTTAATAAACACACATTCTATTGAATTCTGTAGGTTGCAAATACCTTTCTGATTAATTGATTTTAATCAATTTCTATAAGTATAGGAAATCAATATAATTTAATAGAGTTTATTCATATTAAGCGGGAACCAACTTAAGTTAACTTTGATAAACATACTTGTTATTGAATTGTGTAGTTTGCGAATATCTTTTTTATTAATTGACTTTAGTCAATTTCTATGAGTATAAAAATTGAATAGATTTAAATGCACTTTATCCGTACAAGCCGCAAATGAACTTGATAAACAAACTTTTTATTCAATTCTGTACATGTGCGAATTATCATGGAACAATTTATGAAATTGTAGGAAGCTACATGCTAATCAATTGTCAGTGGTTTTTTTACAAATAAATCAAATGTTAATTTATTACAACAATAAATTAATTTTAAATTTAAAATTCAAGATGTCCCCAATTTGGTATTTAAACTGTGAAAGTTTTCATGAATTAGAATAATTAACATTAATAAAAAATGGTACACTTTGAACTTTTTGCACTTATCGTCTACACAATGAATCATTATCTTAATCTACTATAAATAATACTTTTATAAAAGATTCTCTCGGTTGATATTTAAGAAAGTAATATTAGGTATTAATTAGGTTAATCTCACTCCAAACGGAATTAATTTATCGTAAGCATAAACAAATTGTTTCATGCTATTTTCGACAAATCGTACAAATTACATGTGTTATATTTATTTATTTTATTTAAATTATTTAAATTATTACTTATAATCCCGTCGGAAACAAGAAGGTCTGTAACTTCAAAAAATTAAAAAATGAGATTTTTGATTATTCTGACACATATGTACCATATCTATAATAATAAAATGAGGTAAAAATGTAATGTTTTGTGCAAAATCACAATATTTAATGTTACGGTTTTGGTGATATTTGGTATTTTCATAAACAAAAACGCCGTGAAGATACGATGATAAGCAAGAAAGACGCAAACTTCATGAAGTCGCGACTTTTTTGTTTACGGTACGACGATTACGTCCTTTTTGGTTATGAACAATTAATTTTACGCCTTTCTTGTTTATGTAAAGTAAACAACGACGATTTGATTTTAATTCCTGCAATAATTATAATTATCGAAATACATCAATTTAGTGATAATCAATTTTATTTATCATGAACGAAAGTATAACGTTAGAACCAATCGATTTAATAAATTGTTATGTCGATGAAAACGGATTTATAAAAGTTAAACGGAAAAATGGTTGAACTGCAGCTAGTTCGCAAGATGTGATTGGTAATTTATTTATGTTTAATTTAAACTGTTATTTTAAATAATTTTTTAAATGAAATATTAAATAGCTTTATTTTATTGTTTACAAAGAGATTTTGTGTATATCGTGGTTAATTTAAGATTATCAGCGTATATTTTTTAATTATTAGAACCTGAAAATATGATCGTCAATGTTCCGTCTCTCAATGATTCTGTTCATAAAGAAAATGAACCATTACCAGATATAAGCGATGCTGCAGTGAATGGAAGTACCAGTAACGAGACACAAAATGAGTCGAACAGTAATGATGAATCTCCAGATGTCATAGGTTGATTCTTAATTCTTATTCAATTTATATTTTCACATTTTAAATATTTATACACGCATTTTCAACCTTAGAATATACAAAAAAAGGCACGATCAAAAAACCAAAAGCAAAGGCTCCAAGAGAAACGTTAGAAGCAAAATGCGATAGAGTTGCCGAAAATCATGCAGTTCGAGAGTGTTGCGATGCTTCAAAGTGCTGATTAAAATGTTCTGGATAAAAGGAATATTGGAATTTTGATTATAATGGCAAACATATGTTTATTCTAAGTATGTGTGTTCGTGAAGATCCGGCCAAACCATCTAGATCCCCTAAACGAATTCGAACGATGTCTATAAAGTATCATTTTAGAAAAAACACCGGTGACTTAACACGAGTTTGTAGAATTTTTTTTCTCATGACATTGGGTTTGAAAGCAAATAACGACAAGATGATATTGCGCATCGTGCGCGGCTCGGATAAGCAAGAAATCACTTCTCTTGCCGATAATCGTGGTCGTCAATCATCGAAACACAAAATTAACACAGAAGTTGTATTCGTGCACATTGAAAAATACAATCCAACGGTATCTCATTACAGAAGAGAACATGCTCGGAATGCTCGGTATTTACCTAGTGATATTTCAATTACTAGTATGTATGAAGATTTTTGTCAAGAACATAAGGAGCTGAAGATTTCGATTAGTATTTACAGTAGATGCTTGAAGGAAATGAATATTAGTTTTACAAAGTTAGGGCATGAAGAGTGCGAAAAATGTGAGACATTTAAATTGCACAATTCTCAACACAATGAGACGAATCTTGATGCAGATTGCGATGCCTGTACGACTTGGAAAACTCATATCGACAAAGCTAAGCTCAGCCGCGAGAAATACCTCGAATACGCAGATCAGTCACTTCCAGATGGTGTCATTTGTTGTTCCGTTGATTTGCAAAAAGTTATAATGCTCCCCAGAATTGATACTTACAAAGTTGTTTTATTTACAAAAAGAATTTCTCTTTACAACGAAAGTTTCGTACCCGTAGGATCAAATAAAAAAAAATACTTTTGCAGTTTTATGGCATGAGGGTATTTCGGGTAGGCGCAAAGAGGATCTGATTTCTGCGTATAATGGTTTTTTCTTACATCACAGAGATTCTAAGAAAATCATTTTGTGGCTCGATAATTGTACTGCCCAAAACAAAAATTGGTGTTTCTTAACGTATCTTGTTCACATTAATAATTCTAATGAAATATCATCTGATACCATTGAAATTAACTATTTTGAACCAGGTCATACATTTATGAGTGCTGATAGTTTTCATCATCAGGTAGAAAAATCATTAAAAAAACAGAAAAGAACGTATGACTTCAATGATTTTTGCGATGCAGTGAAAGGTGCGAATACTCACACCATCACAAAAGTCATGGAGCATACTGATTTTTATAACTGGCTAGACGGTCATTCTGTGCAAAGGACGAACAATCTAAAATTAAACAATCCAAAACCATTACTTGGAAACATGGTTCAAATCATTGCCGAACGAGGGTTAATGACGTTGACGTATAAAACCTCTTTCAATGGTGACTCTTACAAGCTCGATTTTTTATCAGTAAAGGGGATGAAAAAGATATCAAAAAAATCTGATGCCTTAGAAAAACCTTGCGGAATCAACGAAGATGTGAAAAATCTTATGGTGAAAACATTTCTCCCTTTAATGCCAAATAATCGTCATTCTTTTTGGCAAAACTTGGCAAACAATAAATAATGTTTTATTAATATTAGAAATCTTTACGTTAAAGCATTAAAATGTATATTTTATTTACGCAAATATTAAATAAAACTGTTGAAATAATATAAATCCTGTTAAAAAAATATGCATTAATAATTATTTTTAGCATATTTTTAATTAATAAAAAAATAGTTTTATTATTTTCTGTATAAAGCTCAATCAGTTCCACTATGAATAACAGTATTTTCAATATTCTAACTTATTAGTTTATGCACAGTAAAAACATTATCGTTTATGTTGGTTTATACGGCTTTCTTGCTTATGGTCGCACTCTAATTTCATAACCAAAAAGCCGTAACTAACATTTTTTTAATGAAATCATAATTGTACTCGTTTTTTAAATGTGTTCTTGTTTAGATCATTAATAATTATATACAAGAAAAATCACTTTGATAAAAATGATTAATTTAATAGAAAACGGCAGGTTTTCAAATTTCATATAAAAATTGCGGCGAAAATGACATTTTGAAGTTACAGACCTTCTTGCTTACGGCGTCAGTATAACTGTACCATTACTTTTTGATAATATACGTATTTTCTATGAAACCACCTTTATTCAATTGGCCTAATATTGATCGTGAAAACTCATAAGCCCGATACAAGGCAATAGGAAAGAATACAAAATTTATTTTTAGATCGGCACTAATTATGCATTTGATAGAGAATCTAAGCCGACGTATATCTTTTGTGTATATCTTTTTGAAATTAAAAAAGAAAACTTAATTTGCAAAAGTTATAGTGTATTAAAAATCCTTTGAGTTACGTCACACCGTTAAAATATCAAAGGTGCCGACCGGAGTGACGTCACAACGTTTTTTAAAGATTTAACTATAACTTCTTTCATTTTGAAGATATCATGAAAATTCCAAAAGTTTACAAAGAAACAATACCTCGATCTACAAGAATACTCTGTCAACTAAAAATCGGTATTCTTCCCTATTAAAATCAGTAGAAAAGAATTATATAGTTTTTTATGCTACATTTTAATTTTAAATTTTTCATAGCATTAAATAACAAATACACGGAGAGAAATGTTTGAGTAAATATTACTATACTTTTTACTAAGCCGAGGACAAACTCGACATACGTAGGAAATTTACTATGTTTCTATGAAAATTTACTATATATTTATGAGTTTATAATATACAGAAGTATTTAAAATGCTATGTAGTATAGTAAAAACTCTGGATATACTTTTTGGTAATATGTATAGTAAAATTTAAGCAAGTTTGTTGTAAATATATGCAGGTAAGTTAGCAAATAGTATGGAAACAAAGAAGGAATCACCGGGACCGCTAATTACCGCGTCTAATCACCGTCCTAATTAGATGTTGGCGCGACAAAATTTCCGGTCGTCGCGAAAACACGTGCTCGCTCTTCTCATATGACAATGTTATCAGATGGTTTGTATTATATTCGAAAAACATGGATATAATGTTTGTTTAATAATTAGTATATTATGACACTGTTGTGGGAGATGGTTTTCTACCTTGCTCGAGGGTTTTCGCACGAGCGAAGCTAGTGAGAAAATCGAGCAAGGTAGAAAAACACCTCCCACAACAGTCTCATACGATATTTTATAGCACAACAACCTCAAAATCGACAATAAAGTTGGCATTTTGAGGTTAGTGTGCTATAATAAATAATAAGATAAAAAACTAAGTTACTATTTATTTATAACCTAATCATTGATAAAAAAAAAGTACTTGCAAAGGCTTATTATATTTTGCGTGTATCGTTCTTGCATTTAAAAAATGCGCTAGTTTATATATTTACCGCTAGGAGGCGTCTCGTAAAGTTAGCTCGCAAGTGGCGAGATTTCCGTACGATTGCTATATAAGAGAGTTTCAAATCTTTAAATCCAATTAGAACTGCGATTGCGATCATGCGTTATTAGGTATCGATATACGAGGTCTGTCCCAAAAGTATCCGACCTACCTCGATTTCTCGGCGCTTGATTTATTCTTCGTCATCCGGGGGGTGGCATCCTTCAAAGTAGTCCCCATTTGATTGAACAAGACGCTCATATCGATGTTTCCACTTATTAAAGCACTCTTGAAAGTCAGAGTTCGGAATCGCCTTTAGTGCATTTGTCGCATTAGTTTCAACAGTCTGTTTATTGTCGAATCGATGTCCTTTAAGCGGCATTTTCAATCGAGGAAACAGCCAAAAGTCGCAGGGAGCTATATAAGGACTGTATGGAGGCTGGCGGAGCTGCGCAACAGTGTGTTTCAATAAATACTGCTGCACAAGATTTGATGCGTGAGCTGGAGCATTGTCGTGATGAAGAAGCCAGTCACCGGTTTCCCAAAGTTGCGGTCGTTTTCTTCTGATTGCATTACGTAATCTTTTCAAAACTTCAACGTAGTACTCTTTATTAATTGTCTGGCCTGTAGGGGCATATTAGTGGTGCACAACGCCCTCATAATCGAAAAAAACAATCAACATTGACTTGATGAACGAGGATCACTGTCAACAGATGTGCGGCCACTTTTGAACCGCCTATACCACTCTTTTATTTGTGTTTTGCCCATACACTTATCTTTAAAGGCCTTTTGCAACATTTCAATAGTTTCCGCACAACTTTTACCGAGATTAAAGCAAAATTTTGAAGATATGAACGTAGGTCGGATACTTTTGGGACAGACCTCGTATGTAAATATGCGACTGTAAAAATGCGACTTTAGACTACGAATAAGTAAATATAGTTTAACCGATAATTCAACACGTAAAAAGTTTCTCCGACACTCGATAACAAAGTCGGAGAAGAATGCACCAAAAATTCAAAATGAAAATAAAATTTTGAAAATTAAAAAGAAATTGTATCAATAAAATTTGATACACAGTATTGTAAAATTTTGCTATTCAGTATAGCAAAATTTGGTGATTTCAAATTTTACTATACTGTTATACTAAAATTTAATAAAAATACGAGTTTGTCTCCACGTTAATATGCGGTATAGTAATTTTTCGTGAAAATTATAGCAATATTTACAGATACATTTCTCTCCGTGTACAATCTATAGAATACAATTATACAAAATAATTAGATATTAGATAAAATATTCAATCTATAGACATGAATACAAAATAATTACATTTAATTAGTTAAATCTCTATTAAACTTAATTGACATGCATCAATTGACATGTATTATATTATAATGCTAAATCTTAATTCTATTTTGTTATATTAAATTCGATTAATACTATAAAATGATAAAAATCAATTGATACCAATTACATTGAATTGACTAAATACCTATTCAAATCAATAGACAATCAAAGAAAATGTATTTCTTTCAATACATTTTTATAAACATAGATCTAATAGTTTTGAATTGAATTCTAAAGATTATATATATTTCTATTGCACTTTCCAGAATTAAGATTTAGCATCAAATGCAATAGATTTTTTTTTATTGACTTTAATCTCATTTTTTTAACAGGTTAATCTCAATTTTTGCGTTCCGAAGTTTTCTCGAAAAGAAAATAATGTTAGATACTTTTTAAGGTCTCAAAATATTCCTTATTTTAATACCAATTGGGGTCAACTTTTACTTTTTCAATTAACAAACTACAATTTGAATAAATAGCAATAACGTCATTAGACAAGGACAGTAGATACGGACTCCAATTAAGCCATGCACTCTGAATTAGCGCTTTGTTGTTAAATAAATTTGAATTTCGATATTGAAAATATTTCTTTAAACAAATTTATGTGTAAACGAAATAAACTATTACCGTATTCAATTACTTATGTTTGTACGTATTTACATATTTACATTACATAGATAATGTAGGGCTTTTGCACGCTAAAACAATAAGAAGATATAGATATAAGAATGAACATTGATTGGTATATCTGTATATACGAGAAATGACAGTTAAGGGCGGTACACGTAAAAACACAGAATACAGCACACAAGATTAACATTGATTAGTATATCTATACATAACTCTTGTTCCTTGTGTTTTCTTGTGTTTCAGGCTATATAGATATATTAATCAATGATAATCTTGAGTGCTGTACTCTGTGTTTTTGTACGTGTACCGCCCTTTACACTGATTGCAAAATTGCACATTCATCTTTGTAGTTTGTGATGGTACAAAATGTGATATTACAATTTCAAGACTGATAGATTAATTAAATTAAAAAGCTTATAGTGGTGTGTTAAAAAAATAATGGGAATTTTTGATTTCTGAAAAAAATATTTATTTATTCGTCTACATGATGGAAATCATGAAACTGATAATAATATAAATGGTGAACGTAATGGAAATGATGGCAACCAACCTCACCCATTGAACGAATCATCAGGTAAAAAATATATAACAAATTTATAACAATGATTTTCTTAAAAAATTTCAAATAAAAAATATATACTTTTATGCTGAAATGATTACATTGATTTTTAATATAATATACATTTGGTAAAAAAATTTAAAAACAAATTCAGACGCTGGAAAGTACTCTATAAACATGTTAAAATTGGTTGGTATAAGTGATTGGTAGTACAATCACCCAAGGGAAAAATCTACTTTTGCCTCGTGTTGCATATAGTATTTTATTTCACTCTCCACTGGAAGATCACTTTTTGGTATTGAAATTTTCATTTTTTTGAAAATTTTGGAAAATTTTTGAAATTTCGGAAAAAGTTCGAAATTTTGGAGATATTTTGAAATTTTTTAAAGATTTTTAAAATTTGTAGAAAAAATTTACTTTTGCCCCGCCAATTTTACTTTTACCCCGCTAATTTTACTTTTGCCCCGCTAATTTTACTTTTGCCGCGCTAATTTTACTTTTGCCACGCTAATTTTACTTTTGCCCCGCTAATTTTACTTTTGCCCCGCCAATTATACTTTTGTCCCGCTAATTTTACTTTCGCCCCGCAAAACTAGTTTTCGGGAAAAATATGCCACTTTTGCCCCGCTTATCAGGGGCAAAACGTGGGCTTTCTAGTGGGATGTGGAATAAAAGATGTTTTTTAATTTATGAGTTTCCTCGGCTATTTTTCGGTCAACAACGATTTAGGCACCCCTAACAAGATCGGAAATGGTTCACTTCGACCTAATGCACACATTTAAATTTCATAAATTCGAGATTGTTACGTAGAAATCTTCGAAAAATGAGAAAACTGTATGTTTTTCGGTCAAAAACGATTTAGGCCTCCCTAACGAGATCGGAAATGGTTCACTTCGAGCTAATGCATAAATTTAAATTTCATAATTTCGAGTTTATCAGGCAGAAATCTTATAAAACGAGAAAAATGAATGATTCCACTTTTTTACTTCCTGAGCGTTCATGAGTCTGTATATATCGATTGTTATATAAGAAGATTTGAGGTAATCATAGTCAAAAGATTCTGAAAAAATTCAAGGATGATTGTTGGGCCTTGGGATATGGATATAAGCAATAAAAGATGTTTTTTAATTTTTGACTTTGTTCGACTGTTTTTAGGTCTAAAACGACTTAGGCTCCCTTAACGAGATCGGAAATAGTTAACTTTGACCTAATGATACATTTAAATTTCATAATTTCGAGATTATCCGGTAGATATCTTCAATAAACCAGAAATTTTTTTAATTTCGAGTTAAACAGGCAGAAATCTTATAAAACGAGAAAAATGTACGATTCCACTTTTTTACCTCCTAAGCGTTTATGAGACTGTATATATATATATATATATATATATATATCTATATAGAGATCTATATATCTGTATATATATCCACTGTATATAAGCAATAAAAGATGTTTTTTAATTTTTGAGTTTAGATATATACATAGATATAATAGCAGATATAATAGTTAGATAATCAAACTACCTTAATTTTTCATTGCATAGAATGAAAATTTAATTTACTGTAAATTGTCGAATTTATCCGAACCAGTTGAAATTTAGTACGCCAATATAATTGTAAAATCTGCTCTTCCTAGAAGTAAAACGTTCTATAGTTTTCAGTGTAAAAATTTAACTTTTTTTATGTAACATATAATAATAGTCAAAAGACTGAGTAGATTATAACGTAAATAAGACAAAGAACTGAATCTTACTTCTTCGCAGCAGATAAATTAAATTGCATGAATAATATTAACTTCAAAAGAAAAATTTTCTTTCCACAGTAAACTATTTTTTTACAAAGCTAAATTTAGCGTTATGAATTTTTATTTTCCTGCAAACGAATTACATAAAAAAATCGTTCAATGGCTATCGAACCGACAATTGAACGGAAATGTCGAGGGGATAATCAAACTATTTTCAAGTGTAAAATCCAAACGGCTTTTGATCGCACTAACTAAAGCTCACATTTTCAAATTCAAGATGGCCCCTGAAATACGTGCATTTCTGTAGATTTGAGGGGACATCTGATTAAAAAGTCGCAAATTAATAATCGCTTGGCATATAAAATAAAACCTAAGGCAAACGGATGTACCTTAATTTTTCATTGCATAGAATGAAAATTTATTTTACTGTAAATTGTCGAATTTATCCGGACCAGTTGAAATTTAGTACGCCAATATAATTGTAAAATCTGCTCTTCCTAGAAGTAAAACGTTCTATAGTTTTCAGTGTAAAAATTTAACGATTTTTATGCAACATATAATAATATTCAATAGACTGAGTAGATTATAACGAAAATAAGACAAAGAACTGAATCTTACTTCTTCGCAGCAGATAAATTAAATTGCATGAATAATATTAACTTAGAAGAAAAATTTTCTTTCCTATTTTTTTACAAAGTTAAATTTAGCTTTATGAATTTTAATTTTCCTGCAAATGAATTACATCAAAAAATCGTTCAATGGCAATCGAACCGAGAATCGAACGGAAATGTCGAGGAGATAATCGAACTATTTTCAAATGTAAAATCCAAACGGCTTTTGATCGCACTAACTAAAGCTCACATTTTCAAATAAAAGATGGCCCCTGAAATACGTGCATTTCTGTAGATTTGAGGGGACATCTAATTAAAAAGTCGCAAATTAATAATCGCTTGGCATATAAAATAAAACCTAAGGCAAACGGATGTACCTTAATTTTTCATTGCATAGAATGAAAATTTATTTTACTGTAAATTGTCGAATTTATCCGGACCAGTTGAAATTTAGTACACCAATATAATTGTAAAATCTGCGCTTCCTAGAAGTAAAACGTTCTTATAGTTTCCAGTGTAAAAATTTAACGATTTTTATGCAACATATAATAATATTCAAAAGACTGAGTAGATTATAACGAAAATAAGAGAAATACTGAATCTTACTTCTTCGCAGCAGATAAATTATATTGCATGAATAATATTAACATCAACAGAAAAATTTTCTTTTCACAGTAAACGATTTTTTTACAAAGAAAAATTTAGCTTTATGAATTTTAATTTTCCTGCAAACGTATTACATCAAAAAATCGTTCAATGGCAATCGAACCGACAATTGAACGGAAATGTCGAGGGGATAATCAAACTATTTTCAAGTGTAAAATCCAAACGGCTTTTGATCGCACTAACTAAAGCTCACATTTTCAAATTCAAGATGGCCCCTGAAATACGTGCATTTCTGTAGATTTGAGGGGACATCTAATTAAAAAGTCGCAAATTAATAATCGCTTGGCATATAAAATAAAACCTAAGGCAAACGGATATACCTTAATTTTTCATTGCAAAGAATGAAAATTTATTTTACTGTAACTTGTCGAATTTATCCGGACCAGTTGAAATTTAGTCCGCCAATATAATTGTAAAATCTGCTCTTCCTAGAAGTAAAACGTTCTATAGTTTTCAGTGTAAAAATTTAACGATTTTTATGTAACATATAATAATAGTCAAAAGACTGAGTAGATTATAACGTAAATAAGACAAAGAACTGAATCTTACTTCTTCGCAGCAGATAAATTAAATTGCATGAATAATATTAACTTCAAAAGAAAAATTTTCTTTCCACAGTAAACTATTTTTTTACAAAGCTAAATTTCGCTTTATGAATTTTAATTTTCCTGCAAACGTATTACATAAAAAAATCGTTCAATGGCAATCGAACCGAGAATCGAACGGAAATGTCGAGGAGATAATCAAACTATTTTCAAATGTAAAATCCAAACGGTTTTTGATCGCACGGCGAATAGTAGAAGGGGGTCGTTATGTTTACTCACTGTAAGAATCCTGCGTAAAGAAGTCGACTCTAGGGCCAGGCACAGCTTTTTCAAGAAGCGGCACTCTCGTACACAGTTACCACTGTCCTTGACTTTGATAAAATACTAAAGCGCGAGATGACAGTAACGGGTAAAAATTTACTATAATTATATTATAAATTGAATATTATACATTCACACGTAGAACTGTAATACGAACAAGAGATTGAGTTTCCATTCTCACTGATATACAACCTCGTATATAGAATAATAGAGAATTTATACTATGTTGTGCTGCTATAGCGCGCCATGCCAAATGAATGATTCGGCCTTTCACGGATAATATTATAACACAAAGCATATGCCGCAAAAGTTTAGGTACTAGTATCGCTACTGCATTGATATATGTACATATTTTATTGGCCCACGTCTGTCGCAGCACTGCCGTAGTGACTAATATCATATAACTCTCTCTCTATTCCTCTATTTTCTGCAGAGTTTATTTCATTTGTTACTATGTTGTTCGAATAATAAGTCACTTAAACTTTTTTTGCCTTACTCTCGTAAAAGCATAAAACTAAAACCAGACGATGTATCGTAAATCCGAGAGAAAATACAGAGTTGCGCAGGATATCGAAACTTTTTTGCCACTGTTTATTAATTCTTAATGTGAAAAAGAGGGTTCTTGTTCTCCGGATTCGCTTCAGTTGACTGATGATACTTGCGCCGAACAGTCGTGCAGGACATGCAACCGAGATTTCTTCTCCATTCCATACACAAACGTCACTGGTTCATTTTCTCATTGCTATGAAAAAGGAAAATTGTAATCGTTCTATAATAGTATCTTAAGTTTTTTAAAATTATATATAGAAAATGTTCGTTACTTAAATCATGAAACTTTTGAATTACCACAAATAATAAAGGGCAGAAAAGTACTTTTTAGCTTCAAGTACTTTTGCAAGTACATATCGAGGACCCTCATGAAGTCTAACACTATTCATGGATTTCCCACGAAGACTAGCACATATTCATATAGAACACTTGTACTTTCTGCCAAAAAGTATTTTTTTTTTGTATTCGACAAAAATTTATTTTTTTTTAGTACAAGTGCATGTACGTGTAAAAGAACTTTGATCCAAATACTACGATTTTACTCATCTGTGGCGGTACGTATGAAAATTAATGTACTAAATTTAATACAAAAAATGCCTTAATAATATTTTTACGTCTATAATCTGAAAATAAAATTAGAGGATTTGCATACAACTGTCAGATTTCATGTCAGTGCATTTGTTACGTTTTATTTGATAAATATATGTACTATATAATTTTAAGTGGATACAAAAAATACCTTTCTTTATATTTTTGATTTATAAAACCAAGTATAAAAACATCTTAGAATTAAGAAGACTAAAACATAAGAAATATCATTCTAGTGATGTACTGTAATGTTACTTTAGTTACATAAGGTGTTTTTATACGATCAACAATTGTTCTTGAATAGAATAATTAGATAACGTAACTTTCGTTGGCAGGAATCGAAAGTATGTATGTACGAATATATTAAAAAAGTTGCTTAAATTAATCTCATTTATTGCAGCTTCAACAGCTGAATGTTTTCCAGAAAGCGAATCAGTCAAAGTAGAACCTCAAGTTTTAACTATTGTTTTACACAATTAAATGTAGTTTTTCTTTTTATACAACAATTACAGTGGGCACTGCTTCATGTAAACGCGCTTAATGTTATCAACTACCTAATGTTATCAAAATAGGTTGAAACCGATTCACTTGTCTACTTGTGATACTTACACATGTGTATACCGTTACGGACCCAGTTCCTGATCAGGACCCAATTCCTGATCATTTTCTTACATAAAATATTACTTTAAATTTGTGACTGCAAAATCTTTTTTGAAGATTGCAGATATAACTATCTACTATTTAGATTTTCTTGTTTAAAGTCTAAAACGTTTGAGAGGTACTTTCTGACACCTAAAAATGAAGTGTAGCATCTCTAGTTTTTTCCAATGGGTCCATATTCTCTAGATATTAACCAATTGATCTCAATTATGCGCTATTTTAGTAAAAAATGGAGCCTCTAATTCTGATAATAGATCTGCAAGTTTTTATGTTAGAAAAAAATACCCGACCGCAACAATATGTAGACGAAAGGAGCTTTATTGTCAGCTTTGTTTCGTACAAAAATATTAATCTGGACCAAAGTTATTAATTTTAAGAAAACGTGAGTAAGCAATGACACAATACAAACGTTCATTAGTATACCTAGTACTTATTCAATAGATGATCACAATTCTGTAAATGAAGATATAATAAGAGGTATTAACATGAACATTGGTGAGGAATGAAAATCCACCAGGAGTATGTCAGTTATAATTTATATAAAATTTTTAATTAAAAATAGTGTGCCAACATGAAAAATGTTTTTCTATTTCAAGTGAAAAGCGAGTACATGCGAGGTATACTCTCGCGCGTGCCCGCTCGCTCCCCGGCTTACCTGATTATGTATGCGGATACGAGGTCCGCTTTCCGTATAGCTGCTTCACAGATACGACGTGTCCGGCTATTCAGCTTACAGGATTTTCCGACGAAGCTAGGGGGTAAGCGGAAAGAAAGGGAAATAGTAAATAAGTACACGGGCGAGTGAGATTAAGATATATACGTTTATTGTTCGGAATAGCGATACAAGGAGGCGTGGTGCGTCTGAATCGCTCCAAGCACCCGATCTCGTTCTTCAGTGCGCCTGTGCTTCTAAGGGCGCGCGCAAGAGAACATCGCCGCACTGTATCTGGGTAACTAAGAGGCAATTTTCACATGAAATCGGATCTACTCCATTTTCTAAGTTATGAGCTGATTAAGTTTATAACACGAATATTCAATTTAATGAAATTTGAGGTAAGATAATGTACACTAATAAGCCATTTTTATCACTTTAGATAATTTTATTTATTATTTTGTTTATCTATAGTATTTATAAACAACAAAACAAGATAAATTATTGCCTTTACTTAAATTATTATTTATTCTTACACGATAAAAATATCAGTTTCAGTATTTAAAGATTCTTGGATGAAAACATGGTCCACCCAAGCTCTGAGCATTTACCTTAGTTAAAGTAACAAAATAATTCTATTCGGACCGGTTAAATATCAAAATATAGCATGCAAACTAACATAATATATTTTAGTTGAATATATGCACATCGCAAGGACTGATAAAAACAACTAGTGGGACTTATTGGGTTTCACGTATACCCAATAGAGCTCACCGCTTTTCTCGTCTTTTAATAACTCATGAAAAACCAATTTATATATTGGAAGGTGTTAAAAATAACAAAACAATTATAATAGTTAAGGTAGTTCTCCGGGTTTAAGTCGACCCTATGTATTAACATTTATATAATTGTTACAAATCCCTCATAGTTAAAATGATAGTGTAGGGTGGATGTACCGTTTGTGGCCAGTGCTCCGGTTTTGGCCATCTAACATCATTTTAATCATTTTAAAAGCTTTAACTGTCGAATTCCATACAACTTCGTCATTAACATAGTTTTTAAGTACTTTAGAACATTGTATAATAATGAAGGTATACTTATCTCAGTATAATTTGACACAAAAAATACTTTTAATTTGAGGTGTGTCGAAAATGGCATTTTCTTAGGCAAATCGACAAGAGAAGCCGATGACTAAAACGTTCATATTACTTAGTAATATCATTTACGGTCAAAAGTAACTGCACAGATACAATTAATTAGGTTAAAATATGAAGAATAAATTTAAAAATTGCAAGGAAAATTGCAATTTTATAGAAAATTAAGGGTGGCCAGAAGTGGTAAGTATATCAATTTGTCTTATGGGAATTTAACATGGGAATTATGGACTACAAATGGTCATCATTCATATAACAATTACTTGGCTTTTGAGGGTGCAAACAATTTTTTCACGTAATAGAATATAAAGTAGAGAAAAAAGGCTACAATTTGAGATGTACCCCATATTTGTTCGGCTCGCCGATTTTGGTCACTCCGGATGCAACTTGAAACTAAACTCGAAACGCTCGGCTCAAAAGCTACACTGATGCCAAGCGGAAGGCGGCCGATGACCGAGTAACTTTGGAGAGATCTATGGTCCAGAGTTATTCGTATATTAATTAAACCCGGTATGAAGGAAGTTCAGATCTTCGTATCGCGCCTGATCTGCTCTTATTAATGGGGATTCAGCTCGAATGCGTATATAAGACGCAACGGCGCAGCTGTACTTCCCGCCAGTTCACTTCGTGGGTTCTACTGGATAAGTTTTAAAGTTAATAGCCGGGTAGTATTTTGATTGAAGAGAAAATGTCGGAACCTGAGGAGATAAAGGACAACATTGGAGATAAAAATGGCCAGGTAAGCAAACTTGTTAATATTAAATAATAATATTAATAATAATAATAATGATAATAATAATTAAGGGGTCTCCCCACTTTGACGCATCGAAGAAATTGTGAAATTCAGAGATTTTTGTACCAAAAACTATACAGCATATCGATTTGAAACTTTTATATTTATCGATGAGCATTAGAAGAATATATACAAAAATCGGAACAAAATATTGTAAATTATAGGAGTTACAAAGATTTTCCGAAGAAGTTTGAAAAAAATGTTTGCTCATCGTGATCGTGGTTTTAACTGTACAGGTCGACAACAATTCATAAAGATTTTTAATCCGCATGAGTTTCACTCGTCCATATTAAAATGAAAAATAAAATTGAATAATAACAATATATTAAATAAGACATCGAGTTTTACATAAAATTTGCTTTGTTTGTGGCAAAACTGTGATTTTTCATACATCAAATATGTTCTATTGTAGGGACGAGAAGTATATATCTGGCTTGCCAAATTTAAAAAAACATTTAAAATTCCGATGACTCGGGTGCCTTATATACACGCGCCACTGCAGTTCAAGACCGATAACTTTTTAAACATTCGATTTTTTTTAACTGTCGCAGTAGGGAGACCCCTTAAAAAGCCAATGCGATTGTTTATTAAATATTATGAAAACTACTTTAAATATACCGCTTTATAATATGAGTATATTGTTCTAGCTCTTAATGCTCGAACCTTATTATATTATTTTACGTTTATTAAGAAATATTAAGAAATTCTGTTAAAAAAATTGTGATTTAGTTTAAATGTTTAAAATATATCAGGCACCTTCAGAACATAAATACGATAACTGAAAATTCTGCATTTTTGTAAAACCAATCTATTCCAAATTCTATATTTATCGAATACTAAATTTATTTACGGAATACAAATTTCTTTCTTAAATTTTATTATTATATTACAGATTTTTAACCATTTTTAATTAATTTTCGTAGTCTCTACGATTTCATTTTTATATAAGCTATTTTATGTATAAAAATCAAGTTAAAAATTTTTTATTAGATAATGTTGTTCTGGAGGTGAGATTTTGTAATTTATTGTATGATACTTCAAGTAAAAATAAATTTATTTAGTAAATACAATATGATGAGCTTTAATAAAAGAAAAACAACAAATATGTAAGTTTGTATCTAATACATATAAAAACAGATTACAGAATTATCAGAGGAAGAATTGATTATTGATGGTAGTGAACAGAATAGTCTTTCCTCAAAACAAAGTTTAGCTGAAAGTAATTGTGAAATAAAATCAAATGATATTACATCTCAAAAAATCGAGTACGACTTCATTGATGAGTTTAAAGAAGTAAAAGAAATTAGAGATATAACATCTAAGATAGATGAAAAACTTTTAACCGATAAAGAAGAAAAACAGTTACCATGTGCAGAAAATGATCTTCCATTCAGTGTAATTCACAAGCAAAAAGTATTCCAAAAATTAATGAACTTAGCAAAACAAAGATCAGAACAAATAAAATCAAAACTAATATCACAATTGAGTGAGGTAAAACTTTCTATACTTTCAATGTTTAGTGTACAAATAAAAATATTACTTAATTTATGTTATATTTAAGTTGTACAATTCCCAACTGAAATAAACTATTAATTGCAGATATTTAGAATGTTTGATATTAATCATGATGGTATTATAGATGAAAACGACTTGAGGTTTACCTTCACATCACTGGGTGAAACAAATATATCAGACGAAAAAATAAAGAATATGATTAATGAAAGTCCTAAACCAATTGATTTTAATGCATTTGTTGGTTTATTTGAGTAAGTAAACAAATAATATTAAAAAATTTATGTATATTAAGTAATAAAAATTAAACTTTAGATCTAAAGAGATGGAGTTTGATTCTGAAACAGATTTGATAACAGCTTTTTCCAAGTGGGATACAAAAAGTAATGGATTTATGCTTGAAGAAAGGTAATTAATTTGGAAACTAAAGAAATATTATTAATCTGCATTATTATCGATTAAATTGAATTATAATTTATTTAAAGTTTGAAACAAGATCTTCAATCTTGGGGAGATAGATTTTCAGAGAAAGATGCTACTTATGCCTTGGAAGAAGCTCCATTGTATGAAGAAGATGGAAAATCTACAATTGATTACATTGAATTCTGTGCAAATTTTTGCGGATTACAAAACATTAGGAAGAGCGAGTTATTTAATGAAAAAGTATCTAAATAACTTAACAAAATAGATTTGTAACAAAAATATACTTTATATAATAAAAATATTTACATTTCTGTTTACTACACTTCTTATGGAAATTATTACTTTCGATTCAATTTCAATAAAAATTGAGATTTTTTTGTACAAAAAATAAAAGTTATTGTCTCTTTTAACATTGCACTATGACACAACTTGATATAATTATACCTACTTAATATTAAACTTTTTTCGGTCTTTCACCAAATATGGCTGTTCCTACTCGAACTAATGAACTACCAAGTTCAATCTAGAAAAAATAAAAAACGAAATTTTTATTTAAATAGTATAATAATAAGTATAACTATATAAAAAAATGTATTGTAGTTTTATATATTTTGATTTCTATAAATCTTTATCAAAAATTAATTATTAAAAATTTGCTTAATAAAACATTATACGCAATACCTTAAATAATTATTATACATAATACCTCACCTATTTTAACGACTCGGAATCAAAATCCTTTATCTATTTTAATTTATTCAGTTTCTAGTTAATTGTTGTGTAAATAAAATAGTAATATGCTAATGTAATATGCTAGTAATAGAAATGTATATTAATACACTTACTTAAAAATCAAAACAAAAACTTGTAATGCAGACAAAACTGCCAGTTTTTACCAAATTCATATTACAGTAGCTGAGAGAAAAGCAGACAAAAAATTAAAATAAATGAAGTTACCATAGATGAGATATCAATGTTTATTATCTACACAATAAATTATGATGTCATATTTTTCTTTAGTTGCAATACTTACTGCATGTTCGAAGTCTGTAGACATTCCCATAGACAGCTCAACTTTTTTTGTGTCAAGTCCTAGTTCGTTACAAACTGTAGATTTACAATCTTTCAAAGTCAAAAAGTCTAGATTTGGGCCTTTGGATATATCATAACCATATTCACCAATTGTCATCAATCCTAAGAATTCCAGATTAGGACATTTCTCAAATATATATTTCACCATAGATGATGCATTTTCAATGTTACATCCACTTTTTGCTGAAAAATAATATCAATAAATTTACTACAAAAATTATAAATTAAAAAAACCAAAAAAATCTTTTCCTTAAGTTCAAATTAACAATTTAAATGTGATTATATTACTAATATTCGCGTTTTATTTGTTAGTTAAAATAGCCTTAGTTTTTGTTTATATTCACCTTAACACTAAATTCTTATTTAATTGTTTGGAAAATCTTAACTCCTTTTAATCTTAATCTTTTATTTTTTAACTAAATTTAGGTAATATATACTAAATTCCAAAAATAAGTGGACTTAAGTTGTTATCCCTTGAAGCCACATATATAATCTTCACCAAAGTTATCGATAATAAAGTATCAAAGTATTTTAATTCAATATTTTTTTTATGAAAGTATGGTAATCAACAAACCTTCTTCTTTACTTGTATTCACTTGAACCATAATCTTCAATTTAGAATCATCACTTTTTCTAAACTTTGGCCAGGCATTATCAAGAGCAGATGCAATCTTTTCGGAATCAACGGTTTCAATCACATGGAGATTAGTAACTTTTAGAAGTTTGTTAACATTACTCTTTTGTAGATGACCAATAAAATGCCATTTAATATCTTTGCATTTTTCTATGATTTCTGGGCTATTAGCCTTCTCCGCCAACTCTTGCACATAGTTTTCTCCGAAGTGTCTCTGTCCAGCGTCATAAGCAACGATTATTGATTCAGCAGGATGAAATTTGCCTACTGCGACAAGTTGAGGCTCAAAATATTGATACTCCTAGAAAGAAAACACAAATACAAAGTAAATGTAGGTATATTATATCAGTATTTAATTAAATGTCACATGCTACATGTTATCTCAAGCCACATGACAATAAAAAATAAAAATCAAATATCATACTGTTCTGCTACTCCTTAGAGCAAAAAAAATTATTAATACGCTACGAAGGAATAATGTAGTTACCAATGCCCTTTTCGCCGATGCAGCGACAATTTTATCGCGAATGGCTTGAAGGTTAGTTGCGATTTCTACCATTTTCATTTGAATCTACACGCTTTGAAAAGCTTTCAGTCACTAATAATCAAATCGCCCGATTCTTATCTAAAATCATTAACAAACATTTGATTAAAATAATGCTCGTATCATTACACCTGCCTCAAACGACGTCTACTCTTCGGTCAAAATCAACACAGACACACTATATATTGTTATATATGTGTATATAGTCATGTAAGTATATAGATATAGACCTAACACAAGCTGACACGCATTGCGAATATTGCGATTGTCTCGAATAAAATTAGCAAGTGCACGTGTTTGCCCTTACACTAAAAGAAATAAAAAGCAATGCCAGCTTTGTGAACCCAAGCAGTATCTAAGCTTTTATATTAGGTGCCAAGCTATTTTTGCTCAAGAGTTCGGTAGTTTATATACTTGACTCTAAGTAGATTCTGCTACGGCAGTTATTGCTTGACTGCCGAGTTGGGATAACCTGTTATTTTTTTCAGTGTACAAATTCACAGTCGATAAATTAGGAATTTTCCAAAGGGAAAACTGATTCAAAAAGAATCCACATAATGGGTTATCGTCGTAAAGCGTTTGAATCGATACTTAAAATAAAGACATCTAATACCGAATACAGATGCATAATTCGTTGGTAAAGATAGCTGCATAATGTGCAAATACGATGCCAACACTCCAAATACATTTCTCATCGGTAAGGTAGATCTGATGTTAACCATCTGGGCATTCCTCTCAAGTTCCCAGCTGGTTCCGGACATTGTTGATCATTGATGTTTGCACTTGGCATAGGCGTCGTAACCGTACGCTGATATGTTTTAATTGAATTTAGAAAGAAAAGTGTCTATAGCGATGGTGTTGAAGTATTATTTATATCGACTAGAAACTTAAGTTTCTGCATTTCTCAATTTTGCTAGCTAAGGTAAAATGCGGATCTTTATGTATATTATTGCTTCCTAGAATTTCCGCATGTAATGACTTATTGTATTTTAAATTCAGAGTTACCTATATTTGTAGATCAATATGATTATATTTTAATATTTCGTTCTGATGCATAAGTTTTATGTGATTTTGTGATCCTTTACCTTTGTGATTGTGTGAATTAAGATCATGCAACTAACCTGCATTGTAGAAGTTAACCTCAAAGTCAGATGAGGCTATGGTGTAATTAAGAGTTGAAAAAAAATAATAATTGAAAATTTAATTTGGTATTAATTGTGTGAAAATCAACTTTAGTACTCTGTACTACAATGCTTTATGCTAAAAATTGTTCAGAACCAAATATGAGTATTATTGTAAATGTTATAATAACTATTACTAAACATCGTATTAAAACTCTTTAAAAATATAAAATATGGACAAAGTGTACAATTTTATATTTTTCAAATCTCTAAAATCTATTTTTCTAAACATCTTTAAAGTATCCTTATACTCTGCAACTGAATTAATGAAATACATAACTGAAATCTAAAAAAGGCCTGTCAAATAATGCCTTATATTGGCTAGAAATTGTGAAATGTTAATTCGTTAATTATAACTAGGTATATTAATAAATTTGATATGCACTTATTCAGTAAGTTACTCTTTACATCTTACTTGGCCAGCCCTTTGGTTCCGACTTAAAAGTAAAATTATATATTTTTCTTTGATTTGGTACAATACACGTTTATGCATGATAGCACTCAAATCAAACTAATATTTTGAATCTTCTTCCATTTTTTATATTTGATAGATAATATTGTATATTTGATTTTATTTGAAGTAAAGGTTAAGCATTCATAGAATTTCTTTTTTTGGTAAATTATAAGATTCAAGGAAATAATATTGATAGTAAACATTTTCATCAATAATATTTTCAATTAGTCATAACTTTACACCAAAGCACCATTTTCAACGTTCAAAAACTCAAATTAAAGATCGTGTCTTCTACTTTTATATACATTTTGAAAAAAAAAATTGTGTGCACAGTTATAAACTGCGCAGTAAAGCACTTTTCTTTTATGCCATATATAAAAAACACCTAATTTGCCAGAAAAAGCATAGTCACGTGGCCATATTTCATTGTTCAAATGCGGTTTTCGTCATAATTTGGCCCCCAAAACAAAATAGAAAGGGTTTAAATATCCCAGCATTAAATTTTCTTTTTTGCGATTTCTAGACCCAAAAGTGTATTTTTTTAGATTTCGTCATATGCGTCTTTTTATTAGTACCATCACGGATCCAGTTCCTGATCAGCTAAGAGCAATTCCTTATCAACTATTATTTCCATAAAAGCCAATTACAATTAAACTTTTTAGACTTTGAACAGGAACATCTAAATAGTAGATAGTTATATCTGCAATCTTCAAAAAAGTTTTTGCAGCAACAAGTTTAAAGTAATATTTTCTGTAAGAAAATGATCAGGAATTGGGTCCTGATCAGGAACTAGGTCCGTAACGGTATAACAATCATTGCGCTAAATTAAAATCATTGCATAAAATTAGAATCAATTTTAATCATACTTGGTCTTTTTATCCTTATTATAAAAAGAAATATATCAACTTTCATAATTATTTTGGTATGATATACTTTAACATTATATTATTGTATCTTTTATTGTATAATTCTTATAAGGTAATATCTAGGGAAAGCCAACTCTCGACTTAATTAACCCTCTGGTGCACCTATACCGAGATATCTCGTCCGTACGAGGTTTTTACCGTAGCCAGGAGAACAAGGTACCTCGTTCTGACATTTTTAGCTATAACTTTTGACTGGTATCTACACTTTTAGAGTACCTACGACCACACAAATTAAAGCTGACAACTTGCTCTTTATGATAAGCTTGATTTGATTTTTCCTTGATTTCGAAAACATAAAGAGAGATGTTATCCATTTTCCGAACGAGTGAAAAGGAAATAGGCATTCGGGTGCTAAAAAGTCGGGTGAAACGCTTACGCAGGGGCTTTAATGATAAAAATATATGTTTTATTGCAGATATTTTAGTCAAACATGGATGTGATTAAAAAGGAGAACGTTTCACAAACAAATGAAGGTAAATCAATTTTGTATACAGAATTAAAAACATTTTTATCAACTTTTTCATTCCATTTCATTGTGATAAGGCTAATTCCGCAAATATATTTTTGCTTCCTCAAAGAGGAAGCTTTGTGATAGTAAAACAAAAGTTTTGCTAAAAACATGTTAGAAACATGTTTTGTGACTTAAAAAATCAAAAGACACTGTTTTTAGAAAATGTCTGTATGGATGTGTGTGCGTGTGCGTGTCTGTATGTGTTTGTGTGTGCGTGTTAATGCATGTGTGTGCTCAAGAATATAATTTAACTATTTAAATAACTATATAAAAAAATTAGCACATAAAAGTTTGTTTAAGATATTTTAAAAATATTTAAATATTTGTACACAAATGCATCGTGATTTTCGATTGATTTCTTACGAAGTATCTAAGCATGACAAAAGGTCTTATAGAATCTTAAACAGGTTTATAATAAATAGAAAACACGAAATTGGACATTTATATTATCTTTTATATAAATATTTAGGTGGCTATGTATCGGTACACTCGACGTGGGACATTTCTGGTCGAATGCATTTGAAGTCCTCCAATGAGCTTAGCGGAAATGTGCGTTCGATCCAATGAGACCCAATGAAATAGGGAAGTGTCATGGTTCGGAATTAAATTCTAACTCTAATTTTATTCGAAAGTTTATCGAAAAATAACAACTTTCCTAAGACAGTTTTTTTTAACGCAATATCCGAATTTTAGTAATATTTTAAAGTTGTGCTTAATTTTTATAATGATTCAAACTCGCGTGACGCCAGCGTCCCTCCGTTCAGCGCTCCCCTATCGGTGAGTTTCGAAGCTTGATTTGAGAAAATTTTGCCCTCGTCAATTCCGGTCACGGCAGTCCAGCTGAAGTACTGTGCATATCAAAAAGTGTTATGCGACCGTCACATTATTACTACAAGGGAATAGACTGTAAACAACAGAAAATATTCTATTTAAAAGCTATTAGTTTGAATTTATAATAATTGTAATCATCAAGAATGAATAAAGGCTACACAAAAGGAACATCCGCTAATTTGCCAAAACTGGTTTGATTGGCCGTTGTTATTATCCTGACACAAATCTTCAACATTTTTTTCAAATACTGTTGATAGTTTTAAATGAAATCGCAGTAGCACATTAAGTTTTAATATTTTTGGACCTCCCATCAATTTATATCGAGTATAATTTTCCAAATCTTCTTCAAGCTACAAATAATTTTTATTTAAATTTATGTATATTATTTTAAAAATAGATTTTACTTACATTCAGATGATCTTCACAACAATAACATGTTTTCTTTGATTTAACGTTTGGATTTCCAACTGCATCAAACCATGCTTTTCGTTTTAAATTGTTCTTTGGGACGTGTATAAATTCTTTATCAGGAGTTGAAGCACTGGTATTTTTACACGATGGTACAAAACAGTATTTGTAATTATCTAAATTAGATTGTAAAGGTAATTTTCGGTTATTCATCGTGCTTGTGTTTACAAATTTAAACTTTGTTTATAGTCTAATCAGCTGTAGTAATAATATGGCGGTCGCATAACACTTTTTGATATGTACAGCACTTCAGCTAGACTGCCGTGACCGGAATTGACGAGGGCAAAATTTTCTCAAATCAAGTTTCGAAACTCGCCGATAGGGGAGCGCTGAACGGAGGGACGCTGACGTCACGCGAGTTTGAATCATTATAAAAATTAAGCACAACTTTAAAATATTACTAAAATTCGGATATTGCGTTAAAAAAAACTGTCTTAGAAAAGTTGTTATTTTTCGATAAACTTTCGAATAAAGTTAAAATAAAAAATCATGATTCTTCCCTATTGCAGTATTTCAAAGAAATTCAAACGCATTGGGCCAGAAATTTCCCACGTCGAGTGTACATGAAAATCTATCTTGCCCGATAACTAACCGACTGGCTAGTTATGATTAGACCAATAGTCGTGTAGACGTGATACGTGCTCTCTCCTATTCTCTAATATCTGGCCGCAACAACTCTCCATACTTTTATGTTCTTTTTGTATAAAAATAGTAAATAATAGTATATTGTGTACCTAGGGTGAAAAGTAGTTTTTTTTTGCCCGTGTGTTGTTTTTGCAGTACGAGGCGAGGGCAGCAAGCACGAACCGAAGGCGAGTGCGTATTGCGAGCCGATGACGAATACTGCAATTACAAAAGGGCAAAAAAATACTTTGCACCGAAGGCCTACACCGTACTTTTTGTCATATATGTCTTGATTTTGCGTTTTTGTTATGCCTCTAGAGCAGGTTATTGCGGCTGTTTTTCGAATCGGTGTAAACGTGAACAGTTAAAGTCGGAAATTTACTGAAGAATAGTGATTACTTTATAAAGAAACTTGTGAAATGTTGACATGGGTGTATACATATATACATATATATTATGGGTTGTAGAGTTTTTATAATGAAAATTGTATGTTTTGTTATTTATTTTATATATTAAGTATATAACAATATATTATATCAAAAATAGTTATAATATTTACAATGATTTTCAAAACATTAAAAAATTTTCAAAATTATCCAAAATTTTTCACAATTTTCAGAATTTTTCACAATTTTCAAAATTTTCCACAATTTTCAAAATTTTCCAAAATTTTCCAAAATTTTCAAAATTTTCAAAATTTTTGCACGAGTTTTGTATATTCATGCGATTGTCGTTTTTCCTAACGATCTGATTGTCTTTGTAATTTCTAGCAATAAAGTAAGTTTTATCATAATGTATATATTTTTATGAACGTATAAGAAAATTAAGTCAATATAAAGAAATGTATAACTCGCAATTTTTTTTTCAATCATAGACTCAACAAATTCCAAATATTTCTTCCATTTTAAAGCCATAACTTTTTATACTAAACTTCATAGTTACCAAATATAATAGTTAAAAGCTAAATAATTAAATTTAAAATAGGTTTTGCAGATAGAAAACTTAGTGTCCTGTAAAAAAGACATGGTGACCAAAAGGGTTAATAAAGCTCCATTTTTAATTTTTCATAAAAAACTTTTAATTATCGCTATAGGTTTTTGTACTAATTTTTCTAATTAGTATAAAATTAGTTGGTCTTATTCTCCCCTTTCATTTAATATAATTTTTTTTCTCATAAACAATTTTTTTCACTGATTTTATATACGTTTGCATTCCCAAATATACACTATCTGGTTACTCTAATAGTACACATGGCAAAGATCCTCTAATAAGTAAATATGGTATCGACAATAGTTATTTATTGTAATGTGTAAGATCAAGGTTTAGAAGTTTAACATTGATGAAATTAATGATATAAACAAGTATTAAAAGTTTTGAAACTTTCAGAATGCTTGCTTTTATATATAAAATTGTATAGAGCCATACATAATTTTTTTTAATTAAATACAGGCAGCTTTCTTACACGAGCTAACGAATATTTGGGCTTCTTACATAAAATTGTTTAAAAATTATAAGTGCGAATAACAGCGCATGCGCTACATCTGCTCTCAGTTGCATTTTCAAGGGGGCGTGGCCAAACTACTCTTCTCAAGGGAGCTCGTAACACGATGGCAAGAGATTCATGCGAATGTCGCGCGCTAGTATTCGATGCTTTTCTCGTAGCGCTTTCGCGGTAACAGGGCATCGACTCAATACAAAGAATTTTCTGCATTAGAATTTAAAAAGATTTCCTTTGTGAGCTTAAACGGTCAGTTAGTGGTACATTTTCGATTTCTACGGTAGTTTTAACAAAATTATTTTTGTTTTTTGAGTCTTTCAGGACAAAAAATTCACTGTTAGAAAGAATTTCGAACATTCCACTCAGGCACTTTGAATTTTCTTTTGGGCAAATGCCATGAATAAGTATATGACCCATCTAGTAAGACACAAAAATTCAGGAGCCATAAAAAGTTCATGTAGTATTACATTTGTTACTCTTAAACTTGTAAAAGCATAAACTTATTTATTTAAATAATTTTTAAAGTAAATAGTCGTTATTATTATAGAATAGACTTATGAAAAGCTTTGTTATTATAGTTTATATAATCTACTTATTCATTTTTATTTTCAATTTGAAAATTATATAAATAAAGAATTTATATTTTATAGTCGTTTATATTAAATAATTGTTAATTTTATTATAGACATTTTATTTGATAAATACTCTAATGATAATTTATATATTAACTACATTTTTTCGTAAATAACAAACTTTTCAGAAACATTTTATGATTGGTATGCATTTAGTATACCATAAATCTCTGCACATTTAAGCTAATCTTTGTCAATCTATACTAATCAATGCCAAACTATGCCCTACCGCTTATAAAACTATTCCAAGCTATGCCTATCTGAGTCAAACTGTGACAAACTCTGCCAAAAAAACAGTAAATTCTTATTTACCAAAGTCTGCCAATGCATGTCAAAGTTTGCCACTTTGTGTCAAAGTATTCCATCAGGGTACCATCAGTGTGCCAAAATATACAGTTAGCAAGTCGAATGCGACAATTTGATATGTTTTTCAGATGTATGGTATCCTTTGGCATACTTTTGCATACTCCGATATACTTTGAAACACTTTGATAGACTTTAGCATACTAAATTTCTTCCACTGGTATACTTAACTGTACATTATATTCAATAAATGTGTAACTATATAAAACTTTTTAGTTTGATAAATATGTTATGTGACAGTAGAACTCACATTTTCTAGGTGGTTTTGGAATGCAAATTAATTATTCTTTGTCTATAATATTTATTTTCGAATTCTTTTTCAAATTTGTAGATCTTGTTGAAGTAAAAGAAGAAATTACTTTAGAGGATGAACAGGTTGGAATAAAAGAAGAAGTGATTGAACAAGAATATTCTTATAGTAAGTTTGCTTTAAAAACTACTTAAGTAACCTTAGTCACTTTTCTTTTCAAAACTATATCTATCGCTATTTGGTAGTAATTATGAACTGTATATAATCAACGATTTTGCAGTTATTTATTTTTGATATATTTTGTTCCATTATGGACACCATATTATTCAGCACTATATTTTAATACTCAACGAATAAAATACAAAATAATTATAAAATTATAAACAGTATCACAATCAACAGACATTGATCCACTGTATGATGATCACACATACATTATTAAAGAGGAAAAAAAGGAAATTGGTTCTGACGATGTTCTATTCTCAGATCGACAAGGTTATTATGGTAAATAGATTCATTTCAAAATATATTTTCAACAAGTTACATATAATAATTCAATAAACATTGACTTTAACCTAATTTGTAGGTATTAAAAAAAAAATAAATGTAAATGATTTGCTAAAAAGTAATCATAGCACATTAAATACATCACCTAAAAAAGAACTTACTTTTCAAAATTCAGGTAACTTATAAAATATACCATTTTAATTAAAATTTGAAATGTTAAAATACATATACATATAAACATAATGAAAAAATACTTAAAAAATTAAGCTTTAGATCATGTCAACTAAATAAACACTGACATTAACTTAATTTGTAGGTATTAAAAAAATAATTAGTTTAAATGATTTTCTAAAAAATAGTTATAGCGCATTAAATACATCTAAAAAAGAACCTACTAATCAAAATTCAGGTAAATTATGCAAATTACCAATTTATTTAAAAATTTGTAAATTGTAATACATAATTAAAAAGCACTTAAAAATGTATGTTCCAGATCATGATAATTCGGTTAAAAAGAAACCATGCAATGGTACGTATCATGTATTATTTGATAAATATACATATTCTTAAAGTAATTAGATAATATTATTTTATATTTGTAAATATTAATAATTTATTATTAGACAGAAACATTATTTATAAACAAAGTGTTTGATATTTTTATTTCATGTTTTACAGACTGCATGAAATATATTGAGCATTATTGTATAGCATGTAAGAAGTCGTCATTTTATCGCAAGAATATAACACAATGCCTTAAATGTAAAACGCTGTTAAAATTGCAATGCAAAAAGTGCCATAAGCGATACAAATTTTTAAACAGTGTGCATCAATACGTATTGCAATTCAGTAAAAGACAGAATCTTTTATCAAGCCAAAAGAAACAAGTTACATTTACATGTAAAAAAGAGCAGAATTTCTTTTGTTCTACGTGCTTTTTTAAAACCATAGAGAAAGAGCAGCTGATAGAACATATCAAAATGATGCATGGAATAAACTACTACAAACCTATCTGTTACGGCCATACATAATGTACATTTTTTTATAATAAATGAATTATGAATGAATAACTTTGCTTAACAATAATTGTATAAATATTTATGTTACGAAATCTATCGAATCTTGAAGATTCAAATATCAATTAGAATATTTTTCGAGTTTCGCCTTATGTTGATATATCGTGACTATATACAAATGAATAGCGTTACGAGGCAGCGCTATAAAATAAAATGCAATTCAGTATTGTTTTAGACATAGATGCACAAACAGGTCAAATATGTGCATAGTCTCGTGATTTGGTGAAATAAAGTAAATTGATCTTAAAAAGTGTTTTAAGTTTTAATATTTCCTGCCGTGTAAATCTGTTTATGGCAGATACACCATCTAATGAACCTATTGATGCAATCACAATTAACAAAACTATTAAAACAATCTTGCTTAAAAAGCCTATTCATGAAAATTCATCCAGTGAACCTGCTACGTTACTTATTTAGCATACTTGAAACAATACCATCTAGCAAATCTACTGCTGCAAACTCGTCTAAACAGTCTGATAAATCCAATTTTTTCTAATCGATCTACTGAAATGAATCCCAATAAAGATAATGACCAGTTCATTGAACTATATTCTTCATTTTTGTGTACTTTTACCAGAACGATGGAATTTTTCAATAGAAATTACTTATATGTGCCGTAGAATTAGAACATTTGCGTGTGCAAGCTCGTATATGCTACAATTTGTTATTATTGACAATAATAACTATTAAATTGTATGTTTTTGGCAATATCTCAACCAATGTAGAGTATAAAAAGAGGTTTTAGTTGAAAATCGTTTGCTATGTTTATCTACATAAATATGCGTTCGTGCATTTTTTGTGCAACTCATATTTTTCAAAAAAACCATAATTTAACAGTTATTATTGTTAATAACATCAACGTGTGGTGTATGCGAGCTTGCCCATTAAGATATTCTAATTCTACAGTATAAAAGCAACAACAATCCATTGAAAAGATGCCGCGCTCGCAAAAGTACAGAAAGGTAGTTGACGTGTATATTAAAAGACCACCGAACGATACGAGTGAGTAACTTCATTATTTGTCAATGCTAAAATATAATTATGATCAATTATATTATACTAATAACATTTTCTTAAATACATTACTAATCTATTTTAATGTAGGTTCTACAGGCTGGAGAACTTTAGACTGTTGCTTACAATGCGATGGAGAAAAAAAAATTTGCTGGATCCAAACCAAGGTGCCCAAAATGTGCAGTAAAGTATGATTATCGATGTGTCAGATGTGAACAACTATATTGTGGATATACTAGTATTTATAAACATGTGAAGCATGAATTTCAAAATCGATTCACACTTCGACGGTTCCAAATGATAAAGACGTATCTGTGAGAATCGAGTAGAAAATACGTAACTCAGCGTGTAGAATATACGTATCTCGGGACATCAAATAGAAAAGACTTATTTTAAAAACAAGTAGTGCAAGATTTAACTACCACCAGACGCTATTTTTAGTAAAAATGTTTTAATAATAGCAAACGAAGGGGTTTAACGACCACTACGAGTGAAATGTCCATCTCAACTATTTTGTTAAATAAAGGATCTAGAGGCTTATAATGGGAGACCACGGTTCGAGGTCGTATAAAAAATGGCGCAGATAATTTGTAGGTTCTGTTGTGTCGACTTAGTATATTTTGAACTATTTATCTTCAATATCAAAAACAAATTAACCAGATATGAGTATACAGGGGTTTTTCAGGACATGGTTTTCGAATCTGAAGTACAAATTAAAGAAAAATGGCGCACCTATTATGGCAGTTCTGTTGCAGTAAAATTTTGTATTTCAAATTACTTTAAAAATAATAATAATTTACGGTCAACATTAGCAAACAAAAAACATGAAACTTCTTTTCTTTAATAATGTTTAGAATATAAATTATCAAATCACTACATTTTTTAATTTTTGATAACATTTTTTACGCGTTTCCCAGTGGATTGAAATTTGTTAAATTTGCTCACAAAGCCTCAGAATTTGTATTTTTATTTAAAACATTTATTGTAAAATTATTTTTTACCATTCACATATGTATTACTCATGTTATCGTTACTAGGAAAAAATCTAAGTCTTAAGTTTTAAATTCAGTATATTAGGTTTATTTTAGATAGATTTTTATACTATGTACATTTAACAGTTACACATAATTTATTTTATTTATTTATTTAAACCAGAAAAATTTAAAGAGAAATTTATTTACAGAGAATAAATTTACAGAAAAATTTATTGTATGCCCTGTAAAATCCTGAAGAGATAAGCACATTATCTGTGCACAGGCCTGGCATTACAAAAAAGAACAATAAAGAAAATATAAAAAAATTACATAATATAACTTAAATCTAAACTTAAAATCTACTTAAACTAACAACTACATAAAAATTTGGTTTTAACATAATAGTATTATTTCTATTATAATGATTTGTGTTAAAACTATAAAATAATATAACGAGATAGTAACATTAACAGTTTAATTTAATCCACTTTTTCATGATGTTCTTATGTGACACATTATCTATACTCAGATTTTTGTATTCGTTAGGAAAACTGTTAAAAGTTACTATAGCCTTTTTATAACAATTTTTATCCCCAACTTTCTTTTTATTATTTGGTAAAATTAAATCTTTTTTCCTTGTTACACTAGTTGAGTTGGTATATTGCATTTTGAGATCTGAATAATGATACTTTATAGCTTCGAAAGTATATATTTGTTCTATGTTTAAAGGGTTATCTTGAACTATAAAATTTTGTTTGTTAATGATATTAATAATTGTTTTCTGTAGATTTTGTACTAAAACTCGATTATTCTTATAAACTCCTCCTCAAGCTAATTCTAAGTAAAATATTATGTAAATAAATGTATCTTACAGTTAATTAAAAAAAAATTGTTGATAATATTTTATTCTGTTAATCTATTAATTACAATTAATTTTTCCCTTAAAAATATTTGTTGTATATTATTCAAGTTACTCAATAAATAATAATAATAATAATAATAATAATAATAATAGTAATAATAATAATAATAAAAATAAATAATAATAATAATATATAACATATATATAATAATATATAATAATATATTAATATATATATATATAATAACAAAAAGTGACTCGTTACGTTTTTTCTAATTCTTTTCAATAACCAAAAAAACGTTGAATCAAAATCCGAGCTGATTAACTGTAGATTTTAGAAGCCTATAAGCGTGAGTTTTTGTTTACGTTATCGTTGATTTATTCGAATTAAATGCGGTAATACCGGTTGAAATTTAGCATGCAGCTTTCTAAATATTCACTGAATAAGTATGTAGTTTTTCACCATTACCTCTGCATTTTTATACACCTCGCACCCTATGTCAATCTGTTTTTATAACTTGAGTTCCATAAGAGTTCATGTATAACGGGTACACTTTTAATTAACATATCTTCCAAATATATGCGTTATAAAATATTGAAAAAATTCAAATTTCTTTATGATACTCTAAACAATTATAGTTTTTAATTTTATTAAGTTCTCTGTATTTTTTGTAACTCCTGAACCTTCTTAAATTAAATAGGAGAACATCAAAACATATATACATATGTAGGGCTTCACCAAGACCTCGATACTTGTCTTGATATCGTCTTGTCTTGTCTTGAATTTCCAGACAATACAAAGACAAGACTGCGTCCAACAATTTCAAGACAAGACCAATATCTCAGGTACCAAGAATATTGTCTTGACAATACTTTTGTAACAAGATCTTGCAAAATTCTTGGTCTTGGCCATTTTAATTTTTTTTCTAGCATTAAAAACAATTTTATTTTAATTAATACATACATTAGAAAAACTATATAGTAATGGTAATTACATATAATTCCTAAACTTTACAATATTATGTCGTTAACTATATAATGAATATATAAAATTTATGATATACGAATATTATAAAATATAAAGATTTTATTTTAAAGTTTAGTAAAAAATATATTTAAGAAAATTCATTAGTCATTTTTACATCAATATCGTAGTATATTATTGTTTTCTTTTCTTCCACATATAATTAATTGTTTAGTAAGGGGATGCCGGATATCGACATTGCAGTTTATCGTTATATTCAATGAATAAATGAGAATCGATTTTTCATCAGTAATCCGACACGGGGTGTGAATTCTGATCAGTTATAGATAAAATGTAAAATAAATCTAAATATTCATTAAATTTATATTTTTCAAGCTCGTAATATTAATTTTTAATATGCAAAATATTATTTTGCACGATGCAAAGTAAAAACAGAGCTTTTATAGCCGTTTATTTACCTCATGAATATATACGGTATTCCTCAGATAAGGTAGGATGCACGGTATGTAAAGTAGAGAGGTAAGCAGGGAGCGCCTTCCTTACCGGCGAGGAGCTAGCCCCGAAATTAGGCTTTCTCCGGGAAAGCTACACTGGAAGGCAGACCCGATGCCCCCCGTGTGGGTAGAGAGTGTCGGTTTAACCTGCACGGTGTGGTCTGAAAATATGGTCGCCACTGGAGAACCCCCCCCCAGTATAAAGTAGTTAGGGTAAAAATAAAATACAGTAGAAAGGTAATGCGCTTACTGGGCCGAAAGGCTGCAGGTGCAGATAATTATATATAACTTCAAGAACGTACAAGACCAATACAAGACTTTTAATTTGCGATATTTTGCAATACCAAGACGATATTTTGGACAAATCTTGTATGATCTTGGTATCGTGAAGCCCTAATCCTATAGCACGTTGCATCACAGTGTTAAGTATCCGTACTACCTTTCTTAAAACAATAGGGAACTTGCAGGAATTTTAAATTAAATTTTATTCGATAATATACTTAAGAATAATAAACTTTCGAAAACAGTTTTTTTGAATGCCTTATTTATTTATTTATTTATTTATTTATTTATTTATTTATTTATTGATAGTAACATTTTAGATCACTATTTGAATCGATGTTACGTGTGTTATATCCTACTTAATAAGTATATAACTATATTTCAATATTATTTTATAAATGGAAAACACGCATGTTTTTAAAACTTTTATTCTCTAACTGCCGTGAATGAGGCTTTAGGTTTGTGCTCGTGTATCTTGGCTAGGGCGCACGAGTCAAGTGTAACCGAATTCTAAGCGCAGCATTTTCCAAGCGGAAAATCACGGTCTAAAATATTAGTTCGAAAGCGGATAGCGTAAAGTATAAAATAATAACTTTTTACGTTTTATAAACATCGTAATATAGTTTAATAATTTAAATAAAAATTTTGTTCGAAACAATCAAGTCGACAGCTTGATTCTAAATGCAGTTTTAAATATTCTGATGTAATAATAATATTTACATATAATACGATAGTTTTAAGTACTGAAATATGAACGTTTATTCACTAATTACATTTTAGATTCTAGTCATTTTTATATTGAAACCTCTTTATGCAAACTTTAAATTTAAGTAAACATAAATTAATATTAACTTTACATTCATCACTTATTCTCATTAATATTATTAATTAATCTTATACTATTTTAATCAGGTGTACACTTTAATTAATTACTATAATTGTAATATGGGTTTTAACAAAAATAATAACTATATAATATAACTATATATATATATATATATATATATATATATATATATATATATATATATATATATATATATATATATATATATATAGAACGTAAATATTTTCATAATATTATCATTAATGGTTTTTTATGAAATAACTATTATATTTTAAGATCATTTAGTAAATAAAAATATAATAAACATTAATATTTTAGGTTAATATTAAGAAAATCAAATGTAAGATGCAAAAGATAGAGAAGGAGCAAGAGAGCAAGCGAGAGAGAAGATCTGCCTTCTCTCTCTAAAAAAAGCTGACCCCACGGAAAAAAGGCCCGAGCGCCAAAGCCTAGCTGCGCGCGCTTCTTTAGCGACGCCCTCTGAGGACCTTTTTACCCACACACTCTCTTCTTCTTTCTCTGTCTTAAGCATTAGCCTAATGAGAGAAAAAGCGCGTGGGAGGAGAAAAAGGAGGAAACGTTCTTCGCTATTTGTCCTTGCTCACCCTCGCCCCGCTCGCTCGACCCTTCAGCATAGGCGAGATACGGCGGAAAACTGTTAAAAAGGCACTGTTCCACAAGCTACTCGCTCACCGGCATTCGCTCGACAAGCACCTTAGGAGCAGTATCTGTTCCTGTAAAGCAATCTTGTGTCTGACTCAGAGTATCTCACTCGCCGAAGCGCCTCAGGAGCAGTATCTGTTCCTGTAAAGCAAAGCTTGTGCCGAAATAAGAGTAAAAACGTCTCACTCGCCGAAGCGCCTCCAGAGCAGTATCTGTTCGGGTAAAGCAAGGCTTGTACAAGACAAAATAGTAGAAAGACTTGGCTCGCTCTAGCAACCTCTCGGGGCAATGTGCCTCTAGTATCGCTAAGCTTGCTACAGATCTTTGTAGACGATTATATTGACAAAATCAGCCATTAATAAAGCATCTAAAATACATTATTCTATTTATTATGAAAAGATATTTCCATTTTAGACTTTCTCGACTTTATCGTCCATTAGATTCTCTTTAAAATAATTATTCTATTTAATCAAATAGAAAAGAATGCAGTTTTTCCTAATTTTCATACAATTAAGAAAAATGGAATTTTCCTGTTTCGTTCAACCCCTCCTCAATTAATATAAATTTTTATTTGAATTACTTTTTTCACAATATTAAACAGAAATTATTAAGTTGAATGCCATTAATTATCTAGATTGAATTGTGCAACAAGGTTGAAATAATGTATTCATCAACATTTAGTTCCGACGTTAAAGTAGATGAAAATGACGATTTCCAGCTTGGCATGAAATAACATTTTGCCATATCATTCGTACTAATTAAGTGTAAAGTTTGTGATAAAAGTTTACAATTATATACATCAATTTTAGATGATTTAATTGGATTCTCAAAAAAATTATTTACTTCTTGGAACTTTCGTACAAATACAAAAACTGTTTCGTCGATCGTCAGAATATTCTCTACTTTACAAATAGATTTGTCTTTCATCTTGCAGAAATTGTTGCAGTTGTCTACTACAATTTCAAATTTGCTTGATTCGAATTTTTTGAACTGCGTGTAATTTATTGGGGGGGATAGTTTCGGGTACAGGGCCGTTTTTGTGGACAAAGGAAACCTTATCGTTGATTTTATGTTTTGGTATATGTTGAATGTCACTTCTTTCTTGTAAACGATTGGCGAACTGTTGTAAAGGGCGAGGATGGTTACGAATATTCTTTTTGAATAATGGCATATTGTTTTCATAAACAAAGGCTGAACAATTTTCCAAAGGACCAAACTATCGAGTGTCTTCAACTAAATGTTGTAACGAATGGGCGTTATAACTCATAAAAGCTGGAGTATATAAATCAGGAATATGTTTGAGCAAAACTTTCAAAGCTGCTTCAGCAATTTTCAATTTCTTTTCTGTATGGTCAGATGAAGTCAATATGCGCATTGCAACATAAAGCATTAAGAAATGAAAGTAATATTTTTCTGGCAATATTCCTAATAAAATAATTATCGATGCATATAATAAAAAATGCCTAAGCTCAGGTGCTTTAAACTTAGAATATTTTGAATGTATTCTAGGAAGACGCGCAAATTCTCTTGGACATGACTGCGCAAGTTTTTCATATCGCGATGATAATTCCGTTAAGAGGGAACCTCGTAATTTAACACCAAAACCAAATTTTCCAAGATACCAAGCATCTAAAAAGCGAACGGTCACACCTAGGTAAACTAAATGCATAACATCAAATGGTACACCTGTAACCGGATTTATCAAAAGATCTACTAAAGGACTTTTACCACGCTTTTGACGCTCCGTATCAATTGCATTGATATATTCATCATCTGTCCGTTTAATGTGATCTGTTCCCAAGTATACCATTATTCTATTTTCGAATCTTACTCCAGTGAGTTTACATTTTGAACATAGACGTTTGGAATTGTGCCCGAAGTGGATTAATGCCAGAGCCCTCACCGGCGCATCAGCAATAAGTCTTTAGAAAAAAATAGGAATATGACGATTTTGAATAAGAATTCCATTCAGCTCTCTGGTTTTAACCACTTCATCTATGAAACATTCAAAAAAGGCATTAACATCTGATGGTTTATCAGGGCCTTTATAAATTCCAGCAATTACGGGTGGAAAACCATCAATATTAATTATTCTATATTGAATAGGCCAATATTGGCTAGGATTATTTTTGCTTAAAGATAATCCGTCTGTACTTAATTCTATTACTAGAGACTGAGGAAGATCATTATAAAGTAAAAGGTGTTTTTTCAGTGTTCTCAAAAATCCTACATGCGAATATACTCCTTGACCTATGGGTAAAAAATTTATACGATTTCGTCCCGTTTTTAAAAGTGTTCGGCTATCCATCGGTAAACGTTGTAAACACTTATGTGTACGTAAGACTCTTAACAAAGATTTTGTCTGAATATGATTAATATTCATGTCTATACAACACGGACGTAACAGACATTGAAAATTTGACAGAGAGTTTACGTTGATGTTTTCAACGACGCCATGATTACAAATTGTGTCTATCTTTGCTACATTCGAGTCATCTTGAATTGCAAAACTCGCTAATTCTTCTTCAGAATATTCTTTGTCATCAATTTCATTATGCTCTGTTACTTTTTATGTTGCGATGTTCATTTAAAGCGTCAATATTTTGAATTTGATTTCGTTGTATACAATTTTCTATGCTGCGAAGTTCGTTTAAAGTATTAATATTTCCAATTTGATGTGCTTGCTGACTAGACATTCGAGATTTATGTATAGATATGGCAGTAGCAATGCGGGAGTACTGTTGTCTTTTTGACAACTGTCCATACGTTTTTCGTATAACCCATTTCATGTTTTTATTCGAATGGAAAAAGAACCTAAAATTTAAGCATCTATAAGAATTTCAAAATATTAAAATAAATTAAAAAAAAATACAAGAAAATATAAGCATGCATATATCTAATCTCCAAAGTTTAACGAGACTCTAATCTAAAACTTATCTAAAAAACTGAAAGTGTTTTATAAATTGCTCAGACGCATTTTGTTGAATCAATTAAAGGAATTAAAAAATGTAATATGGTATATATAGTAAAAAATTTCCCGAATGCTATTAAAAAATTTAGAATATTTAAATGACGGGAATGTTGTTCTCTATAGTCGGTAGAAACGCATTTTTTTTATTGCTTTCTCAAAGAGGAAGCTTTGCGATAGTAAAAAAATATGTTACAACATGGGGACATTTCTAATCAAAATACATTATTTTTACACATTGCGTGTATGAGTGTGAGTGCGCATTTGCGTGCGTGCACGTGCGTTTGTGTGTGTGTGTGTGTGTGTGTGCGCGCGCGCGCTTATGTGTGTGTGTGAGCACGCGGGCGTGTATATGAGCATCGATATCTTGAGTAACCCACGGTAAAATTTAATGTTTAATCACTTATTAGGCTTGTTTTTTTTCAAAAGGGGCACAACAATCATATTTTTAGTTTTTTGGATACGTATTTGTGTTTAGCGATTTCTCGATTTTAGGGTTTCAGTGTTTATCTATGATGGATGTTTGGGATTAAAATAAGAGATATTATACAAGTTAGATATTGTAGGTTAAAATGTATAGGTAATAGTAGATATGGTAAAAATGTGTTAATGTATGGCAATCTATTGTAAAATACTGTAAACTACTGTAAGATACTGTAAAATGGTATAAAACTATAAGAAAATATATAAAGTTTGTAAAATATGTAAGGTTATAAATTATTATAATGTTTAATATGCAAGAAATAGTGAGAAAGATCGAAAGTGAAAGAGTGTAATAGCCAAAACAGAAAGAACAAATGTACAAAGAAAAGAGACTAGAAATATATTGTTTTGTGATACTAAATGTTATTAAATTAGTTAAACAAAGTATGGAAGAATGAGTGTGGATAAGATAAAGATGTAAACCAAGTCCATTTCTGGGCCAAAATTGGCTGAAATAAAGTTTATATATATAAAGTATAATAATCAATACAATATTTTAGCCAATTTATTACCATTTCTTTGGCCGACAAAAAAGTATATGGTAAATAGTATATTACGCTACAAGGGCAGGAAGGCTCGGCTTCGCCTCGGGCATCATATCGCGCAGTGCAGGGCTTCTAGCCTTCCTGCCCATGTAGCGTATACTATTTTTCTTTATAGCCGGTCGAAAGTACGTTTATAATTATTAATAAGAACCTCAGCACATTTGATTCCACAGCCACGTTTATTTTTGCTCCTCGCTTTAGCGCCTCTATCGGCCAGTCAAGAAACTAACTTGCGATGTCTGCCCCTGACATCAAAAATATATGAAAAATCAAATTTTATAAAAACTTTATTTGTTTTTAGGTTATAAATGAAAAAATATCATGCATTACATCAAATTTTATAAAAACTTTATTTGTTTTTTACACTTTCTGTACCGCGAAGAAAATCCTCTCCGTCGGCGTGGAAACGTGTTCGAGAAGTTTCGATTGCAGGAGTTGGACGCGCACGTTTTGCAACTACACCATCAGACCATCACACACAAGCGCACTCGTGACTCAGCGCAAAAATTTTTCATTCGCTCTCGTTGATACAGAGGGCGCGCGTACCCCCCATCAATGTACAAATGTCGGACTTTTTGCATTGAAATCGATGCGGGACGTACGTACTTTCGACCGAGGTATAAAGAAAAAAATCGTTTTTCTGTGGCAAATGATAGCTTGCGTAAACCGCCATAATTTCTTCTATAAATTTCGAAAAAGGTAGTTTTCTACTATCTCTTGGCTAAGCCATTTGCCCAGATTATGAGAACTTTTATTTATTAAGATATTTGAGGTTATATTTTGTTTTAAAAACTGTTTGATTGCTAATTTCTTGAATATTACGTAGTAACTTTTTACTGATCAAAGTACATTTTTTCGTTTTTTTATGAAGATTTGAATTAAAAAAATATTTATTCTTTTTTATATTATCTTTTCTACCTATATACCCTTTCGGGTTTTTGCAGGATACCCCCACCACATCTGTGTCGAGGTATTTGGTCCTAAACCAGCCCCATCCCAATTCCACACACCGTTCCCGCATTCGCCCAATTAACCGCCAATGGCAGGTTTCTACCTATGTCGGTAACCGATGACAGAGGAAAACCTGCAGAAAAAACATCCGTCAGGACGCGGTGCGCTAAGGAAATCAACTTGCTAGTCAAATTTCATCTCTTACCTTGCCACCAAGGTATTAAGCACTTAAAAAAATTTTCTTGTGAAGAAAAGTCATTGGTGCTGGCAGTGGGAATCGAACTCCAGTCCGCCGCGTGGAAGTCCGACATTCTGTCCACTATGCCCCCGAGGGGCTAAATTAAAAAAACATTTTTTATAAGTTAAAAAATCGTTTTTATAATACGTTACAAAGGTGCTAAATATCCGCATTGTGGTTCAATATAAATTAAAACGGTTTAAAAACGATTGAAAAGGGTTTCAAAACTAACGACATAGAATATATTGAACAAAATTGTTTAAATAGAATTATTTAATGTTACTAAGATTATCAGTTTTGAAAGCATCATAGTATGATGGTAAAGGGGGCTTTTAAAAGAATAAAAATTGACGTTAGAAAGAATAAAAGTAGCATTTTATTATTTTAGAAAAGTATAAACGTGTAATTTTATTCTTTAGAGAATTTGAAAATGACTTCAAAAGATTAAATTGTACAATTTAATCAACTTAAATAAGCCATATTAACTCAATAGTTTTAATGAAGACTGTAGAAATTGGTTTAACCCAAAAAATAATTGTTGAAATTGAGGTAACGGAAACTTAAAATTTTCTTTAAAGTAGCATTTCTCTTGAACCAACAGAGTTTGAAACTTCAAATTATGTATGTAAGTTAGTTCCACTTCAACATATAATAAAAACTTGCTTGGAACTACACAAGACCCTTGGTTACTCTAGCGAGTAAAAAAGTATACATGTAATTTCAAAAACCAAGTGTCGATGGAACTAGAATTACTATAAAATGACTTTTTCATAAAGTATAAGATTTAAAGACTTCAAATGTTGTATGTAAGTTAGTTTCACCTCAACATACAATGAAAACAAAGTGAAAAATTAAATGTTTCAATTGATTAATCACTCCCTTTTAAGTTTAGAGGTGATTGAACCATTTGACATGTATAGGTATACATATATAGGTATACATATATGCTATTTCGTGTATAAGACTTTTTTTTACAAAATTGAAATAAGATTATGTAAGGCCTTGGAAATATTTCTCTCCTTCTTTTTTGAGCCTAATAAACTATGACACAAAATTTAAAACGACTAGATCTTTTAATTTTTTAGATATGATTTTTTGGCGAAATTACTCCGACTGAGGTGATCAACGACTTTCATCATTTTTTTTGGTTGAACAAGTTTCTAAAGTTTTAATTACACCTGTTAAGTAAATAAGGTTTATTTTATATGTTTAAAGTACAATATTACATGATTTAATCAAATAATCACTCTGCTAAAAGATTTACAAAAGATATAACAGTTTCACATGTGGATACCTATTGTGAATAAGATTTTTTTTTACAAAATGGAGAAAAGATTATCTAAGACTTTGGAAGTATTTTTTTTTCTTTAGGCCTAATAAACTATGACACTAAATTTTAAGTGTCAAGGTCTTTCAGTTTTTCAGATATGATTTTTTGGTGGAATTACTCCGACTGAGGTGATCATCGAGTGTCATAATTTTTTTTAGGTTAAAAGTAATCTCTAAGGATTTGATGATTAGTACAGCAGTAGAACTACAAAATAGGTGTTCCTATATATATATTTTTATATATCTCAAATAAAGAATAATATCTTCTGTTTATTCTTTTCGTAAAGAATAAAATTCATCATTTACTCTATTAAAAGAATAAAAGCTGAACTTTATTCTTTACAAAAGAATAAATTGTACAATTTAATCTTTTAAAGTCATTGTCAAATTCTCTAAAGAATAAAATCACACTTTTATACTATTTAGTCGTTTAAATTTCTATTATTGCTTGGAGTAGTTGGATTTAGGCTTTAAGGTCAAAGTTTACGATTTTATAGTAAAATTTCTATTATCGATGCTTAGCTTGGGGTACTTAGTTTTATGGTGTAGTTTTATTGATTAAATTTCTAATATTACAAAATTCTCAACTTATGTATTATTTGTACTAATTATTATACTTAATTTATTTATTATGGTGTAAAATTAAAATTTTCATATGAATTTTAATGCATATTTGTATGTTGATCATTTGCGTAAAGCCATGACTCAAACACAAGATATTCAATTTTACAAACTGTGTCTGACAAGCAAAGAAAACATGCTCACTAAAAAAACAAAGAACCGCTGTTCTACACGATATTGGGGGGTCCGAGTTCAAGTGCTTTTCAGGGAAGAAAAGCGTGTCGCTTGCACGACAACAACATGTGGCTGGAAGTAGCCCTTATACTGCATATACAAAAAAGGGACCGGAGGAGGAGAGGAGCTCAACCGGGCTACAACGAATTTGTAGACCACGAGTAAAGTCAGTCAGAGTCTAGGCGTGCTAAAGAACATACGGGTTTTCTTGCGATATTCATATATTTCATTCTCCTCGTTATTTCTCGTTTCAAACACTTTTAACGCGGCCGTAGCCGATCTCAAGCCCAGATTAGACGCAGAGAAAAAGTGTCGTTATTAATCAAAACATCTTTATTTCAATCCGCGTTTATTATATGTTATTTCTTTTGTTTATTTCTAATTTATTTAAATGAGTCATTACAGTGGGAATTCAAAATAAATAGACTTTGAATAATTTAAAAGTTTTAATTTAATATAAACTTAGAAGATTTTCTGTTTGACAATTAATTAATGATTTATAAATATCAGAGTATAACTGTCGTGAAATTAATGTGTAGAAATCCGGGGTTGGACTGAGCTCCCGGGCCAGGTGCGGTACTCTTTTTATATCCGAATCTGAGAATCGGCGTGTTTGTAGTTGGTATCCAGTAATTTGGTCTTCAAAGAATTTTCTGTTTATTGTGTCCAAATTCCGTGGAAGTAGACATGGTCAATGGTGTTTTGTTTCCCTTTCTCCTTGTTTGTAGTTTCTGCGCAGGTGCGTGTGTTGAGGCAGGCGGCCCTTCGTCTCTGGCGGGGGTTTCCTGGTATAAATCTGTTACCTTATAGCTGGCTAGATTTACCGAATTGTTTATAAACATGGTGTTTGTTTTATTTTCTCGGGATTCGATTCGGGTTTGTCTTGCGATACTTGTTTACTCCAAATTGTTTCCAAATATAGTGTTTGTTTGGTTTTCTCGGTTTTTTGAATCTTATGAAATCAACGGTCTTTTTATTTAACTATTTATTTAATAGTTTTTATTCGTACTTAAAATAGGCGTCGTTAACCATTATTTAATATAATTTAAAAAGGGAAACCTAGTCGCGCTTTTTTAACGTAGAAAAGTTGGTCTGTTCGTATAGAACAGGCGTAGGATATAACACAAATTTACAACAGCGGTAAGAGGAGCCGATGCGCGGTGGTAATAGTATATTATGACACTGTTGTGGGAGATGGTTTTCTACCTTGCTCGAGGGTTTTCGCACGAGCGAAGCGAGTGAGAAAATCGAGCAAGGTAGAAAAACACCTCCCACAACAGTCTCATACGATATTTTATAGCACAACAACCTCAAAATCGACAATAAAGTTGGCATTTTGAGGTTAGTGTGCTATAAAAAATTTTGCGGAAGATCGCCGTATTTTTATGGAAAAATTACACTCTTGAACGATGCAAAGTTACATCGATTGTGTGAAAGAACAGATTAACTGTAATTTTACTCTACTGAGCGAGGGTCCTTTTTTGCCAGCAGTATTTTTCTCGTGCTGGGCGATGCGATTTTACCGTGCGCATTCTGGAGCGTCTCCGGTAAAAGTACCTGAACGTGTAAAGTTCCCCTAACCCTGTGTTTTCACTGGACATAGAAAGAATAAGAAGAGTTAGGCTACACTGTAAAAAATTTTGCGGAAGATCGCCGTATTTTTATGGAAAAATTGCACTCTTGAACGATGCAAAGTTACATGGATTGTGTGAAAGAACAGATTAACTGTAATTTTACTCTACTGAGCGAGGGTCCTTTTTTGCCAGCAGTATTTTTCTCGTGCTGGGCGATGCGATTTTACCGTGCGCATTCTGGAGCGTCTCCGGTAAAAGTACTTGAACGTGTAAAGTTCCCCTAACACTGTGTTTTCACTGGACATAGAAAGAATAAAAAGAGTTAGGCTATGTTACGTTGCACCATGGAAGCACGTGTTTTAGTTTCAGAGTTCTGTATTATTTTAATGGTGCCAAAAAGAATGTCAAGAATAGTCTATTTTAGAAAAAATCTATGTAGTTAAAAACTACATCAATTAATAATAGCATGTATTTTTGTAAGAATACTTCAATGTTTCATGAATAATTTGATACTGTTTTGTATACAAAAAATTATATTTTATACTTTTCCATAAGTTTTAGATAACTTCAGTTAGATAACTTAATTTTAGAAACTTAATTACCTATGTTTGTTCTAGTTTTATGCGCTGTATAAATTTTTTGTAGATTTACTATTATCACCGTTGGAAAAAACAAATTGAATAAAGTCAATTTTGTAAATTTATTACAGTAAGAGTAGAGTAAATCTGAGAATAGTAAATCAACAAATCATTTTTTACATTAAGAATTTTGAAAATTCATATGTACAATATATATATTTTTAATATTAAAAAATAAAAATTGTTCATTTCATTTCCTGCTTCACTGATTTACATTAAAAAATTGTTATATTGATTATTATGCGTAATATTATTTTTATTACGGTTCGAAACGCCTCATCGCTGTATTTTTACTACATGTCGTGTAAAGTTACAGCATTACGGTAATTTGTAAAGAAAATATGTTCTTACATGTAAATTTACCGCAATACCGTCACTTTACCATTTAAGTGGGATATTTACCACGCTCAGCGTAGGTCTCCACGCGTTCCCCACGCTCAACGATGTAATCTTCCGCAAAATTTTTTACAGTGTATGTTACGTTGCACCATGGAAGCACGTGTTTTAGTTTCAGAGTTCTTTTTTGTTCAAGGTAAGTTTTTTTGTACAGATGGCTGCAGAAGCAGCAATCAAGCTATTGTTAAAAAAGTTCTGACCTTTAAGAAAAAACTAAATAAAATAGAAATAACTGACATAGAAAAATGAAAATATGTTGTTAGTATAGACTAGGGTCGATCTGTATTATTTTAACGGTGCCAAAAAGAATGTCAAGAATAGTCTATTTTAGAAAAAATCTATGTAGTTAAAAACTACATCAATTAATAATAGCATGTACTTTTGTAAGAATACTTCAATGTTTCATGAATAATTTGATACTGTTTTGTATACAAAAAATTATATTTTATACTTTTCCATAAGTTTTAGATAACTTCAGTTAGATAACTTAATTTTAGAAACTTAATTACCTATGTTTGTGCTAGTTTTATGCGCTGTATAAATTTTTTGTAGATTTACTATTATCACCGTTGGAAAAAACAAATTGAATAAAGTCAATTTTGTAAATTTATTACAGTAAGAGTAGAGTAAATCTGAGAATAGTAAATCAACAAATCATTTTTTACATTAAGAATTTTGAAAATTCATATGTACAATATATATTTTTTTAATATTAAAAAATAAAAATTGTTCATTTCATTCCCTGCTTCACTGATTTACATTAAAAAATTGTTATATTGATTATTATGCGTAATATTATTATTATTACGGTTCAAAACGCCTCATCGCTGTATTTTTACTACATGTCGTGTAAAGTTACAGCATTACGGTAATTTGTAAAGAAAATATGTTCTTACATGTAAATTTACCGCAATACCGTCACTTTACCATTTAAGTGGGATATTTACCACGCTCAGCGTAGGTCTCCACGCGTTCCCCACGCTCAACGATGTAATCTTCCGCAAAATTTTTTAGAGTGTGGGGAATTCTTCTTTCCTCACCCCGCACGGGAGATCTATCTAACCTCCTTTTAACTCTTTTTGAACTGACTCTGTCATTTCTAAATGTAACAAAGTTTTCAATCAAATTGTAAACTATTTAAAAGTTTTCATAAAATAATTTGTTTTACAGATTCTGATTTTCATTTTTCCACAAAAACTGAACGGTCACTGCCGTAATATACGTAAATTTTTGTTATTTCCCAGAAGATTCCGTGTTAAACGCGTGATAATGGAAATGCTAATAACTTTTCTCTAACGTACTTTGGCTTCACAAAAATTCATCTGAGTCATATTTAGCGTAATATGTACCAGTATGTTGAGTTTTATCAAAATCTAAACGGTAATTTTATAACCGAGAGTATTACCTTAATATAATTGCTTATAAATCAAAACAAAAACTTGTAATGCATTCAAAACACTTAAAGTACCTGTTAAAAACCTAAGTTGCTAGTTTTTATAGAATTCATATTAAAGTAGGCGAGGGAAAAAAGATTAAAAATTAAAATAATTGAAGTTAACATAGGTGAGCTATCACTATAATTATCTATACGATAAATTATGATGGTCAAATTTTATTGTTAGATGCAAAACTTATACACGTTTGAAGTTTGTTGCCATATACAGCTCAACCTTTTTCGTGTCAAGTCTTAGTTCATTACAAACTGTAGCCTTACAAAGTTTTAAATACAAAAAGTCTGGATTTGGTCCTTTTGATATATCATAACCATATTCACCAATCGTCTTCAATAATATGATTTCCTAATTAGGACACTTTTGAATACATATTTCGTCATAGATGATGCATTTTCAATGTCACATCCAAATTTTGCTGAAAATAATATCAATAAATTTACTACCTATAATGTACAAACATTATAAACTAAAATAAACAAAAAGATCTATTTTTTAAGTTCAAATTTTCACTTTAAATGGGATTTTGCTACTATTATTCACATTTTAATTGTTAGTTACAATAACTTAAGTTTTTATTTAGATTCGCCTCGCAAGACTAAATTCTTATTTACTGTTTTGAAAATCTTACTCTCTTTAATATAAAATTTAATTTTTTAACTAAATTTTGGTAATATATATAAAAATACACACTATTTAAAATTTTCTTTTTAAGAATATATAATTTACCAAATGATTGCAATATTTTTTTATTAAAGTATGGTAAGCAACAAACCTTTACTTGTATTCATTCGAACCATAATCTTCAATTTAGAATCATCACTTTTTCTAAGCTTTGGCCAGGCATTATCAAGAGCAGATGCAATTTTTTCGGAATTAACGGTTTAAATCACATGGGGATTAATAACTTTTAAAAGTTTGTTAACATTATTCCTCTGCAGATGACCAATAAAATGCCACTTAATCTTTAGTTTTTTCCAAAGTGTCTCTGTCCAGCGTCATAAGCAACGATTATTGATTCAGCAGGATGATATTTGCCTACTGCGACAAGTTGAGGCTCAAAATACGGATACTCCTAGAAAAAGAAAATAAATAGAAAGTAAATTTGTGTATTACATGACAATAAAAAATAAAAATAAAAAACATATATTATAATATGGTTCTGCTATTACTTAGTGCGATAAAAAAAACATTATTAATAAGCTACAAAGGAAAAAATCTTATTACCAATGCCTTTCTTGCCGATGCAGCGACGATTTTGTCGCGAATGACTTGAAGGTTAGTTGCAATATTTACCATTTTTATTTGAATCTACACGCTTTAAGATTTTAATCACTAATAAAGAAATCGCCAGATTCTAAGGTATCTAAAATCATTAACAAATATTTGATTAGAATAATCCTCGTATCATTGCACCGGCCTCAAACGACGTCTGCTCTTCGGTCAAAAACAACAAACACACACACCTTATGTATATGAATAGTCATGTATATAGATGTAGACCTAACACATGCTGACATGCATTCGTTGATTGCGATTATCGCAAATAAAAATATCAAATGCACATGTTTGCGCTTACAAATTCACAGTCGGTAAATTAGGAATTTTTCAATCGTATTATTTAAAACTGAATCAAAGAGAATTTATGGTTATCGTCGTAAAGTATTTGAATTGATAACTCAACATAAAATATCTGCGTAAAAATGAGGTTCACGGGACAGCGTATATGCATTATAAAATGCAAAGCGCATTGGGGTTAATTTTGAAATGTAGACACATTATTCAAATTTCACATAACAAGTTAAAAAAAAGACGTCATAGACTGACGTTCAGAAAATATTTCTTGCAATCCTGAACATTCTGATCGCAAATTCTCTTTCGTAAAATATAAATACACTGCAAGTAAAGTATAGCATGTGCAAATACAATGCCGACACAGCAAATATATTTCTCATCGGTAGAGTAGATCCGATGCTTACCATCTGGGCATACGTGTCAAGTTCCCGGGATCTTAATCGTAAGCTAGATTATTGTTGTAACGTTCTAATCGAGTTTAGAAAAATAAAATATCTCGTAATGGTGTTAAAGTATTGTTTATAAATGTTAATTAAATTACTTCTGTCGATTAGAAACTTAAGTTTCTGAATCTTCTCAATTTTGCTGGATAAGGTAATCCGGATCTTTGTGTATACTTGCTTCTTAGTATCCATTTCTGCATGTAACTACTTATTGTAGTTTAACTTGAGAATTACTTATATCTGTAGATCAATATGATTATATTTTAATTTTTCGTTCTGATGCATACATTTTATGTGATTTTGTGATCTTTTACCTTTGTGATTGTGTGAAGATTGCGCAACTAACCTGCATTGTAGAAGTTAACCTCAAAGTCAGTTAAGGCTATGGTGTAATTAACAGTTGTAAAAAAGTAATAAAAGAAAATTAAATTCTCGATCAATTGTACGAAAATCGACTTTAGTCCTCTGTACTACAATGCGTTATGTTAAAAATTATTCATAACCAATTATGACTACCTTCGTAAATGTTATAATATTTATTGCGAAATATTGTTATAAAAATAATAATTTTGTAGATATTTTATATGGATTGTAATTAACATTGTATTCAAAAGTAAAAATGTAACAATTCAAATCAGTAATGAAGCAATTCAAATCAGTAATGAAGCAATTCAAATTTTCATGAAAATTATGATATTATATATGTGTGAATTCCTGGAAAAACGGCTCAAGTCCATTTTTTATATTTTTGAGATATTAAGGTTTAAAGTTTTTAATTTCCATTTATAATAATGTTTAAAAAATGCATATATAGATGATAGGGTAGCTATTTTTACACTTTCTTGATTTTTTGCAGTTTTATCTAAAAATATACTATGTAAGGATACTAAAATCGCTCAAAACTCAATTTATAAATAAAGTTGACTTAAGTCGATTTTCCAGTTTTCCACAGATATGTACTTACTGAGTATAACCATCGAATATAGATGCACTTGCATCTATATGCATCTATTTATTGATATAACAATCACTGAATTTAAATTAAAAATCAATTTAAATCAAAATTGATATTTTTATGTTTACTGTATATAAAAAAATATATCATCCTTTATAATTATTTTGGTATGATATATTTTAAAGTTATATTTATTTTATTTATATATGAAAGAGTATTTTATATTTGAATCTTCTATTCTATTTTTTATATGGTACTGGGGAAAACCAACCATTGACTTGTTTAATGTTAAAAATATATGTTTTGTTACAGATTTTTAAAGTCAAACATGGATATGATTGAAAAGGAAAATTTTTCACAAACAAACCAAGGTAAATCAATTTTGTGTAAAGAAATAAAAATATTTTTATCAACTTTTTTACTATTTTAAGACCTTAACAAGTTCAGTGCTAAAAAGTATACATAATAGAATTTTGTCTACTGTGCTAAGGCCAATTTCACAAATATTTATATTTTGTTTAATTTTTACTGTATGTAATAATATTTTTATGTGCTATAATTATTCACTACACGCATGACACTATAGTGCTCCATGTATTTTACCTGTTTCAGTAGCAAATGTCAGAACTATTCGCTTGCCTAAATGTATTAGCTTAATGGGAGAATTAAAAAAAATATTTTTTTTAATTACCAGTTTTTAAATATTGGCAAATTTTTGTATACATAAGATAAACTTACATTTGCCGTACAAAAAATTGACAAGTGTTTGAAATGATAGTAATTTATAATAAATATATTTTGTATAATTTTCTACATAGATCAACGTATTTCAAGAAACCAGCAGTTCATTTTGACACAAAAAATGTATACATTAACTTCATTTTTTATTACTAACGGTATTAAACCATGCCAAACTCTGCAAAAAAGTCAGTAAATTGTTACTTGTGAAAAGCTGCCAAAGTATGTCAAAATTTGCCAAATTATATTTTGCCAAAGTCTGTCAAAGTATGTCTAAGTTTACCAAAGTGTGTGAAAGTATGCCATCTGAGTACCATCAATGTGCCAAAATATGCCGTTAGTAAGCGGAATGCGATAATTAAAAATGTTCTTCAGATGTTTGGTGTACTTTGGTATATTCCTGCACACTCTGGTAAATTTTTAAATACTTTGATAGACTTTACCATACAACATTTTTTCCGTTAGAATACTTAATTGTACATTATATACAATAATTGTATAGCTATGTAAAAATTTTTAGTTTGATTTGTTACACAAAATACATAATGAATATTTTATATGACAGTAGAATCTTACATTTTCTACGTGATTTTGAAATATAAAAAGTTATTCATTTTCTATAATATTTATTTTCGAATTCTTTTTTAAATTTGTAGATCTTGTTGAAGTAAAAGAAGAAATTAATTTAGAGGATGAACAGGTTGAAATAAAAGAAGAAGTGATTGAACCAGAAGATTCTTATGGTAAGTTTGCTTTAAAAAATTTGACATTTATCCTTGTTAAACTTATTTTTAGTAACTTAAGTAACTTCAGACACTTTTCTTTTCAAAAATATATCTATTGCTATTTGGTAATAATTATGAATTGGAAATTATTAACTACATACAATCAACTATTATATAAATTCAACAAATTAGATCGTTTACAAATCAATTTACCAGTTATTTATTTTTAATTTATTTTTTTCTATTATGGACAACATATCATTCAACACTATATTTTAATAATCAACAAATAAAATACAAATTAATCATAGTATTATTAACAGTATCACAATCATCACCCATTGATCCACTGTATGATGATCATACATACGTTATTAAAGAAGAGAAACAGGAAATTAATTCGGATGATGTTCCATTCTCAGATCAACCAGGTTATTTTGGTAAATTGATTCATTTAAAAATATATTTTCATCAAATTATAAACAATAATTCAATAAACCGTGACATTAAATTAATTTGCAGGTATTACAAAAATAATAAATGTAAATGATTTGCTAAAATGTAGTCAGAGTGCATTAAATACATCTCCTAAAAACAAACCTAATTCTCCAAATTCAGGTAACATAAATGTGAAATGTAAAAATATATACATAACTAAAAATCATTTAAAAATTGATGCTCCAGATCATGACAACTCAGTTAAAAGGGAACCATGCAATGGTATGTAACATATATTACTTGATAAATATACATATTCTTAAAGTAATTGGATAATTATCATTTTATATTTGTAAATATTAATAATTTATTATTAGACATAAAGAATATTTATAAAAAAAGTGTTATTTATATTTCATATTTTACAGACTGCATGAAATATATTGAGCATTATTGTATAGCATGTAAGGAGTCGTCATTTTATCGAAAGGATCTAACACAATGCCTTAAATGCAAAACGCTGTTAAAATTGCAATGCAAAATGTGCCATAAGCGATACAAATTTTTAAACAGTGTGCATCAATATGTATTGCAATTCAGCAAGAGACTGAATCTTTTATCAAGCCAAAAGAAACAAGTCACATTTACATGTAAAAAAGAGCAGAATTTCTTTTGTTCTAAGTGCTATTTTAAAACCATACAAAAAGAGGAACTGACAGAACACATCAAAATAATGCATGGCCAAACTACTGTAACAAATTCATCTAATGAACCTATGGATACAACCAGACCTAACAAAACTATTAAAACAATCTTGCCTAAAAAGCCTATTCAAGGAAATTTATCCAGTGAACCTATTGTGTCAAACTCTTCTAGTACACCTGAAACAGAATCATCTAGCAAATCTACAGCAAACTCATCTAAACAATCTGATAAAACCATTTTGGCTAATCGATCTGCTGAAATGAATCCTAATGAAGATGATGACCAGTTCATTGAACTACATTGTCCGAAGTGCCGAAAAACTTGTAAAAGAGTTGTATATATAGATTATATGAAGCTGGTATGCCGAGAATGCCAAGAAGAAATGTTATATCGATGTACATTATGCTTAAAACCTTACAGAGTTTTAAAACATGTTCGGCATCACGTAAAATGTGTTTGTTGGCAGTGCATAAACCAAACCAAATTAGCCTGCTCATATTGTGATTATAAAGCAGAAGTAAAGTCAAGGCTTGAATTTCATATAAAGACCAATCATATACCTAAAAAGTGTCCTAAATGCAATGTCGAATTCAAGAATGATGAAGCTTTGAGGCTGCATGTAATGACAGAATGTTTTAGAGTTCAGAACAGTAAAGGTACCTCCAAATCCAAAGGTATTACAAATTAATATTTATGGCCCTATAAATAGTTACAAATATATATATTGCAATTAATACATTTTCTGCTATCAAAAATAATAAAGTCCATTTTTCTAAATGTTGAGATAGTATAAGGTTTGAATTATTAAATTGACATTTAAACCTGTGTAAAATAAAAGCATAGATTATAAATACAGGTGTTAATATGTAAATGAACTTTTGTAGCTTCTGACTTTTTTATGTGTAAAGTATATCATGCATACATACCAAAATGATTAAATACTCAATTTTCAAAAGTCGACTTAAGTTGTTATGTCTCAAAGCCACAGATATTAATATAATCATAACTATTTTTCTTAGTATAAGAAATACTATTATATTATAAAATTTTAGAGAAAGATCTAGATGATGTTCCTCTATCTATTCGTATAAGAGAAGTAATGTTGAACAGAACAAACATTCAAAATTCTTCAATTTACATAAATGATGACGATAGTTACACAATTATACAAAATGATCCTGAAATTTTAATTCAGTCAATAACTAAAAGACCTCCAAAAGATACGAGTGAGTAACTTCATTATTTGTGAATGCTAAAATACAGCTATGATCAATTATATTATACTAAATAGCATTTTTTTAAATACAATACTTATCCATTTTAATGTAGGTTCTACAGGCTGGAGAACTTTAGTTGATTACTATTGCTTACAATGTGATGGAGAAGCAAAAAAGAAGTTTTCTAGATATAGACCAAGGTGCCCAAAATGTAAAGTAAAGTACGATTATCGATGTATCAGTTGTGAAAAACTATATGGTGGATATACCAGTATTTATAGACATGTGAAGCATGAATGTCAAAATCGATTCACACTTGAATGCTCTTTATGTGATTACATCAGTGTACGAAAGTATCTTCTTCTTAATCACATAAAAAGTAAACATACTGTTTACAAGTGCTTGAGATGCAATTGTAGATGCGAAGGCTACTTGTCTCTAAGAAGACATCAATCATGTGATTGTAAAATTGAAAATCCACATGGGACAATACGTAAGGATAATTTTTATTTATATATAAATTTATTTTTAAAATATTAATGTGTAATATTTTCAACAATTGATTAGCTATTATATTTTTATAAAACTTTGATCACTATAAAGTAACTTACAAGGAAAGTGCACACCCTTTGGGAAACGAATTTTGGTCAGACTTCGGGAGAAAGTTTCTGGTATCCAAAAATAAAGCCTAGCATCCGTATATCATTATGATGGGCCCTTGTTATCGAGATTTGATGTAATTTACTCGATGTATGCGTTATTTTAATGTACCTTTTCTTTTAACTATAACTTTACAAATTTTTATTATGGATAAATGACCCAAAAGATAATAAAAAGTAGACATTAAGTGCTTTAGCTTAAGTTCTGTTACGTATACAGATATTAATCTGATCAAAAGTTATTAACAATCGAAGATGGTGACTGAAAATACATGGAAAATCAGCGAATTCGTTTAATAGAGTTAAATTTCATTGAATATTCATGAAATTTCGGTCACCATCTTCAATTGAAAATATCTTTTGATCAGATTAATATTTTTGTACGTAACAGACCTTAAATTAAAGGTACTTTTACCTAATTTTTATTATATTTTGAGTAATTTACCCATAATAAGAACTTGTAGAGTTATGATTAGAAAGAAGAGGTACCTTTTCTCATTAAAATAACGAATATTTCAAGTAAATTACCTCATATCTCGACAACAAGGGCCCATTATAGAATGAATTACGGATACAAGGGTTCACTTTTGAATACCAGAAAACACCTCCCAAAGTCTGATGTAATTTCGTTTCCCGGAGGGTGTGCACTCTCCTTGTTAGTAATAATACATGTACTTTGCAGATGTTAAAAAGCTTATTGCTCTATACTGTAAGCATTGTTATAAAAGATCAAGAAAACCAGATGATGATAATGAATTAATACCTTGTGAAAAATGCACAATGCTTATGAGCTTTCAATGCTTAAAGTGTAATCAAATATTTGATGATCGAGATGCGACATTTCAGCATGTGAAGGAAGAATGTAAGCCAACTTTTCTTTGTGACAAGTGTAATTATAAAGCTTATATGCAATATGATCTTGACGTTCATATCAAATATGTGCATACTAATAGAAGATGTCCAGATTGCGGAGTTCAATTTAAAGATGAACAGATATTTAGGCTGCATCGATTAGAAGAATTTAGAAGAAAGGAAGCGCGAGAGAAATACTTAAGTAATTATTCATATTATGATTCTCAAACTCGTGATTGATATACAAAAATAATAATACATTGTTTGATTGTAGCAAATAGTTCAGCTGTGGATGCTAAGAAATTTAAACATAATTGAGTCAACTAAATAGGGCAAAAGACACATCATTATTTAAATAATGTAAATTAATTAAATATTTTCATTGTGTAAGTTTTTTTAATTCAGTGTATATTAGGTATATTTTAAATAGATTTTTGTACTATGTAAATTTAACAGTTACACATAATTCTAAGTAAAATATTATGTAAATAAATGTATTTTACACTTGATTAAAGACAATGTTGATAAATTTTCTATTAATCTTCTTATGATTTGGAAACTATGTCACATATAAATCATTTTCTCTTTAGGGTAACCTTATATATTTATAGTATAGAAATCACAACAAAAAAGTGTAAAAGAATCATACTATTATATCGATGACCCTTACGAAGACTAGCACATTTAAGATTTCTTAAAAACAATATAGTTGTTTACGGAGGCTTTTTATAAAAATACTAGCACTTTTTAGATTTTAGATAAATATTGACACTTTCTTAGATCCTCTGAGAAAATACTAGTTTCTGTTTGAGATGCTAGAAATTGTTAATTTTTGTAGGACGCTCCTGACAAAAACAAATATTTTTCAAGAAATTTGAAATGTGCTAGACTTTGTAAGGGACCTTGATATATTATATTCTAAAGTGGGCACGTTCCGTATGTTTGCATTGAAAAAAATAACTGGACAGATTTATTTCTGAAATCCTTCAAATATATATACACTTAAGGGGGCAGACTTGGGTTAAATCCAATAAACGAATTGCTTTTACGAGTCCAGAAAACTTTTTATGTTTAAAAACAAACATTCTTAAAATTCTATACTATCAATACACAACAATATCTTAAATTTTACCGTTGTAAATCCTTAAAATCTTGATCCACGTTTATAATTATAGTTATTATGGAATATGCACTGCAATTATTAGTCGATAAAAATTTTTAACAGTTATACATTTTTTTCAATTTATTCGATGCGTGAAGTATAGGCACATTAAAAAAATGTATAACTTATTATCATTTTTTCAATACGTGGAATTTGGGCACATGAAAAATTTTATATACGAGGTCTGTCCCAAAAGTATCCGACCTACGTTCATATCTTCGCGCGGAGAGACTCAGGCGACCTCTGGTGGGTACGAACGTCACCAGCAACTCCTAACCTTCTCGACAGTAGCTTGAGATACCGATGAAACGCCTTAGTTCCCGCGCAGCGTGTACCTATTTGTTTACAACGACTTTTTTGCGTTCGTCGCAATTTGCTTATTGCTAAAAATGGCAGAACGAACCGAACAGCGAATTTGCATAAAATTTTGCTTTAATCTCGGTAAAAGTTGTGCGGAAACTATTGAAATGTTGCAAAAGGCCTTTAAAGATGAGTGTATGGGCAAAACACAAATAAAAGAGTGGTATAGGCGGTTCCAAAGTGGCCGCACATCTGTTGACAGTGATCCTCGTTCTGGTCGACCTTCGACGGGAACATCGTCGAATAATGTCGAGCGTGTGCGTGTCGCAGTTGAACAAGATCGTCGTTTGACTGTGAGAGAACTGGAAGATGAACTTGGAATACCAAAAAGTACTGTTTGGCGAATTTTAACCGAGAATTTGGGAAACCGGTGACTAGCTTCTTCATCACGACAATGCTCCAGCGCACGCATCAAACCTTGTGCAGCAGTATTTATTGAAACACAGTGTTGCGCAGCTCCGCCAGCCTCCATACAGTCCTGATATAGCTCCCTGCGACTTTTGGCTGTTTCCTCGATTGAAAATGCCGCTTAAAGGACATCGATTCGACAATAAACAGACTGTTGAAACTAATGCGACGAATGCACTAAAGGCGATTCCGAAGTCTTACTTTCAAGAGTGCTTTAATAAATGGAAACATCGATATGAGCGTCTTGTTCAATCAAATGGGGACTACTTTGAAGGATGCCACCCCCCGGATGACGAAGAATAAATCAAGCGCCGAGAAATCGAGGTAGGTCGGATACTTTTGGGACAGACCTCGTATGGCTCAGAATTTGAAAGAAGATATTAAAATTATAAATAGTTATACGAAGTAAATTATAATTCAAAACAGTTATAAATAGTTATAAATTTTTTTGCACGATGTAATATTTCCTTGTTTGCGGTGGAAAGGAAAAATTAAAAAAAAAATGTATAACTGTTTATAATTATTTATAACAGTTTATAGATATTATACATAGTCTCAATTCCGACCTTTATAAATTTGTATAAACAGTTATAAATACTTTCTATTTTTTATGTGCTAAAACGATTTCCGTCTGGGTTGATGTGGCTAAATATATCGTGCTGGAGACTGCTGAAGATTCGTGCGATCTAGTTATTTCTGAGGTTGTATCGTTACAAGGAAGTAAATCGTCTCATTTTAGACCGCAATCTGAGCATAAACTAAACGTGAAGGTGGGTCAGAATGTAGGTACAGTGCCTTCGTTATCGTCAACGTCTCAAAATAAACAATCAACTAAAAGTGTAGAGGAGACGTTATTGCATTCAAGTTCTTCTGATTATCCCAGTGAAAAATTACACAGTCTTCCATTCATACCACAAGCTGTTGACCAATTATCCACAAAGGTTGACCATTATCAAACTGGAGTATCTTCCGTACCATTAACGTCTCAAAGCCAGAAACCTATTGTTAGCGCGAATAAAATATGCTTGCCTTCGAGTTCTTCTGGTTATCTCACTAAAAAAATTAAAACAATGAAGAAACGTCCGTCATTGCAAGGAATGTGTAGCACTCCCAGACCTATTGCTCCCAGATAAGAGTCATCACTATGATTCCAGGCTCTACTGGAAATTACACTCAATTGACTCAACCATCCACTGGATTTTACCACACGAACGATTCTACCGGTTCGCCGAGGGTACTTCACTACTTTCCGAAATCGACTGTGCAGAATCAAACCTACTCTAATCGTCAGATCCCTGAATATCAATATCTGAGGACACAGGGTTTAGCACATGAAGGGTTGAAGAGTAGTGTGAACTTTACATCAGGAATTATCCAAGTACGAACGTCATCTATGATCGATTACGAGGATCAAAGGATATCGAGTTATCAGCATCAAATGGATGATGTATTTGCGGGACCGTATAATAGCTCCACTACGAATAGGACATTGTATAAGCCGTACGGAAGTGCAGTAGCAAATGGTGAACAGAGTCGATTGATCGAACCGACTGCAATCAATTCCTGGCATACCCGCAATTTCCGCGCGTTGATCCTGTAACTTTAGATTAAATCATAATTAAATATATAGTTTTATAGTTTTCTTATACAAGCTGTGTAATAACCTAAATCGTGTCATAACACCTTATAATAAATAAATATATATATAATATAGACATATCTAATGTATTCAATTTTTTAATAAAAATACCCATAACTTTGATATAAACTATTTCTCATGAAACTTTTGACAAGAAATAATTACATTGTGACTATATTTAATACAAATAAAACTTTTACTTAAATAAAACACGTTTATTCAACCGAATTGAGGAAAATTTAACATATGAAAGCGAATTTACGTATTTTGTCATGCATATAACATAACATAGGTATTTTGTATAAAGAATTGCGGCATTTGAATGTTATTATCATTATATTTATAAGAAATTAATTTTCATTAAAGTTAATTCATTTTTTAGATAATAATATGAAAATAATATTTTCTGAGGATGCAGTCAATAATTAATGGTATTTTTATAAAGATTTATTTTATATATATTTACGTAAAATTCACACTAACAGATCATTGAATCAAGTAAATAAAGCTTTCAAATAATTATATAAATAACAATGTATGTACCTACACTTCAAGCCAATAGTATATAATGATTAAAATGACAACAAATGCATTGAGAATAAATCGAGAATATATAAGTTTATCTACAGTCAACGCTATGTATTAATATAATTTACCAACATACATAATATAAAATAGCGTTGTTTGTAATATATAGCAACTTGAATACGTATTTTGTATCACTCGTTTTTTTCGTATATTGAAAATATACTTATAAAGTTACTTTGACATTGTCACCCTAGATAATACAATTCAACTCCAAACATAACTACTGGTTATTATATTAACTTGCATTTTCTTGAAATCGTGGTGTGTTAACTAATGATAGTATGTTCTAACAAGAAGTCATCTATTAAAACGGACATTGCGGATGGTTTTCACACCTACAAGAAAGACAAATTTTAATAATACATATATTATTAAACCAAATTATAACTTATCTTAAACTCAAAGCTATTTTATATTAATTAGCAGAAATTAATTCAATATTATATGATATTGCATATGTATAATATATACATTTAAAAGAGTATGCGCCCAAAAAGCGATGTTGAATTCCTATTAGGTGACAATTATGTTAGAACTAAAATAGTGATGGTACAGTGCTTTGAAAGGATAGAGAAAATGGTCATTTATTTACTTTATATGTTGTTGACAGTAGTTAGCCTAATTATTGTTTATAAGAAGTCTCATTTATAGCCAAGAAAATATTATAGAAATCATTATTTGCTATAAATATCTCAAAATAATGTGCAATGTAATGCAATTTATTGTCATTCTCTCCAGTCTCCACCTGCTTTGCAATTAACTATATCTCGGCTAAAAGAGAATTTCATATATCTTAATATATAATCATACATAATATTTTCATATCTGAATATATATGTAATCATACATGATTTTATCCCATCATATTCGAAACTTGAAAAATATATAAACATATATGAACATATACCTATAATCATTTATGAAGAAATATTGCTTGTGGTGGTAATATAACTATACCCTAACAAAAGCGAATTCGTCGGAACTCGATAGTTTTGAAGGGAAAAATTTGAAAGGGCCAAAAATATCACAACATACTCCAATTTAAAAATGTAAAATAAGTAAATGACATACATCCAGTTAGACGTTTCTCCCGAAACATCAAAATACAACGAAAAAGAATAGAAAATCTTCGCGGAAAGAATGACTCACCCCTTGAAGAGACGCGGAAAGCTGAAGATCCGTCCGTCGTCGGCCTGGTCGAGGTCGTCCAACTGCTGCATCTCCTCGTCGCTGAGCTCGAAGTCGAAGACGTCGATGTTCTGGGCGATCCTCTCGGGATTCGTGCTCTTGGGTATGACGACGACGCCGGTCTGCACCTGGTGGCGCAGCAGCACCTGGGCCGTCGTCTTCTGGTGCGCCTCGGCGATGGCCTGCACCACCTCGTGCTCCAACAGATTCGGCTCGATCAGACTGCTGTCGGTCTTGAGGGAGTTGGCCGAGCCGGGCGAGCCCAGACTGCTGTAGGCCGTGACGACGATGTCGTGCTTGGCGCAGAGCTCGCGCATACCGCGTTGCTGGTTGTAGGCGTGCAGCTCAATCTGAGGGGGATAGTCAAGTAATTATACCTTGTTTTATATTTTATTTCTACTTCTGGTGAATTAAGAATTTGGATTTTTCGCCTTGATTTTAACCGAGAGAGAAGCAAATGATTATTTGTAATTATGAAAATACTTATATTTTGGACAACATCCAAACTAGCTTGTCCTTAATTTACTAGCAATAGGCTTTTTTACGAAGATTCAGGCCTCATTAACAACGGTATTCTAAAGAATTATTGGAATGAAAATTTGTCAATATTTCATTCTAATAATTTCTTAGGGCAAGCGAGTTTTGGTTGTGTCTAAATATAAGTATTTTTATATAATTATGAATATTCGCTTCTCGCTCGGTAAAGATCAAGGAGAGAAATTTGAATTTATAATTGACTTTCGGACCCGATTGAGGTCTATTTTAACCCATTTCTTCCCAAGCGGCAATTTTATAGTCGATTGGTTTTTTACCCAAAACCGACATTTTGAAATTATCCAACGGAAATTTCAAAATTCTGACTTCAGAATCGGAAAGAGCGGACAATTTTACTTCAGAAAAGTGCTATTGGTTATTATTATTTTTGTTTCGACAATTTTTTAGGCAAAAAACCAATCCACTATAAAATGGCCGCTTGGGAAGAAATGGGTTAAGGAGGTGTGGAACACTGATCTAATCCCTACCTTACCGGCGTATCACTTTAATAGATTTGTTCTCTGTTATAAACAAATATTTTGGAAAAACGGGTTTACGCGCCCTCTAATTTCATACCAGCAAGTTAGTATACAAATTTTCAAGAAATTTTTATATTAACTAAAGGAGAAAATTTGGGATTAGAAAGTATAGAAGAATAATTAAATAATTTAACATTTTTAACGTAGTTATTTCTTACAGTTAATAATAGATCGTCATAAAAAGTTAACTTAATTATTGTGGGTGCGATTATGTAGGATATGTAATAATAAATAATGATAGTATTTTTCGAAATATTTGTTTATTACAGAGGAAAAAAGGGAAAAGTCGGTTAGGTATGAATTGGTATGATATTTCATATTTCACACGCTTTGACTGTAACTTAATCGGGAGACCTACTTTAGAACACTGAAGAGACTTGATTTTTCGGAATTTTTTTCTAACAAAGAATACGAAAGAATACGTTAAATTGCCAATCTTACTAAAAAAATCTTAAGGATGACGTACATTTTTAACAATACAAAATAGTAACTAACATAAAATTAATTATGAGCAATCGTCGTGCACTATGATTCTGTGTACACTCTAGCAGATCCAGCTTTTGTCAGAAGGAAACAAAAAACCAAAGATTTTCTGAGTTTTATTTTTAATTTTCATGTAATTTTATCGAGAATGAATTAGAAAATGGAAGTTTTATGGCTCTTTGAAAAAATTATATATTTCAAGAAAATAATCCTATAGTTTACGCAAAAAAATGTTTAAATTTATTTTTTCAATATTCAATAGATATCATAGAAATATGTGAAAATTAAAAATTCTTGTTTTTTTTTTTTAAACAAAGGAATGCACTTAAATAGGTGTTTATTGTGTATACAAGATTGATAGCACCATTTTTAGCATCCTAAAGTAGATTTTGTTAATTAACCTGATGATTATTTTAGATAAATAACAAAAGAATGAAATGAAATTGAAACACACGAAAATATACTTACTTGTAAGTTACTAGGTTTAATTTCGGAATTCTCAATTAAATTTAAAATTTGTGATTCATTGAAATTACTGATTCCAATGGATCTTGTTAAACCATTTTCCACCTGAGCTTCCATTGCCTGTTGTCAATATAATACAAATTTTATTTACTGTGATTAGCTATATAGTAAATAATGCGTATAGCATATGTATTTATAAGGTAATATAGAACTGTTGGTATTAACGAATTAGATTTGTAAATTATAATTTTGCAAGACAAATACTGGTAGTAATATAGTAATATAGATAACAAGGGGCATTTGCTAAACCTGAGTAAGGACAACTAAATTTTTTTCCTGTATAGTAAATAGACAATTCGTACAAATATTACCTTCCAAGTTTCAACAGGATCAGCATCTACGTCCAAAATGACGTTTCCGTCTCCATCCCTAGCAATTATGAAAGTTTCTTCATCCTTCATGAAGCTTAGCGGCGTATGCATCAAATACATATCGACATAATCTAAACCAAGTCTTTCCAGAGAGTAGGTTAAATACGTTTCAACTTCAGATGCTCGATTTCCGAAAACCGGCAACTATTAACAGATAATTACTATTTTTATTAACTAGAAAAAAATATAAAATATATTTTTACTCTATATATTTACTAGAAAAGATCAATATATTTATAATTAAATAATTGAAGAAAAGAAAAATTAAAACAGATTCTAGTTGTAAAAAAGTTGACATTACCAAGCAAAACATTGTATCCGTTTATAAATATTATTATTATATTACACGACTTTGACAATTCTGTGCGGCTAAAAACGGATTCGTAATATGTTTTTTTCTTTGTTAAAATTTGAATTTTTAATTAAATATCTAACTTCAAATATATCAAATCAGATTTGCGTGTTACTTTTTCACTTACATTTTTATGTGTAAAAAAATCAACAAACATTTGTAAAACTCCATACATATTTAAAAAAAAAAACGTACAATTACAATCGTGGGTTATTAATTTTTAACGAACAAAGTACATATGTTAATTTTTTATACATCTTTAAAACCGAGTAACAGTAAAAATATAAAAATTGATTTCTGTACATACCTTAGTTGTTATGAAAAGGTTTTCACGCTCGTTTCCATCATTCAGCCATTTTTTTACGCTCCTACCAATTTCCTCCTCGTTTTCGTAAATAAAAGCCGTATCGATATGCTGGTAACCGCAATCTAACGCTGCTGAGACAGCTGCCTCTAACTCTTCGTCTTTAGACTTTGGCGGACATGCAAAATAATTATCTCTTTAAATATTCACTCTGTTTCGATCGCAAAATATATTATGCGGAAGCGCGTACTATGCGTTTACATACTTGCCAAGTGCCTAGTCCAACTACAGGCATCTCGTGGCCAGATGAGAGTGTTATTGTCGTTGCCATATTGAAATTACAGAAGTAATAGAAAGAAAATCGCCTGTACACGTTTGAAAAATATTTTTTTTTTAATAAAAAATAAACTATTATTTTATAAACACGTACATAATAATGATTTTGTGATAGTTGTTATTTTAATTCAAATGATTTTCTTTGCGAAAAATCCGAATTCTCTTTTTCTTCTTCTCTAAACTTATTTTGTAGTGGTAAATGAATAATGTTATTAATAAATCGTATAATCATATCATTCGATATAAGATATAAGATAATTAAAACAAATTCTTTCAAATGTTTCTCTATTATACTTGCACGTAGCTAACTTTCAATACAAATCAAGAAACGAAAAGACTCTTAAGCAAATATGTAAATTTTAATTATTTTATATTATAAAATTCCATGAGAAATTTAGACAACCGGTAATACAATTTGTAGCATTAATCGGCAGTTTTCAAATGGTATCATTATACAGTGGATAATCACACTGAGAAAACCATATCGTAAATTTCATATCGTAAAATTATGATATCATAAAGTTTTCGATTCATATATGGGGAAATCTCCCAAACCTTTAACCTACATGACTCGAGGTTTCAATCAGTCTTTTCTATTATTTTAACTGTATTAAACTGATTCACATAGGCTTATGTTATTGTTTAAAGCTTAAGCTTATTGTTTATTACATTTTTATGTTTACTTTCTATCATCATAAATTAATTAAATTTATCAATCAAATGTCTAAACTGTCACATTTCTCGTATGTAGTATTCCCGATTTCAATTGTAGTTTCTCTAATACAGTAGTCTCGCGTTATTTGCCTTCTAGTTAATTGCCAGTTAGGCACGCCCCCTGATACACAAACGTACTCACACACGCGACGGTCCCCATCTTTCCGCCCGATGCAGATCGCTACTAGTGTCATACGAATTTGAAATAAGCGAATAGAGGGGAAAGAGCGCACGCGACTGGGTCTCGCTAATGTCCGATTTCTCGGAATAGCACCACCCCAGAGCCCTGAGCGCAGGCAAATAACGCGAGTGTACTGTAGTGTTTAAAATTGACCTGGTAAAAATATGAAAAAAATTATTTCTTACTAAGAAATAATCAAAGAATAAGATAATATTGATAATATTTTCATTTTATTCATAAAATCGGAGTTAAATCCATTTGAAAATTGTCGTAGGTTTTTTGGTGTCGCATCCACAACACGAAGAATAACTCAATAAATAGTAATTGAATTACCTTAAAAAGTATTTAATATGGGTGAAATACATCAATAGTATTATATTGTATTATAATCCCTTTTTGTTATTTTAGTAAACATAATGCCCAAAATTTAAATGACACCTAAGTGAGCCGATTAGAAAACGAACAAAAAACATGTCGCATCCACAACGCACGTTTGTGCTATAAATATTAATTAAAACCGATGAAATAAATTATCAAAATATAGTATTTGATAAGCTATTGAGAAATAACTTTGCATTATACCTAAAAAACTAATATGTATTAATAAAATAGCAAATTTACATCGATTTGTCGCATCCACAACGCACCGTCCGCAACGCGCGTTTGTTTAAACATCATAACCTCTTATTGCAACTAGCAAAACTGAATAATACAAATACAAGAAGAAGTTTCTTTGCATTTTACAATCATGAGACCTGTTTTGAGTGAAGTAAAAGTGAGAAAGAAGAAAGAGTACTTAAAGCACAAACGAATTGAAGAGTTAAAAGAACGGAAAAAAGGAGTGAACGGAGAAAGAAATATAATGAAAGAAAAAGTGTTTTCGTTGTCTAAGAGGTAAAATTAGTCAATTTAAACGTTTAAATTGTTAATTTCAATAAGCCAAATTTATAATTTAAATTTAATCAATGCATAAACAGTTGAATTTGTATTAAAATAATATTACACTTCCGGTCTTTTTGTTCTATAAACGAACTATAATAGAATCCCTCAATTAAAGCATACAATTTTTGTTGTCCTTTAAGGGAATGTAATTCTTTGACCTCATTTGAATCCTCATCCTCCTCAATGGATCTCTCAGAATCAGAAGCGAGTAGTTACGTATCCTTGTCTTTCGTTGTACCTTCTACCGAACCATTACCAATCACTTTAAGTGAATCATTAAGATCAACGTAATTTGTAAAATAACATTAACGCAATACAAATGTTTGATTTAAGTATCAAAAATAAAAATATCTGCACAAATATTTTAGAACTGTTTTCAAGAAAAAATATATACATGGAAATTCTAACTTGCCGTATTTGATAAATCATTTTAGATTCGGTAGGCCCTTGTTTTGGGCTTGTTCGTGGGCAAATATTAATTGTTTATAGTCTCGAGAAGTTGCGTAAAACAAATTAGAGCTGTGCTCCTAAGCTAAGTTGACCTCATTTTCAACATTTGAAATGTAAAGTTCTGGAGATTTCCCCATATCGTAGATCAAATTCCTTTCGATCCAATGTTGTAAAATCATGAGCACGGGATCTGCACATAATATTTCGCCTATTAAGAGAAATTAAACTATTTAAAATTGTATTTTTAATGTAGAAACTAAGATTTCAAATTGCTAATTTTATGATATCTACAATATTTCTACGATATGATGTTGCATGTGTTACGATATATATTGCGTGAGTTACGATACAGTTTCCTCAGTGCAGTTGCTCGATATGAGTGATTTCTACAAAAATATTATTGACTATTATGTAATAAAGTTATCTAGCATGGAAACAAATTTAAATTTTTATGGAAATACGTCCAGATTCAGCAGCGCTATATCTAGAGTTCACTATAATATAATACCGAAACAATGATACACAACGATACTTATACATAAATTGCATTACATTCATATATTATATACTATTCTATTTAGACTATGCAGTACATAATATATTACATGCATTACTCACATACACACACGTTTCACTCTTTGCTTATGACTGGTTAATTACGCCAGTCAACAGCCTGATCTGAAAGCTAATAAAATTATGTGTGATAAATGTAAATGTACTTATGAAGTTCCCGATTCTTCCAAAATACAAATTTCAGAAACACATAGTCTCAAATCCAAAAATCTGTTTGCCAAACTTTGCTTATCATTGGCACACTACGCTTATTACTTTTTACGTATTTCGATTGGGTTGATTTTTTTTGTTGCAAAGCTTATTAAATTACAAAAAAGTTAGTTGTAGCTTATGCAAACTTTGGCAAAATTCTGCAAAATTAATATTGATGAATATATGAACGGTTGAATAAAGTTTCGTAAATTTTGCCAAAAATATGCAAAGTACCAAATTTGCGGAACTAAGTAAAGTTACAGAAAGTTTAAATAAGCTTTGTGTAGTTTGGTTAAAATATACAATTTTGAGCAAATAATACCAACATTTTTCAAGAATATTATTCTTGCTCAACATTACGTGAGCTTACACAATTTTGCTAAATTTTGCTAAGTTTTTTCAAACCTCGGTAAACGTTGTGAAATTTTAACAAACTTTGACAAACTTTACGAAGTGTTTGAAATTAACTAGTTCCGTAGCAAATTTTTGCAAACAAGTTATTTCCAGTCGGGCCAGTGAAAACTTAGAATAGAAATTTTATATAGTATAGGTATATATTTTTGTGTAAAAATAACTTATTTCTTAGTAAGTAAATTAAAGTGTTTATTGAATATATTTTCAATTTAAAAATAATGTGTGTTCTAATTATTTGCTCTAGTCCTAAGTGATGCTGAATCATCCTCAAAAGTTGATAGACATTGAACTTACGTACAATAACCTTGACAATCTTCGTCTCCAAAATGCAGCTAACCTTCTGCTTTCACGATGTACCTTATATATATAGAAGCTAACAGGTGGTTACTCACGATACTGATTTTTCGTGAAAATTAGTCGTTTAAATGAATCTCAAAGGACTTTGTCAAGGGTATAAAATGCGATGCGGAAGAACACGATGGCTTATCCTCACTGTCGTGTGCTGAGTCGCGTACAGTTCCCTTTCGTTTCTGTTTTTATATTGCTCTCTCTAATCATCACCTATAAGTGGAGTGTAGCTAAGCAACAGAATGACCAAACACACGTCTCTGATAATGTCCGCGTGGGTGCAGTACTCGTATTCTAGGACCTTGTCGATATATTGAGCGCGAGAATATATCTGATTCATTGCGGCTACGGTTCATCGATCCCTTCAGGTTTTCAGCTTTGGCAGGGGAGTAAGTTTTGAGCCCCGATTGATATATTTATTCAAGTTATAATTTTTTTTAATACATAAATTCAGAATTCTTATTTTAAGTAAATTATGTTAAATTTATTTAGCCTTTTTGCAGTGACTTTTGTTGCCCAAAATTCATAATAGTCTCATAAATATTATTTAATATTTTGTCTACTTTTAAAATAAAAACAATTTTAGCGAACGTAATTTTTTCTTGTTATTTAATTATTCTTATAAGTATTTATGAGTAACATACTTACAGAAAACTTTTTGTTTTTAAACAATCTTTACATTTCAACAGGTAAATGCAAAATATTGACTAAAATTATTAATTAATAAAAGAAAACAAGACGAAATAATAAAGCATGCAACAATAAATTTTTCTTTTAATTGTACATAAATAGTTGTAATTTTTATATAATAGTTTGGTATGTGAAAAAAGTGGTTCGACCTATATAAATTTACAATAATATATAGTTTAGTTATAGAATTGAAAGCAACTTCTATCTATTATTTTAACATTCTATAATATGCATGTTTATTTATCTAATAAAGTTGAATACAAAAACACAGTTTTCATAAAGCCCCGATCACTTGGTTACTTTATACATATAGAAGTTATTTTAAATTTTGGTCACCTGATAATCGTAGTCCAACTCTAAACATAAATAGTAATTATTACTTCAACTTGCAGTTTATTCATGATGTTATGTCAAGGGGTGAAGTGTCGAAAAGAACTTTCAGGCGTCCTCTATATTAAAATGGACATTGCGGATGCTTATCACATCTAAAAACAAAAAAGAAAATTATTTCGTTAGAAACTAGGCAACAACTTTTCGAGACAATATAAGAGGTTTCTATTAACATTATTTTAATAAGTGTGATTGTCTTGTTTAGTTATAAACAAATATTAGTAATACTGATGGAACAATAAAAAATTACTTATAATTAAACTTAAAGACTCAATTAAGTAAAACGAAAATAAATATATCATTGCCGTTAGTTATACACTAATCTACCAATACACAAAGTTTAAAGTAAATATTGCTATTTGTTATACCTTAACGAATGCTATTCGAACAAAATTTTCTAGATTGTGCCAGAGTGGACATCTGGATTATGTTCATATATTATTTATATATACGTATTGATATTTTAACTTTAAGGGGTAATGCCACTCTAGCGGCCCGAAAAAATGCCTAATTTTTACAATTTTTTACAAGAGTAGGAAAGGAGGGATCAAATTTCTTTTTTGAGGGTTTACTATACATATATTGAGGTACAAAAATATATATTTTTTTTACATTTAAATACAAAATGGCAGCTATACAACGAATCTCGTGAGAAGCCTTTTTCTCAAACCTCCAAACGGGAGAACACTTTTAGTATACCTTCATATAGCAGAAAAATTTCTCCAACGTATTTCTGGAAACTTAATTACATTATTATGCAAGTTTTAAAAACGTTGTGGAAACGTTACAGAAATCTTGAAAAGTCCGTTTTTGCATTTCAAAAGAAACCTTGTAGAATCGTTTCTGTGACGTTATTGGCTACCTCAAGCTATCTAACGAACTACTTGTTCCTTTGTAGGAACGTTTCTACAATGTTACAACAGAAACGTTAAAAAATTTCTTAAAAAACAATAAAAAATGACGAAACCTTCCAAATGGTACAATCAATTGGTAGGTTAATCTGAAAGGTTTTGTCGTTTTTTATTATTTACGAATACGGATTCTGTAACGTTTCCGCAACGCTTTTTAAAACTTTCATAGGAACGTACCTAAGTTTCCAAAAATACATCGGAGAAACGTTTCTGCAACGTTACCTGCTGTGTGGGTCGTTCCGTCACGTTATTGAATAAAATAGGTTATACATAGAACAAATAATTTCATATTGGAACAATTAATTATAAGGTTTGAGAAACAAAGTTACGTAATTTTATAGAGGGGGGGGGGGGGGAGGGTACGAGTAACGTTACAAAATGTTACAGGAAGGGAGGAGAGACGACAAAAATACTAAAAATTAGCGTTACACGTAATATGTGAATAAATCCTTCAATTACAACCAATTATTTGAAGGCAACAAAACAAAAAACAAAAAATCACAACGGTACCCTTTGAATAAACGCGCCAAGCTGAAGATCCGTCCCTCCCCGGCCTTATCCAGGCCGTCGAGCTGCCTCATCTCCCCGTCGCCGAGCTCGAAGTCGAAGATCTCGATGTTTCGGGCGATCCTCTCGGGATTCGTGCTCTTGGGTATGACGACGACGCCGGTCTGCACCTGGTGACGCAGCAGCACCTGGGCCGTCGTCCTCCGGTGCGCCTCGGCGATGGCCCGCACCGCCTCGTGCTCCAGCAGATTCGGCTCGATCAGGCTGCTTTGCGTTCTGTAGTCGTTGGACGTCCCTGGCGAGCCCAGACTGCTGTAGGCCGTGACGACGATGTCGTGCTTGGCGCAGAAGTCGCGCAGCGCTCGCTGCTGGTGGTAGGCGTGCAGCTCGATCTGGGATGTTTGTATTTTGGTCACGTGGCAGTTTTGACTTTTGTTCGGAGTTGAAACTTGCATTTTTATGTAAGATTTAAATTTAGAGCACGAAAGTAAGGTGAGTAGCGTTGAATTTTACACGAACTGTGTGGGGTTAATTGCGATCCCGCGCGCAACTTCAAATTGTTGTATAACTTTATTAAGGGGAGACACTAGTGAAAATTGATATTTTAGTAATTTTTATTTATTATCTTTGGATTTACAAATTATTGTGCCTAACTCATGCGAGAAGATTTTTAAAATCGTCTAAGAAATAAGGTGCTACCCTTAAAACTCCCCCAAAAAATGAATATTTTCGTAAGAGCCTCTAGTTAGTAACTGCATATATGTATAGAAAAGTGCTGTAAATAAATAAAAGCTTGTTATAAATAAAAACGTTAAATAGTTCTTTTTCTTCTAAAATTCGAAAAAAAAGTTCCTTTTTGTGTTCTCTTTTTGTATTCTTAAAAACGTTTGCATAGATGGCCCTTACGAAAAATAACATTTCAAATTCCCTCGAAGACTAACACTTGTCATAGGTTCCCACGAAGACTAGCACATTTCATGAGCTTCCCACGAAAACGAATACTTTTCATAATTTCTCCGCGAAGGCTGACAATATTATAGAATAAATAAAATAGGGCGGTGCCTATAAATTCTCCAAGAGTCGAATAGATTGTTTTTATAGGGTCGGGTAATAGACTCTTTTGGTACTCAAAAAATGATCGGTTCATCCGAGAAAATCGGGCTACCCGAATAAATAAAAGCAGCCCGAAAAAGTCAGGCGAAGTAAAATCGCGAAATGTGTTAGTCTTCGTGGTAAACGCAAAACACATGCTAGGTAGTCTACGTAAGGATCATCGATATATATATATATATATATATATATATATATATATATATATATATATATATATATATATACGAACTTAGTCAGTTCAATACAAAAATGTACGACTTGTTAACAACGAAAAATTAAAATTAAAAAATAGAAAAATGAAATTACCTGTAAGTTACTAGGTTTGATTTCGGAATTTTTAATCAAATTTAAGACTTGTGACTCAGTGAAATTACTGAGGCCAATGGATCTAGTCAAACCCTTTTTCACTTGAGCTTCCATTGCCTATATAAAAGTAATAAAAATGTTGAAATAATCATATAAAATACTGGACTATTTAATTTTCTGAAGAACTGTACATTTTCTTAATGCTTAGTAACACACAGATTGGTACTAAATACAGTATGTAATACTAAACTTCAGTAAGATCAATTACATGTTTCAATATTTCTCATATAGAAAATAAAGTATATTACTTTATACAATCACCTTCCAAGTTTCAACGTGATCAGCAATTGTATCCAAAATAACGTTCCCGTCTTTATCCTTAGCAACTTCGAAACTGTTTTTATCCTTCAGGAAGCTTACCGGTGTATGTATCAAATACATGTCGACATAATCTAAGCCAAGCCATTTTAATGAAAGTTGCAGATAATATTCAACGTCAGATGCTCGGTGTCCGTAAAATGGTAACTGTGGACAGAGATTTTGTAAGTTAATATTTTTTTTAATTTGGTAATATTGAACTATGTTACATTCACTAATTAATCATTGTAGATACGAGTACATACCTTAAGTAATTTGAAAAAGTTGTTGGTAGATTATTATGAAAACGAACTTTTGATAGAAGGTATAGTTATAAAATGAAAGAAGGAAGACAAAAAAGGACCATTTTTAAGCCAAAAGCAACTCTTTTTAGTTGAATATTCTTATACATGACATGAAAACGTTTCTATAACACATATTTTAACCAATTTTTTGATTGAACATCTTAAAGTTACAGGGCTTCAAACTGTGCAATCCGCAAAAAATTCTTTATCTAATTTTTATTTTTTCGCGATTTCTAACTAGTCATATTTTATTGTATACTGAAGAAAAAAATATTCTAGAGTCATTATCTTGTACAAGATAGCTAAGCATATTTTTATTGAGTATAAAAATGTATTTTATCTTATTCTTTGCTAGAACATTCTTTCTACAGTTAAATGAAATAAAAATTAGATATGAATTATCTACGGAATGCAAATTTTCGACCCCTGTGGAGGTTTAAAATGTGTGTTTTGGATGCGCTTGGATGACATGTCATACTGTACATCTAACTTAAAAAGTATGTCACTCTTGGCCTAAAAATCACCCGTATTGACCCACTTTTCTCGTATTTGCTTATGAATACAATTGAATTATGTAACTCAATTATTATTATAATTATAATTAAATAAAGAAATGAATAAATAAATAAATAAATCATAAATGATTCATATATACCTTAGTTGTTATAAAAAGGTCTTCCCGTTTACCTCCTTTATCGAACCATTTTTTCAAGCTTCTACCGATCGCCTCCTCGTTTCCATATCTAAAAGCTGTGTCAATATGCCGGTATCCGCTATTTAACGCCGCTGAAACAGCTCTTTCTACGACTTCATTTTTCACCTTCGGTGTACATGCGCAAAAATTATCTTGTTAATCACAAAGTGTATTTTTCTATTTATTTTTGAAACCGGGTAACTTTGTGTTTCTTTACCTGCCAAGTTCCTAGTCCAACAAGAGGCATCTTATAGCCAGATGAGAGTGTCGTAGTTGTTGTCATATTGAAACTGCAGAAGAAGTAGAAAGAAAATTGCCTGTACACGTATTAAATGTAATTTTTTCTATATTAATAAACACTGTTATTTGATAAGCGTAGCAAAATTATTTTATGATTTCCCTTGCAAAAGACACTAGTCTCTGCAAACCTCCTTCGTATAGTGGAGATGAATGATTGTATTGACAAATCGTATCATGTCATTCAAGATAAGATTATTTCAAAAACTTGAAGTAGTTCTTAACGCAATCCGAAGGCAATTGAGCATGTGTAAAAAAAGGTTATGAAAATGTTTTTTAACGTGTGTAAATTATGTTTACGAAATTTAGTTATAAATTTTATGATTATTTCTGCGATACAACAAATTACTTGTCGTAATATAACAGATTATATTATTTTAGCCATATAAGTGTACCAAATAAGTAACCTTTTCTCTCTTTTGTATTTATCTCCTTTTTAATAAGTTCAGCTTATCATGTATTTAGTTCAGTCGTAAGAAATTTGTACTTTTATATCCTAGTTTTTTAGTCTAAGTGAAGGTTAAATTGATAATTTAAAATTTATTCGGCAACCAGGGTACATAAACATCAGAGGATACTTTTTGAAGGAATAATATTTTTTGCATAATGTTCTACAATAGTTTCAATTGTAAATGAACCATCCTAATCTCTTATAATCTTCATTTTTATAATATATATATATATATATATATATATATATATATATATATATATATATAGTTAAGTTTATTCTTTCATATATTTATTTGTTATTTATATACGCGAGCTAAGTATTTTAAATTTTAATCAAAATGGAAACCGCAAGATACTTTGTAAAATTAAATTTCTTATATACAAATTTATCATGAATGTAGACAAGCTTGAAAACGGGTAATATACAACAACATGTATAATTAATTGGTGAGTTAATCCTCCCAGCGGCACTATAGTCATCATACAATAATAATTAGCTATAGTTAATAAGTATATTGAAAATACATTTAACTTTAAGGGATCAACATGAGGTAAATCTTGAAAATGAACATAAATGTTTTATAACTTACTGGATTTTTTTTATACCTAGGAATTTAACCAATTTTTTAAACAAAATATAATGAATTCTGGATACCTACAAAGAATTAATTAGGATCATTATTTTACGGAGCTAATAATATTCTGGATTACATTCGCGTATATACGCATATATATCGGCAAAAAAACCTACCACTGCGGGAGAGTGGCGCTGCTGTCAACTATCCCATATGGCTGGTCACAGTACCTATACATTTTACATACAGTTTATATGAGAGTCGTAGGTTTTCATTAAAATAAAAGTTTGTCCTCTTAAAATAATGGTTATGCGCTTCAATTGTAAACCTTTTGAAAACTCATAAATGCAGAACGAAGGTTCACCTAGGGCTTCACGATACCAAGACAATACAGGATTTATCCAAAATATCGTCTTGGTATTGCAAAATATCGCAAATTAAAAGTCTTGTATTGGTCTTGTACGTTCTTGAAGTAATATATAATTGTCTTGTCTTGATATTGTCTTGGTCTTGACGAGAAATTTTGGTCTTAACGTTAAAATTTAAACTCTATTGAAAAAATCTTTTTAAAAAGCAATATGTATGCATATATGGTTGCTTATTTCCTTCTTCTCAATCATTAATCCATAGCGTACTTATATTTATCTTATCCGAAAAAATTCAATGCGCACATTTGCCCTACATAGTTTTACAGGCATATTTATTTTTTCCCCACATATCTTAGCTATTTTAACGTATGAAGTTTTATTTAAATTAAGTCAATTTAACTATGTTAATAAAGACCGGTTACTGTGTGCCTGTAGAAAATAAAAAGAATAGAAAATTTAGATTCGTATTATATATATGTATATGTACATGTGATATGCTCGAGGTAGCTGTAAAATTGAAGGCTGCGATAACAATGCTTTGCAATAATTTTTCAAAATTAGAAAAATTCAAACTAACTGATGCTGATTGGACTGTTATGAAACTGATCTTAGATTTTCTAAAGCATTTTAAACTAATATCAAAAAATATTTCGGGCGAAAATTATGTGGTTTTACCGACAGCTATCATAGCTTTTAACATGCTTTTAGATAAAATAGAAAATATTATTTTTGATTTAGATTATAAAGCTGACAGAGATACAATAGATGAAAAATTACTAGTTGCTTTCCAAACAGGTCGAGACAAAATTTTAAAACACTACGTAAAATATAATTGGGTATATTGCGTCTCTTTAATTTTAGACCCTCGTCATAAAGAAGAAAGCTTTGATTTAACAGATTGGGGACGTGATTTAAAAGTTGAAACTGTAAAAAAGTTTAAAAATATTTACAAAGAAAATTATTATGACTTATTTTTAAAACAAACCACGGACGATCTTTATGTTGTCGAAATACAGCAACATGATCCAGATAGCATGAATGTGAATGCGTTGTTTGTACAGACAGGGAAATCGAGTAGTTGGGATAAGGAAATAAAAGAGTACTTGCTGTCCCCAAGAGTTTCTGCTGAAACGAATATTTTAGAATGGTGGAAATGTCACTTCAACGTATTTCCCCTTTTATCACGTATGGCAAGAGATATTTTAAGTATCATGGCGACATCAGTTCCCTCAGAACGAGTTTTTTCTGAAGGATCGTTAATCGTTACCAAAAATAGATGTTCGCTAAAAGATCAATCTATTAGAGCACTTCTTTGTATAAATAGGTGGATGCAAAGTACATTAAGAAATGCAATTTGTAAAATTAATTTGTAATAAAGTATCGCATGATTAAACGTAAAATATTGACTTAATCTTTTACAGCACTCTTATAATTTATATTAAGGGGAGGGCGGAGTTCGATATCTTATACCCAGTTATTGGCATTATCAAGTTTTCATTTTAAGCAGTTAATTATGACTTTAATAAAATTTTACGATTGTGCGCATATTCTTAGTGATAAATAGATTGTGCGTACATTCGCGAAATTTAAAAATCTCATTTATTCATTGAATATAACGATAAACTGCAATGTCGATATCCGGCATCCCCTTACTAAACAATTAATTATATGTCGAAGAAAAGAAAACAATAATATACTACGATATTGATGTAAAAATAACTAATGAATTTTCTTAAATATATTTTTTACTAAACTTTAAAATAAAATCTTTATATTTTATAATATTCGTATATCATAAATTTTACATACTCATTATATAGTTAACAACATAATATTGTAAAGTTTACGAATTATATGTAATTACCATTACTATATAGTTTTTCTAATGTATGTATTAATTAAAATAAAATTGTTTTTAATGGTAGAAAAAAAAAATAAGTTAAAATGGCCAAGACCAAGAATCTTGCAAGATCTTGTTACAAAAGTATTGTCAAGACAATATTCTTGGTACCTGAGATATTGGTCTTGTCTTGAAATTGTTGGACGCAGTCTTGACTTGGTATTGTCTCGAAATTCAAGACAAGACAAGACGATATCAAGACAAGTATCGAGGTCTTGGTGAAGCCCTAGGTTCACCGGAGTATTGAAAGATCATAAACTATATTTCTGAGCGAAAACAACAGGCAAAACGTCTGAATTTTAAAAGTCGCGCCTCATTGCGCGTTAATTAATCAAAAAATAATGACATTAAAATATTGTATCAGAGTTCTAGAAGATTTTATTATCTTTCTTCAATAGCATATAGTCTCCAGTTACAGCAATAACACTTATTTTCATATAAAAAGCAGTTTTATTTTAATTTAGAAATAAATCTCCCATATAAATCCTAAGATCCCGTATAAATCCAATGTAAAATGTATACTCTGACTGACCATTGGTGTAGTTTACGTGCTGTCCGCTAGTGTCGCATTGTAACTTTAAACTCCCAATACGTTCACTCACACACCCACAAGTACATCCATCCACATATGCAATTTTCGGCAATCTCGAAAGCTTAAAAATACACCGACATAAAAAACACGTGTAATGATTTTTTAACAAATTTACCTTCAGTTAACTCTAGAAATACCTCGAAAAACAGGTTACAGGAGGCGGTTCGGTGCCTGACTGGGAATGTGTTTGCTAAAAGATTTGTTATTTTTTATATATTAAATTTATAATATTGTAAACTACACTCACCTTTCTTTCTTTCACAAAACAAAATGAAAAAGGTACATACAAGGATATTAATTATTCCTTAAGTATAATAACTTTAATGCTTTACAATAAGGTACCTTAATATTTTTCACTCACTATACTGATTTTTTATGAAAATTAGTGTCATGTACGCGCGATATAAAATACCCTCACTATCGTATTACTGTACTATTGGGAGTTGAAGTTTGCAATGCGACACTAGCGGATTCTGGATGAACTAATAAACATGGCCACCGAGGGGGAAGCTTCTCTATAAAATTTACACGGGAGAAATTTTTAGTAATTGTATTACAAATTTAATATGTGACAAAAAACTTGTTGCTATCATCCGTTATACTATACCTTCATATAGTATATACAACGAAGTTAGTAGGTTTTTTGTCACGTATAAAACTTGTAAATCTATTTATAATTATGATCTCCATGTAAATCTTATGAGAAACTGCCCCCTCGGCGGCCATGTTTTTCGCTGCTTTCTTATGGGAATACAAACGCCCCTCCAGGTGCAGTGGAAGTTTTTTTATAGCACACTAACCTCAAAATGCCAACTTTATTGTCGATTTTGAGGTTGTTGTGCTATAAAATATCGTATGAGACTGTTGTGGGAGGTGTTTTTCTACCTTGCTCGATTTTCTCACTCGCTTCGCTCGTGCGAAAACCCTCGAGCAAGGTAGAAAACCATCTCCCACAACAGTGTCATAATATACTATTTTGCCAATAGTTGGCGCGGAGTTCCTTACTGTTTTTTTTTATTACTCTATCTAATCATTACCAACGAGTGTTGTTTAGCTGATTGCAATACTCATTTTCAATGTTCTATCGTCGCTTATTATCAAGTGCAAAAACATATCTGATTGCAATTGTGGTTAATTATCCTTTTGGGGTTTCAGCTTTAGTAAGGAAATAGAAGTTGTATAACCTGCGTTTGGTATACATAATTTCTAAATTTACATAATTTCTTGACTTAAAATTCTGACTTGCAAACGGTCGGGTAACCGCAAGGTAATTTTTCGTGTAACATTATTACATAAATGTTACTTTTACCCCCAAAGTATCTGTTACCCCTGCTTTAATAATGAACACGCACGTGTAAATCTTAATATTTGTAGTTGGTTTAAATGATATTACATTAAATAAATTTTTTGCTGTTACTTTTGAATACTTGACTCTCTTGAATGAATTTAAATGATGGAGCATAAACTACATTAGCGAGACATAGAAAAAGTATAAGAAATTAAAGTGTAAAATGGTAAAACATATTTAATATTTTTCAAACAAGAGCATACAAATTAGAAATTAATAATCGCCACTAAAATTATTAGTAATCTTTGATAAGGTCATTTTTGCATACTGAGAAGTAAGCTTTTTCTTATATAAAAAAAAACTTAGATTATTTTTAAAATGATATTCATTTTTTGATAGATAAATATATCATATTTTATCATTTTTAACTTTGATGCAGGAATATTAGATAGAGGTAAATGCTACGAAGTGATTTTGAAGAACCGTATAGCTGCATTTAAAATTTGTACAGGAATTCCCAAGCAGCGCCTTTACACAAAGGAAGTTATCAGATTAGGGTAACAGAATCCTATACTGTAAGTCGATAAGTCAGACATCTTTGAAAGTTTTTATCTGCATTCTAAAATTATATTTCGATTTGGTTTTATACTTTTAAGTTATTAAGAACGTGTAATAAATATTTTCAATTAAATTTAATAAATAAAAATTTTAATTATAAAAAACATGAAAATCAACCGATAGTGCAGTAATCTACAATAATTTTGTACCACACATTATTGTTCAGACAAATGGTATACAAATATGATAGTGCTATTTATTCTCATAATAAGTCAATTAAATTATTATTTATTACTTAAGAGGACCTAACCACCTTAAAATTACGAATAAATTGGTTATATGTTTTTAGGTGAGGATACATTATTCATCACATACCTATTACCTATTTTTTTTGTGCAAATTTGAACACTGGAAAATTTCTGGTCGAATTCGTTTCAATTTTTTTTTTAAATACTGCTATTTTATTGAATGTCATTGGATCGAACTCACGTTTTCGTTAAGCTCATTGGAGGATTTCAAATGCATTCGACCAGAAATTTCCCACGTCGAGTGAACATGTCATCGAAATAAATCAGAAAAAATTTTTTTAATTCTTTTTTATTTTCTTTTTGTTCTGCCATAAGAAGACTATACTCCAGATTTTATTTTTCAATTTTTTATAGTTAAACCTATAAAAAATACCAAATTGATTTTTAAAATTATTTAAAAAAACTTAAAAATTGATGATTTTCAAAATAGTCCTGGTGATAAAGTATTGGATGACGGCACATCCCCTTGAAAATTTAATTTCTAATGTACGTAATGAAAAAATTGTCGAGTCGAATTTTTTTAGATAATTTAAAAAAAATAGCTACACTGGTTAAAGCGTATTTGTTTAAAATAAACCATTTTCTACTATTTTTTTATTACATTTTATACAAAAGTATTCGCAAAATTTTTAATACTGATCCATTCTGAAAAAAATTTCAACAACTTGTTGGTAACGTACCGAAGAACCACCATGTAAAATGAGGATGATCCGTTACATGGTTCATCACCAGGAATATTTTAAAATCTGTAAAATATTAATATTATTGTTTTGAGAAAATCACTATTCAATAAAAAAGTTCTATTTGCCTGATACTGATGTTCATATTCATTTTTAATGTATCTAACAAAACAATTTTTTTTTAAATTTTTATTGGAGCGATTCTGATAGGTAATATATGTATAGAATCGAATATCAAAATAAAAGAAAATGACCATGAAAAACGTTTAAAAAGATTTCCCTTCTATTATGATAGAATGATTTATCATCACCTAAAAATATGTAACCAACTTATTTGTAATTTTAATGTAAGTTTAGCTTCGTGGATAACGTCCTCAAAACAATTTTACTTTGATTACAAATCTTATTAAGTACTTTTTCAAGGCATCAGCAGTCACGCAAAATAACTTAATTTTACTCCTGTTAATCAATTCTTTATGTCACTTTGAGAAAACAAGATATTTGAAGAGGCCCGTTGATTCTTTAATAAAAGCATGTCTCCTCTTTTCAGTAGACTCTGTAACAGTGAATATTTGTCAAATCGATTCGGTTTTAAAATCATTTTAACTAAGTATAGTCTGACATATGATTCAAAGAACTCTGCAAATAAGCTGTACCTTTTATAATAGGGAAGAGACATGGTATAAAAATAACAGCTGATCCTTTATTCTATAATAAATAAATATGTATTGATTCATTGGACATCATTTTTAAATCGATTATATGTCTCTTGAGTTTGTAAATATTAATTAAATGTTTATACATTTTCAAAGTATTTGAATATCGAACTATCCTGCAATTGGCTAATAAGATTCAAGATGTCCGCGCACCATGGGCCAACATAACCAACAATATCAAAGCGGGTATATAAATATAAGGTATATTTGATTCTGTGAGCTTATAAACAAATATAGTTTTGGTATTTAAATTGAAAAGTTAGGTTATGGGTAGCGTCGTATATACATTGTTTCCCATGGACCGCGGCCATATTGGAATTCTAGTCACGCGGTTTCTTTATGACGTTTAAATTCTAATACAGAATTTTGTTTTTTTGAAAAATTCTTACGCAAATATAGACTTAAAATGTTGATATTTATATTTTTATGCATAGTTTTAACTAAAGATTATTTAAAAAATAAAATAGAAAATCAGGTCTCTTCCCTATTCAGTTTTTTTGGAAAAATTCTAAAATATGATTGTCATTTTGTTGTTGTTCATAGGTTTAGAAATAAATTATTTTTATTAAACCATTATCTTTTAAATTACTAACAGAAAAATAAAAATAAAAAACATTTATTTTTTAATCAAAATAAGAACAGTTGTTTTGACCACAATGACCCAACGGGTGGGTCATGGGAGTCAGACAAAAAACCATAATCTAAAATACGAATAAAAATCGTTTAAATTTATTCATCTGCTTATAATGCTACATTTTTATGTATAAGAAAATATTTTATGCCATAATAATTGTGAAACATTGTTTCTATTAATTTTTTATCCATAAACATGCTTTCAATTTTAACTTTTTTCTTAGATTGTAGCTAAAAACTAATGACACGTGAATATTTTATCAGAAACACTTTATACGAATGATTTTTATCAATTACTATTATAAAACACATTGTTATGAATAACCACGTATTCAACATACAACCCACTTAACATTCCTCCTCGCATTCCTCACAATCAGGCGAGCCAAACGACCCACCGACCACACTGACCCCAGCCTCCCTTTCAGCAATTCGACGAATGCGCGATGGCGATCGCCCTCGCGCCCGCTAGCTTACTTATATACACGAGGCACGAGGCATCCGAAAAAGAAAAGCCACAAAATCCAAATCACGTCGACTCGCGCAGTGATGCTCTCTCTCTCTCTCTCTCTCTCTCTCTCTCTCTCTCTCTCTCTCTTTCTCTCTCTCTCTCTCTCTCTCTCTCTCACTCTCTCTCGGGGTGATCGATGAAGTTCGCCCGAAGAATTCTCTAATCGACGATCGAACTCGGGGCTCGCGGCTCGCCCTCCGGGCCCGCTTAGCTCTCTGACTCTCTCACTGGAGAGATCAGCTGCTGGCTGCAGCATTTCATATCTCGCATCTTCTCTCGTGTCCCTTTTCTCTTCTTGATGGTCCTTCTGCAGAGGATGAGCTGACGCGATGGAATATACGCGAGCGATATCGACGGATCGTCGCGATGTCTGCTGGGATTCGAACGCTGACCGTTCAATTGCTACCTGTATGATGATGGCACTCTGGTGTATCACGTGTAGGTAAATATATACGGAGTGCACGCGCGTTTTGAGTTCGACAGTTGGAGTTTGTTTTGTTTGGCGCGGTCGATGTGCCGTTCTATCGATGCGATCGCGTGTATTAAGACGTTCGGAGGGAAGTGGAGAGCGAGAGAGAGAGAGAGAGAGAGAGAGAGAGAGAGAGAGAGAGAACTGAGGAAGAGAACGTTTTGACAGCTATTTATGATTGGAGTAAATCGTATAGTAATGTTGATGCTTTGTTTGGTGAATTTAAGGTGCCCAGTCTGGGTTAAATTTTGAAAATGAACATAGATGTTTAAAGCCTCGCTGGGGTTTATTTCATTTGAAGCTAGGCATTCAACAATTTTTTTTGGCAAGATATAATATTTCAAAAGTATTCTTTTTGAATGAAGTGCAATTAGCTTATTTACTTGACTTACAATTACCTGAACCAAAGTTTTAGCATTTCGGGGAAAATCGCGTATAGATGAAAAAAATCGATTATTTTGTTTAACTTTAAAGCATACATGTGCATCTGAAAAAATATGTTCCCAAAGTTACAGTTCAAAATTGAAAGTATAAATGAAGCTACAGGCATTTGACCGCAATTGACCGTGAGCACGTTGAACAGATAGAGGGTAGTGTGCAGGGTGGAGTTAAGCGACAGAAACTATAGCGTTTTTCCTACAACGACTTTTTTTTTAAATTAGCGGACATAATAACTCAAAGATATTCCGACCAATTAACCTGATTTTTTTACGGCTATGACATTAAATTCTGGAAATAATGAACCTCTAACATTGTAAAACTTAAAGATTATAAACATTTTATCGTAAAATGAAATCTAAATTTCTTGCGAAAATCGTACATTTTTTTCTATAAGTTCTGCCAACATTTTATTTGATGTTTTCCTACTGTTTATTGAGGTTCAGTACCTCCGTGTTTTTATACTATAACTAATTTTTTTGTTTTCTCGTTTTCGACCGCTAATTGAGGGTCTCGATACCGATGCCACTACCCATGACCGCTGTATGTATATATATATATATACAGCGGTCATGGGTAGTGGTAGTATATATATATATATATATACATATATATATATATATATATATATATATATATATATATATATATATATATATCAAAGTGCATTTTAAAAAACTGTTTTTATTGCTTTATATAAATTTAAATAAATAATTGTTTTGTGAAAAATCCCCAAAAGTCACCTGTATTTTTGTCATATATACGCGATTCCCGAAAACATCCAGTCCTTTATGAATTTACTTAATATAATGGGGGGGGGGTGCAAGTAATGTGGCCACCCTAAGGACCTTTCGCTTTCCAGTAGATATATATAGGGTTTTGCGACTTCGGAAACTATAGAGACATGTTATTTGAACCTTTAACTCTAATACCTTATGAGTTATTTTGCAAAAAAGTTTACTCTGAATTTTAATTAAAGAAGTTCTAAGTAGTTAAAAATTTGCCACTTTACCAACACTGTTGGTAAAGTAGCCACCTATCCGTTTATATGGTAAAGTCGTATAGTGAATGCTTAAAAAAGTCAAGACTATCCCTTATGAAAAAAACCTGCAGGAAATCCTGGAGGAATTCCTGCAGGGAATTCTGCAGAAAACTCTGCAAGAGACCTGGATGATTCCATGCATGGTTTTCGTAGTGTTTTCCTGCAGGAATTCCAAATCCCTGAGTTTTGGTGTTATCATCTGTATGATAACACCTAATATAGGCACATTATTAAATTATTTTATTGTTTTCAACAATTTTAAATTATAAGATTATAAACAATTTCCCATTCTAGAATAATTCCTGCAGGAATTCCTGCTGGAAAAGAGTACGAAAATTTATAAAAAAATTTCTGCAGGGAATCCTCCAGGTCTCCTGCAGAGTTTCCTGCAGAATTACTTGCCGGAATTACTCCAGGATTTCCTGCAGGTTTTTTCATGAGGGGCTAGTCTAATAAAGACCTCCATTATATGTTACTTAACGGCGACGATTGCCTTTTGCCTTGTAATGCATTCGTATGGCCACTTTATCAATTGATAAACGTCAACGGAAGTTGCAATTTTTCCAAAACACGCACACAGCGAGATCTCGTGTAGGTGGCCACATTACCTGCCTCTGTATATTTATTTTTACTCGGTATTAAAGATAAGCATGAGTACACACTCGATGGAATTTCCCATTAGTCGCGTACGTTTTTTTAAAATTCTCCAACGCGAAGGCTCCAAAAATAATATTCATGCATCTTACAAACGTATCAATCAATAAAACTCAACCCATTTTTCATAACGCAGCGCAGCAAACATTTTAAACTCATTTATCGGAAATTCCGCAATTGATTATAAGTTCGCGAATAAAACCCTCGGCTAGCTCTCTACTTATACTCGCCTACTATATGTATAGAGCAGACGACGGAGTCAGACGAGAGTCTCTTGTTCTCTTCACCTTCTCACTTTCGGAGTCGTCCTCCACCGTCAGCTGCGGTGTCGACGACCTGGATCGCAACAGGAAAAATTAGGTAGCAGATATTTGGCATTTCTTCGAGAATAAGTGAACAGACGTGTTCCGTGTTCGTGTCCAGTATATGTAGAGCTGTCTCGATAGAAGCTAACCGCGCGGTGAGTTTATCACCTTACGTTATTATGGTAGACAATTATATTATATATACTGAGTGCAGTATAACAAAGGAGATATAGGTAGATTCCGCGAAATGGAGCGAGCCGTTACGAACGCGCTGTAGTGACCGCACGTTTTTTGATGCGTGAAATTTGATTTGATTCTCAAAATTTGACAATAGTTCAGCGATTCGTGTGATTTATCCCTTGACTTTACTTGTTAGATATTATTTTTATTTTATTGATTGTATGCTAGTGTGATTATCACAATTACTAAGGTTATGCTTCAGTACCTGGGTCTATGCTCCGATTTTCGAAGCGTCCATTATTGATGAATTGTTTGTGTACAACTTACAATGACATTAAAATTGATTATTGAAAAAACGAAATGATTAAACAAAAGTCACTGTATTACGTTTTTCTTCGTTATGTCCGTGGTTATGTCTCTACGAAAATTATGCATATTGCAGATGAATACCGCGTTCGTGGAAATTCTCTTCCCGCTGCTCGATAGTATAGTTATAAAAAAATCTTTTAACGATATTTTAATAATATATTTGTATAACTATAGCACAGCTATGGCTGCTATGTCGCCACTAAAGCGACATTGATTTTGCTCCGTTTTTCAATACAGATTTAACTCCGTTTTTTATTACAGAAAATTTTCAACGGTAAATAATTTTTTTCAACTCAGGCAAAATCGCGCATTTCGAGTGTGTTTGTAAAAAACGTGAAAAAATATCCATTTAGCGGGAAAAAAAGTTATTTTTCCCCGCAATATCGAAAAAATGTAGGAAATAAGCTCAGGGCATATTTTTCAGGTTTAACCTTTGTTCGTGCGCCTAAGTGTGAAGTTTGCTGCTAGTCACAAGTGCGTAACTTCGCATGCGCGAGTTTCGATTAAAATCGAAATAAGAAAAGGTGCAAATATTTTAACTGTGCGATTAAAAGTGAAAATTAAAAATACAACAATTTTTAACTACGTTGTGCACGATTTGAAATACGCGATCACCTACCCAACTTTCATGCATAAAAAAGGCCTTATCATGCCTTTGTTAAATCAAATACTGTGTGTAACACGGAAAGAAAAACTATTTCAGACTCGGGTGAGGTATTTTCAACACTCGTCTTTGTCTCGGGTGCCTTCAACTCGTGCTGAATGCCTGACCCTCACTAGAAATAGCTCATTTTCTCCTCTAGTTGCACAATGTACTATTTTTAACACGCCGTGCGCGGGACAGGATTTCTCGTGCTTGTTTTCCGTGTGCGAAACAGTCGATTTTTTCATCGTGTACGAAACATTGGCGAAGCGAGTGCGAAACATGCTTGACATTATGCGCTCGTTTCGTCAGAATGATTTGCAATTGTTTTACCGACTTGACGTCGATGTTTATTATATACATATCATGGTTAAGATTCTGACTGAGGTCCGAATTCATAGTCGACACTTAGGCTTAAGTATATATTTGTGGGTTCCCGGAAATTCGACTTAAGTTAACTTTTCATGATTTTGAGATATTAAGGTTTAAAGTTTTTAAGTTCCATTTAAAAAAGTGTTAAAAAAAATCATAAATAGTTGATAGGGTCACTGATTTGTACACTTTCTTAACTTTTTTCAGTTTTATCTGAAAATATACTATGTAAGAATGTTAAAATCGCTCAAAACTCAATTTTCAAATAAAGGGGACTTAAGTCATTTTTCCGGTTTGCCAGAGATATAGATATACCAAAGCATGGCTAAAATCATTACTTTAGTTTAAGTCTCAACTATGAATTCGGACCTAAGATTTCTCTCTTCATTGAGTCGTCTAGCTTTTAGTAGCTCTAAGTAATTGTAAAAAAATAAGTTCAGAGAGTGATTCGGACTCAGTTGATGATACAATACCGTCTTGTGAACAATGAGCGTTTCAATTTGCAATTTACTAATTGTTCAGGTAAATTTATTATAAATGAGAATTCTCATAATGCTGAACTATATATAAAAGTCTGTACTCGTAATAACTTGTATAAAATATATTGATTTATGTGTTAATAATGTAGTTGTAGATATTTAATACTTAACTTTCTTTCAATCACTAGTCTGTTTGTCACCCTCGCTGCGCTCGGGTAACAAATTGACTCGTCCTGCTCCGCTCGAATGATAAAGGCGGCTCATCTTTTTTGTTCAATATCAGAAAATAACCGTGTTTCTCTCACAGTGTGTTAAAATTGCGTAATGTACAATTTTAACGACAAATAATGTTGGAAAATCACGTACTTTAACAGAAATTATTAAGTAAACATCCCTGTTATATTATTATAAAGGTGGGGTAGAGTCGTCCAGTATTATTAAGCTTTCAGTGTGAACATTTATGAGTTTTGAGTTTTATTAAACATTAATCTGCAGCTGGTATTTTAAATTTACGATTGCCAAAGTTATCGCACAAATAATTAATTAGCTAATTTTTTTAAATCGTCACGTTTGTATTTTAATAGATAAATAATTTTGCTGATTAAATTTGAACTCTATCAATTTTTTCTTCAGAGGCCATTCAAAGAATAAATCTTTTTTTTTATTATACATATATGTTTAGGTATTACCAGATTTCTAAATTTCACCTTTGTCTTGATATATACACCATGGAATCAAATGAGGCTTACATATTTATTAATGCATATTGAAAAATTATTTAAAAGTTAAAAAATATTAATATTTATTGTTTAAATTGTTTGGAGATATCTGCAATCAATCCTAGATACTTCAATAATAAATTTATTTTAAAAAATAACTAAATAATGCTGATATAAGAAAAAGTACAGAGTTGAAAAATTGATGAAGTTGAAGTTTGCACTGTTGCATTGCAACAAAATTCGTAAATTCGTAAGTCGTTCCAAAGTCCAATCAAAACGCCTTTAATGTATTAAATATCGTTGGAAAACATGTTTGCAACATGAATACATAAATTTAGAACCCTTAAACTACCCCTAACTAGGGGTTGAAAATATTCAGAAATTGCACGTGCCTTCCTCGATTTTTTACGCGTACGCTTATGCGAGTCACGAACTTTTCTCTGCGGATTATTGTTAAACAACCCAAAATGCACTCCCATGAATTTTTTTGTAAAGATTGGAGGAGAGGAACACTTTCAAAATGGCGGTTGTGCGTATGTTGCACGTATTCTATAGCATTCCTCGATTTTTTACGCGTGTGCTTATGAGAGTCACGAACTTTTCTCTGCGGATTATTGTTAATCAACCCAAAATACAATCCCATGAATTTTTTTGGAAAGTTCGCAGGAAAGGAACACTTTCAAAATGGCGATTGTGACTTTGTTGCACGTGTTCTATAGCCTTCCTCGATTTTTTACGCGTATGCTTATGCGAGTCACGAACTTTTCTCTGCGGATTATGGTTAATCAACCCAAAATACAATCCCATGAATTTTTTTGGAAAGTTCGGAGGAAAGGAACACTTTCAAAATGGCCGCCGTAAGTTTGTTGCACCTATCATTTATACTTTCTTGATTTTTTAGGAGTGTGCTTATGAGAGTCACGAACTTTTCTCTGCGGATTATTGTTAATCAACCCAAAATACAATCCCATGAATTTTTTTGGAAAGTTCGGAGGAAAGGAACACTTTCAAAATGGCCGCCGAAATTTCGTTGCACGTGTCATTTATTCTTTCTTGATTTTTTAGGCGTGTGCTTATGAGAGTCACGAACTTTTCTCTGCGGATTATTGTTAAACAACCCAAAATGCACTCCCATGAACTTTTTGTAAAGATTGGAGGAGAGGAACACTTTCAAAATGGCGGTTGTGCGTTTGTTGCACGTATTCTATAGCATTCCTCGATTTTTTACGCGTGTGCTTATGAGAGTCACGAACTTTTCTCTGCGGATTATTGTTAATCAACCCAAAATACAATCCCATGAATTTTTTTGGAAAGTTCGGAGGAAAGGAACACTTTCAAAATGGCCGCCGTAAGTTTGTTGCACCTATCATTTATACTTTCTTGATTTTTTAGGAGTGTGCTTATGAGTCACGAACTTTTCTCTACGGATTATTGTTAATCAACCCAAAATACAATCCCATGAATTTTTTTGGAAAGTTCGGAGGAAAGGAACACTTTCAAAATGGCCGCCGTAAGTTTGTTGCACCTATCATTTATACTTTCTTGATTTTTTAGGAGTGTGTGTATGAGAGTCACGAACTTTTCTCTACGGATTATTGTTAATCAACCCAAAATACAATCCCATGAATTTTTTTGGAAAGTTCGGAGGAAAGGAACACTTTCAAAATGGCGGTTCTGAGTTTGTTGCACGTGTCATTTATTCTTTCTTGATTTTTTAGGCGTGTGCTTATGAGAGTCACGAACTTTTCTCTGCGGATTATGGTTAATCAACCCAAAATACAATCCCATGAATTTTTTTGGAAAGTTCGGAGGAAAGGAACACTTTCAAAATGGCCGCCGTAAGTTTGTTGCACCTATCATTTATACTTTCTTGATTTTTTAGGAGTGTGTGTATGAGAGTCACGAACTTTTCTCTACGGATTATTGTTAATCAACCCAAAATACAATCCCATGAATTTTTTTGGAAAGTTCGGAGGAAAGGAACACTTTCAAAATGGCGGTTGTGAGTTTGTTGCACGTGTCATTTATTCTTTCTTGATTTTTTAGGCGTGTGCTTATGAGAGTCACGAACTTTTCTCTGCGGATTATGGTTAATCAACCCAAAATACAATCCCATGAATTTTTTTGGAAATTTCGGAGGAAAGGAACACTTTCAAAATGGCCGCCGTAAGTTTGTTGCACCTATCATTTATACTTTCTTGATTTTTTAGGAGTGTGCTTATGAGAGTCACGAACTTTTCTCTACGGATTATGGTTAATCAACCCAAAATACAATCCCATGAATTTTTTTGGAAAGTTCGGAGGAAAGGAACACTTTCAAAATGGCCGCCGTAAGTTTGTTGCACCTATCATTTATACTTTCTTGATTTTTTATGAGTGTGCTTATGAGAGTCACGAACTTTTCTCTACGGATTATGGTTAATCAACCCAAAATACAATCCCATGAATTTTTTTGGAAAGTTCGGAGGAAAGGAACACTTTCAAAATGGCCGCCGTAAGTTTGTTGCACCTATCATTTATACTTTCTTGATTTTTTAGGAGTGTGTGTATGAGAGTCACGAACTTTTCTCTACGGATTATTGTTAATCAACCCAAAATACAATCCCATGAATTTTTTTGGAAAGTTCGGAGGAAAGGAACACTTTCAAAATGGCGGTTGTGAGTTTGTTGCACGTGTCATTTATTCTTTCTTGATTTTTTAGGCGTGTGCTTATGAGAGTCACGAACTTTTCTCTGCGGATTATGGTTAATCAACCCAAAATACAATCCCATGAATTTTTTTGGAAAGTTCGGAGGAAAGGAACACTTTCAAAATGGCCGCCGTAAGTTTGTTGCACCTATCATTTATACTTTCTTGATTTTTTAGGAGTGTGCTTATGAGAGTCACGAACTTTTCTCTACGGATTATTGTTAATCAACCCAAAATACAATCCCATGAATTTTTTTGGAAAGTTCGGAGGAAAGGAACACTTTCAAAATGGCGGTTGTGCGTTTGTTGCACGTGTTCTATAGCCTTCCTCGATTTTTTATGTGTGTGCTTATGAGAGTCACGAACTTTTCTCTGCGGATTATGGTTAATCAACCCAAAATACAAACCCATGAATTTTTTTGGAAAGTTCGGAGGAAAGGAACACTTTCAAAATGGCCGCCGTAAGTTTGTTGCACCTATCGTTTAAAATTCATGGGATTGTATTTTGGGTTGATTAACCATAATCCGCAGAGAAAAGTTCGTGACTCGCATAAGCATACGCGTAAAAAATCGAGGAAGGCTATAGAACACGTGCAACAAACTCACAAACGCCATTTTGAAAGTGTTCCTTTCCTCCGAACTTTACAAAAAAATTCATGGGATTGTATTTTGGGTTGATTAACAATAATCCGTAGAGAAAAGTTCGTGACTCTCATAAGCACACTCCTAAAAAATCAAGAAAGTATAAATGATAGGTGCAACAAACTTACGGCGGCCATTTTGAAAGTGTTCCTTTCCTCCGAACTTTCCAAAAAAATTCATGGGATTGTATTTTGGGTTGATTAACCATAATCCGCAGAGAAAAGTTCGTGACTCGCATAAGCATACGCGTAAAAAATCGAGGAAGGCTATAGAACACGTGCAACAAACTCACAACCGCCATTTTGAAAGTGTTCCTCTCCTCCAATCTTTACAAAAAAATTCATGGGAGTGCATTTTGGGTTGTTTAACAATAATCCGTAGAGAAAAGTTCGTGACTCTCATAAGCACACTCCTAAAAAATCAAGAAAGTATAAATGATAGGTGCAACAAACTTACGGCGGCCATTTTGAAAGGGTTCGTTTCCTCCGAACTTTCCAAAAAAATTCATGGGTTTGTATTTTGGGTTGATTAACCATAATCCGCAGAGAAAAGTTCGTGACTCTCATAAGCACACGCCTAAAAAATCAAGAAAGAATAAATGACACGTGCAACAAACTCACAACCGCCATTTTGAAAGTGTTCCTTTCCTCCGAACTTTCCAAAAAAATTCATGGGATTGTATTTTGGGTTGATTAACAATAATCCGTAGAGAAAAGTTCGTGACTCTCATAAGCACACTCCTAAAAAATCAAGAAAGTATAAATGATAGGTGCAACAAACTTACGGCGGCCATTTTGAAAGTGTTCCTTTCCTCCGAACTTTCCAAAAAAATTCATGGGATTGTATTTTGGGTTGATTAACCATAATCCGCAGAGAAAAGTTCGTGACTCGCATAAGCATACGCGTAAAAAATCGAGGAAGGCTATAGAACACGTGCAACAAACTCACAACCGCCATTTTGAAAGTGTTCCTCTCCTCCAATCTTTACAAAAAAATTCATGGGAGTGCATTTTGGGTTGTTTAACAATAATCCGTAGAGAAAAGTTCGTGACTCTCATAAGCACACTCCTAAAAAATCAAGAAAGTATAAATGATAGGTGCAACAAACTTACGGCGGCCATTTTGAAAGTGTTCCTTTCCTCCGAACTTTCCAAAAAAATTCATGGGAGTGCATTTTGCTTTGATTAACCATAATCCGTAGAGAAAAGTTCGTGACTCTCATAAGCACACACCTAAAAAATCGAGGAAGGCTATAGAACACGTGCAACAAACGCACAACCGCCATTTTGAAAGTGTTCCTTTCCTCCGAACTTTCCAAAAAAATTCATGGGATTGTATTTTGGGTTGATTAACAATAATCCGTAGAGAAAAGTTCGTGACTCTCATAAGCACACTCCTAAAAAATCAAGAAAGTATATATGATAGGTGCAACAAACTTACGGCGGCCATTTTGAAAGTGTTCCTTTCCTCCGAACTTTCCAAAAAAATTCATGGGTTTGTATTTTGGGTTGATTAACCATAATCCGCAGAGAAAAGTTCGTGACTCTCATAAGCACACGCGTAAAAAATCAAGAAAGAATAAATGACACGTGCAACGAAATTTCGGCGGCCATTTTGAAAGTGTTCCTTTCCTCCGAACTTTCCAAAAAAATTCATGGGATTGTCTTTTGGGTTGATTAACAATAATCCGCAGAGAAAAGTTCGTGACTCTCATAAGCACACTCCTAAAAAATCAAGAAAGTATAAATGATAGGTGCAACAAACTTACGGCGGCCATTTTGAAAGTGTTCCTTTCCTCCGAACTTTCCAAAAAAATTCATGGGAGTGCATTTTGGGTTGATTAACCATAATCCGCAGAGAAAAGTTCGTGACTCTCATAAGCACACACCTAAAAAATCGAGGAAGGCTATAGAACACGTGCAACAAACGCACAACCGCCATTTTGAAAGTGTTCCTCTCCTCCAATCTTTACAAAAAAATTCATGGGAGTGCATTTTGGGTTGTTTAACAATAATCCGTAGAGAAAAGTTCGTGACTCTCATAAGCACACTCCTAAAAAATCAAGAAAGTATAAATGATAGGTGCAACAAACTTACGGCGGCCATTTTGAAAGTGTTCCTTTCCTTCGAACTTTCCAAAAAAATTCATGGGAGTGCATTTTGGGTTGTTTAACAATAATCCGTAGAGAAAAGTTCGTGACTCTCATAAGCACACTCCTAAAAAATCAAGAAAGTATAAATGATAGGTGCAACAAACTTACGGCGGCCATTTTGAAAGTGTTCCTTTCCTCCGAACTTTCCAAAAAAATTCATGGGATTGTATTTTGGGTTGATTAACCATAATCCGCAGAGAAAAGTTCGTGACTCGCATAAGCATACGCGTAAAAAATCGAGGAAGGCTATAGAACACGTGCAACAAAGTCACAATCGCCATTTTGAAAGTGTTCCTTTCCTCCGAACTTTACAAAAAAATTCATGGGATTGTATTTTGGGTTGATTAACAATAATCCGCAGAGAAAAGTTCGTGACTCTCATAAGCACACGCCTAAAAAATCAAGAAAGAATAAATGACACGTGCAACGAAATTTCGGCGGCCATTTTGAAAGTGTTCCTTTCCTCCGAACTTTCCAAAAAAATTCATGGGATTGTATTTTGGGTTGATTAACAATAATCCGCAGAGAAAAGTTCGTGACTCTCATAAGCACACTCCTAAAAAATCAAGAAAGTATAAATGATAGGTGCAACAAACTTACGGCGGCCATTTTGAAAGTGTTCCTTTCCTCCGAACTTTCCAAAAAAATTCATGGGAGTGCATTTTGGGTTGTTTAACAATAATCCGCAGAGAAAAGTTCGTGACTCGCATAAGCGTACGCGTAAAAAATCGAGGAAGGCACGTGCAATTTCTGAATATTTTCAACCCCTAGTTAGGGGTAGTTTAAGGGTTCTAAATTTATGTATTCATGTTGCAAACATGTTTTCCAACGATATTTAATACATTAAAGGCGTTTTGATTGGACTTTGGAACGACTTACGAATTTACGAATTTTGTTGCAATGCAACAGTGCAAACTTCAACTTCATAAAAATTGTACATTATGTAACAAGGGCAAAAAGTCGAATATTTTCCTCGCGGGTGAGTTTAAAAACTCCTGAGGGAAAAATCGACTTTTTTCTCGAGTTACGTATAGTATTTTATGTCCATCTCAACTGTGGCCACTTTTTGACATAGAAAGCGGGTCTAATGGACTGTTGAAAGACAATATTGTTAAAAGACAATCGAAAATCAGGGTTATTGGTAGAACTTGATGAAATAAAGAAATTTTGATTAGTTTTTAGTAAAGTCAATATTTTCCCTCATTTGCGGGAAAAAAATTACCTTTTCCCGTTAATCATTTTTGCAGGCAAAAAGTGTAATTCTGGTCTCGGTTTTCAGGGAAAAAAGTTGCCATTTTTTTTCAGATGGGCATACAATTATTTTCTTCAAATCTATCCCATTTTTCAAGATAAATTATAATTATTGATGTATCATCAAATTAAATTTATACATGGATTCAGAATATTTTTCAATTTTCAGTTTGATACGACAATTTGCTCATTTCTTTCGTTTTTTCCATCTATGATAACCATCAATGATAAATCAGCACACATTTTTTGAGCTCCTAATTAAAAAGAAATATAGCAATTTAAAATTAATTTATTAGAACAATAAATTGTATATTAGAACAATTAATTTAATTTGAGGAAGCTAGGCGCCAAAGAATTGGCAGCGGTTTTTCCATATTGCTCATATGAGCAATGCTAAAAATCTAATACATATAGATATGCTATCAACGTTAATTAAATATGTCGTATCTACCGTACAAAGGCCCATTGGATAAAACCACGAGTATTGGACTTGATTTTTAAGTATCAGAAAACGATCCTTAAAGTTTCATCAAAATCGATGACCCGGACTTCGTGGTCCCTCCTTGTTAGTGTTAACTGGGATTTCAAAAGGTTAGAAATTAGGAGGTATTGTGTAAATTTTTAGTAATCCCAGGTAACACGTAGTAAAATATCCCCGCCATATTCAAAGTTATTTTTATCGTTGGGTGTACACTCGACGGGCCCATATTTGAATCGAATATTTTGAAATCGTTTCACCTTTATTATTGGTTAATTCCAGTGAATCGGTCATTCTCATTGCGTCAGGTGAGAGGAAAAACCATCTCGGCGGAGAGTTAGAAAACGTACACTGAAAAAAATAAAAGGCTGCTTCTGAGGACTCAAGCAGTATCTACTCGATCGCACGAGTAAGAACAAAATAGCTGCGCAGTAGACACGCACAATGCTGCGCGGTAAAGCGCGGCAGAGGTGGGAGAGACATAGCCTCACTTTCAGTCTTCTGCGCGTCTACAGCGCGCATATTTCGTCGTGTCGGGAACCAAGTAGATACTGCTTGTATATCCCTCGAGAAGAAGTAGCCTTTTATTTTTTTCAGTGTACTATCTCGGCGGAGAGTAGAATTCTCATTTCCAACGCAAACGCGTTTGATAATTAAATAACACTATTATCAAATGTAGTGAATTATTTACCTCATATATTAATAATGCATCATAAAAGACGTTTTTAAGCAAAATTATTATTATCTTATTACGTTATCAGTTATCTTATATTATTTATTTATTTATTTATTTATTTATTTATTTATTATCTTAGTACGTTTTCCAACTCTTCGCTGAGATGGTATGTTTTCCAATTCTTCGCCGAGATGGTACGTTTTGTAACTCTCCGCCGAGATGGTACGTTCTTCCTCTCATCCGACGATTGGAGCATTTTAAAAACGTTCGATCCGAATATGTGTCTGTCGCGTGATTGATGTTTTTTAAACGTTTAGAGGAAGTTTTGTAATAGATTCTTTCGTATAGAGGAAGTTTTGTAATAGCAAAGAAAAAAATTACTCGCTTCTTTGATTTATTCTGAGTATAGAAAATTTTTATAATATTTTTCATATCACTTACAATTTACGACAGAAAAATGCCCAAAGGTGCTAAAGTCGCAAAAATGAAACTTCAAATACATGCAAACTTTGTTAATATTGATTTTTGGAATATAAACTTTCAACGCTTTATTGTTTAAAATAACCTATATTTTTAGAAGAAAGGAACTTTGTCAGCTCTAATACTATTTTGACGGTTGAGATGAAGAAAAGACTATCGCGAAAAAGATCTTAGTTTTTCCGATCTTAGGAGTCGCGTGAAATTAGTGTTGCAAATGGCACATTTGTCTGGAATGAATAGTTTCGATTCGTTAAAAGAATCATTTTCCGTCCGTTTTACATACACGAAAAAGTATACTTTCGATGCAGGTAGGGCAAAAAGGAAATTTTATTCAGATGCGTATTTTTTTAGAAAAAACACATTTTTTAATATATTTGTCGGTGCGTAAAGTTAAGGTCTGATGCATAACCTTAAGAATACACCTGCATTATGAATGAACATAGTTTTACATATTCTTTTAATGCTCTGGAATGAAAGTTAAAAGATAGAGTTTATTTAATTTACTCATTAAAATAATCCATTTTGAATTATAATTTCAAAAAATATTTTTGTCACTCTTGCTGCGCGAAACGCATTTTTTATACTTATAGGGTGATATATACGCAATTACTGACACGTCACAAAAAATATAAAATTCAGTAATAATAGATCTTAAATATGTTCGGTCCCTCCTAAATACTATGATAGCCTGATTTGTGTAAAATAGCCCCTAAAACTGTTTAGGCCCTAAACATAGGGTACCATCCGGATACCACATCTTTAGGATGCCTGGATATACATATATTAACCTGTTATATGTAGTAATAATTCATTTTTCACCGAATATCCGGGTAATGGGACGTGACCAGTTTGTGGGATATTTTCCTTCTGCTGATTGAAATGTTCATATTTATTTATATTATTTATTTTTACATTTATATTTATTTATTACAGACATTACTTGCAAAATGAATTTACATTCTGAAAGAACTGCTGCAAATTTAAAGCATCCACTAATAGGTGAGTATTAAATACATTAAGTACATGAAGAGAACAAGTTAGTAATGATTACTATACTAGCGTAGGAATTCAGAGATAAAGAGTAAAATGGGTTGACTGTTCTAAGCAGGTTCGGACTCAATACGAACCTGTATAGGAATAAATAAAATTTTGCGTAACCTCCAATCCTTCCGTTCTTCATGCTTTTATATTAACAAAATGCGTATACACATAGACTTCATGATAATTATTTAAATACTAAGCCATTTCTCTTCAGTAATACACGTATAACATATAAAATATGCCAAATATTGAATAATTATTCAATATTATTCAATTATCCAAGGAGTATTGATTACTATACTATATTACGAATCAGTCCAAATAGTTTTTATCGGTTCCGATTTACCCACCTTGCACTGTACTCAGTCTTAACCCCATTTTGTAGCAATTACAATATTTTTCTCTCTGTGTATGAAATATAAATTTTCGTAGCTATTCAAAAGAGGATCCTTATTAAAAGTGGAACATATTTATCAATTTTATTTATTGTCATCATTGAAAATTAAAAATTTTAATTTTTAGAATATATTCTGTGGGTTCCCGAAAAAAAAAACATAAGTCCACAATTCATGTTTTTGACAAATTAAGGTTTAAAGTTTTTAATTTTCATGTAAAGTAATGTTAAATAAATTCATAAATAGTAGATATGGTCACTTATTTTTACACTTTCTTGATTTTTTGCATTTTTATTAAAAGTATACTAGTAAGGATGCCAAAATCGTTTGAAACTCAATTTTCAAAAAAAGAGTCGAGTCGTTTTTCCGGGAACCCACAGATATTATCTTAGACTACTACAAATTCCAAATACCGTTAAAAATATTTATTTTACTGTAGCAGTTCATATTTAATCATATCATTTAGAAGGTGATGCATAGAAGTTACAAGATAATTCTAATGTCAATAAGATCTATGACTGTAATCTAGTAATTATACTCTTAAGGGAGATCCCTACCATTTTTGCCAAAAACTCGATTTTTTTTATTTCTTTTTCGATTCTTTAACCCTTTTTTAACGCAGAAACATATCGCATTTTTTATTTTTTCAAAGTTTCAGTTTGAAAATGACATTTTATAGTACGATTATACGTTAAGGTAAATGTACTTTTTTGAACAAAAACAGCTTTTTCTGCAGTGTTTGTTTTCTTTATTCAAAACATTCCAGGTGCGTTAGCTTTTGTCGAAACTTTTTGAAATTAATATTACATTTTCTTTTTAGCATTATGAAGAAATCTGTGCATCGCCAAGGTGCTGTATATTGATCTAGATCAAATGAAAAATATTTATTTATGAATAGAAGCTATAAATTACGTAAAAACACTGTTTTGCAATTTAAATGAAATGATCTCATTTTTAATTATGGTTACTTGTATTCAATTTCGATAAGAATGCACAAATATTTTTAAAATGGTATAAAAAGTAAGTAGGAATTTTTCTAGACTGTATAAAAAATCCTGTGTACACCAGGAACGTTGGCAATCTACCTCATTTTGACTAAAAAATTCATGAATTCTTCGTTGTGCATCAATATATATACGGTAAAGTATGCAGAAATTTTTCAAAAAAACTATCATTTTTGGTTATATAAATATATGTGAAAATTTTAAAAAATTCATAGTCAAGGGGAGATTTTAGGAAAAATGATAGGAACCCCACTTAATAGTGCTGGCGAGTATTTCGTGTCTGATCGCGCTACAAGTAGACATTCAAACGGCATTTTATTTTCAATTATTGTGTATAATTTATTATTTGCTGTTATTCTATAACTTGACAATTATGTTTATTTTAGAAAGTAACTTGTCATGCCCACAAGATTATCATAATTATGATAACTTCTATGAACCTGCATCATTAGGGGAAAATTTTAGCAACTGTGAAAGACATTCAACGTGTAATTATAATACAGATTACAAAGATCATGATTTGGGGAGAGTTCACATTAAAGAGGAATTGATTCTAGATTCATTTGAACCTAATGAAGAATATGATGATTATAATGGTACATAAAAAGAAATTCTGAATTTGGATCTAATGTAATTTGAAATTTAGCCTTTGGAACATATTTGTTTTTAATAGTTCAATTGTCAATTAAAAGACGGTTAATTTATTTTAAGGGGGTTCGATAGTCAATTAAGAATTCAAATTTCTCGCCTTGATTTTCACCGACCGAATAGTGAATAATTATTTATAATTATAAAAATACTTATATTTATACGAAACCCAAACTCGCTTGCCCGTCATTGAATAGTAGTACACCTCTGAACGAAATTTCAGACGTCAATAACAATGGCATCCGAAATAACCATTGGAATGAAATTCGTCAACATTTCATTCCAATAATTTTTTAGGGTGTCGTTGATTTTAATGTCTGAAACTTCGCAGATAAATGTATTACTACTCAATGAAGAGCAAGCAAGTTTGGGTTTTAGCTAAATATAAGTAATTTTGTTTATAAAGTATATAATGTATTGACATTCGGAACCCCTTAATATTTAATATTGACCGTATTTCTAACTTACTTTTTTTTATTTTTATTGCTATTTTTCGAAATAATGGCAACTTCCTTTATCAGAAGGACTTTAACATTTTTTTATTATCATCGTGTGTTTAATACAACATTTTAAAGTTTTAATTCTAATCACTAACGCTCTTTTCTTATTTCACAAATTATTTACTAATAAAATATATATTTTTATAAATATTGTCAATAGAGAATCCGTGTCATGGATCACAGAATAATTTTAGCGATACTATAAGTATTCAGGCTTTTGCTTCAAATGAAAATATATTAGATGCTGATGAAACAACACGCAATAAAAATATATTAAATATACAAATATCACAAGAAAATATACCTGATGGAATACTCCTTAGAGAATATAATCAGCAGAAAAATTATCTGAGTGGTGCAAACCTTTTAAAAAAAAGACAAAGAAAACATAAAAATTTGCACGGTACATTCATTTCCCCTTTACCTAATTCATTCATTATTTATAAATCGGATTTTTCATTTTAATTGCAACAAAATGTCTATTATATAGCTACATTGAACTTACTTCGAATGTATTGTCATACTTGTGATAGAAGTTCAAAACAAGTAAATCTTAAAGAACAGCAAAATTGCTACATATGTCAAAAGTCTATGAAATTTCATTGTGCAAAATGCAAATCAAAATTCAAAAATTACTCAAGTGCATATCAACATATAAAGTATAAATGTAGCAACGCATCATTTCTCAAATGCTCTAAATGTAATTACAAAACACGGGATAAACGTTGTCTTGTATGTCATATGAAACATCGGCATAGTGCTAATCAATGCATAAACTGTGGTAGTAAATATAAAAACTATGCGGCAATGAAAAAACATCAACAGTACGAGTGCAAATTGACCCAAAGATGTCCAAACCAAAAATTAGGTAATTATTATTTCTAATACAATTGATATATTTAACATAATTTTTTTACTGCATAGTGTTAATTGCAAAGCTTTAAAAATCGCTAGCCTTCTTGTTTGTATTATAAAGGAGATGCACATTGCATTTTATAGCAAATAGAGATCGGTCTGCTGTCGATGCAAACAGCATATTTTAATATTTTCTTAGTGGAAATTGTTCTTATTTTACCGTTCGTTGAATTTTTAAAAATCACCGACAAGCTTTAAAAAATGATTTGCGAAAATATAGTTAACATAATATAAAAATAACTGTAAATAATAAATTGTGAATCAATTTAGTAAACTGGACCGTTCAAAATGCATAATTCTTTCTTTTTCATTTTCACAACACCAAAAAGATTGTGTTTCCCACAGGGAATAGGTATACAAATAGTAGACAATTAAATTTACTAGTTAATTTATAAACACGTTTCGCTTTTTATTTAAAAGTCAGCATAATCTCTCTGTTACTTTACTAAAAACAAAACTATTTTTTAACATTACTATTGTAATACTGCAATGATAATACGTATAAACATAAGAATCGCCTATTCAATTGTAAACAAATTATTGAATACATTTACTTTTTAATGTACAAGCTTCTGTTACAATAATTTGTAAAAATCTGTTTAATATGATTTAATAGGTATTGTGTACATCCATTTTTCACCAATATTACTATTTTTAATTACATATACTATGGGCATTACTGTCCTTATCCTTATTCTTCTTGTGATTTATTTTTAATTTATTTAATTAATAAATTAATTAATTAATAGAATAAGTTAAATTTATCAATTGATTTTTACAGACTTACACAATTTTATGGAAGACTACTGCAAGCCTTGTAACAAAGTTGTATCTAAAGATAAAAGTTTGAACATTCAGCAATGTAGCGAATGTAAGAAAGATATGCAGATAAGATGTGTGAAATGTAAGCACCAATGTGATTCGTACATGTCTATATACTGTCATTTAAAATTTAAATGTGAAAAGACCGATTTATATTGCAATGAATGTTATTATAAAACGCCATATAAAGTGAACCTTTCGATTCACATACAAAATCAACACATGCCACGAAAATGTGATGAGTGTGGTGAAAAATTTGAAGATAGGGTGTCTCTCAAATTACATAAGAAATCTCACAAGCGACGAAGAAAAATAATAAAAAAAGGTAATATGTATATAATTTTCTATTTATAAATAAATCTTTTTGGACACTGCTCTGAATTGTTACTTTTAAACAATAAATTATTTTTAGTGTGATGTACCTCTTAACATACACGGTAATCCTAACCTCTATTTGCGCTTCACCTGATCAAAATGACCCCATTTCACTACACAATTTCAAAATTCATTTAAAAATTAATATATAACACTAGGCCAATAAATAATTTTTTATTTGAAAGTTTAAATGCTATATTTTTCTTGTCTCGCACTTATAACCTCCAATAATTAAATTAAATAATTGTAAAAATGGTTTTAACGCAAATTTTTCTTATAAGAAAAGTAGCCTGTCGATGTGAATATCTTTATAGAAATCTTTTATATGTTTGGTCTTTAGCATTTATTAAGTTGAATGGTACATTCTAAAGAATATAAAAATATTTTCACCATTCAATAAACTTAATATTTCTCATAATTAAGTGATCGGTTTCACCTACCCGATCGGTTTGACCCCGATCTCCCTTAATATCAATACCACACCTCTAGAACTAGGCTATGGCAACTCAAAATCTTGTTTATGTAAAATCAAGCATACTAAGGTAAATGTTTCTTGAAATCAAATTTTTTACGTTAATTTTATTATTATATTATTTTTAATATCTCAACTTTTTTAACTCGTTAAGAGCCGATAACGAAGGACAACTATTTCTTTTTAGTTTTTCGTAATTTAATAAAATAAATCAATTGAAACGTTTTTTTTCATGTTTATAGTTTTTCTAAGGTCATAACCAATAAGAAAATAACTTGCTAAAATTTTTTGAGAAAGTTTGGATTGTTTGTTAATACAAAATGCAATAAAATTTTCTTTATTTTACGACTCATATACGTACTTGTACCGCTTCTAACGTGTTAAGCCAATTTTCGAAGTTTATGAATGCCCTTTATTTACGAATAAGCTATTTTGCTATATATAATTTTTAATGAATATAGACACTCTATATTCGTCAATACGATATATTTCTATCATACATCATTTCTATTGATTCTTTCAAAAACATCTACTAAAGCAAGCCTACAGAATTGTCTATTTTTAAATTTAGTGAATTTAATTAGTTTCTTTAGCAAAAAGTTAAAAATATTGGGGATTTGAAATATAATATTTTTAAATATATTTTAAGGATGTTAAATATAACGTTTTAACATATTTTAAAAGTGGTTTTGTTAAATTTTTATAAAAATGAATATTAAAAAATATTGTAATCATATGATTGAACAAGTATAGATATTTATTTCTCTCAAAATACATGATCGAAAATTTCTAGGAATATTTTAAATTGTATTTATTCATCATAGTAATTTATAATTTTTTAGCGAAACACGAATTCATAGAAATGTATTGTACAAAATGTGATAAAGCGTATAATAATGAATTGTACAGTACACTAACGAATTGTCAAGAGTGTTCGTCATTACTGAAATATCGATGCAAAGTCTGTGCTAAAAAATTCTATAATTATAAAAGTGTATACAATCATACAAAGTACAGTTGTACAAAAGGAAATCTAATAACGTGTTCAATGTGCGAAATTTCGATCCCACTTCAAAGCCTTCAAAAGCATATTAGAAAAACCCACACAATACAAAGTTGTGAAAAGTGTGGCGTAAAGTGCGAAAACTACAGTTGCTTGAAACAGCATAAGTCTTTTGAGTGCAGCTTCAGAAAGGATGCTTCTACTAAATGTTCTTTATGCGATTACTTAGGAACTAGTAAAGAAGTAGAAAAACATATGAAGTTTCAGCATAGTGATTGTGGCTGCACAAATTGCGGAATAAAATGCGAAAATTACAGTGACTTAAAACATCATCATACATATGAATGTAAGTTAAGGATTAAAGCTCCAGTGAATTGTCCTATGTGTAATATTATAGTCACGAGAACAAATTTAAATAGACATATTCAAAATAAACACAACCTGATTGATAATAAATGTGCAATCCAAGTAAAAAATGAGAATCCTTTTATAAAATGTCTTGAATGTAGTTCGGTATTCATGAATTCTCATAATCTTAAACAACATATGATATTAAGTCATACTATTAGGATTTGTCCTAGTTGCCACATGAAATGTGACAATTTTAATTGTATGAAAAGACATCAGTTATACGAATGCGTCTTTAAAACTGAACAGCAGAAACCTATGAACGGTAAGCATATCAATGTGTACCTAATAATATAATTAAAAATAATTTCTCACGCTGACGTTCTTAAGTGGTTCATCTATGTAAAAATATTTTTTCTCTTTATACTTGTCCGTCGAGCAGATAATCGAAAACGTTAAACGTGATTTTCTCATATTTACACTTTTCAAATTGGTGGAACAGATAGCTAGAAAATTATTCAGTCAAATACGATTAACCGTTGCATTATACGTACACATTTTTACATTATTCTCAGACTAAACTTCTAAAATTAACCATTTTGTCGAAGTTTAGCAGTTTTTATTACATGATTAACGCTATTAAAACTTCCACCGTGTTGTAAATATTATACTTTTTTAAATAAAGAAGGATGTCAAAAAGCTGCTTTATTTTGTCCATCATTATAATTTTGGTAACGAGATAATGTCATCTTTCCATTTTATTTTTTTACTTCGTATAGTTTATTTAATATATTAAATACTATAACATTTGCGTAATTGAAGTAGGGAAAATAGAAAAAATCACGGTTTATGCTTTGTAGTAGATTTTTTCTTATATATCAAGGGTTTTTTAATGTTTACATTCTAATTTTTTACATGTTAAGACTATATAAAAAAAATTATAAAAATATTTAATTTTCGAATTAAACCTATTTCCTAACATCTACTAACAATAACGAATCAAAATACCGTGTTATAAAATAAAAAAATGTTGAAAATAAAAATGTAAGAACGTTTCCTTTTATAGGCATGATTCTACACTTTTTTAACATTGTTGTTTAGATTTATCTGCTGCATTTTATCATAAAAACACGAAATCTTTCTTTTTAATTATATACACCTATAGCAGATGCGCGCCGCTTCACCGATTTATACTTATATAATCATAACTTTCGACGGTAAAGCTTTCACATACGTCTCCAATATACCTATATAATTGCATTAAAAAACGTTAAAAAAATTTCTTTTAACAAATAGAATCATGTAAATTACATATGTAGATTCTTGAATTGTTACTTTAAGAGACGGCATATTCATACGTAACATATTTTTAGCAGTTTTGTGCACTTTCTTTTCAGTCTGTATGTCAAACTCAAAACGTAATACGAACATTTAAAACTCACAAAAGATATGTGAATCTATTTACAACATCTTTTCTTACAACTAATAAATAACATGTGTAATTTTTATAATAATAAAGTTTATGCAATACAAAAAAATATTTGATTTAAAAATTAATGTTAAAGTTATTAATTGATTCAGATATTCTATTGACTTTTATGTATGATATATTACTTCGATTTATACCGTTATTTATATACGCAGTTTTATTTTGTAAATGACGGAATTAAATTAATGTTTACAGGTGTAGTATATGATATTAATGTTTATTGTCCAAGCTGTAAAGTAGCTGCAAAATTGATTTATGGACTGAAAGTAACGACTTGCTCAACATGTCAAAATTTACTAAAACTTCAATGTGGAACATGCAAAACTCTATATAAAAACGTGAAATATGTAAGGCGACACATAAAACACAGATGTAATAAGGAGTCTACATTTTCCTGCCTTCACTGCACTTTCAAAACAAAGATGGAATCCGAATTTCGCAAACACGTGAAAACATGTCAGGACATCGATATTGTGCAAAATACTCCATAGACTGACCAAGTCTTATCTAGTATTATTGCTCAAGAAAATTAAATTGTTAAATTTTTATTTTAAATATATAAAATCAACTTCTTCAAAGTTGTTTAATACATATTGAAAGAATATTAATATTTATTCCATTACATTTATTCTATTTAAAATATTACGATTAATTTAGTATATCTTTATGAAACTTAGATTTGTTTATAGTGTTGATTTATTTATTTTTCAAGTCAAAACTTTTAGTGTTGCTTGATCTGGTCAAGATTCACGTAACTAATAATTTTTAACTAATATAGAGTATTGTATTCTATATTTTAATAAATATATATTTGAATGTATTTACAAACACGTGTTTTTTTTTAAATTAATCTTTTATAATCTTTTTTTTACTGACAATATTTGAATGCACTTAAATTTATTTGAATACTTGCATTAAGTGTATCTTTCTACCGCAGTCAACTTTTTTTCAATTTTCAAAAGTCGACTTCTATAGTTTTAGCGTACAAAAAAGGCATATATTTTATGCTTTTTGTAAATAAATAAATTATTCTCAGAAACTGTACTTCTGGGTAAACAGCCTAGGCTTATTAAAATTTTAATTCTTGCCCAGAGATAAGCACATGGACATAATTACGTATGGGAATGCGTGGGCGTCGCAGAATGTTGATATTCGTGTTGTTCGCAGTGTCCAAAAGACATCAGAACGTTTGTTTGTAAATAGATGCGTGTTTTACGTTAGGATCAGTTATTATTATTATTCATTTCAATCAGTCGGTTGCTTCGAGTTTCACAGACGAATTCAATTAAACATTTCAACTATTTTTTTAAAAGACGTCCATTATTGATCAGAGTAAAAAATTAGAATAAAATCTAATCGGATCTGTGTATTCTACTTAAGTTAGCATTGCAATAATTTATTGTTAAATTGGTTTATTGTCTTTATGACTATTGATTCATAAATTATTTATACACTAAATTTAACGATGGATTCCTAATTCTGTTGTAAAAGAGCAAAACAACTAAGTCTAGTTTTTAAAATATCGAGATATTAAGGTTTGATTATTTAAATTGCTATTTAAACTTATGCAAAAGGAAAGCATAAATGATAAAAAAAGGGAAGTAATAAATAAAACTTTGCAACTTTTGCCTTTTTTAAATGAAAATATAGCGCATTGAAATTTCTTGAAATTGATAAAATTTTACATATAGTTTAATGACCACAGTATATAGTAAAAAAAAAACTTTTTGATACTGTAGGTATAAGGTATAAAAGTAATATTTTATCGATTACTACACATAAATTACTTAGTTTTTCTATATTTGTTTAATAATATTTTTCAGATACGCTACAATATCTGCTTCTTCCCCAGTCCCCGTCAGTTTTTCTCGCGCCAAATATTGCGTAATACGTGCATTTGATACCCCAATACCTAAAACGTGTACACCGCGATTTTCTAATTGCTTATAATAATACACTCAATCACATCTTCAATATTCCATGAAAACCTCGATACAAAGAGAAAACGCTTATTTTGAAAATAGCCTTTTCGAAAGCGGCGGCATTTTCCACGTATTTCTACATATAATCCAGATGCCACATAGAGGTCTCTGTATTTTTTTTACTTCCACGCGATTGTTTAACGTTAATTTATTCAGTCTCTTCATTAAGAATATCTCGGTGTTCAATTCGAAATTTAGGTCATTCACTTATTATTAACAATAATTAGGGCAAAATTTTGGTTATTTGTCAATATCTCGAAAAATACTACACATAGAGAAACATTCATTTTAACAAATTTCATTCGTATAAAGCGCGCATATTGTTATTCTTAATGGTTTTCTTGTAAAACCAATATTTTAACTATAAATGATGAAACAAACAATTTTCCTGCGTATTTTACCACTTACAGGCTTTGTGTATTAAATATTTATGTTTATTTTTCAGTTTCCTCGTGTTTTTTTTATGCAATTTTATTCTTTTACAGTATTATTATGCAAATATCAACGCGTTACGAAAATATAACCGGTAGATTTATTGTTATTAGCAATAAACAATTAAAATTATTGACTTTATTATATATCTCGACAAATATTGCACATACAGAAACATTCATTTTAACAAATTTCATTTTTATAAAGCGCACATATTTTCATTTTTATGCTTTTTTTATAAAGCCAATATTTTCTCCATAAATGATGAAACAAACTATTTCCCTGCGTATTTTATCGCTTATAGGCTTTGTGCATTAAATGTTTATGTTTATTTTTCAGTTTCCTCGTGTGTTTTTTATGCAATTTTATTCATTTACAGTATTATTATGCAAATATCAAAGCGTTACGAAAATATCACCGGTAGATTTATTGATATTAGCAATAAACAATAAAAATTATTAACTTTATTATATATCTCGACAAATATTGCACATGCAGAAACATTCATTTGAACAAATTTTTTCACACTTTTAAAGTGCACATATTTTCATTCTTATGCTTTTTTTATAAAACCAATATTTTCACCATAAATGATGAAACAAACTATTTCTCTGCGTATTTTACCGCTTACAGGCTGTGTGTATTAAATATTTATGTTTAGATATGTTAATAACACCCCAGCAGACCCACGCATCCTTTCTCAATTCTTTTGTTCAGTTAGATGCCGAGTAAGTATAAAGCGAGCATTGGAAGTCGCGCCAAATACCTGCGATGCCCTGCAGCTTTATTTCGGGGCCTGTGGTGGCTTAACCGGACAACATCTGAACACCAGCAGCGGACGTCAACTGCAGCGAGTGAGATGGTGTGGCAAAATCATAAGCAAATATAGTTAATAGTGTAAATATATATCCCTTTCTACCCACGATTCAACGTTAGATGTGACATAGGTATTGTTGATTTGGAAATTATTACTTTATGGAACCGTGTATTTTTCAATATTTATTATATCCGTATTATTATTTGTACGGATTCTGTTGTCCACTCTTATCTCTCATTCTAAAATAGTGGTGACCGGAAGATGAGGTGCATCTCATACTCGATACGATTGGCTGTGATAAAGACGCGGAAGCAATAGCTACTTTGCTTTTTGATTCTGAAAAGCCTGAATATTTTTATAAGGTACAGTCTCCGAATGTGAGTCAAATATTTGAAATTCGCGCCAAAATTAATTACAGGCAATATTTTTTCAAAACTTTAGAACCTCAAATAAACGTAGTCTAAAAATTTCAGAGGCCTACTTTCGGCTCGAAGATGTTATTACTTTTGTATAAATGCTTTTTTTGTCGTAAATTCAATGAAGGAAAGGGGTATTATAGCGTACAGCCCCGATTTCGAAGCCTAATTGCGTGATTTTGAAAGTGAGAACAAAAACTATAATCTATATTGCTTTTTGTCTATATATATTTAAAGGACTTTTCCAAAAATTTAAACCATTTTTATTGAAAATATATGACCTAGTGGCTGATTTTGCAAGTGTTCTTGAAAAGAAGGTCTTGAATTAACGCACACCTACAGGTAGTTCTACTCGTCCGAAATGAAAAAACAAAAATTGATTAGCTATTTACTATAGCGGCTAGGTTTTAAATTACTTTTACCGATAACAACATTTTTTTCACAATCTGGCGGCACTGAATAAAAATGTTCGATTTTTGTATGAAATTTCGATGGTTTTTGGCTTTTGAACAATTTTCTATGCAAGATACAAATTTCTCCGAGGTCCATTCCATAGCTAGTAATACTTCCAACATTTCCAGACAGATATCAAGTTTTTTTTGGAGAAAAACGTTTTTAATTTTTTATCTTTTTTTATCCACTATAATATCTATTTGATTTAGTGATACCAAATACAAATTGTACCAAATTATATTATTTCCAACTGCTTTTACGATGTTTCAGTGAACAATTTACAGAATTTTATAATGTTTTTGAATGATTTTATTTTAAAATATAATTTACTTATTCTAGTTTTGTTGAAATTTGGATGTAGGACAAACGGTCAAACCACAATTATCCATCGACAAAATACTGCATGCTCCAAGCAGGTCCAACTTCACTACCTATGTATCATCCAGAATCTCGGCTGAGCAACAACAGCAAGAGTAACATAATGATGGAATGGCGAAGAAATAAAGAATATATTGGGAGTTTAAACATGCCATGCAACCTCTGGTGGCCTATGTTCTTGACGGCCATTTTTCATATATATTCATACAGATAGATATATAGTTTCCTATGTTAAAATAAACTACATGGCTGCTATGAGCATAGGGTTTCACTAGCACCACCGTTGGGGCGGTGGATGTTTTCTTCCCCAAATTAGAGAGTAGTTATTGTTTCTTTAGTTAGAAATAAGTTGAAAATCATTTCAAATTCCAGGCAAGATCGGATTGATTTTTTAATTTTATCTGCTTTTGTCGGAACGCACCCGAAAATCAACCGATTTCGTATGAATTCGGATATTACCGTGTAAGATCATACAGGTTTATTTTATAATCAAAAAATTAACCAAAGTTTTTTACGCTTCACATTAAAAAAAAGTTGATGTAAGTTCTAAACTTTGCGTGAATAAACTTTTCAATTTTTCTAATGATAAGTGCATATTTTGTTGATGCGGTCAATTTTGGTTTGACAGCTCGGCCAACATCCAATTTCAATGATTTTTCTTATTGAATTAACGAAAAATTACGACTTAAGCTCAGACCCGCACGAAATAAATATCAAAAGCTTGTACGAATAATTTTTAAGCGCAACGATTTACGAGTATTTCTCTAATAAGAATCAGTTGTGTAAACAAGCTTTTTTCTCCATTTACTATCCTATCTATTTACATTAAGGAGGTTCGGGGGTTTTAAAAGAAATCAGAGAACGTAATGAAACTTACACATATCATTGTTTAGAGAACCAAGAAGTTCCCTGTATTTTTTCAATATTTGTTACCGATGTTTAATTTATATACATATGGGCTCTTATGGAACTCGGCTATTAAAACAGATTGACGCAGGGTGCGATGTTCCGGCACAAAGCAGGATTCCGAGAGGAGAAATTAATAATTCAATAACAGTTTAAACTTTCAAAATTATATTTATTCAAATAAATGCCTAGCCGATATATTCCTGTGACGCATTTACGCTTAAAAGCCGATTCTTTCCCTAATAGTCACACGACGTGAACCATACGAGAGTCTAAACTGCACTGCCTTGTTGTTGTCGAGAGCGCCAACGCTGGCCCTTTTTTTACGACCTTCTTTCGGGAAATGCACTTGAGACAAAAAACACATGCTCAACCTTTACGCGCAGCCGATTACATTTGGTTCTCTTTCTTTCATAACGCTGTAGTTAATACATTGCATCATTTAAGCACGGCATATTTATTTATTATCAAAAACACATTATTATATTCACCGTCAATTTTACTTTACAATAGTTATCATTATTTCCGTCAGTAACAGTGCGATATGTGTAAAAGGACAGAGAATTAAATAAAAAACTATGTACGTTATCAAGTAACTCGTTACGAAGCTGTGTGCAAAATTTGAACGCCTGTCACCACATTTAATTCCGAGTATTGAATAAAATGTAAACAAAAGTCAAACTTGTAGGCTGTGCGAGGTGGTGCGCGGGGAAAGAGGGGAGACCCTCCTTCCTCACCGCACCTATCAGTGATACCCCCGAACCTCCTTAAACTTACGAAGATTTACGAGTTCAGTTCCGCACAAACTACGTATCAATGCATGTATTGATAATTTTTTCAGCTCAAGATATTTCTCCGATGAGGTTCAGTGGCGCAATGAAACCTATCATTTTCCCCATTAACTATATATATTTTCCCCGTTTACTATATCTATGAAGTTGACGATATCGAGTGTCTAGAAGAACATTAAGTTATATTAATTTTCTAAAGATAAATTAAGAATACAAGATTTAAACAAACTGGAGCTAGTAAGTAGTATTGCTTACTCTTGGCAACTAATGATATCTCGTAACAAAACTTTTGAAATTGTATTCACTGATTACAAACTACAAAAAATGTGGTTTAAAAAATAATGTAAATATGTGAATATAGCTAATCAAAAATAATTATAGCGTCACTATCATTTTAGAAACATTTACTAGACATCTAAGATTCAGTCTGAATTTTTTCAAAATATTTCATGTATTTTAAAAAGAGTTATTAGAGAAATACGAAAAATATAAATATGTAGGGTACAGTGGTGCTAAGTTGTATGTACACCCAACGGTAAAACCACTTTTCCGAATGGGTCCTTAAGAGGAGGCCGAAGCGAACTTTACCATTATGATCTTCACCTCGCGTTGTAGTTTTCGTTATACTTTTAAAATTTACATGTTAACACTAAAGTCGAAGATGATAATGATTTATTATCATGTAAAGAATTACGGACGACAGCTTTTTTTGTTATAAATATTATTATAATTGACCAATGAAAAACGGTAAAAATGATGGTCATTTTACCGTTTTCTAACCCTCACCTCGTGTCGTGTTTTTCGTTATTCTATGAAAATTGGGCTAAATATATAGATTTTAATTTTTATTAACATTTATTATTATGGCAAGAAGAGGGGATAAGCGTGTATTTGCACTATAAATTCCCACAAATTTTTATTTTTATGGTATAAATTTTGGAGGTTAGGTTGACTGTCTACCAATCAGCGTTGGCGACGACCTCCCCTTAAATAACAATTTTTTCATAGGCGTAATAATGTCAAGTTACCAAAAAGTCAACAAAAAGATGACTTCAGATGAGATTTTGTTTCTTACGCCTATGAAGAAGTTGTTATTTAAGGGCACGTTCGTACTGGTACACATACAGTCTGATTAATTTTGAAGATATAATCTTATTTATGTTTGTTAATCAGACATACATCCGAATATATTAAACCAACCTGATCAACAACAATAAATTAGATTATATCTTAAAATTTCCCCACACTGACAACGTATACCCCTCTCTTCCCTATGCAAGTGTAACGGAAGTGGGTGTCAAACCATTCAAATTCCCCGTCGAAATTCCAAACCTCAAATCGTTGACCGAGGTATGAACAATTGATTACAATTAATGAATAAACCGAATTATGAAAAACCAAGACATCATAGCCTTTCCTTTTTTAGTATTCTACCACTCTGTTAAGTTTCAAGTAATATCATTGCATATATAAATGGCATTGGAACGAAATTTCGGATAATCTTTCATAGATCTCTCTTTTATCACGAAATTTTGTTCCAATGCCATTGATGTAAACCACAAAATTCTTATTTGAAACTGCACAGTGGTAGATAATTACAAGACGAGAGGTAATGCCCACTTAGTCTTTCATAATTCGTTTACTCTTTTAATTATATCCAGAATTTTAGAATTCTCGGGTCGGTCAGGTAGGGAGGATAAAAATGGACTTTTACACCCCCTTAAAGTCACACTTACCTACTCATTTCAACCTCTATTTTTCGACACATATATAATAAACAAAATCCTTCATTTTATTAAAAACTTTACAACACAAGTATAAAGACAACCTATCTAACCTACTGTCTTGTATATAACCACAGCGCGTTTATCGAATGACGCCACCGAAAGTTCGCGAATCAACAAACGCGAGAAGGAAACAATCCCCAGCAGACTACATCGCGCGCAACGACCAACGGCCAGCGCGCGCGCGCCGTCTCTTGTTCCATAACCTTCTTACTCCTGCCGCTGCGGTGCACATTCTTCGCGCCGTCGCTGTCGCCGGTGCGGGTGCCGCCATCGCAACAATATAAATCGGAAGATATAATTCACGTGTTTCCGCGAGAATAAGTATAATCGAGTGAGCAGTGTGCAGGTAGTGTTCGTGTTTGGTGTAACAGGGAGCTGACACGATCGAAGCTGATACGGTGAGTTTATATACCTACTTACCCTCGTGTTATTATGGATATCATGGTGTAGATAATTTGATTGTACATTGTTATCGCGAGTGCGTATTATACACAAAGGAGAGGGAAAGATAGAGAGGGATTCCGCGAAATGAAGCGAGACTCGAGAGACGCTACGACCGTGGCGTGTATATTACTATATAAGGTTATGTATTACGGTGTGTTGATTTTCGGAATTTGATCATTTATTTTCATATAATAGCAGATCCAGGCTTCAAGTTTACTGTACTATTTAAGAATATATGCTACAATTTTAGAGGCTTAATATTAGTTTAGAATTTAGTTACTACTTTCTTATATCAATGCCTTCCTTTTTAACCGACTTCAACAAGGAGGAGGTTATCGATTCTACCGGCATTCTTTGTTGAACTCAATGAAGGTGTTATTTTCATATAATAGCGAATCAATGTTTTCCTATTGTAAAAACTATTATATTACATAAAAGTATTTTCTTTTTATTTAAGTTGTGATAATTAATAAATATAACGTAAAAACTTTATTTTCTTGCTATTTTTTGTCCGATCTTTACGAAAACTGTAGGCATACACACAACAATACCTGTGGAAATCCTCTCGTCGCATCTCCTCGATCAAATAACTGCTCTCGTATTTTATTATATCACATTACGTTCTCGTGCGCTTCGCATAAGCTTCAAGTAAATCAGTATCATTTTATAAAGTGTTTTAACACAGTCTTAGCAAAAATTGTAATACGCAGGTAACAATGTAATTATTTTAAACTCAATTTATGAAAGCACATTTTTATGAATTTAAGCAGGTTTATAGACACATCTCCCGCGCGGATCGAGGAAAGGGTGAACGCAGCGCGCACTGGGCACCTCCTCGCACAGCCTACACGCTGCTATTATACTGTTTTTATTTACGTTTTTGCTTAGTACTCGGAATCGGTGTTGTCATTCGCTCTAAAATTTTGCGTTATACATGATCTCAAATACTTTTCAAATAACTTGCATTGGTTTTTATTTCTTTTCTACATATTATTTTTAAACAATCGCACTTTAAGTTTATTTATTGTCAGTTTATAAGTTGCTCCCGTAAGAGTCCGTGCATAAGAGTCAACTTTTAAAATCAATTATCTTTAAAACGGTATTGGCTAATGCTTTCAAATTTCACATGCTGACGAACACTCGACGGGCCAAACATAGAATGATATAAAATTATTATAACATACCATGTTAGCAAACAAAAGTAATATATATCTTTAAGACCTCCAGAAGCTCATTTTTTATTCTGTGAAGGTGAATAAAGAAGGAAATTATGTATAGAGACGATAGTAAAGAAGTCCAATTGATAGATGAACTCTTTAGCTTTGTTTTGTTTTACATCAATTATTATAATATAAATTAAATTATCATCATTATTTGGAAATTGAGTATAGTTGGGGGCAAAGTAAGCGCAGTAAGGAAGGACACAGAATTTAGCTTATTTTTAATATTTTTTTATAAGTTAAGGCGTCACTTATGAGCTGATCAATCGTAAAGTAGAAAACAGATTGACGTATGGTGCGATGTGTGTAAAAAACCAGAAAATGAAATAAAAAACTATGTACGTTATCAAGTAACTCATTACGAAGCTGTGTGCAAAATTTGAACGCGTGTCACCGCATTTAATTCCGCGTTTGAATGAAAACGTAAACAAAAAGTCAAGCTTGTAGGCTGTGCGAGGTGGTGCGCGGGAAGTAAAGCGGCACGCGGGGAAAGAGGTGAGACCCTCCTTCCTCACCGCACCCACTGATACCCCCGAATCTCCTTAATTTATTTTCTGTGTACACTCCAAACCTAAAGAGTAAAACTGATGTTAGAAAGTATAAAAAGCGATTTTACTCTTTAGGAAAAAAGTAAACTGCTTATTTTACACTTTGGAAAGAATAAAATCTAATCACGTTATTTCAAAAGAGTAAAATAGAAATTTTACACTTTAGGAAAAGAGTAAACTGCTGATTTTACACATTTGGAAAGAATAAAATTTAATATTATTTTTTACAGCAGTTTTCTCTTTTCCTAAAGTGTAAAATCTCTCTTTTACTCTTTTGAAATAACGTGATTAGATTTTACTCTTTCCAAAAGTGTACAATCAGCTTTTTACTCTTTTTCTAAAGAGTAAAATTCGCATTTTATACTTTCTAACGTCAGTTTTTACTCTTCGGGTTTACAGTGTAGTATACAAATTTATTATAATTTTAGCGTAATATGAGGGATTGAATTTATTTTTAAATATTTATACTTTACTATTTTACACCATGGTAACAGTTTCAGTTAGAAAAAATAATAAATTAGAAACTGCCAAAAATGCACCGTGTTCGCTATTCACAACATAAATATGGTTGCTATGTTGCGAATGACACTTGGCTCCGTCTATACATATCTTGAATTTATAATTGGGTAATGTAGAGGTTTTAATCTAACAGCATATTATAATTTAAATCATACTATACTTTGTGAATTTTTAAAATTTTTTTGATATCTCTAAATTTACATAAGTTACCGTACTGTAAAGTTCTCGCAAGTCATAATAATAAGCTGGTATCTTTTATATTTTTAAAAAGTAGGTATGTGAAAGGGTAAGAAAGATTCTTATATTTTTATGAAAAAATCGATGCTTCAATCTCTTGCTTATAATGGGAACCTAAAGTTCATAGTGATTAAATTAATGGATCCCTTGATGATTTTTTGATTATTGTTTATTGATAAAGAAAGAGAAAAAATTGAAGTATCGTTTTCTCCATAAACATATTTACAAATAATGTTAATTGTTGACTATATCAGCACGATTATAGACCGTATACATAAAAACACTATGATATTAGTACATAATACTGACAACGTTTCGAGTGTCTTGTAGGGGAAGCTGGGGTAAAGTGAACATAGTAACTCTAAAAGTCGAAAAAAATGTATTTTTCAGACTTAAAACATTACTTTTGAAGCTGAAAAAGAAACTTCTTACATCAATAAACGTACTAGCAACTTAAAAGAAAGTATTTTATTAAGTTTAATATTACTTACCTATTTTTGAAAAATACCGGTTCACTACCCGGGATTTTCAGTGCGGGGTAAAGTGAACTAGTGGATAGAATTAAATATTTTGAAAATATTTTACTAGTTTTTGTACAAGAATATATAAAAACGTTAATTTAGATAATAATAAAATGAAAATGACATCTTAAAACCTTTAAATTACTGTAAAATACGAAACAGTCAAATATCGAGGTTATGTTGACCAATTTTGGTATAAATACGAAATGCGTTGCAACAAAGGCTTTGCATACTACACTAATACACACTTTGATTAATATTTTGTTAAATTTTTCATCTGGCCGCGTATAAATTAGTGCTATGGCATTATTTTCTGAACCACTGTACCCCGATTCACTTTACCCCGAGACGGCGATTCTTTAAAATGTTTGTTTAAAAAAAGAAAAACCTCTTTTAAAGCTTTGTATTCTTGGTTTTAGTAAGTGAAACATATTTGGAGTAATTAGAAAAAAAGATCTAGCAATAAAATATATTATAAACATCTTTAATCGTTATAACGAATTCGACAAACCAACTTTCTTTTAAGGTCGAAAAATACAATTATATTTCTTTCATAAAATATTAATAGATATTCAGTGAAACTTTTTAATTATCATTCTTGCATAATTATCTTTTACTAAAATTAAAATTAGGCGTAAATAATAATTTGTTGAAGAAGTAATAAGCATGATTCACTTTACCAGTGTGTTCACTTTAACCCAGTTTCCTCTACACTTTTCATCAGCAATATCATTGTGTTCTGTTAACTAAACATCTTATATAGTCCTTATAATTACTGCGAATAATTAATAATAATTATATATATTTTATTTTTTTTACATTTATATTCATTTATTGCAGACATTTATTGCAAAATGAATTTGCATTCTGACAATGCTACAACAGACATGAAAAGCACATCAATAGGTGAGTCTCTCATTTTTTATAAAATATGAATTGATGCAAATAGAAAACTTAAATATTTTTCATTTATATTTAATTTAAATTTTCATTAAAATTTAAGTATTTTCTAATTTTTATTTATTTCTAATATATGTACAGTTAACTTAAGACAAACTAAATAGAATTTTATACATAATATATCTGGGATTATGACATTACTACACTTTTTTTAAAACGGTACTAGCTGTCCTACGTCATTAAAGTTTGATGAAGGATGTTGGGCAGTATAGTCTCGTTATACACGTTTGAAATTTTATTAAAGGGTGGAGGAGGGGGCATGCCAACTTTTAAGGCTTTCAAATTTTTTTTTTATATATTTATATCCAACTATATCTCAAGCGGCTGAAGGTAAGAAATCTAAGATTTTAGAGTAGGATAGCTGCATTTTAGAAATATTCAAGATGGTTAGCATCTCGGACGGTTTAAAATATAGTTTTTGTATTGCTTAATGTGTGTCACTATGCTATTGTCTACTTAATGACAGTTTTGTATTTTCCATTATTCTTGTTTAATTTTTAATTTGTATTGGCTATCTCAGTCATCCATTGTTCCTTAAGGTATCACAAAAACCGGATGATCGACATCATAAATGAAAACAAAAAGTTGAGTTGAAATAACGAAAAATATTGTGTTAAGAATAATATCTGTATTCACAGAATAGTCAAATAAGAAATTGTACCTAATATGTAGAACCGATCAAGTATAGTGTGCTTTCGCATCTATTTACATCAGCATTGTGCGGATCTCGGAAACTGTCGATCTGATTGACTTAAAATTAAAAAAAAATTTTCTATGATACTAATCTGAAGATGTACATAGGAATTTTACGATTGGTTGAAAAGATTTGTTCTACTAACATATTTGTAACAAAATTGTCTAGTGATAATGAGATTATTTTTTTCAAATATGATAACTGTACATCGCCGAAATCGAACAAAATATTATATATCTTGAACTAGAAGCATCTTGTCGTTGATATTCTATTGGTCGGTACTAAACATGGTAAAATTGTACATTAGACACACCCTACTTTAAGAATATATATAATTTGTTCGAATTCGCTTCGATCTCCCCAGGAAAAAATTGTTTATACTATTCAATATATGTATAAAAGTATGTATAAAAATAGTTTTCCTATCCAGTTCCTTGTTCTAGTATAGAAAATTGTTTATAATATCTGTAATTTTCGGTAATTTTTATGCGTCCTAGGTGGCAACCCTCCTCCCCTTCCTCAAACTGAAAAGTTCGAAGGGGGATATACAGGGTGTTTCATTTTAACCCATCCACGCAGATAACCTCTGTAAAAACAAATGGTATCAAAAAATGACCTTTACAAAAGTTGAAGGGGACAGAGGGGGCCACCCAATGGTACCCTTGACCTTGAACTCGATTTTCAAGGTCATTTGAATGTTCAGTGTTTTTTTAAATGACCTTCTGAAGGTCACTAAAGCCAACTTGAAATATCATTTCAGATGTAAATTTTCCCGTTCTACCCGATTCCGGGGTCAAAAATAGGGGTTTCCATTTAAAAAAACACTGTAACCTTCAAATGACCTTGAAAATCGAGTTCAAGGTTAAGGTCGTTGGTACCATTGGGTGGCCCCCTCTGTCCCCTTCAACTTTTGTAGAGGTCATTTTTTTATATCATTCGTTTTCATATAGGTTACCTGCGTGGATGGATTAAAATGAAACACCCGTATGTAAGTCCCCTATACAAATTTAAACATTGCCTTATGTATTATTATAAATTCCAAATATTGTTTGAATATTTGTTTGAAATGTATCTGTTCATATACATTTATACTTTTTAGAAGATGACACATTACACTTACGAGATAATTGTACTACCGACGAGATCTACGATTTTACATCTTGTGATAATAATCTTGATAGTAGTGGTGAGAGTTATATACCTGATTCCGCTGCAACTAGACATTCTGACGGTATTTTAAATAATTGTATACAATTATTTATTATTGCTCTTATTCGATAAGTTGACGATTATTTTTATTTTAGAAAGTAATTCGTTGTACCCACAAGATTATTATGAGCCTATTGGATTCTATGAATCTGTATCATTAGGTGGAACGTTTAGTAACTGTGATAAACATTCAACATGTGATAATAATACAGACTGCAAAGACTGGCATTATAATGCGGAAACAGTTCATGTCAAAGAAGAATTGATTATAGATTCAATTGAATCTCCTGAAGAATATGATTATAATGGTATACACAAATTAATTCAGAATTTCGATCTAATGTAATTTAAAATTTATTATTGATTTGCTATTAATTAAAAAATGGTCAATTTTTAATAACTCTTGATGTACTGCTGTTAACTTACTGTATTTTAATAACTATTTTTCGAAATAATGGAAACTGATACTATCAAAGGGATTGAAAGAACACTCAGTTTACCGATATTACGTGTTTAAAGGGATTATTATGTAACACTTAAAAGCGAATCTTTAAAAAATATATTTGTACATATTTTGAGAGGAGAAATAGTACATTATGCAACAAGGGAAGTCGACTTTATTCCCGTGTTGCATATAGAACTTTATTTCCGACTTAATTGTGGCTACTTTATTAATTTGAAGAGTTGGACCCACGGAAAGAGGAAGAAATAGCTCACAATTGAAATAAAAAGAGAGAAAGCATTTGCGGCAAAATAAAAAGAGATGCATTTGCGGGGAAAAAGTAGATTTGCGGGAATCATATGCTACATTTGTTTCGCTTTTCAGGTCAATAAAGTGGCCATTTCGGTTGAGTCAGAAATAAAATATTTTTGGTATTACAAAATAGTCATTTTTGATCGAAAAATTAATAAATTTTGCTGAGTTGGAGTTAGGTGAATGGTCTATCGCCCTTTGTGCTCAGTTATAACAAAAAACATAAACATATTTTTATTCTGAATGTATTTACGCTGTCAATCTACCTTTAAAAAAATAACAAATTTTGTATTTAAAAAAATGTTTTATTTAAAAGAGGAAGTATTTTTTGTTGCGTTTTTACTATTTAATTGAGTGCAAGGAACGACAAATCTTACATCGATCAACGCCACTGCGAGATTTACTGTTTTCTCGATTTTAAACGATAATCATTTTATAATGCAAAATATCTTTCTACTTGTTAAAATAAATCGTTCTAATTGTTTTTGCAAAAAAGAAAACCAAATATATTCTTCGTTTTTTTACGTTTTACATGATAATTCTCCCCTTATTGAAAATTTTAGAGTACGAGTATATTCTTTTCTTTTTTTATTTTCAATCACTGAAATTCTTTTCCTTTTTTAATAAATGTTTACTAATGCCATTCTTAATTCTATAAATATTGTCAATAGAGAATTCGATCCCTGGATCGCAGAGTAATTGTAGTGTTAATATAATTGCTCAGACTCTTGCATCAAATGAAAATATATTAGTTGATGAGGAAATAACACACAATAATGGTATCTTCAATATACAAATATCAGAAGAAAATATAAATGATAGAATACTCTTTAGTCAATATGATGAGCGTAGCAACGTTAATGTGGCAAAGTCGTTAAAAGGAAAACAAAAGAATAATGGTAATTTGCATACACAACCTGTTATAATTTTCACATGTCTATAAATTCCTATATAGTTCATGAATGTTGCTATTTATTCTAATTATAACTAAATTAATATTATATAGCTACTATGAAATTACTCAGAATGTATTGTCAAACGTGTAGTAGAAGTTCAAAACATGTGAATCTAAGAGGACAAAATTGCTTTAAATGTAAAAGGCCTATGCAATTTTATTGTGCAAAATGCAAGACCAAGTTCAGATATTATTCAAGTGCATATCCGCATATAAAATACAAATGTAGCAACAAATCATATTTTAAATGTTCTAAATGTAAATACAAAACATGGGATAAGCGTAGTCTTCAAAGCCATACGAAGCATCGGCATGGTTCTAATCAATGCGTAAGCTGCGGTGTCAAATGTAAAAACTACCCGAAGTTGAAAAAACATCAACTATACGAGTGCAAATTTAAAACTCGAAGAGGTCGAAAACAAAAATTAGGTGATTATTATTTCTAACATAATTGACACTCGACATGATTTTTTATTACATATTTTTCTAGTTTATATAGTAATTCTTTGCATTGTAAAGTTTTAAACATCAGTACGGTCTAAAATGTTCTCTATTCTAAAACGTAAATATGGCAAAGATATCAATAATTTCGTGTAAAAATCAAAGCTGAAAATTATAATTATAAATTCATGGTACGAATTTACGTTAATTTTAAAAACAAATTTATATTAGGAATTTCTTTAAATCTCGATATTGTATAAATTAAAATATGGTTTTCTATATTTTTTTGCTTCATTTTAGGTCGGTAACCTGCCCTGAAATTTTACAATAGAAAGCATGTTGGAAAGAAACAAGCTGAGCACATTTCATTTCCTTCGACCATGATAGAAAGTTATTTATTATAGAGCCATATGCATTCATTTTAAATACATATTTAATTTTTGGTTCCATGGAAGAACCAACATATTAAAGCTTCAAGTTACATACAGCATTGCATCGATGGCAAATGACGTTTCTATTATTAATTAGTCGTTACACTGAGAAAAAAAAGTAGTAACGTAGCTGTTACTATCTGCGGGTAGGTATAATTACTAGACTCTCTAGAAGAAAAATATGTGGTACGGTTTAGTAATGATTCACAGCCAACCTAGGACTGAGTTCAATTATTTTAATAAATTAAATGAAATATCACCGACAACCCTAATATAGCTACGACAGCAATATGTATGGTTCCTCGAGCAACTCTGATATAGTTATCATATAAATATAAAATTATTGATGTGACACCCAATCCTTTTTGTCAGTGTACCTTTATATATAAATTATAATACAGTATCTATTCCTTAGCAGGATAGTAAATATTACAAGCATGTCTAGTACTGAGTCTCGTACAACCAAAATAAGATAAAATTAGCACTCAAAACAAGACGTTTGGTATTCAGTCCTAAATTTCATAGTAACGAGTAAAATTTTCCCATATCGTATTGGATTTATTAGAGGGTCTAGTACCCTGGTAGAAATTTTAGCAGTGAAACTGCTCATCAGACTAGTCACTAGCCAGTACCCACTGCCCAGTTCAAAACATGATGACTGCTTAAGCGTTGGCTAATCACTGCTAAGATTCCGAATTATGCGAAACGTAAACAACAAAGATTAACCTCGAAAAAGACATACATACGTATATACTATTTTGCGAGTTGTCTTTATATGTTTTCATTTAATAAGGATAAAAACGTGTAAAGGTGGATTTTAAACAATGCATCAACAAGAATTGGAAGTAAATAAAAATATATTTGATGCATCGAGTTACATAACCTACAAATATTTGTACTATGGAATACTTATTTTTGTGAGGTTTAAAATATAAAAGTCAGATCAATACATATAATATATGGTAATATAAGCCATTTCATTGGTTTCATGGGTTTGTTTAATTAATTATAAGTCAATTTATAATTGTTTACTCTTTTTTATTTCTTTCGGCAGTCCTTCAGCAGTGACGCTAGTAAAAAATCTGACGAAATTCGTATGTCAACTGGCGAGTCACTGCTGAACTCACTGACCAGATCATTTTTAACTGGGTATGGACTGGCGAGCCACTGCTGAACGATTCTACCAGGGTAACGGTTACTAATTTTTTTCTCAGTGTATAATAGCATATTGATTGTGTTGCAATTCTTATTGCAATACTATATGAACTTTTAAAGGTTTTTAAATCTTTTATTTGCATAATTCATTCATTTTTACCTTCGAAATTTCGCCTACTTGTCCCCTTTTTTCATTGAATTTTCCCTTTTTATCACCTAAAATAAAAAAATAGGGAGTGCGCTCCCTGCGTTTAATAAGATATATTTTATGATTTCAAAAATATTAGGATACATGTAAGTCTGAATGTAATATGAAGTATATAGTAGTAGAAATATTTGGTTATTCGATTGGTGTTAGGCCACTCCTCAAGAGCATAAATTCTATCTAAATTTGACTATTTTTTGCGGTAAATAAATCGCCAATAGGGAAGAGACATGATTTTTTATTTTATTTTTTAAATAATCTTTAGTTAAAACTATGCACAAAATATAAATATCAAAATTTTTAAGTCGATATTTTACAGCGTAAGAATTTTTCAAAAAAACAAAATTCTGTATTAGAATTCAAACGTCATAAAGAAACCGCGTGACTAGAATTCCAATATGACCGCGCACCATGGGAAACGATGTATATACGACGACGCTACCTATAACCTAACTTTTCAATTTAAATACCAAAACTATATTTGTTTATAAGCTCACAAAATCAAATATTCCCGCTTCGATATTGTTGGTTATGTTGACCCATGGTGCGCGGCCATCTTGAATCTTAATTAGCCAATCGATGGATAGTTCGATATTCAAATACTTTGAAAATTTATAAACTTTTAATTAATATTTACAAACTCAAGAGACATCTAATCGATTAAAAAATGATGTCTAATGCAAGGGCGTCGATTCTGCTATGGATGGTATGGAGTAGAAGGTACTCCATACCTACGATTCATGATGGTATGGAATTCCATACCTACGATTCATGATGGTATGGAATTCCATACCTTGAAATCAGGATCAAAACATGGGAGGAAAAATAAATACATTATAAAACTATAATAGATGGAAGGCAGTTATGTTCTAAACTAATAAACTTCAGGCAATTAAATGTGCTTCGTTGCTGATAAGAAAATAGATTATGTTAAATAAATATTCCACCTCATTGTTAACCCTTTGAGTCATAGTAGGATGTATAAGTCCCACCTATTTTTTCCTCTTCTAAGACGGCTTATCCTTTCCGTAAAGTTTTTCTATAGTAGATTTTGCATTTATTATAGTTGTAATCGGTCAAATTATCAAAACCCGTCAATTATTTACGGAATTAACTTTCTTTTTTACCAATTATTTAATCTTTAATGTGAAATTTTTCAGTTTTTTCAATGAAAAATGTGTAACTCAAAGGGTTAAACATGAAGGTATACAATATTTATTCTACACAAAGAATGTTGATATAAAACGAATAAATTCGTTTTAAAATAGTTTTATAATTTTGATAACTTACATCACCCGACAGACAAATTATATGATTTAAACGATTTGAAGTTTTTAAAATCCTCTCCTATGGTTATAAGCTAAAACGCGCATTCGATCCAGTGAAATTACAGTATTGTCAAAAATTAAAAATTTCAGAATCATATACTTTGTCTTTCGAGTATACAATTGGGGAACATTGATTCTTAGCAAACGTGTTTGATGTTAACCTACAAAGTATATCTGTATATGCAACATATTTAGTGACATTTTGTAGGTTAAATTCAAACACGTTCGCTAAGAATCAGTGTCTCCTGGGTGTACAATATTTTAAACACTAATAAATGTTGGAATCATTGAAATCGCTACATCACAATGAAAATTATAAAGCAGCCATTGAATTTTTCGAAATAGTAAGTACTAAACGTGATTCAGATCCCAGTCATTCAGCAAAGGCAGTAGGATTTTCACAAACCATACTTTCGTTTCAATTTTATTTTCTTCTTACAACCATCATAGAAATTTTCGAGCAAGTTGAAACTTTGAATGTCGAGCTGCAAAAATCGGATTTATGTATAAATGAATCCCATTGTAAAGTTTACATAATAACAGAAAACCTTAAGGAAACGCGAAACTCAAAATTTGATTCAATTTGGTCAAAGGTCATCAGAAATGCTGAAATTTTAAAAATAGACGAGCCTCGTGTTACTTGTACAAGAAAGGTTTCCAAGCAACTAGAGAATTATTCAACCAGTCAGGCTCATGTTTTTGAAACTCCGGAAGATTATCACCGAAAACAGTACTATGAAATTATTGATCAAACCGTAACGGCATTGACAACGATTTAATACGGACACGATGAGAATTTTAAATAAATTTGAAAATTTTGTTATTGACAAGCCAGATGTTAATGTTGAGGAAATTACAACATTTTATAATATTACTAGCAAAGGAAAACACGTTATAAATTAAATAAATGGTGATATGTTATTGAAACAAAGAGATATTTTTATTGACAATGCTAACAAAAACAAAATTGTCATAAAGTCATTAAAAAATGTGATAACGTGTTTAAAAGACAGTGAGCCCCTTCGAAGTATTTTAGACGAATACTCAAAATTAGTAAAACTTTTACTAACTATACCGGGATCATCGTGTTCGAATGATCGATCATTCTCAGCCTTGCGACGTCTGAAAAATTACTTGCGATCAACTATGCTGCAAAACAGAATGAATGACATAGCAAGAGTACATGTGCATCAAAATTTAATAGAGAATTTAATACTTTCATTAATTGCAATGCTAGGAGGCAATCTACTTTCGCAATACTGTAAAAACGAAACTGCATACAAGTATAGTAATTTATAATATATTGGAGAAAAATATATTTTATTTATAGACATATAAATAATAATAGTTGTTTGTGTCGAAAGGTTGACCTTTTTTCTTTTTGCTCCCGGGTAATCATTACCTCCGTACTCCATACCTTGAAAAATAGTGTTCCGGCGCCCTTGGTCTAATGAATCAATACATATTTATTTATTATAGAATAAAGGATCAGCTGTTATTTTTATACCATGTCTCTTCCCTATTTTAGTGTAAAATTTCATAATCTCTTTTAATCTTTAATTATCAACATGTAATATAATAAAGATTTTGATGTGTTATTCTAGTATAAGAAATAATAAATTTGACAAAATAACATTTTGTAAATATTTTGAATGCTATATAATAAAGTCCTCTAAGCAGGTTTTTAATAAAACAATTTATTAACGCTTAATTAATACTTAAAGTTAGGTAGTATTTTCAGACCTTAGAAGTGACCTAACGCTTTAACATTATTTAATAGACGATGTACTCAAACTTTTTTACTATTATTAGTATTCTTATACGTCTCACACCACATACATACGTATCTGCTTATAATTTATTATTGATTTAATTTACAAACTAATTAATAGATTAAGTTACACTTTTTAATTTATATTTTCCAGACGTATACAGTTTCATGGAATACGTTTGCAAGTCTTGTAACAAAATTGTATCAAAAGGTAAGCGCTTGTACATTCATCAGTGTAGCGAATGTAATCAAGATATACAAATGCGATGCACAAAATGTAAGCATCAATGTAATTCCCGTATTTCTGCATACTATCATTTAAAATATAAATGTGAAAGGACTGATTTATATTGCAATGAATGTGATTATAAGACACCATATAGAGTAAGCATTTTGAATCACATACAAAATAATCACATGCCACGAAAATGTGATAAATGTGGTGAAGAATTTAATGATAAGATGTCTCTTAGAATTCATAAGAAATCACATAAGCATACATTGAAACGACGAGTAAAATCAACAAAAAAAGGTAATGCACTTTAAATTTAAATAAATGCTTTTGAACATGATGTACCGTTACGGATCTCGTTCCTGATTAAGACCCTATTATTGATAATTCTTTTTTACATAAATTGCTACCTTAAGGCGCCAGTAGGCTATTTTTTTAAAAACAACTTTTATTTCATGAAAAAATATTGTTTGTTATTTTAAGTTTTTCATGCGTTGAGAAAATTACTTGTGGAGTTGAAAAAAATGTGGTGGAAAAAATATTACATCGTCGTTTCAGATAAAAAAATCGCTGTTTAGCAAATAAATTTGCTAATCAGCCCAAAATTTAACTGATTCTCTCAAATTAATTAATCGAATTTAGCTATACGGTGTTCCAGTTATTATATTTCTTGACTGCGTATTTTAATGTTTGAAATACGTAAAAAGATGTTTATTATTAAAAAAAGTATATTTTAACGTTTTAATTATTTACTGATATTACGCGTTTATTTGCGTATGACTGAAAAGCATGCCTACTGCCGAGTTAAACTTAATGTTAAGAAAAATTGCTTAAAAACTTAAAAAATATGACCAATTAACCATTTATAAATATGTATTTTCACCACACTGGGCGTAAAGTGCTGACTGTACGCCCTCTCAGCAGGCCGTACAGTACCGCATGGACTGCCTAGGGAATAAAGTGACTTGCGCATGCGCGATGCGCCTTTTTCCGCTCTCGACTGCGTCTCGAGCGGTAAAACAGCGCGTCGCGCGTACACAAGTCACTTTACTTCTAGGCAGAGCATGGGGTACTGTACGGCCTGCTGAGATGCGTACAGTCATTTCTTTACGGGGGTGTGGTGAAAAGTAGTATACGCACCTCTGGAGTACAGTAGGCAAGCATGCACTGTGTGAAATGCCGACCTCGCTTCGCTCGGTCGGCAACGTCACACAGTGCGTACATTGCCCACTTTACTCCCTTGATGCATAATGTACTATTAATAATCTGAAATATTTAAGTAAAATTATCTTTTGTAATAACAATAATTGTTGATCATGAAAGATATTAATTTAATTATTAATTTATCATAGCAATAATACTTTATAATTTTTCAGTCAAACACGAATTTATTGATATGTATTGCACAACATGTGATAAAGCGTTCAATAAAGAGTATTACGAAATATTAACGAACTGTCAAGAGTGTTCGTCATTATTGCTATATCGATGCAAAGCATGTACTAATAAGTTCAAAAATTATACGGGTGCATACGCACATGTGAAGTATAATTGTGAAAAAGGGAATCTAATAAAGTGTTCCATGTGCGAAATCTCGACCCCACTTCAACGCCTTCGAAAGCATATTAGAGAAACCCACACAATGCAAAGTTGTAAAAACTGTAGCGTAAAGTGCGAAAACTACAGTGGCTTGAAACAGCATCTGTCATATGAGTGCATCTTCAGAAAGGATGCTCCCGTTAAATGCTCTGTATGCGATTTAACGACGACTAATAAAGGTTTAGAAAAACACGTGAAGTATCAGCATACTGCTTGTGACTGTCCAAAGTGCGGAATGAAGCTTACAAGTCTCAGCGTTTTAAAACAGCATCTGTCTGATGAGTGCAGTTTTAGACCAGATGCTCCTATTAACTGTTCCTTGTGCGATTTCTCAACGACTAATAGATATTTAGAAAAACACGTAAAGTTTCAACATACTGCATGCGACTGCCCAAAGTGTGGAATGAAGATCGCCAGTTACGGTGTTTTAAGTCAGCATCTGTCGTATGAGTGTAGCCTCAGACAAGATGCTCCTGTTAAATGTTCCTTGTGCGATTACTTAACGACTAATAGAGATGTAGAAAAGCATATGAAATTTGAGCATACTGAGTGTGAGTGCTCAAAGTGTGGGCTGAAATGCGCAAATTACAGTGTTTTAAAACAGCATCAATCATTTGAGTGCAGCTTCAGACAAGATGTTCCTGTTAACTGTTCTTTATGCGATTACTTAACGACTACTAAAGATTTAGAAAAACACATGAAGTTTCGGCATACTGCTTGCGACTGTTCAAAATGTGGAATGAAGTGCGCGAATTATAGTCTTTTAAAACAGCATCAATCATATGAGTGTAGCTTCAGAAAAGATGATCGTGTTAAATGTTCCATGTGCGATTATTCAACATCTAAGAGAAATCTAGCAATACACACAAGGTTTCATCATACTGCTTGTGACTGTCAGATGTGCGGAATAAAATGTGCAAGTTCCGCTGATTTGAAACATCACCTTTCACATGAATGTAAGTTTAAGATTGGAACTCGTGTGACTTGCCCTACGTGTAATATGTCAGTCGTTAGAAAAAATTTAAATAAACATATTGTAAATCAACACACTCTGATTGATGCAAATTGCGAAATCCTAGGCGAAAATGGTAGTCCTTTCATAAAGTGTCTTGAATGTGGTTCTTTATTTACGAATTCTAAGAGTCTTAAACAGCATGTGAAGCTCAATCATACTATTAGTACTTGTCCCAAATGTTATTTGCAATGCGACAACTTTTATTGTATGAAAAGACATCAGTTATATGAATGCATCTATAGAAATCAAGAGAAAAACCCTAGTAATGGTAAGCATGTCATTATGTAAACATATAATTAACAACAATTTCTTGTTTAAAATGACTATAACAGCACCCTAGTAGACGAATAACTTCTGTTTTTACAACGTTTACATTATCTTGTACACTCAAGAAATTTAAAGAAAGTTTTAAAAAAGTACTCTTTTATAAAGATTGTACAAGACATTTTAAATGTTATAAAGAACAAGTAATTCGTCTACTAAGGTGCTGTTAAAATTATTTCAAACATATGTACGTATATAGATGCTAGAACCATTTTCTGAACATTCTTTGAATACTTTAACAATAATTATTTAATGTTTTTATTCTTTGGTTGCTAATAAAAAAACTTCATGTGTAAAGATGAATTACCTATACGTAGTATATTTTTAGTAAGGTATGAATCTTTCAGAAATAAATACAGAATTTTTGTGCATTTTATTCTTTATGTATAGTAAAGAAATTATACTTACGTTTAAAATTTATAAAAAATACACGAAGCATTCAGGATAACATTGGTCACAATGTATAAAAAATAGATTCGATACATTTATCTGTAAGACCTGTACAATATTCATGTAATACATGAAAGATTTTGATTAAAATTTAATTAAAACTTTTAAATTTTTTAATAAATTCGGATGTTTTACGATAAATTTATATGATTGTTATTTTTGTAATTTATTTTTTAAACATAACTGTCAAATTTATAACTAGTAGGATTATTCTTATAGTTGATTGTTTTTAGTTTTACGTTGTTTCCAAGCGCAGTTGTATTTTTTAATGACAGAATATAATTAATGTTTACAGGTACAGTATACGATATGAACGTTTATTGTCCGAATTGTGATGTGACTGCAAAACTGATTTACGGACTGAAAGCAACGACATGTTCGATATGCAAACATCTACTAAAATTTCAATGTGGCACATGCAAAGGTCTTCATAAAAAAGTGACCTATTTAGCGGATCATATAAAATACATATGTAATAAAGAACCTTCGTATTGTTGCTCACAATGCGATTTCAAAGCAAAAAGACAATCCAAACTTACCCAACATATAAAAAAATGTCATGCCGTTGATGATGTACAAAATAGTTCACAGACTGTCGAAGCGTCATCTATTAGTTTTGTTCAAGAAAAATAATTAGTTTACAAATTAACTTATTTTATATATGAAACTTGCAACTTAAAATGTCTTTTAATATTAAAAAATATTATATTTATTTAATTATTTATCTTACGCAAAGTATTATAATTAGGTTAGTATAACACAATTTATGAATTAATAATCTTCGATCGCAGCCTTTTAAAAGTGTACACAAGATCATTGTGTTAGTTTTCTTATTTTATTTTTATATTCGTATGATTAGAAATAATACACGTAGTAAAATAATTGTCAGTTATTCATGTAAATTTCATGTTTTGAAATACTTAATATTACATTTTATATTTTAATAAATATACATTCAAATCAATTTACAAGCAAGTGTATTTTCTTTGAAACTATAATAAATGCTTGTTAAACGTTGACCACACAGAGAGAATTTTCTGATAAAAATTACCGTAAAAATCATTGTAAACGTGGGATATTTTGCCTTCAGGGGGGAAATTACCCTACTGAACGGTAAAATTTACCGTGCTGAATGGTAAAATTTATAATGAATAATGTTAATTTTTACCGTTCAGTAAGGTAATTTCCCTCCTGAAGGCAGAATATCCCACGTTTACAATGATTTTCACGGTAATTTTGATCAAAAAATTCTCTCTGTGCATACTTTATTTTTATTAGCCACATATTATTAAAAAAATTTATCCGGCTAATAAAATCCAATGCATTTTATACCTCTAACAAAAAATCAGTAACTATTAATTTTCAGCTTTAATTGGAGGCACTACTAAAATGAGTAATAAGGTAAAAGATTAATAATTTCGTCTAACTTTCAATAAATATACATTTAAAAGTAAATTTGAATTTGTAATGTTCATTGCAATATACGTTTAGTATTTTCCTTAATTCTCTTGGGAAAAATTATTCGTTGTATTATTAAAAACCGTTCATAACTATATTCATATCGTTAACAATATATTATAATTTCATGTGATTCTAAGAATAAGATATAATACGATGATGAAATTGTTATAATGGTCAGATATTATTTATAATTAAGAATAATAACTGTAAAATTATATTTTTTGACAATACATATCGTAACGAATATTGTGTGTAGAAAAAATTTTTAATCGAAAGTTAGTTGCATGTTATCTTTATCTGAATAAATTTTTGCAGTTTTCTTTGTGTTAAACTAATATTGTTACTGAAATCGCAAATATAATTGATTTACTCATGCAGTTTATACCATGCATGTTCTGTAATTCATATCGACACCCAATATGAAGAAAAACGCGTTTCAATTTGCTACGAAGACTAACGCATTTCAGCGTTCGCGACAAAGAGTATCGAATTAAACGTTTGCTACGAAGAGTATCGCAGTTCGAAGGTTTGCGACGAAGACTATCGCAATTCAAAAATTGGCGACGAAGATAACGCGGTTCAGAACTTTCGAACGAATACTATTGCAGTTCAGAGTGTTCGAACGAAAACTATCAATTTAAAGCGTCTTACGGACCCTGGTAGAAATCTAAGCTGATTTCTAGCCAGATATTAGCTAGATTTTCTAAATCTACTTTAATTCTGGTTAAGAAATTAGCTAGAAATCGGTTAAAAGCGACATGCTATTTGGCTAATTTCTAGCTAGATTCTGCTTAATATTCTAGTTAATATAAAATTAATAAAGTAAGTAATTTATGTATTAATTAATAATGGAAATAATAACAGTTTTATAATAATCAAAGTAATACGCAATTCTAATCATACTACATTAAGTATTTTACTAAATTAAAGTTAAAGATGTACCTTAAATGGCTAGTAGTAATGGAGGTTAGCAGTCGAAAAAAAACAAGAATAAAAACCTATGAGGATTTATTGACAATACATCGTTTTACCTAACTAACAACAAAAAATTAAATTTACCATCAACAATATAAAATATATTACAAAGCTTAATTAAAATTTAATTATTTAAATTATCTTCTGCTTTTCATCGTTTCATTATATCTCTACTTTTCTCTGCTCGCATACCTGTCTTCTTCTTCTTCCTTCGTCTTTCCTTCTCGAAAGTCAAATAAAAAAGAAAGAACCCTCGAAAGCCGAGTAGGCGAGCTAATTACGCGTTCTCCGCCTCGATCGAGCCACTTTAATCGGCTTATACGCTTCCCGCTGCCAAAGCAGTTTGCCACTGCTCTTGGATAACACGAAATCCACGATCGCGTGCGCTTATAATAAGTGTCCTTGATACATTTACGTCTCGCGCCTTTGACATTTATTTGTCGAGGATGAAGTGTTGTCTTCTTAAGGCTTTGGATGCTTCGAGGTTTATCTTGATTCTATTATATAAAGAGAAGTCGAAGAGAAGGGGAAATCCATATTTTTCTCTTTCAAATTTAATGTAAAGCTTTTGAAATTGATTACATGGTTTGGATTTAGTTGTACAGGTGAATGGAATATATCTAAATCAGATGTCTATACAATTTAAGTTTTGATTGATATTTTAAAAATTTTATCTTTAGAATTATGTTATTCATTCTTATTTTTACATTACATTTTACAAATTCTTATTAATAGTTTTTATCGTCAAAATTAAACAGACAATTGAAAATCGGGTGTTTTAGAATTCAATATCTAATTTTATTTTTGCAAGTTTATTATTAATTACCATACTTCCCATAATTATTAGTTATTAATGGGCTAGATTTCCACCAGGGACTTTTCAAATAAATTAATCTTTACTGAATTTTTTTTTATTTAATGAAAAGAATAAGTTAAATATATAAGTTTTACCTTCCTTTGATGTTTGAACATCTGTGTTCCGAGGCGTTTTAACTTGAAAGGAAGCTATATTGAAATAATTATAAAGACAGCTCATAGTCAGAGTTATGTATAATTTGAAGGGGGTGAAGCCTGACAGTAACGGGACGACTTCATCCGTATAATCAACTCATCAAAACGATCTAGGAAAGAAAAAAAACTTGAAACGAAATTCTATGTGCCTCTAACGTTCTCTCGTATCTAAATAATAATCAGATTGTGACACTCGGTTCTAATGATTAGCCGGCCAAATGAAGAGAGATGAGGATTACGATGCATTGAAATTGATCTCCGAATTGTTCACTTATCAGAGTAAAATCTATATAAGGCAGATTACAGTAGTTTATTCTGTCGTCTGGTTTCAATTTAAAAAGTGTCAACTGATTTTATCTCAATTTCTGTTGATTGAAAAGCTTATTTATGAAGCATTTATTATAATAAGCAAATCATTTTTTACATTCATATTTTTTAATTGTACAGATATATATATATATATATATATATATATATATATATATATATATATATATATATATATATATATACACTGTGTAGACGTGTATTTATTTATATGGAATTTCAGTTGGTTACTTTACATATTTTACTTTTACAAATACATAGATGCATTACACTAGATCTTTAAGTACGTGTTTAGTAACGGTACCTATATAGGTAAGATTACATAGGAGTATAAATTAATAAATCAATAAACTCTGTTATTGATGTTTTACCATTAAAAAGAATTAGGCTGCTTGATTGCTCGTTATCAAAACTCTGAAGTTTGTACTTACTGAAACCATGTACTTACCGTTAATTTATATTTATAAAACAACTAATATTGTCTTCTTTTTCTCAATTTTTCATTTTTCTCTTTAAATTATAATTTAAAGATAACGAATACTATTTTCTATTAAGGGGCCTGCGGCGGCTCAGTCGGTAGAGTGTCGGATTCCCACGCCGGTGACCCGGGTTCGAATCCTAGTCTCTGCCGATTGATACAAGCACCACTGTAAAAATTACATGTGCTTTGTTTACAAACACACCGCAGACCCCCGTCGTCGATTAGCGCCACATGGGAGCACAAACATGGCGACGTTAAAAAAAAAATAAAAAAAAAAAACTATTTTCTATTATAATTGACTAAATTATTGTAGAATCCACTATATGCTTTTGGTAAAAAGAATTATTATACTATGTTCGAAAATATTTTTTCATAAAAAGAAATCATGTTACTATAATTTTTAATATTTTGTTACATACATAGTAAACGCTACTTTATTCTTTAGTTATGTATATAATAATAACCAATACTAAAAGCTTCTCTGGGTGTTTGTACAATGTATCCAATTTTATACCTAAACTTAAAAATCTGTAACGGCTAGCAAGCAATGCCAGCAATGCCGTAAGTATCAACAAATTAATTAAAAAACTATGACAACTAAACATTTTATGATCTTGATTTTTCGGCACTAAATATCTCATACCAAAAGAAAAGCTCCTCTCCCATGAAAAATTGACGTTACTACCTTGATTTTACAAAAACATAAATTTTTTCATAATTTTTAGGATAAATAAAGATAATAGTTTTGAGGGAAATATCACAGAATAATACGTAATAAAATTATAAATTTCTATTTACTATTCATGATTAATGCAATTAAATTTGTATTATTGAATAACGACATATATTTCTATTTTCTTATTCTACTTTGTTGAAATCATATAAATTTAATTCAATTTTAATGACTCAAAATATTTCTTTGTAATTATTCACTCAATTTTGCTTATTTTGGTATATTTATGGCATTGTTTGTAAAAATAATAATTATCCAATAAATTTCTCCTTTTAAATTAATTTTATTAAAGTTACTTGTTAAAAATAAGCGCTGGAAATAAACTCATGATACTCATCTGACGTATATCTTGTACAGCCAAGTCAGTAGCGATAATCTGTTACTCGATACCCTAATTAATTGGTCTGTTCCCACATGTAATTTAAGGATATTTTTGACGTAAGCGAAAATACGTAGAGGAAGTCCAATACAGGTGTATGCGTCGAAGCATGAATTCTAATTGATTATTACCGGAAGCGAAGAATTAAAGGAAAATTCGTTATTGTGGGCATACTATAATTATCGAAGAGGAGTTATTAAAACTACACAGGAACAAAAAGCTTAACAAATTTATGATGGTGCAATAGATTCAATAATGTCTCAAATTTAAAGTAAAATGTGCTACAAAAGTGCTATAGTGATATTATTTTTAGAACTAAGTGATTATACCTATATTTTTACAGATAGGCCAGTTAACACGTGAAATTGTTTAACATCAAGCCTAATAAATCGGGAAGCGAACCTCTATATTGTTTGCAGCGAGAGCAGTATAATACCTTGTTTAAGAAGCAGACAAAGTGATAATTAGTTTCTTGATTTTCGAGCCATCGGCGGAGGGCATAAATGACAAAGTGATTGAAAAGTATAATCCATATGGACAAGCACCTGTAAATTATCTCTTTCCGCTCTCCAAATGGGGTACGGCCTACTTGGTCTACTATATCCCATTGTATTCATCAAAAACTCGTAGCAGGCCCAACCTTTTAAACCGTCCGCGCTGCTTCTTTTCGGTCGCTCACACCCACTCTTTCGCTTCTTCTTTTGCTCGACGTCTCGCTTCTTCTTCCATTCATATGCACAACTGTTGAATACAATTTCGGTATGAGAACGTAACACGTTTTTGGACAGCACAAAATAAATTATTTTTTTCGACCAAAATTGTTAATTTACGAAAAGTTGTATTATACTGGTCACTATTATTTGTTTTTTAATATTTAAAGTAAAAATTAGCGATTAATTCCTGATCGACATTTATTTTCACTAAAGCTAATTTTACTAAATACATTATCAAAAATTACAATATATAATTTTTTTGTAATAACAATTTGAAGACAATTTATTTTGAAAAAGTATATGAATTAGGTTCTGTTCGGAAACTATTCCCATATGTCGTAATTCGTTCCTAAATTATACTACATGGCATATATGTAAGACTCTACATGTATCAGAATAATGTTGTGGTTAACAAAATATAACATCTTTGCAATGTAAAATAATAAAATAGAGGCAATACGGATCATTATGATCAAGTCTTAAGAATTTATATAATTCGGTATGAAAGATAAGAAAAATAAATTGTAAAATCATTACCTAATTATAAATTGAATCCAAACTTTATATATTAAAAAATCAATATTTTTTAGCAGATTACAAAACTTTACTTTTGTAGTTTGCACAGCTTTTCACATCTGATTTATATACTGTATCTCTTCCAAAATTTCATTTCCACTCGCTCTCTCGCTTTCTCGTGCCTCCGCACACCTTTCGTTTCTTCTTCCCATTCCGGAGTCCGGTGATGTATGCGCGCCCTCCCATATTTCGGGATGATTACAGGTTGAGGGATATATTAGACCGGCATCTAAACAAACCGCTTCCACGTCTACCAACAGTTTAGGCCCGCGAGGCGTTGCCGGTGCGCTAACTCTTCGCGAAATCCTTCGACAAGCCGAGGATGCCGAGTATAAATACCCTTTTTTACTCGAGAACGTCTTCTAAGTATCTGCACGTATATGTGTTTGGCTATTTCTTTTTTCTTTCTTGGTTCCACGCATACAAGTATAGGTCTAGAGCAGGCTCTTGCCTTTGCTAAAACACTTTAATCGATTGTTCCTTTTTGACTCTCAGCGAGAGGTTATTTTTCTTCGGTTGCCGCTTTCAGTGACTAATATTCCAAATTAAATGCTACATTATGGAAAGAATCAATTATGATGAACTATTGGCGAATACAGTGAGTTTGACAAATCACTGTTATGCGGTTAGCGGTTGAAAGATTTTTAAAATTTTTTTGTGTAGCTTATTAGGGAGTTTTTATTATGAATTATTGTTTTTTCAAATGAGGTAGTAACCTAGGGATCTGCTACAGATTTTGCAATATTTTAGTTCGTAAAATATTCAAAATCTTTGACGTCTTTCTAATACAAGTTCTTGTTATATTTTCTTTTATCTTTTATATTTAACTCACGAGTAGGTGCATTTTTCGGTCCCACGCCAAGATGCCAAATTCAGGTAAATGGTGTTAGAAAGAATTATTAATAAAACTAAAATATTAAAGACGTTTGGAGTAATTTGTCATTTGTTTAATGTTATTCCGACTTAGTTAATATTCTTTTTTGTTTGTTAATAAAAGTATTATAAAAATTTTTCTGGCTCTATTTGAAACTAAATAACATTTCTGAAGAATACATAAAAGTAACAATATAAAAAAAAATTTCACTAAGAACAGACCGTTTTAAAAAAGTGTGGAGTCTCAACGGCGCCACATGCGCGTGCTCGCGGGTTAAAGAAATATTTTTATTGCTAAAACATTTACAGCAAACTTTTCGGTACAGTGTTTTCCGAGAACAAAAATATTTAATTGGATGTTGTACAGTCTGAGACATAAGTAATTAAATATGGCCCTGGGTCCCATGGCATAACGTAAGTGAAACTACATAATATGTACATCATATTAGTTTTGAGGGTTAATCTTATCAACAATCTAGTCAATTTCACGCGATTTTCTCTCTTGCATTTTAATTACGCGCAAGAGCTAAATTATTAATTATAGTACAATTGGTACTGTTTGCTGTAATTAAGCTCCCTCGCATCAGATGTTCCCCGCGTTCAAAACAAATTGCTCATACACGGATTTTACAAATTTCGCGGGTCCACTAGATACAATCTTATAAAGTGTTACATTTGAACACAACATACTCACCTTCGATCCTACAATCCCCCCGAAACTCTTTATTTCTCAATAACCAAAAAATCATCAAGCTCTCATTTCCCTCCTAAAGCACGTTGAAAAGAAAAAAAAGAAAGAAACGCTTTCGCCCTCTAGCGCAGCTCGGTCTTTCGCGATGGCGCGGGGGGGCCATCTCGACTGCGACCTATTAATTTATTCGCTCTGGCAAGTGCGGCCCTAAGTACGGTGCAAAACGTGCTCCGAGAGCCGTATACATAAGATCGCTGTAGTCGATCAGTTTCCTCGATAGCGAAGCCCGCGTGTAGAGGGGAGAGGGGAGGAGGAGGGCGATCGAAGGGATCGGCATCGGCGCGCACGGGTTCGTTGATTGCAGGGTGCCGGCGCAGTGTTTGCTTTATAAATCGTGTGTGCCGAGAGAAAGGGAGAGGGGGTAGATATCGTCTAACTGGCGAACAATCGAAGCGAGACAGTGTGTACGTATACACACAGCGCCATCAGTGCAGACTGATGGATATTATACTTGAATTGTACATACGTGTAGGTGTGGATCGCTGTAGTCAAGATTTTTCTATTTCGAAATCGGCGGGGACAATGATTGAAAAAAATTGCGAGGTGTGCGTTACTGGTTTCGGACTCGTTGCTGGTGTGCATTGTTCGAAAAAGAAAGGACAATATTGGCGCTAGAATTGAGCAACGCAAATTGTCGTATTGCCGTTTAGAGAATTTTTATTCGGTACAGAGAGTGGTATTCCACTTTTTGTGGATGAAAAAAATTTGTTTCGTGTAATGGATTTTATAAAAACTTTCTTGGAATTCGGCTTTAGTTGGTAAATTGTAGCATCGTTATATAAAAAGAATAATAAAACTGGAACTTTAACACAGTGTTTTACACGGAAGAAAAATTATTTTTAACTGTATAATTTAAATGTATATATCTTTCGTGATTCACTTGATAAAAAAGGTTTTATAAAGCTGTATATAATTTTTTTTAGTTTATGATATGGTATTTTATCTATCTGAGGCATATCTTACATTCCAAGTTCGAATGATTTATTTCTTCATTTATTTATTTATAATATCAGCGATAATGAGCTATTTCTGCACTGAAATGAAGTAACATAATTGGGTAAAAGAGATCAAGACACTGTCTGGATAGAAATAGAACGACGGATCTAAATTGGTTTTCAGCAAATATAAATCAAAGTATTACTCAATGTAGACATCTCAGCTCTTGGTTATTATCAAATAACTTTACCATCTAGATATTGTTATCTTGCTATGCTATTTTGTACTTTCTTAAAGGTGAAAATATTTTCTAAATTTATTCAATAAAAATACTTTAATTAAGTTAATAATTAATTTTACTTTCCTATATAATAAGATTCAGGCATCTCTTTCTGTTAAATACTAGCACCCCTTAGCATGTCCAACCGTTTTCACATTTACATATACATACGCATACACATACATACACACAAACACATACTCCTTTACCTCTCGTGCAGTATAAATTCGATGAAATTCGACATCCTAGTCGGTCCGATTCTTCGGTAGCACGAGGGAGCGTTGCGGCCGTACCATCTTCCCGCCGCCCCTCTATGCTTACCTGGGAATAAGAGAGGTATGGGGCTCGACTAGGTGGGTCCTTCTTTCTACAAAGTTATTTCAATTATTTGTTTCTAATAATATACTACCATTTTAATTCGTTTCATTATAGATAATAACATCTCTAGTCAATTTAGTGCACTTTGTTTGGGTCTTAAAAAATTGGTTTAAAAAATAATACAATAATACTGTATCATATTTGTCTCGTACTGTATGTAAATATTTTCAGAAGCTTTGATAAGGGGAGGAAAAATATACTTCCGAAACGTTGGCGAATAAAAGTTTTTTAAAGAATATACTCGAAAAGATCACATATCATTATCCAAAATAACAGCAGCGAAAATAGGAGAAACAAAAAGAAATATGTATGTTATTTAATTATCAAGGGAAATATTATGGAACTATCATACAATAGACTCTCGATATATCGTAACAAATTTGGGAAGAAATATGAGTTGCATATAATGATATACTGAGTTTTCCCTTAATACGGCAGAATATTTCTAATGCTTTGAATTGATAGAAACGGAACGTACTTGGGTTAGGGAAACTTCCGCTTATACAAGCGGAAATGCTTCAAATAAAGATGTAGCTAATGTTAATATATCGAGAAGAAGATAACAATGAATTTTTGTTCAATTGATAAAAAAGAACATATTTTTATGTATTTTTCATGTCATTAAATGCATTAAATTTTTTTTCAAAATGTACGATACTCCATGACATTTCTAATTATAATCTTAACCTTTTATACGTGGTAATCTGCGATTAAATGCAAATTGTTGCCCAAGTAATTTTATGAAAATCTTATATCTTTTCTCAAAATAAAAGTTCATGAAAATTTCCGGAAGTTCTATTAAAATTACACAAAAGCCACTAAAAATGCTGCTAAATATATATATTTATTTATTTATTAATTATTAACAATTAGTCACAACATTCAAAACTTCATACTCTCAACTAATAACAATACAATCTTTTGACCTACAACTAAAGAATTTGAAAGCCATCAAAAGATAGCCACCACTGGCATATCTTATTGCATCGACAATCGACATACCCGCACTGCCGTGCAAATGAAGAAAGTGGATATCTGCATTTGAAGTACGAGGGTAGTTCAATAAGTCTTTAGAATAAAGTATAAAAACAATTTTTTTTGGGTAAATTTTTTTTTATTTTTCAACATAATCTCCTTGGAGCTCTATACACTTGGTCAATCGCTTTTTAAGTTTTTTTAATCCTTCAGAAAAGTGCGTTTTCGGAAGTTCCTCAAAATAAGCACTTATAGAGGCAATGACGTCTTCGTTGTCCGTAAATCTCTGTCCACCGAGCCATTTTTTCAAGTTTGGAAATAAGAAAAAGTCACTGGGGGCTAAATCTGGTGAATACGGTGGGTGTTCGACCAATTCGAATTTTAGTTCTTCAATTTTAGCCATTGAAACGAAGCATGTGTGAACTCGGGCGTTGTCGTGATGAAAGAGAATTTTTTTTCTCGCCAAATGTGGTCGTTTTTTTTTAATTACTTCTTTCAGCTGCTCTAATAATGATGCATAATACTCACCAGTAATTGTTTTACCCTTTTCCAAGTAGTCAATAAGTATAATTCCACGTGCATCCCAAAAAACTGTAGCCATAACCTTACCAGCTGACTTTACGGTCTTTGCCTTCTTTGGAGCTGGTTCGCCTGTGGAAATCCACTGTTTGGATTGTTCTTTTGTCTCAGGAGTGTAGTGGTGTATCCATGTTTCATCCACAGTCACAAATCGACGAAAAAATTCCTCAGGATTCCGACTTATGCGCGCCAAAAGAGCCTCAGAGGCGACCACTCTATTGCGTTTATTCTCAGCTGAGAGCAAACGCGGCACCCATCTTGCCGATAGCTTTTTCATGCCTAATTTTTCATGTAGAATTGAAACAACTGCACCTATAGATATCCTTGTGGCCTCAGCTAACTCACGCACTTTTAATCTTCTATCCTTCAACACCATATCGTGGATTTTATTGATGATTTCGGGAGTAGTTGCTTCTACGGGCCTTCCTGAACGTGGTTCGTCACTTATTGATGTACGACCACGCTTAAATTCATTTACCCAGTTATAAACCGTTGCTAAGGCAGGGGCAGATGTGCCATGAACTGAGTCCAATTCATTTTTTATCTCATATGGAGTTAAACCCTTTAAATGAAAATGTTTAATTACCGCTCTGAACTCGTTTTTTTCCATTTTTCTTAACAAGCAATTTTTTTTTCAATTGGTTATAAAAACACGTAAACTCAGAAGATGTGGACTGTGACTGCACCATATATCTAGTCGGGAGTGGTGCTGACTGAAAACAGATGATTTGGAGCGATTCGCGCGCCATCTGTTGGTCATTCTAAAGACTTATTGAACTACCCTCGTAAATCCCAGACACTTGATAACATTCATTTTTATTTGGATCTATTTCCGTAAGATTTTTATTTAAAAAATGTCTATACTTTTCCTTAAAAAAACGAACTACGTCTAATCATTTTTGTAAAAGAAAAAAAAAGTTTCAAGTCATTCTTATGAGAATTTATTTACATGGTTCGAATCTTTTTACGAAATGTAGATACCGACTTTCCTCATTTGCACGGGAGCGTATAACACCGTAATACCCCACGTACACACAGACACACCCCAAAAACCAGTTGAACCGTTGATACACCTCCGTGCAAAGTGCAGACAGCATCTGTGCGCGCGCTGCGTACAATTAAAATCAAGAGCGCTTTTGCAGCCGCGCAAGAATGCATAAAGCGCAAAAGAGGAGCGAACACGAGATAGGTATAGGATACCGAAGAAGAAGCAAGAGAGAGAGAGAAAGCTATGTAGCAGCGCGTCTTTTTGCCCGTGGGGTCGTAATCGAGTTGCAGCGCGCGCGAGGCCCCTCATCATCATCATCATCATTATCATCATCGTGGCGTGCGCGCGCTTGTGTTTGCTCTTGGGCTAAGGCCGAGCAAACACAAAATGAGAGCGCTGCATGCGAGAGAGAGGGAGAGATAGAGGGAGCCCCCGTCATTACCCGGGGTTATTACCTAAGTATCGGCCGAAGAGATGCTGCGCGCCAGAAGAGAGAGAGAGAGAGAGAGAGAGAGAGAGAAAGGGGTGGAAGATTCGTAGAGCGGATAAAAAATTCATTCCTCGCTCTCGGCCTGAAAGCCTCTTTATTATCTCCTCACCTTAGTGCGCGTTTATTCTCTATCCTTCTCTTTCGTTCTTAGTTTAGGTACGTGCGTATATATATAGTGTAGTTGCCAGTTTGCCTAGAGTTTGCGCTTTTTTTAGAGGATTGCGCGGGAGAGCCGGGGGTGAGCCGAAGTGCAAAGTGCCATAAGACGTAAAACGAGCCTAATGCGTGCGCGTCGATTTCGAAAGGAGAGTAATTACGAGCTGAGTGGCACCGAGGGTTTTCTGTCTGCTTAGGATGTGTGATGTGTACATCTGTGTTTTACGTGCTCGCGTGTGATATGTGATGATGATGATGTACCAACGAGTTGAATGCTTTATGATTGGCTTACGAGAGTTTTGTTTTGGCATTTGTTTATCAAAGTCTGGTTAGTTCATTTGGGTTGATAAATGCACAAGAAAAATCTATGGTAAAATCGAAACTTATAGAATTACGTGAGATTCATATTTGGTGTGCAAAATAATTGATTCTAAAAAATAATTATTCTGTACAAAGCTAGTCTTATATTTGAATCATTTCAATTTCTAAAATATACAACGTATACTAGACTATTAATTATTATCGAGAACGTTGTAGTTCGTAAGTTGTAGTACAAAACGATTTAACTGTATTGGAAATGGGTGTTAAATAAATGATAAAACACAAAGTATATTTCAAATAAAATAACTTTAGGTTATTCAAACTCGCACAAGGAAGGAATAACGTTAGCAATGTGCGACTGCTCTAGCTAGATGCTCTAGTGCTACTAAAACACTTAACATCAAGGGCATAAGAGAATTTCGGGATTGACGCATATAGTTCCCCACTCTTTTCTATACTCGCATTTCAGTTTATGTCTTTGGAACATTTCTTAGTAAGTCAATTCAATTTTGTACAAGCATGTAGTAGTGTAGAACTGCAGTTACGCACATCTGTATGCTAAAGCATAGCGACATTCCAACAAACTGTTATCAACAATTACGTATGCGAATTACATAAAAACTACACCAATTAATTAACGCATATATAATAATACTAAGATTTATATGAGAAAATTTCCATCATTAGATTCATACATCGAGAAAATATCCAAAACATTAATGCAACGACTGTTAAACCGATATATCAATTAACTATAAGATATTATTAAGCACAAGTTTAACTGTGTGTACTATTCATTTTTTCCATTCCCTTTTTTTTAATGAAAAATAATATCAACAACGTAGCAGGGCGCGAACAAGCAGCATTTTAAAAATGAATTATACGGACGTGAGCACGATATTCGCGAGAGGATCACTTTGCGCGCCAGAAGGGCGGGCAAAATAAAATGCGAGCTCTCGTTTCTTCTGCGCGGCCTTTTTTGTCGTGTCGGAATGCGCGCTCGCGCGCCCGTAATCCAATAAATCACAATCCAATTTCAAGCGCGAGATATCAATCGGAGCCTAGCGCACGCGCGCTCGATTGTGTTTATTTCGCCCTCTTTGCCTCTCTCTCTCTCTCTCTCTCTCTCTCTCTCTCTCTCTCTCTCTCTCTCTCTCTCTCTCAACGCGAGCGCGAGCGCGTCTTTTCGTAAAGCGTGAATTCGCGTGAAATTTACCGTGCGCTCGCGGGTGTGGATTGTAGACGTACGCTGCACACTCGTCGTTCGAATTTCTTATCGTACTTTATCGTGTAAAGTTGACAATTTGCGCTCTGCTTTGGACAAAATGTGACTAAAATGTACTTTCTAGATGGCTTTATTGATCGCTACGAGTCAATTTACTTCTTTACTTGCCGGCGTTTTTTGGCTGAAAGGTGACAGTACTTAGAAGATTCATCTTTTAATTGACTAATACAATTGGAAAAAATTGTGCTTATTCAATTGTATAATAATTTTTGTATGTAAATATATGCTTTGTATTATTATTTATATATACATGTATATATAAATATATATGTAAATATATAAATATAGCCTTTGATAAGGAATGTATCAAGATATTCGAAACGTCGGGAAATAAAGTAGTAAATTAATTCGTAGCGATCAATAAAGCCTTTTTCCATCTGTAATTTATTCATGAGTAATCGCTTCTACGCAATATAAAATGTACTTTGTTTTAACTGCAGATAAACTTGTATTTTGAGATTTTACTCAACTTAACGAGTTTAAGGAAATATACCTGCACCGAAGACCTATATTCTTTGGATCTCAATTCATTTAGCAGCTTATACAGCCCTGATAATTGCGAAAGGGCAGTGCAGGGCGCACTTTGCACTGTGTATTCTTTACTCTTATGTGTCTGATAAGATCAGAAGTACCCATTTTCAATAGGGAACTGCGTTAAATAATAGTCGATTCCATGTCGACGCTCCGTACGAAGACTAGCACAACTCAGAATTCTCAAAAAACAACAGTTTTCATCAAAATCCTCCTACGAAACTAGGAGTTTTCAGGTTCTCAGACAAAAACTATCACCTTTTCAAAGGTTCTGAGAAAATATTAGTATTTATTAGAGGATCTAAAAGTGCTAGTTTTATAAGAGGTCTTGGAAAAGAACTAGCTGTTTTTGAGAATTCTGAGCTGTGCTAGGCTTCGTACGGAGCGTCGATGTGCTGACGCTCTATCTATTTATCGATTTTCTTAATTAGTCTCGTGGTGACCATCTCCTCTGGTGTCCGCGTTCTATCTCTGTTGCTAGTGCTTGATCTTTGTTTCTTTTGTCTCTTTTTTGACTTGTCTGCCGTCTGCTGTTGTCTTTCGTGTATTTATTTTCGGTCATTGGCGAGTAGGTCGATTGGAACCACGCTTGCTCGTGTCCACTAAACTACAGCCATACATTTTCTATAAACTTCAGTTTCCAATGTGTCTGTCTAGTACTGTTACCTTGTCTGCTGCTCGCTTGATCTGCTCTCCAAATTTGATAGATGATAGATAGTATACTTGATACCATAGTCTCTTTGAGCTGAATCCTCTCCATTCGTAGTTGCATTGTCTTGATGTTGCTAAGACACTTTTTCTATTTTCTGGTTAAAAATACTAGTTCCGACTTGTGGATCGCATGATCTAGTCCGTAGTCTTTCATCGACCTGCTAATCTACTCTACGGCCATATGCATGGTTTTACTTACACCTTTTATTCATCGATATAATGATTACTGATGTTATGTGATGCTCTTCGGCGTTTTCATCATATCCTTTCATCTGGTAGAGTTGAAGGCATTTTTCACATTCAGGATGGCTGCCAGTATCCCCCTCTTCGGGCTGTTCTTCATCTGTTCTACTTGTAAGGTTCTCTTGATTTCTAGTACTACATCAATGGCTGATTTTCCTCTCTTAACCCATTTCTTCCCAAGCGGCCATTTTATAGTCGATTGGTTTTTTGCCTAATAAATTGTCGAAAAAAAAATAATAATAACCAATAGCACTTTTCTGAAGTAAAATTGTCCGCTCTTTCCGATTCTGAAGTCAGAATTTTGAAATTTCCGTTGGAAAATTTCAAAATGGCGGTTCGAATTTGATGAAAAATCAGAAATACATTTTTTAACATTTTGACATGCTTGTTTAGAATAAAACGGGTTCAACGAAGATCTTGATATGGATTCATGTTGCAAATGATATTATTGTTCAAACATTTGATGAGTCCAGGAAACTATGTTTTAAAGCAATCATTCTGAAAATTTTCATGCTATCAATACTTAATAATATCGTAAATTTAAGCGTTGTTAAACCTCAAAATGTTGATACTATACGTCACAATAAATCATTACTTTCAATACCATATTTATTAAAGGAACTTCGTTCTTCGCACGATTCTAGGTGTCATCACAAACGAAAAATGTAATTTAGATAGTCTCTTTGTAGTTACAGATCGCTGCGTCAATGCGTTTCGCTGTTATCACTATGTAGTTAGCTGCAAACTTGTAACAGTATCAATTGAAGGTATGCACTACGTCGCATCGTTGTTTTCAGCACTGCAGGAATCGAACTTGTATACTCCCTTTCTTTAGAAGAGCGTGTGCTTATCGTGCATACAATAACACGAAAGATATTCTCTGCTGCCAATGATTTAGGCTTGACCATATCACTTCAATCTTTCCTGGATGTTTTGGAAGAAACGTTTTTAGATTATTTATGCTTCCTCCTTAAGGAAGCTATGTAATAGTAAAAAAAAAAGTTTTGCTAAAACATGTTGGAAACATGTTTTGAAACATAAGAAGTTAAAATACACTATTTTTAGAAAATGTCCGTATGGATGTGTGTGTGTATGTATGTATGTATCCCTCTGTATCTCGAGTAATCCACGGTTAAATTACCTGATTCAGGGCTCATTAGATTTGTTTTTTTTTTAAGGAAGGCGGCTGAAATATTTTTTAAATTTTTCGATGTTTTTTTGTTTTTATAGTGGTTTTTCGATTTTTTAGTTTTAGTTTTTCGTTTTTTTTGTACGTATAAAATAATATTATCTATTAATTTTAAATGCATTTTAAAGAGCATAAAATTGCCTATCTTTTTCGATCCAAAATTTAAAAAAAGTCATTTTTCTTTTCTTTTTCTGAGAAAAAGATCATTTTGTGAAGAAAATCGATATTTTTGGCATAGTGCGTTTCTTACACATAAGAATTGTACACGTAATTATTGTGCATAATTTAGCATTGGTCAAATATATCTATATATAATTTGACCAATGCAAAATTGTGTACAATAATTACGTGTATAATTCTTATGTGTAAGAAATGCGATGCCATATTTTTGTCGTCCATTTACTTGAGTAAAACGGCTTTAATTTGTCTGAAAATTTCCAGAAAGATAGCTTTTAGTAATCTTTTGACTAAGTTCTTTGTCCAGATCATGAGGACTTTTGTTTATCATAATATTTAAGGTTATGTCTTTTTTCAAAAAAATTTTTGATCGCTCATATCTCGAGAATGGTGTGGTCATTTTTTGTCAACCAGGGCTCATTTTTTTGTTTCTTAATAAGGATTCGGAATTACAAAGAAATTTTAAAATGAATTGTATTTGATTGAAAGTTGATAATTGAGTATTTTTGGGGTTGGGTTGCTATACATTGGATTGATTATGCATTTTCTAACAAAAGTACTAAATTCAAAATGGTGGATTTAAGTTTTAACCCCCCTGCGCAGGAGTTATTATGCCAGAAATACCTTCCAAATGCAGTACTTTTTCAAAGCAAGTCTAAAACGTAGAGGGGAATGATTTTAAGGTTTTTGGGGACGCTGATTACGAATCTGCAGTCAGAATTACGAAATTCAAAATGGCGGATCCAATATGGCTGCTACATACGAAATTTCTGTATATTACGATTGTTTTTAAAGAAAATAACCATACATGGGTTTTGGGGGTCGCTAATTACAAATCTGCAGTCAGAATTTCGAAATTCAGAATGGTGAATCCAATATGGCCGCCACATAAGCAATTTTTGTATAATACGAGCGTTTAAAAAAAAATAACCATATATGGGTTTTTGGGACTTGTGCAACTTTTCTCAGCAAAAAACGAACGTGTCACAAAACAGATTTTGAGATTTTACGATTTTTTCAACGAAACCCATGTTTTAATGTATATAAAGGTTTTTGGGTTATAGGGCTGTAAATGTGAAAAGGCTGAACATGAAGATACTGGGGCGAAGCGAGCGGCACGTGGCTCACTATCGAAATTCTGACAGCACATTCGTAATCAGCAACCTCGAAAACCCATGTATGGTTATTTTCTTCAAATACACTTGTAATGTCCGGATATTGTGTATGTGGCGGCCATATTGGATCCGCCATTTCGAATATCGAAATTCTGACAGCAGATTTGTAATCAGCGATCCCGAGAACCCATGTATGGTTATTTTCTTCAAATAAACTTGTAATGTCCGGATATTGTGTATGTGGCGGCCATATTGGATCCGCCATTTCGAATATCGAAATTCTGACAGCACATTCGTAATCAGCAACCTCGAGAACCCATGTATGGTTATTTTCTTCAAATAAACTTGTAATGTCCGGATATTGTGTATGTGGCGGCCATATTGGATCCGCCATTTCGAATATCGAAATTCTGACAGCAGATTCGTAATCGGCGACCCCGCAAACCCATGTATGGTTATTTTCTTTGAAAACAATCGTATTAATTATACGATTGTTTTATATATTATTAAATAATATACAGGAATTTTGTATGTAGCGGCCATATTGGATCTGCCATTTTGAATTTTGAAATTTTAATAATAGATATAATATTGATAATGTTAAAAGCTTATTTACGTTCATATTTTTAGAAAATATTCTTATAATTCTCGGGAATAATTTTAACAGCCGCCATATTGGATCCGCCATTTTTAATTTTGAAATTATAACTGCAGAATCGTAATAAGCGACCTTGAAAACCTCCGAGTAAGGATTATCAAGCTATTTTGAGCTATTTTAAGCAATTTACGAAAGATTTTACAATTGCATACAATAAGTATAAAAAAACGTAATTTTCTTATTTTTCAGATTATAATAATTTTATAATAACATTCAAAATCGTATTTCAAACTCCAGCTATCTTATTACATATATTCTAGGCTTTAATGTCTTATAGTTATTTTGTTCAGAAGTTATGATAAAAAATGTTTGGACGAGTATACTCGTCCTCCTGCATACGGGAACAACTCCGTTTGGACGAGTATACTCGGCTCTCTGCGCAGGGGGGTTAATATAAATCGGATTTACTTGACGTTTATTAATCTGGAGACATCGGAGTCGTTATATTATTTTTTGGTCCACAATTATGATGATGATGATAATGAGAATGAGAATGATAATGAGTATGAGAATAATAATCATAATGATAATAATAATCAAAATGATAAAATGATTTAAACTGTTATATTTCGGTAAGACATAGCAATTTAAAAATAATTTATAAAAGCAAAGAATTTCACATTGAAACAATTAATTTAGTTAGAGGAAGCTAAGTGCCAATGAATTGGCAGCGGTTTTTACTTGTTTGTCGTTGTTTCCGCTGTTCAGACCCACGATATTCACTGTAGTCTTTGGTTCTCGTCTTTGTACTTCTCCTATTTGTTCTATTGCTTTTTTAAGACACTGTTAATCGGAACTTTATCATGTTCATTGCCGCCTAATTTCACCAAGACTCCTCTATTTCTTGTGAGTTGTGATTCATACTCTCTAGATATTTGTACTTGTGTCCTCCAGAACTGGAATTGTTTTTGTTTTTGTTCTTGATGAATACAGCGTCCTGCGGTGTTCGTAATTTGTCTTTATTGGCCTTCTGTGCATATCCTTAGTAGTGTCACTGCAGTTCAGGTCGACTCGACATCTTCGTCCTTTTAATTATTTATTTAGTTATGTAGCATTAAATATAATAAACTCGTTAATGTAATAATAATTAATTATAATTTGTTCAAAATTCAGATGTCAGTGACTGTGAAGAAGCAAAAGATAAAAATGGACGATCACTAGACTCTAACAGAATTTATGCATATCGTAACAATGAATTCGTTGTTTGTAGAGAATTTAAAGAGGAAAAATGGAAGAAAAAAGTCAATAAGGAAAAAGGTTTCTCAAGGTAAATTGTCCAGCCAAGATAAGAATGCAAGCATCAAGAAACGGTCTCTTGCTTCAAATTTTATCAGTTTATTTACGTCATGAGGATAATTTTGACGCAGTGTTTGATCCATTACCTGAAGTTTGACAATTGAATAAATAACAACTTAAGGTTTAACTTATAACTTAATATTATACCAATTTTTCTAACTTTTCTTCCTTTTGTTTTTGCGGTTGCCCAAATTTTGTTCACAACTAAATATAGTAATAAATATATTTTTTTAAAAGTTTTAATTTTTTAAAATCAGTTTATTCACAGTTATGCAGGACAATGTGATAATATTTAGCAAAAATAAGAATTTTGCAAATGAGTTGCGACCGGAACTTCCTCGAACCAATTAAAAAAAATTCCGAAACGTTTATAAAGCTAATAAATGTAAATATAATAAATGAAAATTTGGGACCACATTCTTTAACCCCTCTTTTTTAAAATAATTAAATATAAATCAAAAGTATTTTAAAATTCCTCAAAAATTATTAAAAACCCTCTTTTTTAATAAATAAGCTCCATTAAATCATATTATTTATATAAAAATGAAAAAAACGTTTCAAGTTTTTCATGGAAATACCTTTAAGAATACCCTCCAAGTTTCAGATGAATTCATCATCATTTACGTCAAAAGGTGTAATTTCTCGAGACATCATGATAAATTTGGTTGGCTGTATCTATACATGAAGTATGATAAAATTATAACTAGCGGAAGCATAAAACCAGCAGCCACCAATAGTGACAAATCGTAAAACTAACCAAGATTTGTAGTATGATAGCGATTCTATATGAAAATACTAGGATAAGTGAGTTATAATATAAAGTAAATTAATTTATATATAAATTTAATTGAATAATAAGCTTCTTCTTAGCACATATAAATTACGAATAAGAATATGTATTTTATGAATGTGTTATGGACTTAACATGATATTTTGAAATTTGTCTCAATCCAACGAATGTGCTATTATAGTGTAATAAAAATTTCCTGAAAGTAACAAATAAATTCATATAAATTAATGTTTATACTTCTTTTTTTTTGTATTACAGAGAATTGTTAGCTGCCTAAATGAGATCATAAATTGTCCTTACCAATTTTTAAAATACTCTTAAGGTGTTATATTTTGTCTAAAATAATTTTTAAGTGATTAGCTGTAATAAAAGAATTTTAGTGAGGCTTAAGACAATGATCATTTTCAAGTTTCAATGCTGGCTGGGTACTTTATGAAACAAAAAATAATACAATTAATTGCATAGAAAACAAAAATGGTTTGTCATTTTAAGGACGTTCACCGCCTAACAGTAAGGTTAGAAAGTTAATTATCGATAAAATCATCATTAAATGACAATATTTATAATGAAAATCCTCGAGTTTACAATATAAAGCATTAAAATTTTAGTAAAGAATGTTACGGCACAAAGCCGGATTCACGAGAGAAGAAATTAATAATTCAATAACAGTTTAAACTTTCAAAATTATATTTATTCAAATGCCTAGCCGATATATTCCTGTGACGCATTTACGCTAAAAAGCCGATTCTTTCCCTAATAGTCATACGATGTGAACCACACGAGAGTCTAAACTGCACTGCCTTGTTGTTGTCGAGAGCGCCAACGCTGGCCCTTTTTTTACGACCTTTACGCGTAGCCGATTTCATTTGGTTCTCTTTCTTTCATAACGCTGTAGTTAATACATTGCATCATTTCAGCACTGCATATTTATTTATTATCAATTTCACATTATTATATTCGCCGTCAATTTTACTTAACAATAATTATCATTATTTCTGTCAGTAACAAAGAGTATAAAACCTATGAAAACGCACCAAAAGCCTAAGTACGGTATTAACTTTTGCATATACTGTACCACATTATAGATATACTAATAACATTAGATCACAACTTTAGATAGCTATATCTTTTTAAAAAGTACCGCTTGCTATATCCAGCTTTCTTTGTACTACTTCTATGCTTATTTTACATTACATACTAGTTTATCAGAACGATTTAAGGAAAACTTGGCTTGCAAATAAATAAAAATCTCCGGTTTTTGAGAGTTGAAGATATGGTAACTCCCGCGTTAAAAATGGAAACTTTGAAGCTAAATTTCTCGTCTTTTGATACGGCAAGGGGGTCGAAATTGAAACCACGTATAAATCACAACTAAATTGACATATACTAAAAGTTTCAAGAGATTTTAAATAAATTCAATTATCCGGTGAACGTCCTTAAATAACTTTTTGTTAAAATTTGTAATGGTCGTATTTGCAACATCATGATTGTTAATTAAAACTTTTTTTATGTTTATAATTAGTGTATACCACTGTCACATGTGTTAAATTAGTATTATCGACACTCAAATGTTTTAACAAAATAGAAAGAAAATTGGTCGTTTTAGGTCACCCGAACCCTCTTATTCTAATTGAACGATTCTATTCGCCCATTCGCAACAACCCCGTTACATAGCACAACTCCTCCAATCAGAAAGAAAGTCCCTTTTTACGCAATCTCAGCTTACATCGAGAAAGAACTTCCCTCCACACTCAAGTAAAGACCGAGAGAGCGAGAGCCAGCGAAGTCCTCAGAAAACTGGTAAATCGTGTTTTTAATCAGCATAAATTTCGTACACTCCACCGCGGCTCCGAGGTATAACCTCGCGCGCACAGCCCGGCACACAACTGCTCACTCGCAAAAAGACCGCAAAGTCTCTTTTTTTTATCCCCGCCGATGCGCGCCACCGCAGTCCACCGGCTGAACTCGCGGCCACTTTTTGCGCCAGCAACTCGTACGTATGTACACCTATATACGCGCCGTAAGAGTTGCGCCGCGGTATATACGACGCGGAGTCACGCGAGCTTCGAAGGAAAAAAAAATCGACAGCGCCGCGAGCGCAACCGAGCGCACGCGAAATGGGCCGATCAATTTGCTTAAATAGCCGCTAATTCCCGGTTCGAGTTGGCACCTCCCCCTGCGCAAGAGAGAGAGGGAATCTTTCCTCGACGATCGACGCGCTCGGGGAGTATATTATCAAGAGATGATTTTACTTTCATCTTCTTTCTTGTCTCTTTTGGACGCGCGAGTTCTCCTCGCTCGTCTTGCACGAGGCTCTTCTCCTCGTGTGTGGATGATGTGTATCGGTCGCTGCACGCGGTGGTTATATGCGTGCTTCGTGCGCGCCCGGGGATCGGGAGGCTCGGTGCCGGTAATGAGCCATAATGAACCACCCGAGCTGCTCGGCTCCGTGCCGGCCTTCGGCCGAATCGTCGCTCGTGGAATACATCGACGAATCAATGTTAATACCATGTGTGCCTTGTACGAGATCGCGTTTTTTTTGTCGATGCTTTTATGAGGGGTGGGGGGGGGGATACTTTGATGCCGTTAATGCCGTTTTTATAAGAAGGTGTTTGCTGTACTATATGAATTAGGCTATGGATGTGAATTTTTTTAAGTCAATATTTGGCTTTGATAGCTTGGCATTTAATTTAAATACGTTCGATCATGTTGGGTAGTATAAAAAAATGTTTAATGTAAATTTCTTTACTTCAATTTATAATTCTGCAATTTATTAAATCACACTTTTACTTCTTGCAGTTTACTATTTTCCATGAAAATAATATCGAAGTAGTATTGACGTATTGTTTTATTCTTATTAAATTGACCTAATATTTATTAATATTTTGAATTAAATTTTATTAGTGGTAGTCGAATTTATAAAATTTATTATTTACATTATTCGCCGCTTAATGGAATAATTTTGGTACATATTATGTTGATATCATTAAGCAGGCGATTCGAATATACGGATAATTTGTGCGCGCAGGTAGCATGCATTCTTGTGGATTGCTGACAGCGATTTTGATTACACTAAGCGGTTGATTGTATTAAGCAGTGATCTCTGTAATCTCGAATTAATTATATCTATATTATTAATATATTTTTATTATTGATATCATTTAACAATAATATAGTCTATTCATATAATCGTTTGCAAGTTGTCTGACTGCAACATCATGTACACCCCCTGACAATCGGAATTAATCAATTTTTCAATTTTTAACCAATAGAAAGTAATTTATTTTGATGCATCCATTATGTAGGTGCTTTTTATCTGTTAGCAATAACAAACTTGAATTTACGACTTTTGTGTTTGATCAGTTCAGAGCGTGACCGGGTTTACTTCAACAAAGCAGTCGTACTGGTGTAACCATACCAGTTCTACTGATTTAAGTCGGTAGTGGCGCTATTCATCCTTAGATGGCGCCGCTAGTTACACAAAAAGTTTCTTTTTCTGTGATAAGTTCTATGAATGAATTTTATAATGGTATAATATTTTTTAATCAATAAATGTTTATGACAACACTTATTATTTTATTTTTATTCACAAGTAAGCAATATTAAGGGGAACACTATAATTTTGAAAAACGTGGCTTATAAAAGCTTTTTATCGTATTTTAAAATGCAATAAGTCTTTAATACTAAATTTTGTATGCTCCATACTGTTTCGAGTACTTAAAATGTTCATTACTTTATTCGCGATTGCTCGAGATTATGCATTATATGCAAATTTTAGTGGTTTTATAAGAAAATCCTGTGAATGAAAATGAATTGTACGGAAAAGTAACAAGCAGCATTCATGAAAATTTCTGCAAATTCTATTAATAGTACCAAAAATATGCAAAAAAATTTACCCTATAGAATATAAATAAATAAAAAGCTTAATACGGCAACATAAACAAATGCTATTCTTTTCTTAAAATTCTTATCTGATGCTTTTGATACTTAAATAGTTGCCTAACAGTATTTTCGATTATATGTGTAGCATTTATATAAACATTTAGCTTCGTGCAATAAATAAATGAGAAAGGAATAAAGACACACTTCTAATCTTCATTCTGCTACAATCCTTATAGAAAAAAGTACGCCGTGCACGATATATACAACAACGGCAACGCACGCCGCATACAAGTTTCCGTTTTTCTGACAAAAAGGAAGCGAGTTCAATAATCGAAACGATTGTTTGGTAACAGTCCTCTTTTCGCGCTCTCCCTCTCGGATTCAGTTTCACCGGTTCATTCTCCATCTAGTTTTCCTCGGAGGGAGATTCCACATACTCTCTCGTACACACGGGCATTGTATGGAAATGGAATCCGAAAAGGGTTGTTCGCCGCGCGAAATGCGAGATCCCATCACCTGTTCGGCCGGAGTAGCGAACGTCGAGTTTACGAAAAAGTTGGCTGTCGCGCGTCGCAGCTTGCGCCCAAAAGGTCTTTTCTTTATTTCTCGGTCCGTCTGTTTATTCAATAAAGGGTCGTTTTGGCGTGGTAACGGAATGAAACGTGAATTATTGGTGCACGCGTGACATTTTTGCTTTTCACGCTTCCAAATGTAAGTAGCATGAATGATATAATATAAGATATTATGCGCTGAATACTGAATGATTTAGACAAGTTATTAAGTTATTTGATAATATTAATATTTTATTGTTGTATATTACTTGACTATAGTAATAATTGAAGATTACCATTTTATATAAGTAACAATTTGATTCAATTCGATTTTACTAATCGACCCAAGAGCACATAACAAGTTTATTTTCATCTTGCTACTCTTCGGTTTATATTCACTTTGAACGAGCTAGTTCGCAAATCTATAAACTGCAGTCTTTTAATAGTGCTGAAAAATCGAACAAAGCTTCAATACAATATCTTTGACACAATACTTGTACAATGTGTACCATGTAATTGGATGCGTTTTTTCTTTACTCTTGATCTTACTCCTTTCACTCTGTATAGTTTTCGTTTTCTGCTCGGAATTTCAACGGTTTACTTCATAAATCTTTTATTGGCGCAAGTCAACGGTCTTCTCCAACAAAAGTGCCATTCTTATATATACGTTTTTTTCTATTTTATTAATGTTCTAGTTTCTCATGACAAATATGTGGCAAAGCATTTTGTGAGATAAAATCACTTCCTACATATATGTAGATTGGATTGTTGAGCGTAATTTTGAAATTATACGAATCCAAAGTTTTAATGCAGCTATGGATACGTTCATCTTATAACTAGAATTGGTAGTATAAATCTAACGTGTTCATACATTTATTAACACTATTAAGGTGATGCTAAATCCACTCGTCACAGACAATTACAAGGATCTAGTTTATTCATTTAATTTTTTTTATTTTAAGTAAATATCTCTAATGAATGATGTTCTCTCAATCAAAAAGAACAACTTTCCAGAGAGATATTTCATCAAAATTGAAAATTGAACGTAAAAAGTGGTTCATCTTATTTGGGGGTAACAGGACGATTTAGTATCACCTTAAAATTTAATATTTTTTACTAATAACTCGTGATATAAGGGACCGCAAGGGACTCTTATAATTATAATCGTAGGTAAAACTGTAAAAGTGGTCAAGTTTGGTTTGGTTTTGCCGAAAATTCTATAAAAGATCTTTTCGGCACATGAGACCCAAAGCTTAGTTCAAGATTCTTGCAAACTCCCTACACAAAGTATTAAGTTAACTTTCGACGGCTTCGGGTATATAAGAGTGTATACGTAGACGACACCCAGCTATAAAGTTCAGGATGCTTGCAAGTCTCATTAATTAAGGTCACTTTTATCATAAATACTTTTAATGATATTTTAATTATTTATTACCTCTAAAAAGATCGAAGAAAGAAGAAAAAAGAGATATATTAGCAAAAGTCAATACTCACGCAAAGAATACTAAATTTTACACTAAAACTACTAAATAAAATCTATACTACTTATTTCTAGCGAATGAAAAGTTTACTAATTGCTGTGTAAATATTCCCTTCAAGAGAGGTCGATTCCATCTCTTATCCAAGATAATAAAACTCCACTCAAAATTTTCAATCGTGCTAATTACTTCAAAACACATTAATATTCCAAGAAATAACCGAACTCTCATCAATACAGAAAACCAACGACTCCTTCAAACACACGCGCATACAAAACGATCAAAAAAGCAAATGTAAAATTCAACCTCTGAGTTGTGAAAATAAAGCGACCTCTGCTGGGAAGATGATTTTTACACTACTTAGTAATGTAATTTTCAATGCTCGTGTGTAATTTCACATTCCCGATTTCTAGCTTCAGATTTTGAGGTTATGTTGAAAATACACAAGCTAAAATAATTGAATCAAGAGCTCATAAGCACTGGTTTTCTATTCTATTATATTTTAAACTTAGTTTATTGGTAAACCTCTAGTTAATTAAGTGCAAAATGCCCAAATAACCGACTTTTGCACGAATTTCAGAAATTTTCCAGGTCTCCCAATTTCTAGTATAATTTATGTCGAAGTTGTAATTTTACATAAAAAAGTTGAATTCTACTACACTGAAAGCTGCACTGTTACACAATCTGGGATGTAAAAATCACTAACTCATCAATGGTTGCTTTATTTCCAGCACTCAGCAGTTGCAATTTACATTTCTCTGTTGAATTATCAATGTGCCCTTTCTTAAAAAATATACAGTTATGGGTTGTATACAATTACACTATGCATTGAAAATGACATTACTAAATTAATAACTTTTCATATATCCAGTAATGTACATTTCTTTACGCGATTTGTGTCATTTTACATCGCCACGCGATTCTTAAATATGCTTTTTTACAGTGCAGACCCCGAACTCCAACTCCCTTCCTCCCCACTCGACCCCTTCCCCCTCTCTCTCTTTCTCTCTCTCTCTCAACACATTGAGCACGCGGTAGCGTATACGACGTACACTACACCCGCGGCCGCCATGTTGGCACGATCCGCTCTGTTCCGCTCTGCTCCGCACTGCTGCTGTGTCGTCGCGTCGACATCCCACCTTTTTCCAGCTGTGTGTATATACGAAGACCCAGGCGCGCCTCGCGGCGATGATAATATCCACAGCGCGCGCCTCCGCGATGCGTATACGTACATACTTTATGGAAGGTTGCAGGGTGCGCGAACTCATCAGCGAGAGATGTGTGCTCCGGCGGTCGTTTTGAGAAGTATGACGTGGGACAGCCGTACTGGACGAAATTTTGTATTTTTCATGGTGGGGTGCTTGGGTGTCGAAGAAGAAGACTGCGAAAGTGTTTCGGATGAGTTTGTTGGTGGTAAGCGGGGCAGTATGTTTAAGTAGAGTGCAGAATTTTGCAAATGCTTAGGATGATTTGAAAACTCACGGTATAGGTATAGGTATCGCGTGATAATTTGCTAATTTAATTGTTGCAGTTAATGATTTTCCTGGTAGACAATTGTCTAGTTTGGATAGATTCTGCATTCAGAGTCAAGGGACCCAGCTTAACCTTTTGAGGACCGGAAAATCTATACATAGACGCTTGAAAAAGAAAGAATTTATTGCGTACGTAATACACATATGAGGATGGCGACTTAGCAAACTTTTGCCAAAAGGCAGCACTGGGAAATAAGACCCCCAGCCAAACAGAAGCGGTGATCTTTACGGTCTGGTTGGTTGGACTCTTTTCCCGCTTGCGCCTTTCTACTGGCCCGAGTTTGGGGCTCGCCATGCTGATATCCGTTCAAAAATCCGCCTTTACACATCCATCCATATTCACACGTGCAAACACATACTCATACACCCTCGCATATACCTTTTAATATACTTGGTATATAGAAGATTCTACCATTACTATAATTCTAAATATTAGGAGTATAAATACATAAAATTGGACAAATTTTATATCTTTATCATATTATACGTCCTCGAAAACCCATAGAAATATATTTTTCGATAATTCGAAAATCTTAACTTTACTTTTACACTTTTTGGGCCGGAGAATCTATCTTTATATCTATTTGAAGCAAATTTGGGTAACGCATTTAGACAATTTAAACCCCGGTTCTCAAATTAAAATATAAAATTAAACGGGTTCGCACTCCACTAACAGACGCTAAATTCAAGGTATTATTACATTGTATCATGTATTATAAAATAATGAACTATGTAATACATATATCTCTTTGGAACTACGACAGTTTATTAGCAATATTCTAAAGCAGAAAGCAGTTGACAGCTTTTTGATCTAACAATTAATTTCAAATAAATTTTTTTTTTAAAATCCACATATTGTATATTCTATTATTTGTTTTTTGATCGCAGATACGTAAAAATAAATAAAATCGAAAAACGGGTTTACATGGAGTTGGTCTCAGAGAATGTAATTTCATCTGAAGCTATATATCTTATTTCTAAAACCATGTGAATCTCTATATAAAATAGCCAACACAATGTAGTACCTATATTTCACGAATCTTAAAACCTTATTGAAAGTGCTTCTTCCAAACAAATAACAATTATGAATCCCATAAAATAAGAGTGCAATACGTCCAAATATGTACCAATCTTTAACATCGCTCCTCTATTTTCCTCTGCATACACATTACACACTACATTCACGCGTACGCGCATGCAACGGCGAATGCGCAGGTGTAATTACAAGATAATGTATATATAAGTAAACGATACGAGCGACGTGTACACAGTAATGAGCGCGATAGTTCGTAAAAGCCGGCGATACATACGCGTTTTCGCGGACTCTCTCGGGCTCAATCACGATCGACTCGATCGCGCGCGGCATTTAAGCGCCCTCCATTATTATATAGGTATATATATATATATATATATATATATATATATATATATATATATATATATATATATATATATATATATATATATATATATATATGTATACGTAAAGTATTACACGGAGGCCAATTATATGAGTCGCGGGAGAAGCCGGGGCGTGCGCGCTCGAGTGTGAACGACTTGCGATGCCCGAGACTGGTGCGGGGGGACGATAATCACTGATGATAGCGGGCGGTGATTGTTTGGGTTATACTGAAGATTATAAATTTGTGGAATTTACGGAATAGATGGAAAGAATAGGAGTGTATGTTCAGGTAAAAGATTATTGATGATTTGAACTAGAAACATTTACGTGCTTCGTGAACCTTCAGTCTATAGTATTAACGACGGTCTTATCGGATAACCGAATGAATAAAATTTATCTTGTGAAATCAAATTAATATTTTTTACCAAAAAAGATTATTTTTTTAGTAGAAGATATAAATAATAAATAAACCAACAAAATCAATTTGAGAAATAATTTGTAATTAAAAAGTTGAAATTCTTACCAAAAATAATATTCTATATCAAAAGCTTTTTAATTTTTTACACTCTTACGTTATTATTTATTAATGTGTTTTTTTCACCTATCAATAGAAAAGGAAAACAACTTTACAGTATATTAAATCTGGGCATTAATGCTCTAGCGCATAAATAAATTAAAATTAATGTTCCGTTAAATTGGTAATGTCAGCTTTATGTAATAAATACTCTTAATTGATATAGCGTACATTTACTTTCTCTTTCAGATTATTAAATTTACTCACCTGATAACGGGCTCAGGTTATATTTTTTGGATTAATTAGCTGTTATTATTATATTTAGGAATTTGCAAGGAGTTATCTATCCTACACTCTAAACCTAAAAGATTAAAAATTGACGCAAAAAAGATTAAACCGAGAAGTTTACTCATTTGCAAAGAATAAACTGCTGATTCTCTAGTTTATAAAATGTTATTGTAACTTTTAAAAGAGTAAAGTAGCGATTTTCATCTTTACGGAATGAGTAAATACCAAGATTTCTACCTTTTTACATATATCTACCCATATAACCTCCTTAGTCAATTTAATAGAATCTTCGCTTGTGATACGACTTAAATTCATCTTTATTATGGATCACAGTGTACATACATAAAATTAAATCAACTATAAATGCTTTGATACATAATAAAGATGAATTTAAGCAGTATCTTAAGCAAATAAATCATTAAATTGATTTAAGGAGGTTGTATGCGTATATATATATATATGTAAAAAAAGTAGACGTCTTGGTATTTTCTCATTCCGCAAAGATGAAAATCGCTACTTTACTCTTTTAAAAGTTACAATAACATTTTCTACTTTTATAAACTAGAGAATCAACAGTTTATTCTTTGCAACTGAGTAAACTTCTCGGTTTAATCTTTTTTGCGTCATTTTTTAATCTTTTAGGTTTAGAGTGTCTGCTTTCCTTTAGAGAATTTAGACGATATTTAAAAAAATCATAAATAGATTTTATATAAAAAGTTTTATAAACTTATGTTTATTGTAAAAATCTGTTGCAAATCCAAATCTGTATAAATATAAGATTATATTCTTTTAAATTTACTTGAATGAAATTTGTTGAAGAGAAACTCTACCGAATTTTTCACTAAAATAACACAGTAATTATAATCCGGATAGTTTAAAATGTTTCTTATATAAATGATCTTAAGAATAACGTTAAGGAATGTCCGATTCAATGCTAACGATCAATTCATTTTTCGTTATTGCCTAAAACTCTCACAATCAGCTATTTCTTTACAAGATAAATTCTACCGAGCTTATTTCGCGTATATGCTTTATTTCCCAGACATTGAAATTATAGTAGCGTGGCGCGTGCAATGCATCGATTACGCCGACGTCAAGAATTTTTGGCACGGAAGAGCCTCGGAAAACTGACCTGCATAACGCAGATATCAGGCCGTTACTTAAACTTCCGATCCGCGCAATTTCATGCTGCTTTGCGCATAAATCCCGAGCTATTCATTACGCGCGTAACAATCGCGTTTCGCGCAAACGCGATCGCGAATAAGACGTCGTATGCGTTTCTGCTAGATTTGCGCGAGTTAGTGTATGTGTATATAAACGCGAGGAGCGATTAAAAAAAAAAGAGAGTAACTGCAACGGGAAGGAAATAGTCGAAAGGAAAAAAATCAGAGAGATCTCGGTTGTACATGTATGGCGTGTAGTGTAACGTAATATGTAAATCGAGTTTGTGTCGCGTGTCGTCGTCGATGTGGACGATGGACGTGCGAAATTGTTAAATTACACGACTATCGCTCGCGCAAGTTTGCTCGGTGTGTTATGTTATGCAACAGGCGCGTGTAGCAATGATACATGTGAACGCAGAATTTAATTTTCATACCTGTTATTACGCTGATAATTACGTGGCGCGACGATCATTTGCCATTTTACTTTATTTTTTGTGCAACTGATGGAGGTGTATTAGTCTAAAATGTTGAGGTAGAAGCATTGAGATTTACGGAATATATAACTGAACGTTTCATTCACTGAGTTTCGTGTTATATAGATTGACAATGTAATATATATTTATTGATACAATTCTATATTTATTAATTATCCAAAAATAATTTCTTTTATCAGTAGTATTTCTGTATTAATAGTCTGGCAATGTGCTATCGATTTTGGTAGTGCAACAAATCATAAAAGGATAAAGATTAACGTGAACAACAAAGACCTTTTAATAAAAATCTGCCTTAAAAGCATTGAATTATTCTCCGAAAATAGATCTCTTAACATTGAATCTTTTCAAAATAACGCGTCACTCCGTCTGCCAAATCCGAATTTAAATTTTCGTTCATCGCGAATAATAAGCGAATTTACATATAACACAGCCAGCGACATATGCCAGGCAGAAAAAATCCTCGCCTGAAATATCCCTTGCACGTATACATACACCACTCAACAAAAGCATCGTAGCAGCAGCAACAGCAGCAGCGCAAAAGGCATCCCCCCCAATTTCTCTCACTCGCTTTCGCGGTCCATCCTCCGTTACAATAAAAGAACGAACTCCAAGCTCCGCGCATATATATGCACGCGTGACGAGAAACACTCGACTCCCTCTCTCTCACTCGAGCTTCTCCCAGACGTATTAATTAAACGGCTCATTTTCATCGCTCGGCAAAAAAGTCGAGCGAGCGCGAGAGCGAGAGAGGGAACAAAGGCAAACAGCAGAATAACGAGCGCGAGAAAGAAGCAGCAGCGAGCAGCAGCGGCATCTCCCCCCGACGCCCATGGCTGAGAGAGCTAATGCTCGCGCTCCCCGCGCTCGTTTGCCTCTCCCCACTCCTCGCTCAACCGCTCATCCCCACTCTCATCCGCGCTCCGCCAATCGCGTCGCGGCGTTCGCGCTCCGGTCGCTACTCGCGAGGCTCGGCCCTCAACGCCGGCAACCAATCGCGGGACCGCTCGTCCACGCCCAGGAGCGCCGCGCTCGCACCTCCCACCGGCGCCACGCCCGTCGCCAGCCGGGAGGGCGCGTCCCTCTCTTCTCTCTCTCTTCCGTCGCTCGCTGGCTCGGTGACTCGGTGACTCCCGCGCGCTCCTCCGCTCGCGGCGGCGGCAGCGGCGGCGACGGCAGTGGTGGGGGGCGTAGGCCCCGACTCCCCCACCTAGGAGCTGCGCGGCTCGGAGCCGGGGAGAGCGGCGTTTAGCCGGTAATTTTCTCTCAAACACCAGCAAGCCTCCGCGCCAGCAGCGTCCGAGCGCGCGCTCCTCTCTCGCTCGATCCGCGCTCAGCGTCCGTCTGTCGCCCTGTGTGCTCCGTTCTCGGGTGCTCGCACGTATACAGTGTATTATCGCGTCGACGAGCGACGACAGGCCGTTGATAGAAGAGCAGTTTTTGGAAAACAATAATATAACGGAATTCTTCTTCGTTACTTTTCTTTCTCCATGACTCAGATACGCCAGTGACGCGAGTGTGGCGATTCATACAAGACAAACAGTGCTCCTCGCTGAATAATAAGTGTTGCGACTTTGTGCCTGATCGATATTTCGCTGCGGAGTGCTATTTGGTTAAACCCAGTGCGCGTGAATCACTCCACTGGCTCTGATCAGTCAGTCAGAGATGCAGAGAATCGTCATCGACTTCGTCAGTCTACCCGAACGACACTCGCGAAAGCATAAGCAGCACAACGATGTACTTGTGATTGCCGATCAGTGTTGAGTAGTACAGTGTTCGCGTCCTTGGCGAGTCTTCAGCGCGTGTTAGAAAAAGAGAATCAGCTCCAAATTCTCATCCCGGACTCTTCGCATAGACACAAAAAAATGCGCGACACCTAAGTGCTACAAGCGTTAGGAAAACTCGTGAATCCTCTGTAACTCCCAAAGTGTTGCATAGAAGCCGTCAAGGTGATCCTTAAGATCGGAGGTGCATCGCCGGGCGTCGCGTCGCCGCGTACGATGATGCCGCTCGCGCCGACGCCAATAGTCCCGGTGCCCTCCAAGCCGAAGATCGGCTTCAGCATCGACTCGATCGTGGGCGGCGGTCGTGGCCGCAACAATGACAGCAACGCCAACGAGGACAACAGCTCGACCAGGCTGTCGGACCACCGGCTGGACATCGAGCGGGACGACGCCTCGCCGATGGACGTCGTGGAGGGCGGCGGCTCCTCTTCCCCGAACTCGCGGACGCGCGCCAGGCTAACCAGCGGCGGCATTGGCGGAGGGGCCCGCTCCCCGGGTGCCCACTCCGAGGAGTCGGACAGGCCGCTGTCGAGGAGTTCCTCGGTCGAGTCCTACCCGAATTCGCGGCGCACACCCTCGGGCTCGAGCCACCACCAGGCGCACCACCACTCGCTCACACCCCAGCACCAGAACCACCACCACCACCCTCACCACCGACTGAACCACCATCACCACCACCAGCAGCATCAGCAGCAGCAGCAACAGCAGTCGCCAGTGCAACAGTCCCAGCAGCACCGACCGGCCCATCACCACTTGGACTACAGCGCGAGGTCGCTGACGAATCGCAGCCACAGCGGTGGCTCGACGCCCAACGACTCGCCCAGTCCACCGGCCCACAGGCTAGCCGGCGGCAGGAACAGCGAGTCCCCTGTGCCACCGCCGCCGGTCTCCGCCGCGAGCCATCCCCAGCCACCGCCCGGCGTCGTAAGGCCCAGTCCGAACTATTTGGGCCCACCGCCCGGTGCTGCCTCGGCGGCAGCCGCTGCCGTCGCCGCGGAACAGTTGAAGAGTTTGTACGGTCTGCCGGGCGCAGCGCACGGGGCCAGCGGGCCTCAGGCCCAGAACGAGTACCACTCGCAGCATCTGGCCCTCGCGGCCAACATCGCCGCGGCCCAGCACTTTCAGGCGGCGAACCTCGCGGTCGCGCTGCAGGCGCATCACGGTCCCCCCCACGGGCCTTACAATCCGCACGCCGGCGGACCCGGTGGGCCCCATCCCGGAGCGCCGCATCCGCATCAGCCGCCGAGGGACAGCTATCCGCTGTATCCGTGGCTGCTCTCCAGGCATGGGCGCATCTTTCCGCAAAGATTTCCAGGAGGTGAGTGTTGATGACGTTTTTAAATGAGCTTTGACTTAGCTGGATTGTCGGTTGGTGTTTAGTTGCTGAAAGATACATGGAAAATGTTGTTTTGTCGTCTGGTTTGAGGGTGTTTAATTACATTTAGTCACTTCTATCTACATTACAAGTCTTTTGGTATTACAATGATAACACAATTAAAAGTGCAAAAAAGAAATAAAGAATTTTAAAGTGCTATATAAAATCATTTAAAGTTGCAGAAAGTAGAGAATAAGATCGGTCATAAATTTGGAATGGACTACATTGATTAAATAATGCATATACAACAGTGTTTCAGTCAATTACGATAAACTATCAATATCAAAGCGATTGCTTCGCATTATTTTTAACCAAACATTATAAACATCGCTATCTGTTCGTCCACGTAAATATTACGTATCAGTGTTAAACATATTATTAGTAGAATATTTTATCGACTTCCTTCGTTATCTCAGAGTGAAAATCATAATAGCAATTACAAACATATTAATTTATAAATATATGCAATAATCGAGTATATATTACTTTAATGAACGAGGCCATTAAAAACGCACAATTCATTTATCCTCTGAATCTCGTTAAAGATGCACAACTCTCAATATTATTACGTCTATAAAAAAAACATTGTACACCCGAGGATGGCCGCAAAAACAACTTACGCATGAGAAAAAATCTCTCTTACCTTTTCAAGAGGCACATTAAGCATAGTTTATAAAGTGATTTACATAATTATATTAATTTGCAGTTTGAATTAATAGCGCTGTAAATTGTCGGGTTTCGAAATGCACTTGCATTTAATTTATGCGTGTCATCGTCATCAATATACACGCAAACCGTTAGAATTAATAAATAACAGCTTCGCATTTTCGATAACCCTATTCAGATATACAATAAGCAATAAAGGATAAAATATCACTTTTAGCAAAATATGCGCATTCAATAGCACGGAATTGCTCATTAAATAAGTTATAAATTATTGGAATAAATGCGATAATATTTAACAATTTGTAGATAAAATAAGTGAGTGTAGTTAAAATAGCAGTAAAATAATTCAAAAATAATTCTAAAACCAATGCAAATGATTAATGACGTTGAAGAATTCCTTTGTACCAATTTAGAGAACTTTTTATAGAATTAAAAATTGCAATAAGCGAAAGAGATAACGTGTCTTATAAGCTCAATAATCTGCTTCTCAATTTCAATCTGCAATCAGAAATAAATCATAGGGTATAACAGCATACATTGTTAAAATCTCGCGCGCGATTATAGTTTATAGCGTAACACTTTGCTAATACATAAAAATATAATACACTGTTATTATCACTTACTACACAATCTAATGAGATTGCACATTCTGTACTATTTCTCCATTTCCGTGTGTAAAACTCACGCACACGTGATCTCGGTATTAAGAGCGATAAAAGCCTCGCGTAAATAAGACCTTGGCTTATGGAAAAAAGATAGACGAGGGAGATAGGGTGGGGGAAATCACGTTTCATCATTGTTTTCCAGTCAATGACGTGCATTAAACTTTAATCATTCGTGCGCTCTGTTTTTTTCATCTTGATATTTATTAGCTTTCTGACTATAAATCCAATGACTTATTTACATGTGTCCCCATGGTCTCATATAATTAAATAGTACTTATGTAGCTGATATGCTTTGAGTCTTTTGAAACCTTTATGTTTTATTTTCACTTACTGTATAATTACAATAAAGTGACTATGTCATAAGTTTTTTTATTTAAGTAATATCAAATGTTTACATGGTTTTTCCATTCAAGAATTATGCGACTCTCAACGCATACTGAGAAACAACAGATTGTCACTTATTACTAAGCACTCTAGTGAAAACCAGTTTATTTGGGAATATCGGCTATTTACTCAAATTTTTTGTTTCATTTTAATATTAAAATATAAATGCTCTTAGTAAAAATAACTATTTATTAAAGAAACTTAATAATTTTAAAGTAAAAGTAATATTTAATTATTTTCATCATTATAACTTGGCTTTTCAGGTTTATTTATTTTTCAATATACGGGCTTTGCTGGCCTTTAGTTACTATCGAGTTAAATAATAGTAAATACTTTCTATTACTGGTAAACTTACTTACACCGATTTTGCACTAGAACAATTTAGTTGTCGGTATAATATGCCAATTTCTTACTAAAAAAATTTCGTTGTACCGATTTTCTGCTATACTAACATCTACATTTTAAGTAACACCAACTTCTCATTTTACTCGGCGTGCAACTCACCAAAATACGTAAACAAACAATCTGCCAATTTCCCTGATTCTCGACGACGCGATAATACGCACGAAAACCGGCAAAATAGTCCCGAGAGCTTCCGTTGCGCCACGGCCACCACTTTCGTAATCCGAAATTTTGTAACAGCCCGACGCTTCGCGAGCATCACACACATACACACACTCACATACTAAAGCTAAACACGAGAGACGTCACTTTATCGCGCGAGCGCGGGCGCCTCGTGCTAAGTCGAGCGTGAAGCGACGAGCGCTCAGTTGAATCAATGGAGCGCCGCCTGGCGCGTATATGTATGTGCATGCGTGTGTGTGTGTGTGTGTTGATGTGGGTGCATATACATTGTCAAAAGGAGAGAGGTTTTAATTGAAGCGATCGACGACCGTGAAAATGCGATTTTTGTTTGTTATGTTATTTTATTAGTGAGGTGGGACGGAATCACTATTCAAGTTAATTAGAGTGATTTTTTTTGGTTATGTGTATCAACAAGATTATGCAGAACTATTTTATTAATTTTTTAATGTGGTAATAAAGAAAAAAATTGTAATTTTAACAAATAGAAATATTACAAATAAAATTAATTTCATTAAAAAATTTTCTTTTTAATTTGACATTGGTGTTTCAATATGTTTATCATCTTTTTCAAGATATACTGTTATTTTAATGTATAAATGCATATGGAACATCTTCTATTATATAAATACATTGTGCGGAATAACAATTATTCATAATGTTTATTAAGATTTCAATAATAAAACCGATCTGTTAATCGGTTTATATTACATGAAGACGTGACGCGTGATTCTACTTTTGAAAATAACAGTATAATATCAGTAATATTCAATAACATTTTTATACAAAAGTTAACTTTATAAGGCGAGCAACATCTTAACGTGTTCATTCACGGCAGAAACAGTGCACTTTTAAAAAATGCTGACCATTTGTATGCACCTGCCTTTACAACTTCTTTCCAATGCGTGCGTTCGAATAAACGTTTCTCGTTAATAAAAATTTATTTACATTGCAAATACAAGCTGTTGTTCTTTTAAGAACCTACAAGCACTAAAGCGTTTAATGAGGTCAAACCCGCAATTTACTACGGATGAATCAGAGAGCCTGTGCGATCGTTCGAAATAAAAGGAAAACCCGCGCGCTCGACGAATTTACAATATTCAGCAATTTTCCAATGATTTATCGCCGGCAATAATTTAAATATTTACTTTGCTCGCCTAATAAGTCGGCGCAGCCATGCGCAAAACAAATATAAACCACGACGCGTGCAAAAGAAAAACGCTATTCTCTCGCCGTAACAAAGAATATAATAATTTCATACTTATCTGCCAGCAATAATCGAAGAAGAAGAAGAAGAAGAAGAAGAAGCGGCTGCGCCGTTGCATCGAGCTCGCCTCGTTAAAGTGATTTACGAAAATAATAACCCACATCCGTCGCCAATAAACCGGCGAACGATAAATCTCGCCGATCGCGAGAGATCATCGCGCGCCGAGCGCGGCCTCGCGTTCGGTCTATGCTATATTACAACCTAGGTGCGAGTAACTAACGCCGGTGGAAGAGGCAACATTTGTATTGCACTGCGCTCCGTCGGTTAAATAGTTTTCTTAATACTGGCTCAAAATAATAACCGATTTTGGCGATTTTTATAAGAAAGCTATTTCTTTGTTTTAAATATCGGCTGTTTTACCTTTTTGAAAATTATAAAGAAGATTTCTGCAGGCGAAGTTTCATTCGAGTTAACAATTTGTTTGTGGTTTTTTATTTTGGTCTCATTGTAAGTCGGTGCAAAAACGCAATCTGTTTTTGAGAAAGTTGAAGTGTTTATATATATATATATATATATATGTACGCGTGCGCGTTAATTCACGACCTTTCTTGGAAACTATAATGCGCCATTGAAAATCAGTCCAGTTTATGTAATCATGTACGAATTTGGTGGTTGATTTTGAATGCATAAAATTTAACTGCTTGGTTTCTTGTACTCTTTTAGTAAAGCGCATGTACTCGGAAAGTCAAGTGAAACTTCAATTTCACAACAGATTCAGAGCGCGTGGCGTGGTTAATAATTAGAAATCATACATTCTAATTACTTCAAAATGCTTGTATTCTTATTAACAACCTCTCATTTATAAATATTCAAATAAAATAATGATCGTTAATTATTTCAACTATTACACTTTATAAAACACTTCTACGATAATAAACTTACCATTATTATTTATAAAATCGCAAAATGTCTCAATTTCAACCAGTTCCCCACGGTAAAAAAACAACCAAACGCCATTTTCAAGTCGCAGTCACTTATTCCCGCCATTACGGCCTTTCATCAACAACCTCTCCTCCGATAGTTAGTTTAGCATTCTCGAACGATTTTCCGAGCGCCGATCGCTGCCCGTGCAGTTGACACACATAGTACATCGCGATCAATCGACTATGTACTCCCCAGGCAAGAAATCCGTCACAATGGCATTACTCGCGACCTTCCGCAATAATGAAGAAACCGACAAAGCGAGAGAGACGGATGGATAAAAATAAAGCGTACCGAGTAAGGTATATATAAGCGAAAAATCGAGGGAAGGGGGCGATCGAGACACGAAGATCGGCGGGTAATATGGAAAGCCGCGCGCGCGGACGAGCTAACGAGGCATCGTCGCGTTTTTCCTCGAGGGCTCGAATTCCGAGATATAGAGAAGGAGAGAGAGAGAAGAGAGGACGATTGCCGCTGCTAAATGCACGCGACTCGTTTTAAAATTTCTGCAGAATCGAAGCCAGTCGTCGTGAGAATCGATTCGCGATTTTCCATCATGGCTGCAGTTTTGTTTTGCGTCGAAAAAATAGTGATATTTAAAAAGTATTTTAATTATTAATATACTCGGTGAACTTGACTTAACAATTGGAATTATGTGTATCGATCTTTTTGAGTAATAAGGAAGAATAAACAAGAGATATTCGAGAAATCGGTAAACGCAATTTTAATTATTAATTGATTATTAAAGGTTTAATTTTATTTGAAACCAGTGATGAATTTGATTCATATTTCAGTTTCATTTGCACAATTACGTTGACTTTAATTGGATTTATTTATCGAGTATAAATATTAACTCCGCGGGAAATATGGAAACATGGAAAGATCGTTAATTTACACATCAGCCAGCGCTGCATTTGTGTAACAGCTTTTTCAGACATATTATAACAAGTTCAGTTAGACGCGGGAACAAACGATTTTCCTGTCGCAGTGCAGTCGTGCGAGCTTAGCACCGTTTCAGCTCGGAAATAAATCTTCATCTCTCTCTCTCTCTCTCTCTCTCTCTCTCTCTCTCTCTCTCTCCCTCTCTCTCTCTTGCTGTACTCGCGAATCTTGCGCGAGGTCAATCGTAGTAAATAAAGCGCGCTCGCGCTCAAGATCGCGGCGCTGCTACTCGTAACAATTATCGTAAATCTACTGCCTCATCTGCGCTCGATCGACGCGAATGAGGAGAACACGCGGTATAATGGTACGTTGTGCTTGTGATCCTAAAACGAATGCAACTATAACAGAGTTGATTTTTTTCATTTTCGACGTGAATAACCTGCAGGATAAACAATTTTAAGTGAACGTCGGTTATAAAGTTGCTACCTCATTTATTATGAAGATTGCTCGTTGAATTTGGCAACTGGATACTCTATCATTTATAACTCAAAGTAATTTTTTTCAAGTCCGTTAATTAACTTTTATCGTAATATAAAACTACTTATTTTTATATGTAGGTGACGGTCATTTTCCAAAGATTTGTTTCTCTACTGAATAATTCTTTTAATTCAATGCCAAGGCTAGATTTTTTAATAAAATCTTCGACAAACAAGTCGAACGATCCATTCCTAATTGAGTCTATAAATGTAAGCTCCGGAGATGTTTCTAAGCAATGTTTATCTTATAAAAAGTCTCATAACTGCTTTTTATGTCTCTCGTAAGGCACAAATTACCAAGTAAAAATAATTATACATTGTTCCCAAAATCAGAAAACTCACCCCATACAAAAAAAATTGATCACACTGAAAATTTCCAAATTTTCGCACTAATCTCCACAAAATCCACCCAATCCCAATGAATCACCCACACATCCAAGCATCAAGCAAACGACAAAAAATAAAACCTCGCCCTGCACGTAACACACCATTCTACACGCACACAACGCACTTAATGCGCCTGTAAAGTGGGGGGGGGGGGGTATGAAGCTCGCGATCGCCGAGAGATTTGCGCACCTGCGCGCACGCGATCGTGTTTGATTGGGTTATATATGTGCAGTGTGCATGGAGAGCGACGAGGTGTCGCTGTGTGTATACGTAGGAACTGGTCCCGTCGGAAAAATCGAGCGGTCGCCATCTTTGTTCTCCCCGGGGGGAGGTTCTCGGAACCAAGGCGCGCGCGGAAGCCGGCGATTCGTTTCGTTCGAGTGAAAACAAAGAGGCCTCGGTGTAGCTTGCTTGCTGTGCGCTTTTTTTTATTATTTTTTGTGTGGGCGGATTTGGAGGGGATCGTTCGAGTGCAGTTTGGAGTTGTAATTGATTGTTTTTGGGGATTAATTATTTTTCATTTTTCTATTTATTGCGATGAGTGGAATAGTAATGTTTAAGGTTAGGATATAATAGCAATGATTGTTTTGGGTATTTTAAAACATATCTTTATAATTTATTTTTATACCACTCTAACCTCAAAATCACAACTTTGATATGATTTTTTGACACTTGTGGTATAAAATACAGTTCAAAACTAGTGCGTAGTATTCTAAGAGACTTATTTTTATATTATTCTACAATGGATGATTTTATTATAACCTCTCAGAAACTCTGAATTTTGCTTACTAATGAACCTGATTAAGCTAATTGATGAATTTTCTTGAATAATAGTTATGTTGTTTATTTAAAAATGTATATTAATCATTAAAAACAATTTCTTAATAATTATCTTGCATATTATAACACTTTTAGCACAATACCAAGAAGATTACGCAAGGTCCCTTTTAATAAAATAGCACAAATTACTCATCGACGAATGATTTTATCCAGCTAATTTTTATATTTTTCTGAAAGTGGAGTTTGCGTAATCTTCTTCAAACTATCTTTAAAGTCTTATTGTAATGTAAGAAATAAAAGTACGAATTTATTTGTGGTATATATTTTGATGATTACTAACATAATTATTAAGTTATGGCACTTAATAATTATCTCTGTACCTTTACCTGAAGATATCAACATATAATATTATTATTCTATAAGAAAGTAAAACTTTATAAACGGCTCAAAGTGCAATATCAAAAATACCCATTCCCACAAATGTCTCTTACAAATTACAGAAATTATGCTAATCGAAAAAGGACCGCATCTGTCCTCAAACTCACGCATTCAAATCTCGCGGGTCCTTTTTCCCGTTCGCACGGACTCCGTCCCACAATGGGCGCGCAAAATCGCGCCGTTCCCCAATAAAGACGGAAAAGAACGGGGTGGCACCTATAACAATACTGTCACGCGCTCGCTAACAGCTATCGAATTTCACGTCGAATTGTCGAGAAATCCGAGAAAAAAAAAAGAAGCCCAGCTCCTCGAGACTTTAATCGCCATTATTAAATCGCCGCAGGACGCGTTTTATCTCTGCACAATGAGACTTTTGGCCTCTCTCGCGCCTCTTTTTCTTCGAGAGGATAGGATATACGCGGTTACACGATACCAATGTATATATACACCCCGGCTTCCTATTGTCGCGTGTATAGTATATAGCTTCATTGACTCCGGGGTGCGTGCGTGAAAGAATGAATGAGAATGGTATAAAGTCCGCGGGGATGGGCGTTTCGGGCTGTTTCTCGGATTCTTAGAATGTCTCAATTTCACAGTGCGATGACAATCGTTAGTGTCGACTCTTGGCTTTTGTGTCTATGGGCGCTTTCTTGGGCTATAATAGCTTTTTTGGAGCTGGAAATGACGTTTTAAAGACGTGGGAATATGAGATTTTTGCGCTCGATACTAAAGTTAATGAAAATTTTAGCTGTTGTAGCGTCAATATAATCTGACATTATACATTAAGTATCCGGTACTTGAATGGTTTTTAAACTTTTCTTTTGAGTTTTATGATTTAATAAAATATTCGAGTATCTATTTAACGCAACAGCAATAAATATATAATTTTCTAATATTGAATATAATTGCTGTAAACTGAACATATAACATTTTCACTTATTGATATAAATTATAAACGTTTGTTGTTTATAACTTATTTACAATTTTATAACCCAAAATATATTTTTTTTATGAATAGATAGTAACATTTTTGCATAATCAATAAACATTTTAAGTAGTTTTGATTTTTAAGGGTCAGAAATTTCACTGAACTTTGATGATATGGCATTATATGCATAATTTTAAGTTTCATCTTATTATTCCCATTTATTCTCGACAATATATCATTATAAACTGTTCTATGAATGTTAGACCCAAAATAAAATGAATAATATAGCAGACTATAATACAACTGGGTTAACCGCTAGCTAGAAGCTGCAATAAGTTATAGCTATTAAATTAATATACAGTTCGCAAATGAATTCTTTTAGGTTTTAGCAATTGTATTAAACTGTTGTTATTTAAATTATGCTAAATTGCAAGTTTTAGATTAATAAATTTATAATATAAAAATTTAACTTTCTATAACAATTAATTTCATTAAAATACTCGAAAACATGTAAAATTGCATTAAATTGCTAGAAATAGATAGAATTATTAAAAAATGATGAATAAATTAAATTACATTTTTAAAGTACTCTTATCCGAGTGGTCAACCCCTCGCTATACTATAATTAAAATTTCCTGTATAAATTTCCGATTCTCAAACTTTGAGTAATATTTTCACAAACATAAATCACGAGTAATCCAAATAACCGTTCAGATTGTATAAACCCGGATTTTGTTTTATATACACCGCTCCTCTACAACATACAGAAAATCGAAACTTCCCCGAGGCTCAACATTACGTCGCTCACGCCCGGAATTTAGCTTCAACTCGATCGATTATACACGCACCACAGCACACAAATGCATACACACACACACACACCTACACCAACGCATGGAAGAAAAAGACACACACATCAGAAAGGAAGTCGAACTCCGGCGCAGAGTGAAAGCCGACGAGCAACAATTAAAAAGACATTAGACACACGCGGAAAGTGATCGTTTAGTAGTACAACGTAGTGGCGCTGCGGTCGCGTGCAAAAGAGCCGCCTTTGTTTAGTGCCTCCGCACGAGGCGAACAATGGCAAAACAATGCGCCGGTTGACGAATATAACGATCGCGGCGCGCTAGGTTTTTTCCTCCGTGCACCAGAGAGACCGTTAAATTTTTGAGGTGCTAAACGAACGTTAGGTGGGCGTCGTCGTCGCTTAAAAAGCGCCATTGCCGAGCTATTTTGGCAATTTAACGGGCCGTTAAGTGCCCTGGCAACGCTTAAATTTCTTTCGATTAAATTAATACGTGTATTTTTGCGGCGTGTGTGCACTGTAGAAAGTGTGCTTCGCAAAACCCGCGGTAAAAAGGGGCAGCCGAGTAAATGACTTCCTTACTCGATCCCTAAAGAAACGCTTGATTGATCTATTTACTATACAAATATATTTCGCAACACTCTTACACACTTTGCTTTTCAATATTATCCCTCGCTTATAATTCGTTTATCCGCACCGCGATCGGTAAAATTTGCACTCGCGCGCGCGCGCGTGCGCGTCATCGTTCATTAATTAGCCCTCGACCAGAGTCTCGCGCCTTGTAAAAAGGCGCATCATCACCCATGATTAAAGTACACCCCTCTTACACACCGAAAAAAGATAAAGAACACAATAATAATCATCGTCATCATCATCTTCATCGTCACATGTATGTATATATACTGTATATGCATATACAGCATCCCGCTACCCGCGTAAGTATAAATCAGGCGCGCAAATTGCGAATAATTGGCCGCGTATTAGACGGATTCGAGCTCGAAGAGAGTCCAGTCGTTAGAGGTATACAAGCCCGCGGAGAAGTTTTCTCGTTTAAAGAGCCTCGCGCGCGCGCGCGCGCTTCTTTTTTATATGCAACTAACTCGCTTGACTCTCCGAGAGAGTATAGAGGCCCGAGGCGAGAGCTGCTGCTGCTGCTGCTGCTGCTGCTGCTGCTGCCGTGCGATCGCGTAATTACGGATCTGCGCCGGCGCATCCCCTGTATGTGTGCAAGTGTAAGTATTGAACAGGATGTGTGTATGTATGTGTATGTGTGAGTGTATGTGCGTGTGTGAGTGGCGGCCTCGTTTTGCGGATGCGTCGGATGCGATTGAAATTTTGCTCGGCTTGATTGAATTCTCTATTATTGCGCGTCCGTTGGTTATCTTCATACGTCCGTTTTGTATTCGTACTTTGTATGAAGTCTGTTATGGTAAGTGTGTCCAGTTGTGATTTCTCGTGAGGGTTTGAATTTTGTAAAGTTACATAATAAAATATTGTTTTGAAATTTCATATTAATCATTCTTCTCATAAATTGACAATTAAATAAAAAAATGAGAATGTACTCTTTATTTATTCTGCAAAATGCACTCGGAATTTAGTACTTATTCATTTAAATATAGTGAAAAATTTAATGATAAAAGAAAAATTGTGTTTTTCAGAAAAATAAAATTGGAATAAGGATTGAACATCACATTTATACAGCAGTTGCGAACGATTTATTTACCATTGTATAAAATCATGCTCCAAAGCTCAGAAACACTAAATTCGTAATTTTGGTTATATCCCGCTCCTAAAAAGAAAATATTAGAAAGTATACAATTTTCCGCCAAGTATTTAAAAGAAACTTTTGCAAGAAAGCGTCCTTGCATAATTATATTCCGTAAAAATGCCTCGGCGCATACTTAAATGCGGAAACTCGATCAACCCATTACCCACACACATACACGAACACACACCCGTGCCTGTATAGCGGATGATATTGTCTTTGATGTTGAAATATATTGCGACAAGCGAAATCTCATCACTCGCCTTGCAATTTCAGAGTTGACCGGTATAAGCTCGCGCGCGCGCGTGCATTTCGAACTCGTAAGTTATTCCGCGCGCGCTGGGCTTCTAGCATTCGAATTCCACGCGGCGCGCGGCCCATCGCGACACATGAAATATATCGCGCGAGATTTTTCAGTGGGAGCGCGTATATATTTCTCTGAGAGAGAGAGAGAGAGAGAGAGGGAGAGACGACGGCGATTGTTTGAAAATGAAACGTCGCGCTGGATTATTTTCGCGTGCTTACTTCGCTGTGGAGGAGAAAATGTCAGATTTATTGTGATTTTATTTTATAGCAATTATAACGTTTCTTTCAAGTCTTTTTTTGTTCTTGGCGAGTTAGATATATCGGTATTATAAAAACCAACAACCGAGAAAAATTATGCACTACAAAATGATAAATTAAATAATTTCTGTTTTAGACATTAGGGGGATACTAAAGTTTCTATACAAATCATATTTCTAGTGAAACTTGTATTGTTTATAATACAATTCCTACAGTAGTTTTTATATAAAATTTGAGAATATACACCCAAAACAGGTACTATATAGGGTACAGTGTCACCGTTAGTTGCCCAGCCATTTTGCTTATAACACTTAAAGAAAAATTAAATAACCTAATTAATATAAGTAAGTATGAAGATGATTAGTAATATTAATTTATTTACTTGAAAAATACCGCTGTTTATAACTTTAAAATATCCAAACCAAAATGTTCGACTATCTTGGTGGTCCACGATTTCGTTCCATACCCTAATTTATTTTACTCCAGTCTTTTCGACTCTCCTTGCATTATACTTTTGACTCCCATAACCAATTTGTACAGCATACATTATATATCCCTATACCAAAAAATAAAATTCTAAAAAAATTTCAAGGCCACACTAATTAGCCCAAACATTCTTTCCCCCCGATCGCCTCTCTTACTTTTACGATCCACTGCTCGCAATAAAAATTCGCGAAATCTCTCGCTCGATATACAGAAAGGAATGCGCAAAGCAAATATCCCCCCGGTCCCCGATTTTACAACTGATCGTTTACGCGGCGGACGCTCCGCGAGAAACGCACGCGAAATTATACATTCGCAGGAAAAGCGCGTCCATTACCGCGGATCATCTCGCGCTTCGTTGCGCTCGCTTTGTTCGAAGGGGATACGACGCACGGGCGCGTTATCCGCGCGGGGCGAAACTAAGCATCAGCTCGTAAAACGGTAAGTTCGTGGTACGAAAAGTGGTCTTTAGCCTTCCGAGCGAGGAGATATACTCGCGCGTGGTTATTGGAATACAAAAGTAAGTCATTATGAGAGATTGGCGGGAACTTTCTATCGTGAAATTCGTTATTTCTATGGAAATGAATGGGTTTTTATTAAGTGAATAATTGTTATTGATTTGTTATATAGATTTTAAAATAGTAAATTTTTTTACGATGTCCACTTAACTTTCAAAAATTAGATGCTCGTATATGGGTAATTCTTCACAAAATATGCAAATTTGTTTCTTTGCTTAATAGATATTTAATAATCTATTAAATTTATTTGATTATAATTACGCTGATAGGAAGAATTCTTAACTTAAAGTCTACTTATCAGATAAGTATTCGTGTTTTATAGGTTAAATTTTCTTGTGAACTGTAATCCAATTTCTCAGAGTCCTTTTGCGAGTGCCCCTTTACGTAATTTAAAATATCATTTATGTTAGTAGCACCTTTATAATCTAAAATAACGCAAATCAATCCCGCAAAGGAATTATTCTAAAATTAAATTGCCACATACTTTCCATAAAATTTACTCGTTTTTGGATAATCACCCATTATAAAGCAAACATGTAAAACGCGCACTATATGCACACTCGCGACTATACCCACAAAACGTGCCTTTGTTTTCCTTCGAAGTTTGCGCATCGATTTTGGCGCGCCTGCGCAGCTAAACTTTATCTAGCGCTCGCGGCTCTTGGTTTTTACGCCTTTCCGGCAGCCAAACGACTTCCGGCCGGCGCGAGCGCGAGTTCGCTAATCTCGACCTTTTCCGCGCGAAGAATACGCAATTACCTTTGAACCTCGGGTGTATGTATACGTGAACAGCTTCTTATCTTTCGCGATGCGCCTGCCTTGTCATTGAGTGCGCACTTTGGAATTTTCTTCCTCGGTTATATACTCTCTGGTGTTTTTGTTTTCCCTCGTCGAGTGATGAACTGCGCGCGTCCGAACTTTTATGCTGGCGCGCTTGTTCAAGTTATTTTTGTTCGAAATGTTTTGTGCAATTTTAGCTGATTGTACTTGAATGTAGGTTGATGTTTCAATTTGATCGGAATGCTTGAAGCAATGAAGTGGTCTTGAATTGAAAATTTAATTAAAAATCTGATTCGAGGTAAGAGAATCGTATTGCATCGGGTTGTAATCATCAGTGCAGATTACACATTTAACTCGTGGACTTTCAAATTATTAATTTGTCAGACTTTCTTTAATCGTTACAACTTGCTTGTTAGCTTTGAAAGTACGCGGAGGCAGTTAATTATTCATATGCATAACATGTACTTCACTTAATAAATATGTACATCTTGTTCTGGAAAAAAATCATTAAAAATCTTCATGCTTTAGTACTTTTTTATCATTAGTATTTCAAGATTGTATTTCAATGTATTTAACAATGTATTGAGAAATAACCGTTCATATTTTAAAGCTAAAGTCGATTAATATTCTAAATGCAGTTGTTATTCGGTAGAATTGTAAGATGCGAGATATTCATCGTTGTGAGTTACAAAATGAAGTTTGAAACTTTCATAATACTAATTTATGTAAAATAAACTAACACCAAACATTAGGTCAGCATTTTGAAAGTTTACAGAGCTAATAATAATTAACGAGCTGCAGGTATAAAATCATTCAATCAACCATCGATTCTTTCTCGAATACTTTCGAGGTCATTAGTCTCTGTTGGAAAAAGAATGATTAATGGGTTTTTCAATGTATCTTCATGGCTCTTTCTAACCGTATAACAGAGTTTTAGACTGTCATATATAATGACGTTTTATACATTATGTAAGATAACAATACTACTTAGATGTAACATAAATCATGCAGTATTTTAAATTAATTTCGAACATTTTGTTAGCATTTAAAAAACAAATAAACTGCTTGTAATTCATTTTATTGACCTATAAAATTGTTAATTCATTCCTATATTCTTTTAAAAAGAGACTGGGAGCAATATTTATTCATGTTCATTAAAGTACTATAAAAATTATATTATTTTCAATGATAATTTAATACTAACTATGTAATAAACAAATAAATAATGTAACAGATATGACTTATCTAAAGATAAACATTAGATATAACCAAATATCTTAGTTTAAACATTCAAAAATCAAGGAAACAGTTTCCAAAACACAAAACTTAAAAAATACTTCACGTGACAACTATAATACTCACAACAACGTGGCAATCCAGCCTATTTTGACACCCCCTTCATCGCATCTCACGCTATCATTGTTATTCTGCCCAGGTCCGGACATCCCCGGTTTCCTCCTGCAGCCCTTCCGCAAGCCAAAGAGAATAAGGACGGCCTTCAGTCCGTCCCAGCTGCTGAAGCTCGAGCACGCCTTCGAGAAGAACCACTACGTCATCGGGGCGGAGAGGAAGCAATTGGCCCAGGCGCTCTCGCTGTCCGAAACTCAGGTGAGACACTCGCGTCGGTTTATACCGTAGTGTATAACTCTTGTATTGTGTGTTGGGAGCTCAAGTGTGAAATTTCAAGTGTGGATTGAAAATAGAAGATATTTTTCGAAGGGTTAGGTTCTGTTTAGTGTGATTTGATGGTACGCTCGAAGTTTGTCAGATGCATAAGATTCTAGGAGATGATACATTTTTTGAAATAATAATATTAATATTTTTTCATTTCATATATAATATATTCTATTAAGGTTTGTTTTATGTGCTTGGATGGAATTACGAAATATGGAAGTCATTAAGTTTGAAACAAGAGCGTAGGTTGATTTATTAATATTATATATAAGATTTATAACAGGGAGATTACGAATTCATTTTAGATTATTGGATAGTCTATGTGCTAATTGGTAAATGATTTATTATTAATACTTTATGCTTCGGGTTACGAACCTTTTTTTCATAAAAGTATTATGCTAGGGTTTGTACAAAAAAGCTTCCAGTAATAAATTTTACTACTATGAAATATTTCATTGATAACATTCTTCTATATTACCTTGCAAATGCTGCTTTTTAGTATTTACCACATCTTATCTTTTTACTCTTCGTTCTGGATACTTAGCGTAGAAACTAAAAACAATAGTGTTTTACGCTCGGTACAAATAAAGTTGTCAGTATAAGTAAGTGACTTAATCTTGTCGTTAAAATTGCTTGAATAACGTTCTCAAGTTACAAACTGCACCGTAAAACTTTTTTGTCCTCGCATGCTAATTTTTTCTCGAACAACAAGAAAATTGCGTACATATCTTTGAGTGTCAATTTAGATGTTAAGAAGGTAAGACGTGGCAGTTTCATATTCCACAATACTTTTTTTTCAATTTCACAAACTGTAGATCGTTAGAACCGGTCTATAATTAACAACCTCTAAACAATATTTTTTTCAAACATTGACCCTTCCATTTCTGTAGTGTTGACTTTTAAATATATGAACATTTTGCCTACTTTCTAAATAATTATTTGATATGCTAAAAATGTTCTTAATATTCGAAATTATTCTTCATTTGCTACAATGATAATAAATAACAATTCTTCAATCTTTTCAATTGAAGGTTAATGAAAATAATAATTCAAAATATTTCTTTTTAACGTTTCTTCTTTCAATAAAAGTATGTTTACTACATTTTTCTCTTTCCACTAAAAGTATGCTCACAGCATGTTTACAGTTCGCTCTGTCTCTTCCAATAAAACTACGCTCACAACATTCAGAACCAAAGTGCTAAAGCCCCAAGAACCAACAAAACCAAAAGCCACGAGCATCGGCGAATTCTCACAAAGATTCCGAATAAGGCGAGAGCTCCACTCGGTCTCGCGCCTCGATTTAATTCAACGCGCCCCGGCATATAGTAGGTAGTAACACGAGGCGTCGCGACTATTAGCGAAACTTGCAAAACGAGAGCAGAGCGAACGAGTGTTTGTCGCTCCTGGGCACTCTACGCCTGGCGTATATATATATATATATATATATATATATATATATATATATATATATATATATATATATATATACACACACCGGCTCTCTTTAATTGGCCATCGAGCATAATTGCAGTATATACACGGCGCAAAGTGCCGCCGCCAGTTTGACCTGAGCGCGCTGTACTCGTCGCGGAATTCGATTTCGACGTGTATGTGTGTGTGTGTGTGTGTGTGTGTGTGTGTGTGTGTGCGTGTGCGTGGAGAATTTCGAGGGCGTTTTCCCGCGCGCGGCGACTCGCCCAAGGAAATTTACATGTGCAAGGTATACTGGTAGAGGTGGACGAGCGAGAGTCGCGATTGACTTTGACGGTGGAGTTGCGTAGTTTGGGTAATGTGAATTATAAGGAGTAAGAGTTGAGATTTTCCAGTTTTATAGTCTTTTTTAATAAGAGTGAGTTGGTAGTTTTCTGCTATATAGAAGTGGAAAATAGTTTTTTAGAGTAGTAGATTAAGCAGGTAATTATTTGCGAAAAGAAGTGGAAAAGTTTTATACTTTTTACAAAGGAATAAATTAAGGGATTTAATTTTTTACCTTGAAAAAGCTGCTTAACTGTTACATGACAAGAGTTATGTCAGTTGCTACTTTAATAAAGTCAGATATGTAGTAGTTTATTCTCTTATATAGTAAAATGTGTTTTTTTTGTTTCTTAAAAGTGTAATTATACTTGTAATGAACATATAACAAGAATGGACATTTTAATTTAGTCTTCTGAAAGCTTGGAATAGCATTTTCAAGTATTGCATCGTGGAGTATTGACAGCTTACTCTTATTAAGATAAGATAAAATAGTTCGCTTATTTCTGAGTGACAAGAAAGTATAATAATAAATGAGTGAACAATGGAGTATCTATCTTTTTTGTATTTACTTTTAGTCTTTAGAGTTTAAACTGTAAGGCTTTAATGATTCAGTTGTAACTGTGTATTATTAAGTGAAAAGTTTGAAATTATATTACTGTGAATTTTACGCAGAAGAATAAATAAAAAGTTTATATAAAAAATAATTTATAGCTGGTTTACATAAATAATTGGATAAAGTGTATTTCGCGATGAGACTGGGAGGATAAGAAAGCCACATATTAAAAGATAACAAGTTATTTTCCCAAAATTATCGACAATAATTACACGAGATTGGCCGTGCGATTTTGTGTCCCTGGTTTCCCAAAATTGATTTTTATTACACTTTAATTAACATTTAATTCAGCGATCATTAAGCCGCTTTCACATGAAAATACCTGCGTCGAACGTAATTACACGCGAGCGGGCAAGAAGGCGAATTCTCTTTCTTTTTTTTTATACCCAATCTACCGCGACTCTATAATTTATACACTTACCCCACATTACTCCCGGCTATACGTACGTGCATTTTCGCGCAGCATATATATGCAACCTCGTGTAAACGATCGCAATCGTTTAAACGCGCGCGCGCAAAATTATTATCCGCCGAAAGACGATTAAAAAAGTTTTCCCTTGATCGTACTTATATATATATATGTATATACTCTCGAGGAGGATGCCGTGCGCGACCATTAAAAATCCATTAAACAAAAACGCGGGGCTCTATCGAAAATATACGTACACACACGGTCTCTCGCATCAATTATAAATAATCGCGCGCCAAAAGTGGCTTTCGCAAAGACTTAATTTCTTCATCGTCGCAACCTCATCACCCCGAGTTGTTTTTTCCTCCTCCTCCTCCTCCTCCTCCTCCTCTCGGGCATTTTTGCGAAAAATCACGACAAAACGCTCGTAAACACCTAATAAGACGCTTAAAAGCGGCGGGGAGAGACCGACAAAAAATCCGGCCGAGCGACTCGCGCGCGCGTGTGGTGGCAATTTTTGCCGTGCGTTCACACTCTCTATAGTCGCCAGGCGCGTTTCGTAAGCGCGCCGAGAGCTGTGAGCTAGTGTTTTTGGAATCTCGCTTCTGTTTTAGATTGGGGAGAACGAAGGAAAAGAAAAAAGCGGCTGCTAATTGCTTTTCACGGATTGGGTTTCTAGACTTCGCGGAAAAATTAAAGTTAAATTGTTGGGAATTGATTTTCTTTCTCGAAAACAGATTTCAAATGCTGGTGCAGTAAGATAATGAGTGGGAAACGTTGCGCTTATAAAAGTTATACATTTTAGGTTCTTAATGTAAATTTATTATTTTAGTAATATTTCAATCAACAACTTACTGAACAATTAAAAAAAAATTTTGAATATCATATTATTTTCAAAGATTTATTTTAAATTATGTGTTAAGGAAATTATGTCTAGCATAAGAATGTAATTATGCATAATTTTCATACATCTCACTTTCGTTGAGAAAGTAATAAACGAGTCATCAATTTAGGCTTAATTTCAACTGACTGCTATTTTTTTCCGAACGATATAGAAAAGTTGCTAAGTACGTTCGTCGTAAAATTAAATATTTTCACCTAATTTTTAAACACAACAAATTGACATTTTTAGCTGTAACTTTCACCTTATCGAAAAAATCTCAAGTGCTTTCACGAAACAAGAAGCGTAATTTACACCGCCTTATTATAATACTTACTATACATTGCGTAATAAGTATAATAATGATACTTCATGCATGAGCGCAAACAAAAATTCCGTGCCGCCTATGATATATTTTGAAACCTCGCCGCTAAATTCTATTTAAATTCTGCACACAACACTTATATAATCCATCAAGCACAACGACATTAATTGAACACTCTTCAAACCTATTATCTGACACTTGTGACAAAACAAATTTCTTACTCTTCTTAAAACTGTATAATACACAGCTACGCTCAAATATTAGTTGCGCAACTTTTCCGTATATAATATACAAAATGACTTAATCACAATGCACACATATTCTTTTTACACAAATCACGTCTTTAAACCAACTGAAAACCGCTCAAAAAGAAACGAAACAATTCCACGCACCACCAATTTCACTTGCTCTCCTCATTACACCTACTTTACACGCACGCACACACTCACACTCGCGTATAATGTATACCTCTCGAGATTCGGCTCGTCGATATAACAACATACACACGCACACTTTGTAATTACGCGCGGCTAATCGCCGGGTAATTAGCTTCGTAATGCGCCCCACGCATGCACGAGTGTGTGTATAATATATATGTATGTATGTATGCGTAACCTCGCGGGACATTCTTATGAATCTTAACGAGCCTTTGTGTGTATGCGAAAGCCTGCCCGCGCCCGCGCCTTTTTTTCACCCGTGCATACGTGTACTTTACGCATATAGGTACACTTACATGTGTGAGTGTTGGCTGCGCGGCTACCGCGGTGGAACTTAAAGACGAGGCGTTTGTTTTAAAGTGTGGCGCGCTTTTTATTAATTCTTGTATATAGGCGAGAGTGAAGTGTGGCATGGAAAAAAAGCGAGCGCTGCAGAAGCGGCAAAAAAGAAGTGACAATTGCACTCGGTGTGTATTGTGTGTGGAGTGCATGTGTGTTAACGAGGATAGGGAGGAGAGTAAAAAGGAGGCTACGGTTGGATTTTTAAATTTTATGGATTTGTTGCTTTAGTTTGCGATGGTTGTTGTTAAGTGCTGACGGATGATGGGACAAATGTTGTAGTCTTCGTTAATGTTCTTTTCGACTTAATAGCGTGTCATTGTAAAATGGGACAATTTTATTTTTATCGTATTTATAATTGCTAATTTATTGTGCACTGTAATTTCTAAGTATCTTTTTGATTTGTGATAACTTTTTATCAATATTTGGTCATCAGTCGAATATCAAAGTTTCATTATACAATTTAAATAAGATATCTTTTCCAAAAATAAACTGTTCATTCAATTTTATGTTACAAACGTAAAATGGGATTATCCGGTTATGTTCCGCCACTCCCGAGCTATGTCTGATACAAAGTATTTTATTGCTTCCATATATAATTGTATGTTAATTTTTACAAGAATGTGTGTCAAATTACCTAAGTAAAGTTAAATTTCTAGTTATTATGTAAAAAAATTAGTTTTGCCATTTACTCAGTTAATTTTACAAACATTCTTGTAAAATCAACAAATTACTATACGGAAACAACCATAGTTTATTTACATATATGTACTTATATTCGCAGAAATTATTAAAAGATCCCGTCAAATGTTTACATTTTTTATATAATTACTTAAAATATTCTCAGTATTAAAATACCGATTTTCTAAGTGGTAAAATATTTTCTAAGAACTAGTGACAATATACTAAACGTGCGCTCGGATTAAGATAATTTGTCTATCGCGGGCGGGTGTGCGGCGGCGGGGACACGCGGACACGCGGACACGCTGTAAAAACAAGGAAAAGATAGGAGAAATGAAAAACGAAAATAGATGTACACAACGCGTGTACACACAGGGAAGATCGGCCAGAATGGAAGGCCGCGATAAGATAAAGCGTTTAAAGAATAATCTTCTTTTGAAGGGCGTGTGTGTATAACCACTTTGCATGAATCTTTTTTCATCTGTCTCTCTATCTTTACTTCTCTCTCTCTCTCTCCCCCCCTCTCTCTCTCTCTCTTCTTTTTCCGTAACGTCGTAAAACGGCTAAAATGACTTTTGTGATTTAAATGCTGTTGACGCACACCTCGCGAGAGCCGGCCAACAAAGGAGCGCTCGCATAAAATACTCGTATATATACGGATTTTGCGTTTCTTGCATTCTGCGCTGGTGCTGCTGCAGCGAGCAAGAGAGAGAGAGAGAGAGAGAGAGAGAGAGAGAGAGGAGGAGCCTTTTTTTCGAAATGTCAGTTATAAATCTAAATAAAAAAGATTTTATGACGATTTAACGAGTTTACACACGTATCGACGCTGGAGTTAGCGAGAAACTTAGTAAATTTACCGTGTTCAATCGTGGGCGAGTATAATATAGCATTGTACTGCTGTTCTCTGCTCCTTTTTAAAGCCTGGTGTTTTTTCTATATTTTTACGCTTTTTTTATACTTGCGCAGTGTCTACGAATAAATTACAAAGTTACAACTTTTAAATGTCTCCTTCGCGGTGAGAGAGGAGATTCAAGGGAACATTATGAATTCATTACTTCAGAATTTCAAATTCCGCGATAATTTACGAATACGTTGTTTAAAAATTCGGCTCGAAATTCGGAATTATTGTGTTAAGGATTTTCAAAGAAATCTTTAAAATAATTATCTGCAATTTATTGGTCTGTATAATTTCAAACTTTCATTTCGAAATATTACCGATAAATTTGTTTCTTACAGCACCTGTAAATGATACATGTTAGAAAAGAAAATTTAATTTTGTTTACTATTATTATTAACGAAATATATGACCAATCCTTATTTATTATAGGAAACTGTACTTTGTAAATATTTCGTTTACATGTACCTGCAAAAAAGAAAATTAAAATAACAAACTAATTCACAACGTATATATTTACGAAAATTTTTTATTATAAACAATTTTTGCGAGTGAGAGATTTCGTTAAAAGATAATTGATTTTAAAATACACTGTATAACAAAGAAACAGAGAAAGAGAAAGAAAGAACGAAGGAGCGAGAGGAAAATGAAAGATTGCGCCCGTGGGGCATAAAACGCTCGGACAAGTGTCGCTAATAAATTCTTGCGCCGTATATAAGTCTTTCGAGTCTCTCCTCTCCCTCTCTCACTCGATGTGCCCGCTTCTCCTCGTAATTAAATTCGTTAATTTATTTACTTTCGCGAAACGTTATACACCCGTATGTGCGTGCGGCTGCAGTGGTCGCCGATTGTGACACGGCCCTTAAATTATACCGGCGAAAAGCCGATTCAAAATTTACGACGCGATGCCACGATAATGGCTGCGCGCGCGCGCGCGCGCCATTTTGCCGTGGTTTAATTAGCGCGTATGCGAAGCCTCATTACGCGGCGATCAGCGGCCTTTTGTTTCCCCGGCTCGGTTTAAGCATGTGCACACTTCTTTGGAAACTTCGTTAGCGTAATTGAGTTATTTGTCGTGGTTGTGTAGTGACTTTTTTTAAATAAGTGTATATTTTCTTTTCTTTTTAATTCTTCAATAATTTGATAACATAACCTCACTTTATTTTTTTTCAATACTAAAGCAGTTTTATACTTAAACATTATTTGTATTCTAGGATATTTTACAGAAACTCATTAAGTTCGATATTTTCGATACAATCTGTCCTATTCTACCTGAAGTAGAGCTCACGCCATATTGTCTACACAATAAACGTCGTTTGATTAGTCGATAGGATTTAAGCGCGAAATTCAAATTTCGTATGAAAAGTGTATAATCAAAAATATAATTTACAGAATATTATTTAAAATTTTACTTTAAAATCATTCACGAGTGACATGACAATTATAAATTTTCATAAGAAAATGAGAAATAACCCTTAAAAAACTATGAAATCCACAACAAAATGGCTCCACTACCTTTCTTCCAACTACAGTAACTGAACAAGGGATAAATATCAGGACACAAATATCAGGAATTCCCGGAAAATCTAAACCAACTCTTACCCCCCAAAAAACCTCGTCTCAGGAAGTAGCCTGCACGGTATCGAAAATGGATGCGGATCGTAAACGCCCGGGAGAAACAGATAAAAAGAAAGAGCCTCTCGCTCTCGCTCACTCGGCATTACGTATGTAATAATGTTAAGTGTCGAAAGGAGCTCGGCTTAAAGTATGTATGTATGTATGTATGTGTGCGTGCATGCAGCAACTTGGCGCGCTTACAAACGTCTCGCAGCGCAGCCGCGGCCTATAGAGACGTTTCGAGCGTAAATCAAGCTCGCCTAGGTCGTTTTCCTCCTTGCCTCTCTCGCGAGACTGCGCGACAAAACCTCATACACACACATACACACAACCGCGACGTCCTCCTTTGGGATGCACGCGCGCACGTGTGCGCACATGCTTGCGCGCGGCTAGTTTACGGTATAATGCCGGTTTACGCGCGCGCGAGCGCTTACGACACTTTTTTTTTCTATGGATGTATGGATAACCAAAGTTTGCTGAATTGTAATTGAGAGGAAAGTTGCGCAGAGAGCGGTAATCTTACCGAGCTCCTAATACGCGATAATTCGTGCGGTTGGTTGTGTCGGTGAGTTGGGAATGGCTTTGGGTGTAAGGGAGTGCGAGATTACTCGGGATAAGTGTAAATTGGAGTTTGATTTTCGCGCGTAAGAGTGTGATTTTGGAATGTGAAGTAGAGATATGTATCGTTGTGTAGAATGTATAGAAGATGGGATGTAGTTTTTGAAATATACAAAGAAGCAGATTTTTTACTAATATAGCATAATATGTGTAGAGTCTGTACTGAAATGCATCTTGAATCTATACTTAAAATGAAATGCTTTTGTAGCTATCTTATAGAAGCGTTCAAAAGAAGCGGTTTTTAGGCTTTTCAACATGCTATTTTGAGGTTATGAAGATATTTTCTTCCTTTAACGTTCTAGATTGAACTATTTTCCGAAATTGTCTATTGTGTATTTTAATATTTTCTTTTTCTCCTTGCAGTATAAATAAATAATTCAAACTTTACAAACACCTCATGCGAATTCTATCAAAACAACAATCTGAAAAATCTATTAAGAAAAAGCAAGGATACGCAAATCTCTGAAGACAATCAAGCGCTGTAACGCAGCCCTCAATTAGTACGTTTGATTTTGACTGGTTGATTGATCTCGGCCATTTCCTGACACTGCAGCGCCGCAAGTGTTGTTAAGAAGCTCGCGTGCACTCGCCTAGTTGGATTTCCCCTTAAATAGGTGCCGGTGCTGCGTATATATACGCGCGCTCGCGTGTGTACGAGTACAGGCGCGAGCGAGAAAGAGACTCATGTAAATCAGCCGCTTTTAATTCTTTCTTATCTCTCTCGTCGGGAGAGCACTTTTTGCCGGACGCGCTTCTTTGACAATGCGGGCGTGACTCGAAAAAAAAGCCGTTTGTATAATTGTGAAATTGTTCGAGGATGGCGAAGGATAAGACAGGACGCGATTTTATTCGTTATTTTATTTACAGTTTTAAAGAGATTCATTGTCTGAAGAATGCAGTAATTTATTGGAGGAATTAAATTTTAAACACTCTATTTTTAGAAAACGCTGACTATTTAATCTGAGAGAAATTGATTTGCCACGGCCAGTATCTTAAAATAGTCAATAGCTCAGTGTTATTGACACAAAATGAAGTTTTTAATAGCTATTCAATAAAACATTTTTTTTCTGCTCGTGCAAAATTCATGAATTCCAGTTGACGTTTACAACCGTCACGATAAATATCATTGTTATTGACATTCGACAACGTACCTGATAAACATTGAGATACAAGCGCAATCCAGTTAAAAATTGCTCTGTGAAATTAACATAAAAATCTAATAAAACGCCTCCGCTTATATTTAAAATCGACATAATGTCTACATTAAAAGTTCAAACATCAATTCTGACTTTGCCAACTCTTCAAAATTCAGTTGCTTATTCCTCGTTGTATAAGAGAAAGTTATTTCGAAATCTTTTATCCTCAAAATTCTCAAATTTCAAGCATCCTCTAATATATTATGCTAGAATATGTAATAGAAATCAGATACAGATAGCAATCTAACAAATCACAACTGACAAAAAATCAATTAGGCGCTCATACTACGAAACACTATATTCACAATTTGTTTGGATACTGTGTGTTTTTGTAGTATAATTTACTATTTTATTGTAAATTCAAATATATGTTTATAATAAAAGAAACATTTTATTTTCTATCAGTTTCCATGTCAGCCTTACTTTTCTTGATTTTCATGTTTAACTTATAATTCTTATAATTTCTCATATTTCGCTAAGAAAATAGTAAATGATACTGAAATGATAAAATATTGACTTCTCTATAGGATAATCCGGTATACGTGCGTGTGTGCTCGCACTCGCGAATCGTTATTTTCAGCGCTTATATATCCGCGCGCCGAATCGCAATGAATTAAGGTTAACGCGTCTTGGCGAGGAAATCCGCGCGCAGCCGTCGGAGAGAGCAATAATAACGGAAATAATGCGACGGCAATAACAGTAAGGATAACGATTATGATTACAATAATACGATGTGTAATGATAACGAAATGGAGGCTCGTGCTGTTGAACGAGGCTGTATTCCGGCTTCTTTTTTTTTCTTTTTTGAGAGAGCAAACTGGATTGCTTGCTCGGGTGTACGTACGCTTGGGAGCTTTTTAGGCAAGGTGGTCCATACGAATGACGTGAGAAGGATCTTGGGTACTCCGGTTTTTCGAGTGCGCGATGGGAGAAATTGTATTCTACTGGTTTTTCGTGTCTGGTTTAGTTTTTTTTGTTCTTTTTTTAGATTTTAGAAATTTAGAATGCACCGTGAATAAATTATATAATTTGCTCATTGAAATACAAAACCACTAATTTTTATAAGTTTGAAGTATCACTCGTTTTGTAAAAGTCTTTTTTCTATATATTAAATAGTTGAAGAAGTGTATTATTGTATAATAATAATAAAGTAGTTTTTATACCTATTTATTTAAAAGATACTCACATATTATTATAGTTATATTATTAGTTTAATTAGCACATTCGGATGATCATACTTAATGATGACAAGTTATTGTTAAATAACCTTTTCTCTATTTTTTTTATGAAGTACATATTGTACATACTTAATAATGCTCGATGAAATAATCACGCGCTCTTTGCAGTAAAGCATATTACAACACTACAAAATTATATAAAAGCCTTATATTTTAAAATTATTTATTGTTTGACACGGCATAAATCGGTAATAAACCTTTAGTGCCGGTAATATTTCCATCTGAACTCGTTCTCAACTGCTTATAATAAATAATAAATACATAACTCCCATCATCGCTATACTTCTAATTCATGTCAAATAAACAACAGCCACCCAGCCATTAGCTAATAGGCATTGATGTAACACCAGCTCGAAAAAAAAATAACTTATCAATTCCTCGTATCTCTCAATTAAACGCTGCGCGCGGCAAAAACTACGCGTATAACAAGCGTCAGTCTATCGCGTCAACTTTGTTGCTACGATTATGTAAATAACAAATTCCCCCTCTCTCTCTTCCTATATCTCTCGCGCTTGCAAAGAAGGCCTCACGCGAGCTCCAACAAATGCGGATGACACACACACACACTGCACTATATGTACACAGTATGCAGTATACAGTGTGTGTATGTACGTGAATGCTTTATTCACAGTTCGCGTCGACGACGAAGACCGAAGACGTCGACGACGCGCCTCATTATGCATATAGAGAATCGCGCGCGGCCTGCATAATATGCGGACTGTTTCTGCTATATGCGCGAGCTCAACGTAATAAGCAGCAAGTGCGTGTGAGTATGTGTGTGTGCGGCTTATAGACAATTCCAATTCCCGATTGTGACTGCGTCTGGCTAATGAGCGAGCACTTTCTGCGTGACTATTTATAGTTTCATATGTAGAATATTGTATAGAGATTGATTGAGTTTGAAATTAATTTTTAACTTTTAACAACTAGTATATTTGGTATGGATTTTAAGTGAATTGAGAATTTATTGGGTCGGATCGGTCAAACGTAAATAGGAAGTTGAAAATAGTAAAATAAAAACGGATCAATAGATGCATGTAACCGTCTACTGTATTTACTAATGACTCATACAATTTTCAAAATAAATTAAGAGCATAGAAAAATTCTTGAAAAATCAGTGAAATCCCTTCATAATACTGCCGTGCATGAAAGTGGATACATCTAAATTTCACATAAAAATTATTAAAAACAATATTTTTCTCTTACACAAATGACAAGATCGAGTTCATTTTTATCAAATGTCTGGGATTCACTTTAAACATAGATACCCACTTTCTTGATTTGTACACTCGAATACACATCGATAGGCTTTATACCTTGCTCGCAAAGGAATCACCGTTTTACTCTGTTTTTAAATGACGCTTTTTATACGGTATTTTCGAAGACAACGGGCGGCGTATACCCGCGCTGCAATTTTGACGAGCCCGATTTCGTCGAAACGCGTTAGCGCAGTCGCGAATTCGATTCGCGTTTCTCCCCACGTTCGCGCGAGCGACACGTGCGCGAACTTCTTGTTCTTTTTGTTTGTGCAATTCCGGGCGCGACGCGAGTGTACTTACACGGATCGCTCATATTATTTTATATACGCCCGAACTCTCCTCGTTAATTCTCCGCAGCGTGCATCCGGGTAGATCTTCTTTTATGGGTGTATAATACGTACCGATTTTAATCGATGTCGTGCAAAGTATTTTTGTATTATAAAACAATGCACCTCTTTGGTTATGTATTTATGATAAAAGTGAGCATGTTTACTAATTTTTGCTTTTTTGAGTTAAAATAAGTAACAAAATGTTTTGTCGAGTGCATTCTCACTCTTTGAGTGAATAATGATTAAATTTCGACCTTTTTACTAACTACTGCACTCTTTAATCTTAATTGTAATCTTCTCTTAAATTTCACTAATAGTAAAAAATACACTCGTAATTCAGTTATTATGCAGTGAAAAGATCTGTTGGGTTTTGACTCAAAAAGAATAAATATTTCCCTTGCTTAATTTTCACATGATAATATATTATAACACATGAAATCATCATCTCAACAAATTTATTATTACACTTCGAATTCTCACCCTCTTAAAAAGCAGATCTTCCTCTTTTAGGAAGCAAAAATTGAAAACAAATCGTATTAAGCCAAAACCATATCACCATATTATAACCTTTCAACCCCGGTCCCATAAGCAGATATAGAGCACCTAAAAATATCATATCCGCGGCATATAAAACCAATTTCGTGAGGAAACTCTGTCGACGTGCATTATAATTCCGTACAGCCAGGGGCGGTTCTCGACCTATCGTGACGCTCATTCCATACGCGCGCCCTAACAAAACATTGCTCCCCTCGGAATATAGTGCACAAAGTCCGCGTATAGGTATAATACACAGCTCGTACGAGCTATAAGTACGAAAATGGAAGGGTATAAGGGACAAAATGCAGTGGTAACAGTGCTCGTAGTGTGTGATATATATTGTTGAGTTAGCATTAAAATGTGTTACGAGGTATAGTGAAAGGAATTTTTGAGTAACGTACATATTATTAATCATTCTTATGAAAATATGCAGCTAACAATTTTTCTCCGGTTCGTTTGGATATCGTCACGGATTCAATTTGCCATTTCTGTATTTTAAAAGAATGAAGAATCGAATAGATTTCTTAATAGATTTTATAAACACTTCAAAAGTAACATAATTTTCAAATTCTGATATTTTTGTCATAATTATAATCGTATAAACAAATTTTTTTAATCACCCTTTATAAATGATTTTAACTATCTACCAATCCAAGTAACTTTTACAAATAATTATTCCGTCAATGCCTCACGAAACATATAAATCCTGGCTGAAAAGCGAACCCTTAACAGTATACACACATTATTACAAAATAAAATGTATATATTTGTACAACAAGAGCCTGGAAAAAAGAATCGAATTCGTTCGAATCCAATATATTTCCATATTTTTCGAATTCCCTCGAATTGAAAACGACAGAGAGCGAACGAGTGCGCAAACAGGCGACAAAGACCGCGCGCACACGACAAACTATACACATGTATGGAGGCGCATAAAATTCACGCCTATAGCGCCCCGAGCTTGTCGCCATCGTTGCGTCACATCACACATACACGTATACACACACAGTCCCGCGCATGCGCGCACCGCCGCGAGGGACCGAAAAATAATACTCGCACGTATAGGTATACGCACGCCTACCTATATATCCCCCGGTTTATTTAGCGCGCCCGGCTGCGCGGGGATTACAAAAGTAATGTCGCCCGCCTCGCGCGGAGAGCGTGACCGACGCGCGGCCCGGGGATTATAAGCGCAGTACACATATACGTACACTCCTTTCGAAACACATCCATGCCGGATTTTCCGCATTACACGTATACGTACGTGCGCGTGTGTATGCGAGGGGTGGACAAAAAATAACGCGCCACTCCGCGCGCTGAATTTCTCCGTCTCTCGGTCTCTTTTTTTTTTTTTATTATTTTCGCAGGGTGCGGGAGGAGAAACGTATATGTCGCGTGATGTTTGCTTTGGTGATATTACGCTTGGGTGGCGCGAGTGCGAGGTTCGAATATTTTTTCGTCCGGGGATGAATCGTGAAAATGATCGGTGGATGTGTTTTCGTACGCGGGAGGATCAATTTTTTTTTCTTGTTGGGTTTGTATGGTGGGGAATCGCGATGCGAAATGTATTTGGGTTGGATGTGTTTTGGTATAATGTATTGGGAAATTTGGGAAATGAATTTGTATGCTGGGTTATTTTTATCAAGAATTAAATACCTATAGTTGGTTAGAAACATTTGCAGATTTTTTAATGCAAGAAAATGGTATTAGAAAGTCTTATAGTATGTATAGTAGGGTAAGTGAGTGAGTTAATTAAAGAGTTATAAAATCATTAATTAACCCTTTAACGCCCAACTTGACCATTTTTCGACAATATATTCAGTGGTGTGTAGCACTAACTTAAAATGGTTCAAAAAATTCTTGAGATACCATTTCTAACATAAAATTTTATGTACTTTCAGAATCCGGTATCAGAATTGTCGAAAAATTTAACAATAAAAAGTTATAAACAATTTTTTGCAAAAAAACGTAAATTTAAAAAAAAAAAAATTCGTTGAACCCAAATTTCCGAATGGAAAGAGGGTTCGCTCGTACGTCTAACATGTATATGTTTGGTCAATGATATGTATACTTTATTGTAAAACAGTTGCAATATCGAAATTAAAAATGGCGGCCATCCAAACAATCCCTTTTCCACCAAACTTATCTAAAAAGGTTCGTGATTTTTTTTTTCGATCAGGATCGACTTTACGAAAAAAGTTATAGAATAAAAAGTTCCTAGAATTGATCAAAGAACACGTGTGAATTTTTTCAGAATTTTCGGAGCGACTTTTGGATTTTTGGATATGGCTATTTTTTGAAAAATCATAAAATGGCTCCGAAAATTCTGAAAAAATTCACACGTATTCTTTGATCAATTCTAAGCACTTTTTGTTCTATAACTTTTTTTCGTAAAGTTGGTCTTCATTGAATTAAAAATTGTTGAACGTTCTTAGCCGCTGCTGAATGTAACGTTGCCCGGGTTTCACCACGTGGAGGTGAACGTTCATTGAAAACACACGTTACCGTTTTTTTTTGTTGTTTTGTTTTTATTGTTTTTTTTTTGTTTTTTTTTGTTTTTTTAATAATTTTTGACTCTGAATTTTTTGATTTGTAGTAAATACTCAAAGAAGATAACTACTAATAGTGCTTTTTTTGAAGCATGGTTCACAAAAATATTCATTATTGCATTTCTCACAACATTTAGAACTTCTTACTTTACATTCCGAGCAATACGAGCGTTTAGTTCCTTTTGCAAGCTCATGCTTCGTCAATAAAACTGTTTGTAGATAATGCTTGCTTATTTCTATAGCAAATTCTTTTATCCCGCATTTTTTATTTTGTCTTTGTATAATGTTCTTTGATTAGAGAAAACAATAAATAAATGTTGATTGTGGTGAAACCCGGGCAACGTTACATTCAGCAGCGGCTAAGAACGTTCAACAATTTTTAATTCAATGAAGACCAACTTTACGAAAAAAAGTTATAGAACAAAAAGTGCTTAGAATTGATCAAAGAATACGTGTGAATTTTTTCAGAATTTTCGGAGCCATTTTATGATTTTTCAAAAAATAGCCATATCCAAAAATCCAAAAGTCGCTCCGAAAATTCTGAAAAAATTCACACGTGTTCTTTGATCAATTCTAGGAACTTTTTATTCTATAACTTTTTTCGTAAAGTCGATCCTGATCGAAAAAAAAAATCACGAACCTTTTTAGATAAGTTTGGTGGAAAAGGGATTGTTTGGATGGCCGCCATTTTTAATTTCGATATTGCAACTGTTTTACAATAAAGTATACATATCATTGACCAAACATATACATGTTAGACGTACGAGCGAACCCTCTTTCCATTCGGAAATTTGGGTTCAACGAATTTTTTTTTTTTTAAATTTACGTTTTTTTGCAAAAAATTGTTTATAACTTTTTATTGTTAAATTTTTCGACAATTCTGATACCGGATTCTGAAAGTACATAAAATTTTATGTTAGAAATGGTATCTCAAGAATTTTTTGAACCATTTTAAGTTAGTGCTACACACCACTGAATATATTGTCGAAAAATGGTCAAGTTGGGCGTTAAAGGGTTAAGTAACTCGATACAAATGTAATTTATTATTAACTGCTATTTCATCGAGTTACTTTATTATTTTATTATTCTTAAATCAAACAATCAGGAAAATAGCGTAATTGATGCAGATTACAGTAACTGACTCACTTATCCTGCACAAATATTTAAAGAAATTTGAAATTTAAATTGTAACTATTCTTATTTAGTTATACATTTATAAATCAGTAAATAATACTTATTTTAGTATATCTTAACCAAGGTTTTTTAGTAACTGATACCGGAAAAAATTAGTTGTACCGATTGTTCAGTATTTTCTCTAGTATTTTTTACATTCTCAGTGTATAAAAGAAAATAGTAAGTTATGAAATATACTCGTAGTTCAGTGTAATGTACGTTTTATACAAAGTCGACTACATGCTTTTAATATCCTGAACAGAATAAAGTAGAATATAATAGTTTAATTAAAAGATTTTTTTCAAGAACTAGTTTTATCGTGTAATTCCTGTGTAATATACCGTATTTTTTTATATCCCTTGTACTCAATGAGCTCTTACAATTTTAAACGCTATAGCGTGTAATTTGATTTTATTAGATTTGCGCTGGACACTTTTTAATGGGCTCGCGGAGAACTTTCCTCAGTATTTCAGAACTAGTTTGCGCCAATGAGCCGTGACGATGAAAATGTATTGCTTGCGAGCGCAGGTTGATAATGAGACTTTATGACCCTAATCCTATAATCGACCATTAACAATTTACATATTAAAAAAATTCAGTTTCTCTTATCGATCGATTTTAAAAATACAATGCAAATTAGACTTATGAATTTGCTATAAGCATTGATATAAATCAAAAACTTTTATAATGGCTTTTGCAAATTCATTATGCCTTAACAATAATCCAGTAAAAATTGTATACAATTAGATGCAAACGTGGTTTTCTTAATAATATTCGAAAGCTGTAATTATTTATTATATCACGGTTAAGAAAATTAACATATACTTTGTTTATTAAACACGAATAACACAAAACTGTATGTTACTTTAAATGGTTTACAAACATAAGTTTACAATAGAAAGGACCACTTTCATTTGATTTGACACATTTAAATTCTATTGTTTTTACTAACAAATGTATATTCTAAAATTAACAAACAAAAAAATATTACATATTCATTTCAACTATGTACACAGATATATAAATGTTAATTCAATAATCACAATATAAATTAAATATCCAGACAATCAAACCAAAGACAAAACAATATTTTTCAAATTACAATCATAAAATACCGATCCCACAATTCGCAACATTATATTACTCAAACTTATCCGGCGAAATATAACGACGCGAATCGCGCACTGCAGGTGTGAATACGACAACGTCCGCTGCAGAAACTCGCTCCGCGGCATCGATTAATCAAGCAAAAACATACATATATATAAATCCTCCTTTTCATTCACATTTTCCTTCGATATTCCTCGCATCGGGCGTTACAAGCGCGATTCGCGCGGCCAAAGTCGTCGCCTAATTGGATTATTAATTAGCAAAGCGCAGATCCGCGTGTAATGATATCGCTTTGGCGCGAGATCTTATTTTAATACGTTATATAGAAGCCGTTTTCTCGTTTACCTGGACGGTTGAGGACTTGTCGAGGCGCGCGAGGTGTGCGCTTTTGCGTGAAACTCGATGCGACGGAAAAACGCCTTTATATCGGGCGAGAAGTGTCGGATCGAGGCGGGAATTGCAGCGAGAAGTTATGTAAGATTATTAATGAGAGCGTGATGTAGTGGATACTCGGTTGAGGTGATGCGTTTCCGGGCGAATCTTTAATGAATTTTTTTCTTTCGTGAGTGTGTTTTTTGTCAATTAGATATATTGAATGTAATTTAATTTACCATTATAATATTTTATCTTGTATTTCATTTTTCATAAATGTTTTATTTATGTATATCGGTTATAAAATTATACTATTTATTAAAGTCGTGACAAATAAAATGGGGTGAAAGTATCAGTCTCTTGAAACAATAAGTGATAAGTATCGAAATTGCCAGCCCCTTGATTTTACATCATTGTGCTTCAAACTAATAAAAGCTGAGCAAAATTGATATTAGAAATACAAGTTTAATCATTTACGATTTTAACCATCAATTTCAACCAACATTAAAAATGTTTTTTTTTTATATTTATTGTCAATTAGAAAGCTGACCATTTTGGAGCGAGATAAAAGGATTTTTAGACTAGTATGACTACCGAAATAATTTTACTTGAGATTTAAGCTTTTATACATATGAATGGTCATTATTTTTCATTTTATATGAAAAGTATAATAACAAACAATAACAATTACAACACAAATACAAAAAAATTATACAGGAACATAATATCCACACCTCGATCGACATTTAATCTTCAAAACTAATCATCGATAAACCGAATCATTGACCACTGTCCACATAAACCCTAGAATCACTCCCTTCTCCTCCACAATAACAAACACAAACAAAATAAAAAAACCCATCATCATCCAACGAAATATCACGAATGTCGATCGCGCAGGTGCTCATTATCGCGCCATAGACCACTCTCCTTAGTCCTTCGCTTCTCCCATTCCCACACATACACACACACACACACACACACACACACACACACACACAGATCCACCAGCGATTTACATCCTAGACTACGAAGACGACGACGAGCACACTATAACAGCGCAGGCGCGTAATAGATCGCGATGCACGTATTATACCTGTATATACTGCTCGCATCTGCGCGGCACGTCGAGCGCCTTCCATGCGCCTTATATGCCGGTCCGTGCACGCAAATGGCAGCGAGGCGACGAGAGCCCGCGGTAATAATTGAAGGCGCTGCCGCGTGCGATACACAGTGACAGTCGGGCCTTATACGCTGGAGACGATGTGCGCGCGTGGTGTTTGGATTCGATTATTATGCCGATGCGAGGATGGGAATGATGGGGGTCCGGTGGCTGACTGTATGGAAATCATTGGGAACGAGCTTCTCTTTGGAACGGGGGGTCGGTATTGTGGGAAGGGATTTTATCGTGACTGCGTGCTTGTGTGAAGGATTTTTTTGCAAGCGTTTGAGTTATGGATTGTTGCTTAAGGTTTAGCATTTTTTTTATAGTAATTTGGTGAAAAGGATGAAAATGGCAGGTGTGATCAATTGATTTCGTGAGTGTAGTCAAAATTTGTCTGTATTTCATTGTAATTGGCGAAACACCCGCTTGGGTGTTTAAAAAATGCTTTGAAATATTAGATAAACTGACACAAAATAGTTGGGAAGTATACTTTTCACTGTGAGGGGAAGGATTAGGTTTCTCAAACCTGAATTATGAAAGCATAGACGAAGAATGTTGAAAATCTTATAGTCAGTTTATTTTATTGAAAAAAAATTAATATGATACATTTAGAAGCGTTACAGTTGAGTTTAAAAGATCATAGGTGTATAAAATCAGTATTAGGACTTGTAAGATGCGAAATACGAAATTATTGATGAATATACTTGTTTATTTGAACTATATGATCATTCCTATACTAAAAAACGAATATGAGTGTCTTGAAAAGGTTATATTTGATTTTATAGTGTGTTTTACAAAATGCAGCGTCTGAACTCACGAGTAAAAAATGCAAAATTATAGCGGGTGTTCACTTTAAATTAGATTTCAGAAGGAAATACGCTTACCTTTTTAGTCTAAAATAATAGGATATACGTTGTAGTAAGTATAGAACTAGTAATCCGTACCGGTAAAACATCCCTACTTATCTAAAACACAGTTTCGCGTGCTCATAAAGTTAATGCTGCACCAGTGCGATATTAAAGTAGTAACGTTAGGTAAAGGCGTTGAAATATTTGTAGGTATATAAGGAAGAACAATGATGTCTTGTTGCTACATAATTTGGTCTATATGAATTTAATTACAACTAAATATATATCGTGCGATCGGTAAGATTCCAAACTAAATAAAAGAGATTCTTAATTGGCTCAAAATGATCCAATTGATTTACTAAAATGAATATGACTTAATAATTTCTGCATTTCCAATCTGGTATTATGACCTTTCCGAACCAGTCCAAAAAGGTCGTAATACCGCATTGTTCCAATGTCATTGTTTCCAATCTGGTATTATACCTTTCCGAACCAGTCCAAAAAGGTCGTAATACCGCATTGTTAAATTTACACTTCTGACTTCTGATCAAGAAACTCATGATCTTGCATTACAGAACTTAACCGTCAACAATTAAATTACTAAACTATTAAATAACAACATTCTCTTTGCCAATAAAAAGCTATTAGAGCAAGTGACGGCAAGAATAAACCGATCGCTAAGAAGCAAAACCCCAATTCGATCAAAAAATTACCAGTATAATCTCTTCTTTCAACGCGATCGGCCCAACCCATCATTGCGAGCACTTTGCGGGCATTATCGAGTTACAAAAATTGTAACAATCAGGCACGGATATACTCCTGCGCGGCCGCAAAAAGACCACACAGATCTTCAAATTAATACAATACCATTACCCGCGAATTCTTTTCTTGCGCGCCCCCTATAACCCGTCTATATATTTTACGCTCCGATTCGCTTCTTCTTCTTCTTCCTCTCGTCTATATATATATATTCTCTCTTCTTGTGCACACTCCTTTCCTCTCTCGTATATAATCTCTCTCTCTCGTATATAATCTCTCTCTCTCTCTCTCTGGCGCGCTCGCGCGATTATCTCGAGTCTCGAGGCGCTAAGTCTCTATATAAAACACAGCACCAGCACTCGCAGAAACTCTGGCAGATTTTCTCGCGCTTTTCTCGACACTTATAATGGGGCAAAAAAATAGGCCCGCATTATATATCGGGTATACGATGCCTTCGCCCTTCTTCTTTTCTCTCTCTCTCTCTCCATCTCGTAACTCGTGCACGAAAAAAGAAACCGCGAAGAGTCACGAAGGCTCTCGAGCGCGTGGTAAACGATGTTGTTCGTATATACAGCGTCGTTCGACGGTGTATTGCTCGAAATTACCCGGTAATAAGGGGAGGAGAGAAGAAGGCCCCCGTCGCCCCGCTTTTTTTTTCTCTCGCCCGGTTATAACGAGGCTTCGATGGACGCGAACGGACGAGGATTGCGTTCAGAGGAAAATTGTGAAGTTCAACGTACACGCGGGCGATTGGTCCCTGGGAATATATCGTTCGCCGTAATGGGTATTACATTCTTTAATGGATTTTTTATATATCGGGCGTTTTGTGTTGGCGAGCACGGACTCGTTATGTCTGTTTATACACGGCATTCAATTACACACGAATGTGATGATGACGACGATGATGATGGGGTTTACGAGAAAGTGTGTATTTGTTTTTTGGGTTTGTCGTTAGTTCTCATTGCCTCGGTTATTAGCGCGTTATTAGATCGCCTATTCGTTATAATGTGCGTATTATTTATGTAATTGTATTCGAAGGAGTATTGTAATAGGATTTTACAATGTTAATCTTTGTAAAAGTATAAGAATTCGAAATCAAAAAGAAGTTTAAGGTGGCTCTTTACCGATTATACAAATCTAAAAAAATAGTAAAAAGATAAGTCAAAGATAATGCTGAGTTAGGTTTATTATACTGAATCTAAAGCGTGTGCGCATTTATTAGACCAAATCAGTCATTAAATGCACAAGAAACTTCTATTTTCTTTTACTTGATTTATTCTCTAGGTTAATCAGGTACTTCTTCTCTTTTCTACTACTACTCTTGAGATAACTAGGATAATCTATGAAACATTCAAAATGAATTAGAATCATTGAAAAATTATTGAAAATTCATTCAGACTAACCTTCAGAAAATGGCTAGTACCTACGTGACTAACACGAGACGGTTAGATCATAAGAATCCATCCCTCTTCCTCCATCATACAAACTCTCTCTCTCTCTCAATCTCAATAAAAACCAACAACCTACAGAAAAAAAATCACCCAGTCACACCATCCCTCAATCCGAAACACACATCTCAAAGCCACAAATCCTCGTGCGTTACGAATAAACGGCATTTTCGACACGCGCGTACCCCCCCCCCCCCCCATCATCCCCTCACATACATTCACCCCCTGAAAACTACCCCCTCGGGGTGTGTCCATCCTCTCTCTTTCTCTGGCTCCATCGACGCACAGAATCCGCCAATCCCGGGCTCCTCGGGGATGTTGCCATGGCAACCACTCGCCCTCCACCCCCCGAGGGTGCGATTACCAAATGGGCCGACGCGAGACAGGAAAAGTCGCATGTATCTATATATATATACGCTCGGCATGGGTATATAACTCGATTAAACGAGCCGGAATCTCGAGTTTTTTTTACACCCCCCTCTCCCATTGAAAAGACGGGGGTCGTATTTTTCGCTATGCTGACCCCCCTGGAGTAAGTGGCCGGAATAATGGAAGACGATTCTCTCTCTACAGTGTGTGTGTGTGTTGTAGAGTGGAAGGGGAGATTGTAGAAGGCTAAACGGGGGATGCTTCTATTTGTTCGGTTAATCGCTCGCTAAGTGGCTGGGGGGTCGTTATACAGAGCGTGGACGCGGAAGAGACGCGTGATTGGCTGCGCACGCGTGCCTTCTGCTTCGAACCCCTCCTCTCCTCTTCTCATCTATTTTCTCTCGCCCCCCCCCCCACCTCGAGTAATATATATAAGCTCTTTATCGACGCGCGAAGAGCTGGGGACGACGCGCCATGATACGATAATATTTGCTCTGGGGAAGTAGTCCGGATGAGGAGAGAAGGAGAGTGTGAGAGAGAGAGAAGGAAAGGATCGTTAGCGCCTTTTGTAATGCGATTATGGTAAATTGAGGTTCATTTTCCTTTCTTGGACGCGGGTATAACGTTTTGAGGACGCTCGCGATCTCGCTGTTCGGGGAAATTAGATTGTTGTGCTCTTACGTGTGAAAACAAAGTTTTTAAAAAATTAATATCGTTAGGTGAATGAAATGTCTGATTTAACTGTAGTAGAGAATGAAACGACTTTTCTAATTTTTATTGCTAGAAAAATAGATTTTTGTTTTATAAAAGACCTGTTTAATCAATTCGTTACAACGCTGAAAATCATGTCTTGGAGAGTGCATGTTTTCTATTAGCTTTACGTTAGATTTATTTTAATTAACAATAGTATCTTGTATTAGCAAAACACTAGGATTTCTCAGAAAAGTAGCATTTTGAACAAAAATTCTCGAAAACTACCCAGCAAACTCGTTTTATTTCTACCATATTTCTTGCTTTATTCCGGGAACGGACCAAAAATACATTTCACCAAGCACTACGTCTAAAAGAACGAAACTCAAAGGCATATCTGCTATGTATGCATAATTAGAGGCTACAAAAAATAATGACTCTAACAAGACACGCGCCGGAGGCCGGAAAAAAGAAATCTGAAAGAAAGAAGGCCCGGCGCAAGAAACGCCCAAAACATTTTGATGGATGCTAATCCAAGTAACTCCTTTCTCTCGTCAAAAAGGCCGACCCTTTCAGATCCCGAAGACGGCGGGAGTCTGAGACAGCCAGAGGACAATGGTCCGATATTCCGCGTTGATAATAGCAAAAGCGAAGCCGTGCGCGCCATACCACCCTCCTCCATTTCCTCGTTCCTCTTTCTCCCTAATTTCTCTTCTTGTACCTTTTCTCGTCTTTTTACTGCGCATTGCCTACGCTACTCTCTTTCCTCTTTTATTTCTTTTTTCATTCCTATTGTGCGTGCGCGCATACACGTACGTACACACACATATACACACGCACACACATTCACACGCAATACACTCATACAGACAAACAACAATAATGCTCATATACGTACATACATATTCTCAAATCTACAGACACATACAAAACAGCGAGTTTTGGCAGTCAATTTCCGAACAATGGCCATCGCAAGTTGCGACATTACGAGCCGAAGTTATACACACGTATACATACACAGATAGTCGAGAATTAGAGTGCGCTTCCGCCAGTGTAAACTCACCCTTTTACGGGGCTGCTCCGGCTCCGCTCGCTCGGAACGCCGAAAGCCATTGTAACCGGATACTGGTTTTAGGGTGGATGCTGCGCGCGCTCGCGATCGTTTCGGTTGGTGCTGGAGGATAAAGCGGAACGACCATGAGGGGAGAGAAATTGAGAATGAGAATGCTCGAGGGATGGGAAAGAGAGAGAGAGAGTGAGAGAGATCAAACTAGTTGCCACTTAATTTGCCAAGACCCTTAATTCGCTGCTGCCCTGAAGCTTCTGGAGGGGTGAGTTGTATATATATATATATATATATACACAGAAGAGGGGAAGAGCAGCGCGTGCGTGTTGGAGAGCGAGAGAGAATGAGATCGATCGAGGTGACACATCTGGGGATAGGCTTTTCGAGAAAATGGCGACTGATGATACGCTTGCTGTTTTCTCCTCGCTTCTGGTTTTTTTTTATACTGGGCATTTGGTGATGCCCGGTCTCTTCCTCTTTTCGGTTGTCGAGTTTATATGGACGCGCGCTAACGATTCTCTCTCGCGCATCTGCCGCGAGATGCGCATCGATTTCGGCAATAAATAGCGAATGACTGTAGTAGATTTTTTTTAGTTTCTTTTGTGAAGAGAGGAGTATATATATATAGTTGTTGGACAGGGAATTTGTCGACACATTGTATTCTCACGCTTGGTGACAGGTCTTGGTTAATTTATTACTTGGAAGCTTCTTTTGCTACGATGATTTCTACGATGAAAATGTCTTTTTAAGAGGTATAAAAATCACGGAAATTTTTACCACTGAAAGTGAAACAAACTGAGTAAAGAAATGTCTGGCGACAGTTACACAAAGCAGTCTACTTACTAGATTTTCTTAGTATATCAAATTTACTATTTCATTGTAAGATTCAACAATCAATGAGAGTAAAAACAGCTATACAGATTTGCATCATTACATTTCGATTTATTAAGAAAAATGTAAATAAAACTTTCTTTTAGAACGTGAAAGTAATTTGTACTGAAAAAGTACTTTTTTAGTACCAGGTATATTTTACTGCGATAAATATTATGTGAACATATACTGACACACTTTGAGCAAAATCATATTTTAAACTTATACATAAGTAACAATATATAATTACGAAATTTGACAGCACTGAATAACAAAGCAATACAAAACGCTCTTTTAAAATCCAAATTGAACTTACTATTAGACAGTATCATAAAGCACACCAACTAACGGAAACCCTCTCTGTATTTTCCAGGTGAAGGTCTGGTTCCAGAACCGGCGGACGAAGCACAAGCGCATGCAGCAGGAAGAGGAGGCCAAGGCCCAGCAACAATCCAGCGGCGGTGGCGGCGGTGGCGGTGGCGGCAACTCCAGCAACACCACCAGCAACAGCAACAGCGGCGGCAACCCGAACAACAACTCGAACAACAACGGCACGGGCGCCGGCAACAAGAACACGCACCACGTGAGCAAGTGGCAGCAGGAGACGGGCGATTATCGCCACGAGGACGAGGACGACGAGCAGATGATCGACCCCGAGGCGGACGAGTGCTCGAGCGGCTCGGAGGCGTAGCTGGACGTCATGTGCCTGGATTAAACGTGGATGGAAAGAGAGAGAGAGTGGGAAGAATCCAGTGCAGGAAGTGAGGAGGGACACGGAAGCAGAGAGTTGGAAGGAAGTGGAAGGAGAGCCCAACGGTATAACTTGGTGGGGAGATCGGAGAATTCAGTGAATCGTGGGTGAAGAGAAGGATGTTGGGAAAGTGGTTCGATGTACTCGATTAGTCAATGGAGTCGAAGGGATTGGGTGGTGTTCGTCGATGATGTGGTGGATGATCTTTTTGTTCGTGTTGAGTGGGGGAATATGGTGTGCGACATTTCGGGTTGTTCTGAATCGTGAAGGTACATTGCGATAAGCTTCGATTGAGATCAGAGAACACGAATCTGGATTCTTGCCGTATACATACAAAACGAATCCCGTGAATGTGAATTTAGAATGTCATGTCAATTTATGAGTTTTTATAGGACATGCAATTTCAGAAAGTTTATATAAACTGGCAAATGTAAATATCGCACACAAATTTCTGACTAATCAAATCGACGAGTTTCGTGCTGACAAGATGGCCATCGAGTAATGTGAGATGACACGTGATTTTGTTTAGTAAGGCCCACATAAATGAACGAATTACTGCTATGAATTGTTTAAATTGTGATACCTTTCGAATGACTCTTAACAATCAGTCAAAGTAAATATTATCGATTAAACACTTAAAGTAATGATCCTCAAGAGTCGTTGGAGCGAAAAAACCGAAAGCTCAAAGAGCCGTTCTCAAAAGACACTGTAAAAAAATCGAGATACTCCACTTCTGAAAATCGACGAATCCCGAAAACTCCCTCTACCACGGAATCCCGATATACCTAAAGTAATCTCGCCCGACTGACGCGAAAGAATCTCCTCGACGCGAGATCGCGCGACGGCCGTCGGAATGCAAAGCTAATTTCCGCGGCTCTATACGCACGCTCACACAATTCGCAGTGTGCATGTACGTATGTTATGCATGTGTAGATGTGTGCGCGCGCGGGCGCGTATGCATTTTGTACTTATACGAGGCGAGTAACGAGCGCGCCAGCCATAAATAAAAGGGACTCTCGAGGGCTAATTTGTACATACCTCTTATAGCGTATATAGGAGCCCAGCGAGGTCGCGCACTATTATCGCTCGTGCCAGATTTCTGCAGGGTAGGTTTGGAGAGAAACGAGGAGGAAAGAATCCCGACACTGTAAATAGCCGCGACGTATAGACTGTATAAGCGAGCGAGAAGCCGAGGAAGAAAAGTAGAAGGAAAGAAAGTGTGTAAAAGTTGTAAACTCTTGACTGCCATAAAATTAGCGAGAGTACGCAGCAGCAGCAGCGCGAGCAGCGAGTGCCAAACTTGATGAATTCAAGCCCAGTGTAAACGCAATTGTATTTTAAGCGAGAATTATATTGCTCAGAAAAATGACCGAGTCGTTGTTTCGCGCATTGACGAGCGAGCGAGCGACGCAGTATTTCTTTTCGTATTCGATGGATGTCAAATGAAGCAGAAGCAAGCATTGTATCGACGAGTTACTTAAATTATTTAGAAAAACAAAAACACTCCGGACTTGCGCCGATGTGCGACGCTAGCGATGCGAGCTGAGAATGATGCAAAAAGAAAGTGTGAAAATTATTATTCGTTACCTGAAGTAATAGTTAAAGGTTCTCGGCGTGCGTTTGATCGCACGAGGGCGAGTGTCCGGAGGCGCGTGTAAATAGTGTGTAAATAAGAAAATGTGATTTTACTCGACGTACTCGAGGCGTAGATCTGTAAGACGATCAAAAGATTTAGTTCGTGTTCTAGCGACATAATAGCGAAATAAATTATATCACATCTCAACAAGACTGAGGCGTTCATTTGATTTACCCCGAATCCTTCATTTCCTTTATTCAACATTTTAAATAAGTAGTAATTCTGATTATTGAGAAATATAAAACGGAATATTAAAAGAGAATCATATTAATGTTGAAAGCTTTAAAAATATAATCAGATTAATGTTAAAAATGTTCTTTTATTGAGAATTATTCTTTAACCTTGGTTACAGTTTATTATAGTCAGTGTTTTAGTCTATTATACCATATAAGGTATATACTATTTCAAGATGATTACAAAATATTTACGGGATACAATTAAGAGATATTTACAAATAGAAATGTAATAATAGTTAATAAATAAACTATAAAGTGAAAAATTTATATTTTGATTTTTAATACATCCATAGTAATAATTCAAAAACGTATAACATTAAAGAATTTAAAGAACAACTTAAAATATAGTGTTCAGAATCTCACGCAAGAGAACCGCAAACAAAATGAATCTTTTCCATTCACTGTATCGAGTACGAACATATAATCTTGAATAAAATCACGAAAAAGAAAATAATAAAGTGCACGCTACCGGGCATTATAATCAAGGCCCTACAGACACTGCATTCAAAAGCATCGGGGCTCAAATTTCCTGAATAAAAAAATGATTTCGAAAAAGATTGCCTGCGAATCTTCGCATCTTCAATAAAAAAGGCTATATTAGGTATACCTTTGAAAAGCCGGTTCAGAAACTGCTGTTCAACTGAGTGATAATACTCATAACGACCACACCTCTCTCTCTACAGATATGAATTTCTTAAAAATAGAATTTCCAGTTACAATGTATCAGTTTAATTTTTTATATTATTCGAAAAATTTAATTACATGATCACACATTATAATGTAACTGAAAATTCAAGTACAAGGTACTTTACAAGATATTTTACAATAATTTATATTTTAAATAATTAATTGAATTTTCAATTAATATCTGCTTGAATTATCTTTTACATACATTTTTAATGACGTTCTTATAACAAACTTCCATCCAGGCTAATTCCGTTTTTACATGAACATCTTACATTCGTGGTTACTTTGCATTTTAAAAGTAAGCGAATACTTAATATCACAAAGCTTAACATTACAATAGATTTTCTGAAATCTCCATTTCTAAATTGTAGGCAATTATTTTGCTGTGATTTAGTATATCACAAAATACAATAATTTCTGTATCTAATCGTTTCTCTTTAATTCAATATTTTATCTCTCTATAAAAGAATGATTGTGAGATCACGCAGAAATGCGCGTGCATCCCTTGAATTGCGCATGCATCCTGTGAGCTGCGCGTGCATGCCTAGGCTTACGCGCGTAACGCTATAGCATCAGTAAGGGGTGATGAGAGATAGAATTACTTGAGTTATCGCTGTACAAATAGAACTCTACTTTTTGACATTTTTTTCTTCTTTTCTTTAAAAAGAAGCTGATAATGTTATTGCTTTAATTTAACTTTGAGATGTACAATAATACAGTTGTATATGTAAATAATATTTAGTGAAAATTTAATTGAATTATAGCATATAATTTTCGAGTATAGAACTATAAAAAGTATCTTAACAAAACAGTAAAATAAATAAACAAATGAAAACCTTAAAAAAAATGTGTTATCTCAAATAAAGAATTAGAGAAAAACAAGTAAATTGAGTAATCATATTTTTACATTAAAAATCATATGATTTCTAATTGAAATTATTTGTAACTTTCATAGATTTGGGGTATGCCATATTAATGCTGTAATAAGTGAGAAAATGTTTTAAATTTTCTGGGCTATTTTGGCCTCATTCAGTAGTTAAAGGCACCTGAATTTTTCTGTAGTGACCCTTTCAATTACGTATCCGATTATCCTCGTAATGTCATAAAACCATCATCTAATTATTTGTATGTAATCATATGATTTAATACTTTAGTTAAAACTTTATGGTATCTTTAACAATCATCTTTTTCATATTATAAATAATATGAAAATGCATATACATGATTCCACGTACTAAAATGATATTAAGATCCACTTCATGCAATTGCTATATTGACATTGCTGATGTTTGAAAAGCTGCCTAGTATATATAAATATTTATGTACGTAAGTTTGTAGTGTGATAAATTTCACTATTATCGCGTTTTCAAATGAATTTAACAACATTATACACTGTGTGGAGCACCAAAATTGTTTACACATAATGTTTACACATATCACACTGTTTACATATATTTTGCACTTATTGCCTTAAAGGGTAACACCCTCTAGGTACAACATTTTTGATGATTTTTTGTGGGTAAATAATACGCGAAATGAAAAATTCGTTTATAGTATATTATGACACTGTTGTGGGAGATGGTTTTCTACCTTGCTCGAGGGTTTTCGCACGAGCGAAGCGAGTGAGAAAATCGAGCAAGGTAGAAAAACACCTCCCACAACAGTCTCATACGATATTTTATAGCACAACAACCTCAAAATCGACAATAAAGTTGACATTTTGAGGTTAGTGTGCTATAAAAGAACTTTATTGTACAATTAATGAAGTGTAAAAAAATATTTTTTCTTTTCAAAATGGCGGCCACGGGAGTACGTAGTAGGCCGTTACTTTTCTGTTGACGCTCAAACGGGAGCACAGTTTTCTCGTACATGATGAACCCTAGAACAAAAAACAAAGTTTTTCTTAAAGTACATATTAGTAGGCGTGGCAGCAAAAATTTTTTTTCAAATGTTCCCCATTTTTTTAAAATATGACTTAAAATAAATCTTTTGTACTACCACACCCCATACCTACTAATAAAAATCCATACAAACTCTCAAGAATATGTTCGAACTCACAGCTTACAAATTTCAGTTAATACCTGCTCGAATCCTCAATTGCAACAAAGAAAATCGAATATTCCCTTCCACAACCGATAATTCAACCAAGCCCCCCGTTTACCAACATACACTTTCAATGATCGCGCGATCCGAGCCACGTGAAACAATAATCAGCGAACACACACACACACACACACACACCCCACAAGAACAAAACCAAGCAACAAAAAAAGTAGGCTACCGCGGAATCATCGTTTACATGCAGTATCATCGAGCGAGGCGCAGCGCAGCCTCCGCCAATTACACACCGCGCATAATCGCCGTATATAACACTCTCGATATATACCTATATATACGTATATATACCACATCGCGAGAGAGAGAGAGCAATTATACTTACTGCAGCGGGCGCGCACATATTATACACAAACGAAGGAGAGCGAGTGATGCAGCCCTGCCCCCTCTATCATTTACATAGACCTATATGACGCTTTGGCGCTGAGTTTCGGTTGCGCATAGTCTCTCGCTCGAGATGTGTGATGCGCCGAGTCGTCTTTTGCGCGTTTTGCGCGCCGAAAGGTCACTGTCGATTTACCTCACTTAAAATATCTCACGACAGTGGGAGATATACTTGATTTATCCCGGGAGGATCGAGGGGCGGCGCGACGTTGGATGTATATATATATACATAGTCCCATTTTGCTGGGAGAGGCGCGGCAACGGAGAGGTGGAATAAAGTGTTCGTGTTTGCTCAGAGGATTCTTTAATTACGCGTGAGATTTATTTCTGTTCAGAGATTTATTGACTTTGGAGGTTTTTAATTATTGCATGGATTAGGTGAAATGTAGATTGAAAGATATTTGTGTGATGATAATGAATTCGTAAACACGTTGTATAATATTCTTTTTTTATTGCTATTATATTTTTCAAACTTTATTTTCAATCACCAGTGATATAATAGTATATTGTGTACCTAGGGTGAAAGGAAGTCTCTTTTTTGCCCGCGTGTGGTTTTTGCAGTACGAGACGAGGGGAGCAGGCCCGAGCTGAAGGAGAGTGCGTTTGCGAGCCGAAGACGAGTACTGCAATCACACAAGGGCAAAAAAATACTTTTTCCCCAAGGCCCACACCGTATTTTTTGTCATATATGTATTGATTTTGCGTTTTTTTACGCCTCTAGAGCGGATGTTTACTCCGGCTGTTCTTCAAATCGGTGTACACGTGAACAAATTATTTAAAATTTTCAACATTTTCAAAATTTCCAAAATTTTCCAAAATTTTCTCAGTAGCGGGTGAGAAGTACTCTATTTTCGCCCGCCGGACGAAAAGTACTCTCTTATCACCCGCTGGAGGAAATTTTTTTGTTTTGAGGCACGAAAAAACGCGAAAATCGTGCGTATATGACAAAAACCTATTTGATATAAATACTATAATTAGAGAATTAAGAGGGAAGCCCATCCTGGGTCCCGAATATGTTAAGGTTTGTTAAAGGATTTTTCATTTAAAAATAATTAGTTAAATAAAAGAAATTACGTTGTGAATGTCTATATATCAATGTAAAAAAAAAGGTTAAAATGGCGGTGCTACAATATCGTGTGATTTTATTGCCCACTGAATCGGCATAGCGGAGACCTCTAAAATGGAACTGCAACAAAAAAGGAAATATATTTATTTTTTACATGATTGAACTTAAGTATAGAAATATAAAATTTAAACAATATGTCGGTCATATCAAACAAATTCTCAAATTTAATTTGTAGCTCGACATTTTCATCTTATTACTATCTATTATTAATACATATTGAAGGAAAGTACTCGTAACTGTACTCTAGAATTATGCCAATTTCAAACCTTTAGAAAAATGTGTAACTGTGTAACTAATTATATTGTAGATTAACTCTAGATACATTAATCCAATTTTCTAAAATAGCCTCACTCCTGTATGAATTAACCACGAGTCCATTAATCATCTATATCTAAAACTGGAAAAACAACATCCAGAATAATATCGAATCCTTAATTCGCAGCGACACTTTTCGGCCGTTACATTAAACACACGAACAAAAAGCAAAATCTATAAGCTATAAGACACATTCTTTTCCGATAAACGATTATATTACCTTCTGCAGCCGCTGCGGCAGATTAAATTAATTAATGGGATAGAGATTCGAGAACCGGCGCGGGTATAATACGATCGGCTTGACGGGTGAGAGGTCGGTCTATAGTCGTTCGGAGCGTGAAATAAGTTGCCGCATATTGCCCGCCGGTGAATACACACACACACACACACACACACACACACACACACATACATATGCACATACATTTACGCACATACACATGCATACCTGCACATATAGACGCATACACATGCATACTTGCACATATAGACACATACACATGCATACCTGCCCATATAGACACATACACATGCATACCTGCACATATAGACACATATACATGCATACTGATGCATAGACCCACAATTATACACACATATGCACATGCATGTACATATACACATGCCCATACACAAATACACTCACACACATGCACACAAACGCATACACACCCATCCACATACACACACGCACACACACATACACACATGCAGATTTCATATAGTCTCGCAGGCAGCAGCAAAGTCGTTCTATTCGCGAACGAGCTTTTTTGATTAATATTCAGTAGCCGCGAGCGCTAATTGTTATTACGAGGCGCTGGCGCGGTATCGCGAGCTAATTGGACCGTTTCCTTCTCGCTTCGCTCTCTCTCTCTCTCTCTCTCTCTCTCTCTCTCTCTCTCTCTCTCTCTCTCTATACTCGGTCCCTCATATACCCTGTCGCACGTGGACTGCTCTCCTCGGTTCCTTTTTTTATCACGTCAGCTGAGAGCTGCTGCGATTATTGGATTATTCGGCAGGACTTGTATGAAGTTATGAGAGAGCTTTGAAATTTTAATTACGAGCGCATTGTGCACTTTGAAGGCTGAAGTTTCGAGGGTTTACTCGATTGCTAAGGATGAGTGCGATTAATTTATTGCCATTTTTACCCCTGTCGTTATGTGGTTTTAATTTTTTTGATAATGTCTTTTTAGCATTCATGTACGTATAGTTTATTGTTCAAATTTATTAAATTTTACTGTGTAGTATAAGTAGTACTTACAATTAGTTTACTAAAAAATAATAAATAGTATGTAGTAAATTCAAGTAAATGTTATTTATTCAATTAATTTAGTATAAAGTAAACTCTATATTAGTATTCTGCGATAAAAAAATTTTGTAAAGAAATTATATGAACGATTTCCATGAACTTAAATGTAGCTTTATTAAAAGTTGGCGTTTCTAAAACTCTTAACAATTTTTAAACACCTACAAATTTAAAATAATTCTTAAGATTTAGAAATAAATTTTTATTTGATTTTACTAAATTTTTTTCAGCGTATATTTTTATAAGATTGTTATTAAAATTTTATCTATAGATTTATGCTTTACCAACAAGAGGTCATCTTTTTACAAGATAAATTAGCATTATATCATTTCTGTTATATAGAAAAATATTTCTATTAGTTTTGAATAAGTTACCGCTATTTTTGAAACTTTTCTTCGTCGCATGAGTTAATATAATAAAATTTTTAGTAGTAGAAAGAAAACATAGTTTTGAGTTTCTTTCGGTAGTATAGATAACATTTATTTACGGCATTACTGAATCATACTCGCAGTGTGACAAAGCTCGGCAACGTATAATCATCGATTATAGAAATTTATGAACAGTAACCAGGTCCGAACAGTTGAAACGCACACTCATCGTAATTCAACCGCGATAAAATATGTACTCGTAAATTCGTTAGCAGCAACAGGAGCAATATTTGCCCCATTCAGCTTTGCTACAGACTTCGACTGCTACCAATTATAACGGCATTAATTTTTGGCGCACCGCGTGTGCGGAACATCCTCCCATGTATATAACTATATATGAGTACTTGCATCTGATAATGTAAATATTATGTGTTTGCGTTTAAAAGATACTTTCACGTTACATAGAAAATACTTTCATAAAATTGCTCGAATTATCTCGCCTCATTTAACCCAATTTAAAGGCTAATTTAATGTTCTCTTTATACGCTAGAATATTTTATGCAAAGGGAGTGTTTGTTTTGTGCAATTGTCCACGATTTGCAAGCATTTAACATATCATTTTACATATAGCTTTGCATGAAAATAATAAAAAGGTATAATTTAGGCATGCCTGAGATTCTTCTGAAGCTCGTTCGAAATATTATCCACAAAATTCTCAAGATGTACACGTCATACTTTCTCTAAATATTTTAAAGCGGGATTTTTATTCCTCAAAGATTGCTATTCAAGTCTTTTTAGAAGTGATTATGTACTTCACTCAACCAAATGAAGTCAGTCAAGCATGAAAAATAAATAAGTCAATTTGAAAGTCTAAATCCATCGTGTAGTTTTAAATTATGTTATAGAATATAGGAAAGCATTTTTCGAATATTTTACTTTTCTACATCTATTACTTATCATTCAAATCGACCTTTTTGTATAAAAATTAAGTAGTATAAATAATAATTGCTGTTTTCTCATTTACTAGCGAATATTATACTTTTTAAATCTATAAATTACTAGGCACGCATATAACATTATAGCAATATACTTTTGCTATGTATTGAATATTCGAATACAAAATTCAAAGAGAAGGGCGATTTTAATTATTAAATTCTAAAGGTCCTTGTGTATAAGAACGCTTGAATTTTTGCTTTGCACTTTCTTTCGGTGTGTATAATTTGTACCCATTTTATAAGAACGATTCATTGAGTGTACTTGGTAAGTCTGGGAGTGAGGTGGATTAAAGTACACTTGTACTAATGGTTTTATAGCTTTAAAAGATGATTAAACACAGTAATAATTTAGCAAATATAAATATTGGCAGATCAAAACCATAGAATGGAATAAATTGATTTTGAAAATTTTACAAACGTTCGTGAGCATTTCATCGTTTACACTACAATGCATTATAATTTGGCTAATCTAATAACTTACTATAAAATCAATCAATTACTGTATCTAAATTACTCTAATTATTATTTTCTTCATGATGAATGTTGAAAATCAAGATTTCATCGTTTATAAACCATTTAAAAAATTGTCTGGTTTCACTATAATTCTGACCGATCCAGACGACAATACCAATTTCTCATCTAGATTAACATATAATTTAATTCTTGTCGATTTCTGTAATTGAAGAAATTAGATTCCTACATCGTATTTTTCGTTTTTCACAATGAATTTTCAATTTTTCGAAATAATTTGACTACATGCACAATTCTTGCGATTCGTAGAATGTGCCTCTGGTCGAAAAACGTAATAAAATGAAAAATTAACTTAGAAATACGAAAATTGGCTCGATGTCGGTAATGGGTATAAGGCATAGGACACCGCTCCTCCCTTACATAGAACTGCAGCAATTCCTCAACACGATCATCTTCCCTAAACATTTCTCCGAAGAATCCCCAATCCTCCTTAAGCAAAAGGATCCACCTTCTCCGGGGCATCGAAAAAGCACAAGAGTGCGCTCTTGGCTCCGCAATGCCTCTCCCTCACTTTGTTGTAACAGTATCCGTGAAGGAGGATATACTGCAAGCGTCGGTGGCGGCGCTGCTGCACTCGCGGACGAAGCAGCGCTGCGCAGCTCCTCGGATTGTGTGTGCAGAATGAACGCAAACTGTGAGGGTAATTTGCTACACCGGCAATTTACATAATTAGCAGTTCTCAACTCGCGGCGGCCCTCGAGCTATCTCTCTCTCTCTCTCGTTCTCGCTCTCGCTTCTTGCAGAGTTGCAGCCCTCTGCGTGCTGCTGCTGCTGTGTATAGTGCGGCTATCTCTTTTTCTCTCACTTTGTCTTTCGCTTTCGTGTTTATCTGGCGTCCACTTGCTCGGCTTCTTTTTTTCGCTCTTTTCTTATACTCTCTCTCTCTCTCTCTCTCTCTCTCGCTTCTATCTTTCTTTCTCGCTTCTTGCTTCGATATCTCGCTCATTCTCCTTTTTCTCGTGCTTGCTTTGGATAGTCTTATACTCTTCTTCGGTATCTCGGGGTTCGCTCTCTCTCTCTCTCTCTCTCTCTCTCTCTCTCTCTCTCTCTCTCTCTCTCTCTGTCTCTAACGTTTGTGCACAGGTTTGGTTTGTGTAGTTTCTTCCCGTTTAGTTCGCTGCGACTAGTGGGTAGGGTGTCGTATCTATGTTCTACGGTGCTTTATCTGTGATGTGGCTTTCTTCGTGTTTTTATAGGTTCCACGGGGTTCGTTTGTTTGTAGAATATTATTTTTTTAACATGGCTCGATTTCCACAGCATTTCTGTATGTTTTTAATCATTTTTATACGATCACATTGTTTTATCTGCTCTTTTTCTTTGTATCTTTCTTCATACTTTTTTTGTCTTATTTTATTTCCAAATTACCTGGCCTTTTTGCAAAATAAATTTAAAAATTCTAAAATTAGCTTCTTTTTTGCATTTTTAAGCAAAAGGTCACTTCTGGAAATCCCTAATTATCTTTATATACTCACAATTCAGGTTTGACCAGCTTGTTAGATATTAAGACAGTATCAGATTGAAAGACTCGCACCACTCAAAAACTTCATCGTTTAAAAAAAGAAGTACATTTTTTTCCAACTTTGTGTTTTGATTTATAGAGTATAATGATTTAAAAGACTGGCAGAAGACTTCTTTTATATTGTTATTGATAATTGTTTTATAAAATCTATTATCACAAAGAGAAGAATATAGTATCCGTTATTAAAAATGTATACACAATAATAGCAAAAATTTGGCACAATTAAATTTTTACAGTAACGGTTTAAAAAAAATTTGGTAATGGATTCTAAAACAATTACTTTTTTAACTAAACTTGAAAAATTGAGAATACAAATTTGAAGAAGAAAATCATGAAAATTTAAATTTGCTTGATACTTAAGTTGTAAAGTGTTATCATCGTTTCTTCATATTCTAAAAAATGTATTTAATATTACAATAATATTGGGAAATCGGTTGTTTCTTAGCGTCTTATAATTTCTTAAAATCCAAAATCGAAATCCGTAGTTTGTCTCTCTTCGTCTTCTCTATCCCACTGTAACTCGATCAATCTTTCTCCCCGCACCTCAGCCAATTTTTCTCTACTCCTCTTTCCTCTTCATTCTCATCCTCTCCACCTCTACTTCTTTAACATTCTCGCTATATTACGTTCCCTCGCGCGGCTCGCTCGCGGAGCTTCATTCATTTCGCTCTAACTAGGCGTAGCGCGCGCGCAGACCTTTCCTTTCCAGTCATTGATTTTACGTCTGCGCCGGCTTGGCAAACACCACCAGTGCACCTATAGCTATAACAGCGTCAAGCGAAGTTACGTAGGCGTGACCAAACGGCTCTCTATTATCCTAATTTCTATATCAAATTAACGCGACGACGGGATGGACATGGACGTCATGAGAAGTAGAGAGAGAGAGAGAGAGAGAGAGAGAGAGAGAGAGAGAGAGAGACAAAGACCAGTCGTGGGCAAAAAGTATCTTTGGGGAAATATAGAGAAATATGTCGCAGTATTTATGATATTAGATATAAGTATGTTGTTTTGAAACACATGTTGGGCAATTTATTCGTGCCAAAATTGATCGATTGTATGGGTTTACAAAAATTACTGTATATGACGAAATCCCAAAATCAAAATGCACTTTTTGCGTCCAGAAATCGCAAAGAAAATGTTGAATGCTTCGGTTTTTAAACCTTTTCTATCTTGTTTTAGGAGCCAAATTATGAAGAACAACGCGTTTGAACAATGAAAATTGGCCATATGATTATGTTTTTCGCGCAAATTGGGTGTTTTTTCGGATTTTTATATATAGCAAAAAAGAGGCTTATACTGCGCGGTTAATAACTGTGCACACAAAGGTGAAAAAAATTCTTTCCATAAAGTATATAAAAGTAGAAAAAAAGACCTTCAATTTGAGTTTTTGATCGTTGAAAGTGGATGTTCCGGTGCTAAAGTTAATTATTAATTATTTAATTATTAACGAATTATTACCCTATTTTCAATTGATCATAACTTTGCACCGGAACATCCATTTTCAACGATCAAAAACTCAAATTAAAGGTCTTTCCTTTTACTTTTATATATTTTATATAACAAAATTTCCTTCTTTGTGTGCACAGTTATTAACTGCGCAGTAAGACTTTTTTTCTGCTATATATAAAAAACCATAAAAACACACCTGATTTACCAGAAAAATAGAATCACATGGCCAACATTTATTGTTCAAACGCGTTTTTTCGTAATTTGACCCCTAAAACAAGATTAAAAAGGTTTGGAAACCCGAGCCTTCAAAATTTTTTTTAAATTTCTGGACCCTAAAAGGTGCGCTTTTTGGGATTTCATCATATATATAGGTTCGAATGTTGTTAGATATAATACTATATTTTAGATACAGTATCTAAAACACATGAAAATTACAAGTATCTGGATACTTTCGTATCTGGATGCTTTCGTATCTGGATGCTTTCGTATCTGGATGCTTTCGTATCTGGATGCTTTCGTATCTGGATGCTTTCGTATCTGGATACTTTTGTATTTAGGTTCTTTTATACCTTGATATACTTTTGTAAAATTATTAGTTTGAAATACAAATATATTTAGATATGTACATATCTAGTAATATATGGAAAATAAGGATTACATGGTTACCTACCCAAATAAGTAAACAACTAAACGATAGGATATTTTTTAATCATTGAAAATAATTTCAAATCTCAGGGATAGTACAAAATCTCAAAACGTAATTTTAAATAAATTCTGGTATTGAATACCTTATTGGTATTGACATAAAAAAATGTAATAATTCAAAATATATCTTGTTGTCTGAGTTTTATCTAGCTATAAGCTAGTAGCTAGATAACCAATGCCAACACCTTTTCTCAGTGCAGAACTATCTAGATACAAAAGAAATATCAAAATATTATCTAGATACTTTGTAATTTATTTAATTCACATATTATACCGAAATACTTTTCGTACTAGATACCCATGTATTTTATTTTTCTTTGTATCTTATTTTTTGTAATTGAAGAATACAAATCCACCTTTTTCGCTACAAATATATTTTTATGATCGTAATTTTCGTTCTCAGGAAAGATACTATGAACAATTCTAAATGTAGACACGTATCTAGATACATATATTTAGATACATGCCCATGACTAAGAGAGGGGAAAAAACAGATCAACGATGGAGAAATGCGGAATAATATTTCTATTCGTGCGTCGAGGTAGAATTGCGAGGAAGTGCATAATTCCACCTCTCCTCTTATTCCCTATAGAGTTAATGATCTTTGAACGATGATTTTACAGTATGGATGTTTTGCCCGCTCTTCCGTTCAAGAGTACTTCTGAGACTTTTTTTCTTCTACGCTGCAGGTATGTAGATATAGTTTTGCGAATAAACGCTGTAGCGTTTATTTTAGGAATCGAAGAGAGAAAGAGAGGTTTTACTGAGGAATGAAGCTGCGGAATGATGCAGATTTATGGTAAAATGTGTATTTAAAATGTTATGTGTACGCACTTCGGCAGTGGCTCCAGTCAGCTATGAAGTTCTAAAGTTAGACACGGGAATTGCCGGATTTGGTTTTCCTTCCATCGATGTTTCTGGATTTTTTCCTTGTCTTCTTGAAGAACGAAACAAATTGACTTTTAAGATGTTTCCATGAATAATTGATTTATTTAGAGAACTTTCTAGTCCACTGAACGTGTTTTGCGCACTGGAAACAATGCATTTACGAGTTGAATGATAATTCGGAAAAATGACATGCTTTCAACTATTATCTTTAATGCATACGCATTTCTTAGCAATGAGTTCGTAATGATTTTGCTGCTACAGGAAGGGGCATTTTTAGATACTTGTTTCCTTGTACAGTTGGTAATGCTGCAAACTGTCAGAATGCTTAATTCTCAAATTCAAATTGATGATGCAAACTGTCAGAATTTCAAATTCTTAGACCGCTATCAAAAATATGCAACTGGAAATCCAGCAGAAAAATGACCTAAATGCAACTGAAATCCATTAGATTAATACTGAAATCCAGCGACAAATCTAGGTAAAATTCTACCAGGATTCTAGCTAACTCCAGCTGGAATCTAGTTAAATCTCAATGAATTTTTGGTGAAGTTATATATATTACAAATTTGAAACTAAAAATTAGTATTCTGATGATTTGCAACATTATCTACTGTACAATACTATAATACAGTAAATAATATATATTTTTTGGAAATTAAAAATATAAATGCTAAGATTTATCAAATAAAATAAGTAACATAGTATGTTCGCTAGTTTCTTAGAAGAAAAGAACTCTCACTGAATTTTAAGTAGTAAGACGAGTATCACACCTCAAGATTATAGATTTTAATCGACTTTGTAAGGTATTGTTGAACAAAGCTTATAATTCATTTCATTTGGACCTACTTTATAAAATAACAGTACCTATGTAAACTATTTTTGCATGAACTTAAATTATTGTACAAAAAACACAAAGGTAATATTAAAGCACTATACACTTGCTTATAATCGATAAGAATCTAAAAATGTACGAAGTAGTTTCTTTAATTTCCTTAAAATTGAATACCTAGAACTCTCTAATTTTTTTGGAGTGGATTTTCACTCGTTTGGAGTGAATTCTCACTCCAAGCTATCATGAAAACACAGTCGATTATTTTGAAGTGAATCTTCACTTTTAGAAAGAGTGAATAATTCCCTCTTTTGTAAAAGTGACTTTTTCACTCTATTTAGAGTGAAAGAATACGCGTAAAGAAAAAAGAATTATTCACTTATAATAAGTGCTCACTTCGTTGTTTTAGCGCTTTAGAAATGTTTTGATGAATGGATACAGTTTACTGGAAAGCATGCAATTGAGAAATAAATTAAAAAGACTTCAGAAAAATTGTTGGTTGGATTTGAACCTGGATCCTTTACTGCCACACTAGCGCTAGACCACCGTTGTGTACAACTTCGTGTGCATTGATTTCTCCTATGTATTCAAATTAGTAGATGAATTTTTATTTAATACTAAACTCAGTTTAAGACATAATAACTTAGAGCTAATAAATAGCTATTATTAATAGAATGATACAAAAATTAGATTATATATGAAATTCAGTACTATTATACTAGTTTTAATATTTGGCTAAACAGTTTAATATTTTTTTTACTACATTTTCTCAAATTATGTATTTTTAAGAAAAGTTTAAGATGTTTTAAACACTAAAATTTTAAAAATTAATAAAACTTTTGCAATTTAAGGGGATGCAATATACTGACCGATTCCTACCATACCGGCTTATAATTTATATTTTTTTCTCTTTAAAATAAATATTTATAATAAACGACATTATATGCCTTTATCAGAAATGTTCAGTTAATTTTTCAAGAAGTATCGTTAACTTTCTTAAAAAATGGGTCAAAAAATGTTAAGAGGATGTGGGTTGCCATATACGCATTGCTTACCACGGAAAATATTTAAAACTATTTACCGGTTAGAAATAATACCAGAATCTTTTGAAACTACCAAAACGAAACATCGCTAATATAATATACAAATGTGCAGGATATAGTAGTCATTTTTATTTACAAAATTTATAAAATCTCGAATAACTGTTTAAAATAAAAAAAGTCGGTCATACAGATTCCTGTAATAAATTCTATTTTTTTAAGTGGTTCAATATTCCCTTTGAGTTTGTAAAAACTATATCTGGTTAAATTTATAAGAGATTTTAGATAAGAGCTACTTTTCACCTCTAGATAAATTAATTAACCACATAATTGTATAGTTTTTAACTCATTTTTTTGTATAATTAATAATTAAATTTCTTAAAAATTTAATTGAAGATTCCTGGTGCAAATAATGTTTTAAACGTAAAAAGTTGTAATTCAAAACTTTGATTAATTTATATGTTTTATAATATAAATTTCACTCCAACCTAGTGTGAAAGTTGGAGTGAATCCTTAGTCACTCTCTAATTTAGAGTTGTAAAATTAACTTATTAGACTGGAGTGACCAAATTTACTCTTTTAGAGTGAAAATTCACTCTTTTGTAGTGGAACCCTCGTTCACTCTACATTTAGAGCGAAAATTTCACTCCAAAAAATTTAGAGAGAATTTGATAATAACTGAACTCTATGTATCTGCAGGTTAATTTTTCCTTAAAAAGTAGTTCTTCCATAAGAAAAAAATGTCATAACACATGAACAATATAAAAGTTACAATTAAATCACACATCTGACGACTTTTCTTTCAACCAACTCGAACGCATTGTGCATTTAATTGAACACGAAAGAAGTATCGATGTTGATGTCAGTTTTCAATCACGAGAACAACCTGCTCTCCAAACAGAATAAAAAACGTCCCAACCTCCCGAGCGAAATCCTCTCACACGGCTGGACGCTTATTCACACTGCAAACTCGTTTGCTGCATTCGCAGCATCATTATCAATAACGCATCAGTAGGGCCCCGAGCAGCCATACGTATATCCGTATATAACACACCGCCAAACAACCATCAAAATCGCATTTTCAGAGCCCCCTCCTGAAAACAAGACGAAAAAACAGACGGGAACGAACGAGACCCGAGGCCCTGTAAAAAAAAGAAAGAAATATCGAAAGCACCACACCACGGCAATGAGAACCGAATGTGTCGTCGTCGTCGTCCGAGAGAAAGAGAGAGAGAGAGAGAGAGAGAGAGAGAGAGAGAGAGCGAGAGAGAGAGAGAAAGCAGGAGGAAGCCATCAGTCGTTTTGGGGCATTGTTTTACCCCCTCCACGCTCTCGCTCTCGCTGAGCTTGGACATGGCTGGAAAGCATGATTTTGAGCAATGTTTTACACGCGCGCGCGCCTGCTTCTCGGAAAGGATCAACGCTCGCTCTCTCTCTTTTCTCTTCGTCGTTTTTGGGCCTGTTCTTCTTAACTTCGCCAGTTCTTCGAGACGAGCGCGCGCGGTATTTTAGGCTGGTGGGACGAAAATTTGACAGCGAGATGCAGGAAATTAGGAGGATCCCTCGTGCACTTTATGTAAATTAATTTGTTTTGTCTCTCAGTGTCACTTTTCTTGGAATTTCAAGTTTATAAAATTGATATTTGTGAATACCCCACAGCTTCTTATGAAATACATTTATTATTAACATTATTTTATAGTTTAAGTAATATTTTAAATAACTCTCAAAGATTTTATAAATTTTACAATTACAATGGCATTATTAATAATGGTGTACTATCAAAATGCAGGTATTTAATTATCCCATTAATTATCAATGATAACTCAATTTATGTGGGCTTAAACGTAATTTTTTAGCTGTACATAGTACAACCAGTAGATTCTTATCACTTTCTGTTGCTTGTCCTTCTCCTTTTCCACCTTTCTGTCTCTTTCGCCCTCATTTGTTCTTCTCCTCAAGGGTCCGCTCTCCCTGTAACCAAGGCTCATGTACCATAAGTATTCGTGAAGATCAACTAGCAGGTATATAACGAAGACCAGTGCTAACATAAGAAAGAGACAATCTCGGCATCTTCTTTTTCCTACGGACAGTTTTAAATTCATTGTAAGCAACATATATATTTTTAGTTTATATCTGCCAATATTGATGAAAAATGAATTTTCAATATATTGATTACGGAAGGCTTTCTTCAGAATTTTAGACGCCTCCTCTCCCCATGTAAGATATTTTCAATGATTTTTCTACACAAATGTATTTAGTATAAATGAGCCCCCCTTTATGGACAGTATCTTACTGCTTTTGAAATTCTGCATACATATGCACATTTAGGGATAATTTTTGAGTTCACCCGACAGTAAAAGTAATTTTGAGTATGGCGGGTAAATTTTACTGCGACTTACCTGGGGTTACAAAAAATGTATATCCCTCCTATTATCTAACCTTTCGAAATCCCAGTTAACACAAAACAAAATTCTCTGCCATATTTAAAGTTTTTTTTACCGTTGGGTGTATATAAAAAAATATTTTTTTATTGACGCTGATAGTGTATATCGACGCCTCATACGAACAGTAACAAATTTCAGATTTTAACAAAATCGTCTTATTTCCATGAGGCGAAAAACTGATGAAAATAACAAAAACATTGTCCATTAAATGAAATGGTGTCTTTTTCCGGAAAACTGAAACGTGTTATTCTTCGTTTTGGGAGTCGATATATAATGCTACCTTAAAGAAATTTAGGCAATCGGTTACGAATAATAAATAAATGAAATATCCATACTACCCCAAAATTCGTGGAAACTATATGGGCATTGACTTTATTTATTATAAATAAGTTAACTACAGCTCTAATTCGTATCTAAGTCACTACGTGAATAAGGATAAATCCAGATTTAATGAATTAAAATGTTCCAAATTGATGAAGAATCATAAAAAGAAGTGCACGTCTCATTGTCAGAGTTTTCCAAAATTTTAAATGGCCGTTAAGCATGTTGAATTTTCAAATACACTAAATAAATAAAAATGTCTTGAAAATAACGGTTTTGTAAACTATAACCATTCTATTTATATAATGTTTTACAGTTTATTCATTTAAATAATTTACCCAAATGTATAAATTTAACTTTAACAAATTTTCATACCACATAAAGCTACTTTACATTTCATCCGTCCAAAGCCTTACACGAAACTGCACATTTTGGCAACACCACCCCACAATCCTAATAAATTAGACACTTCTATCCCGCACACTTTAGCCCTCGGCCTCCTTCGCCAAAATTATTGAAAACTACATACTATTACGCATCAAAGTTAAAAAGCCATAAAGCAAAAAGCTACTCAGCAAAAGATAGAGAGAAAGCACGAGAGCGAGAAAGAGGAGCCGATCGTCCAACCGTTTCGCCTGTCAGGCCCAATTTGTTAGACGGGGCCCGGTTAGCTCCAGTGTGTGTGCGAGTGTGTGCTCTGTTACACTTTATGGCCGTCATTACCTCGATCGCCCCCCGAGTAGGATTAAACGATTTGCACTCTCTCTCTCTCACTCTTCTGCAGCATCAAAAAAAAAACGGAAAAAGAAAAACCTACACACAGAAAAAGCAAGAAGTGCGTGGGCACGGCTAGTTTATCGGACGCGCGCGACCCCGTCCAATTCCAACGACTCTCCAACCCTACACGCACACGCATACGACCTTTTTAATTCCGTCGTCCGTCTTTCTCTCTCTCTCTCTTTCTCATTGTGTGTGTTTCTTAACCGCGCTTGTAATTAGAAATCGTATCGGGTTTCCAAATTGATTTCGATCTGATGCCGTGGTGCAGCGTGTGTTCTCTCGCGCGCGCGACACGCTCTTATCCTCCTCCTCCTCGCGTCCGGTGCGGGGATTTTATTTCACGTTTCGCCCGTACACGTGGATTCTTCGCCTTGTTTTTCCTGTTTTCTTTTCTCTTTTTTTTTATTGGATATACGAATGTCTTCTTTTTGGCTTCTTTGTCCCAAGCGAGATTCGAGGCTTGTCTCATTAACGCGTAACGTGAGAGAATTCGATAAGTGCGCGGGTGTGTGTGTGTGTGTAAGTAGAGGGTGAGATGAAGATGGACGGGATATGTTTATTCATGCTCGGTCGTCTAATGAAGTGCCGAATTTGGTGGTTCTTTTCTTTTTGGATTGTTTAGTGGTCGATGAAGACCTGGTGCGTGAATTTAGTTTTGACTTTATCGAATGGTGATTGAAACATTAAAATAGGGATTGTTGTTTTATCAGATTTAGCGTCTATTACTGTTGGTATTGTATTTTCTAGAAATTAATGTGAAATGTCGCAAATCATGGATCTTTTGGAATAAGGGCGTATAAGAGTGATTTTCGAGATCTGATGACTCTTCTTAGAAGCGCTGTTATAAAGCAATATAATTGAAATCTTGCGATTGTATATGGCAAATATAATATTTTTACATAATATTCAATTACATATTATACATATATATTACTATATATTTCAATGCGTAACAGAGGACCTTGGAGTTCTGTTCGATGCTACTTTATAATATATTCCACATATCAGATCCATTACGAGCAGGGCTCCAACTTCATTATCATTTATTTTAAGACATAATACTTACAATTTGTTTTTAGTTAGATCTAATAATACGTTAACGTGTTGTATTTGCCAACCAATTGATGATGTTCATTCGAACATTTTTGCGAGCATTATCCTTGAAGATGGGGAAACCAATAGATCGTTATAAGCAGGATTATGTCGAAATTGCAAGTTTAGTTAACTTATGCTCTCTCATTTACTATTGCTCTTTAATGTTATATGAAATATAGTTTTATTTGTATGATTTCAAAATAAATAATATAATTATACGAATTTGTTTATGTTACTAGATAAGTGTGAATATCTAAATTAGAAAATTTTTAAATTTACAACAAACAAGAAGTAAGGAAAAAATAAAAAAGATGAAATTTGTTAAAAAGCTCTTTAGGTTACGTAAATAAAAGACATAAAAAAACAATAAAGGCAGAAAGAGTGAAGGAGAGTGAAAGAAAGATCTCGAGGTATGGTCGTCGGTGTTGCATTTAAATTTAACAAGCGAAGAAGAGGCGCGTTGCGATTGAGTATACGTGAGTGCACGCGGGCTCTTACATAGGTATATAAGTATATACGTATTGGGACACGTGATGCGAGGCGCTTTTTTTATTGTAGAGAGGACGAATCAGGAAAGTGATTGGGCTAACTCGAGGACTAAACAGGAATTTAAATTCTTATTACGTTAAAAGATGCTGTTAGACCAGATAGGCATCGGCTGTTGAAGTTTTAGGAGTGTGTACCTTGTGTAAGTGTGCGTGAGGCTCGTTTGACATTTTCATTTTATTTAATTTTATTCTATGCTCTTTGATATAGAAGGGAGTTATTCCGAGTAAAATATACTACAGATGGTACCGTTATTCTTTTACTAATTACGTAGAAATTGAGACATGATTTAGATTGATTTATATCGTATTTTTATCGTACGTACATTATTTGGTGATTACTTACAAAATACGATTTTCTTTTAATTAAACTTTATCAGTGTATTATTTCATTACCGTTTTTATAATTCTATATAATTCTTGTCATTGCTTAACTCTCTTACATAGCGCAATAAATTCATGCAAAAGTTAACTAAGAAAAAGTAGAAGACTATCTGCATCCAATGCAAATTCGCGGTTGAAAAGGATCCGACAAAAAAATCGAGAAAAAAGAAGGCTAGCCGAAAATCACTGTGTCAGATAAGGTAATTTAAGAGGTGAGCTGAAGCCGCAGAAATCTACAAATGTAAGTCGACGATTCTCCGACAAAGGTAAAAACGTGCGCTCAAAGATAATAAGCGCTGCAAACATGCTATAATTATGGTTACTTAAATATATAAGACAATTTCAACCAAATTATTTTAATTTTGAAAACTTAAATTATAATTATTATTACGAGGAACGATTGCTTTTAAAAATAATGTAAAGTACTTTTGAATTAAATTCCATGATATCTGTTATAAATGACAAACATTTTACGCATTAAAATAAATATTCAAAGTAGCTGTTTCCCTAAAATAAAAATTGATTTTTTCGCAAACTTTTACTAAAATTCCAGTCGCATCTCTCCTTAATTCACCTTAATTAATTGGCCGGTGTGAATACATAAACAATCCGACGCAGAAAAGGTGTCGCGCTCGCGCGCGCAGCAATGTACCGCAAAGGGTTAAGATTAGCGCGAACGCGCGTGCCTCGCTCAAAGGTGTCCATGTATAAGTTGGAAGAGGGTCAACAACGCTTAAAAGCGAGGAAAAAAAGGACGAGGAAGAGAGGAAAACGCGCCGCAGTTGTTCGCGAAACCGAGAGAGAGAGAGAGGAGACACTCTTTCTCAGCCGTGTGTGTGGGTTCGCAAGCGCGGGGTGTCGGGTTACCAATGAATTACTGGTACCATTTTGTTTACAATATCGCGCGTGGTGTGCAGGCGTGTCTTGATTCCGAAGGACCGGAATGCCGAGCGAATGAGGAAGAATTAAAAGGAAAAGAGAGCCAGAATCGGGAGCAGGGTAATAGCAGACAAATTTTAAGCATTAAATGAGTATTTTTTGGCAATACTTCTCACAGAATTGAGTTATATTTACGTAAAACTCTCCGCCTTCCTTTCTTTAAAAACCCGAAATAAGAGAAAAATATTGTAAATCATAAAAAGTGTTGTACTTCATTAAAGTTCAACTTACGAGAACTGTTTTTGGAAGGTTTATTCACAGATACGTGTAAGTATATATCATACTCACAGTATACTAACATCTTTTAATGCACACGTATAGTTCAATACAACATCCTTTAACACGCATTTCGCACAGTTCACCCATTTCAAAAATTAACATGTAACACAAATGGATAGTTCATACACTAACACTCTTTAACAATGCATAGTTCAGACACTAACACACTTTAGTACGATCAAACAAATACGCATATTTCACACACTAACACATTCAAACACAGGTGGACAGTTTTCACACACTAACACATTTTAGATTTGTCTAACACATACGCACAGTTCAAACACTCTTACACTTTAACAAAGTCTAACACATTAACACGTGTTTCAGAGACTACACACTTTAACACAGACACAGTTTACACACTAACACACGTTTTAGAGGCCAACACAGTTTATACATTAATACATTTTTCAGAGACTAAAGTACTTTAACAAAGACACAATTTACATGTTAACGCACTTTAACATAATATATACACCGTTCATAGATTATTATACGTTCACACATATGCATAATTCATTCACCAACACTAGCACAGTTCATAGATAAACACACTTTCATTATACAAAGCACATTATACACACACGCCTAATAACATACAGTAACATATATTATTGCACATTCAGTTTCATTTAAGAACTTAACTCTAATACGTGAATCTTTATGAATCAACGTTAGCAAGTTGATGATGAATATTTAGCCAGTTTACAATAATTCCTGAAAATGTCCGAATAAATGTTGGTCGTCCGCGATCCCCTTCAAAATCGAAATAAAAGTGTAAGAGAAGAAGGGAAGGAGGAAGAAGGAAGGCCAGTACAAGCGCAAGTTCGTGTCGTCGACGCTCCTTCGTCCGAAGGAAAGCTCGGCACGCGCGCGTCGAGCGGGAGAAAGAGTCATGTGTACATGATTCTGTCGTCGCGGTCTCGGGGCGAATTATCTTCCGATTCGCATCAGCGAGGAGAGCCGAGTGTTGCGGGAAATTACAATTCAATACGGCGCGTTGTGTTCACACGCGTGAGGTATATACATGGGTGGACGACCTGCAGGTTTACGCCGTTTCTGCAGGGCTCCGTAATTAAACTTCGAAACTTACGATAGCTTTTTTTAATTCAACTGTAGCGAAATTATGCGAGCTGCTCGCGCAACTAATCTATTTCTTGCTGTTTGTATTTGTATATGTACTCCATGTTAAACTTTTTTGAAAGGTCACGTTATCAAAAGTGTGGCATGTAATTGCAGATTTATGGCATTTTCGAGTCACTGCATATTTTAGCTTCACTGGCTAATCAGTTTCTAAGGTAAAGAGAGGTAACTAATACGTCACATAATTTTAGCATTGAAGAATTACTGTTTCGCATGTTACGATGGATTTATATCATATATATTTAGAGTCATGGAACAATTAGATTTTTTTGTGTAATAAAGAAAATTCAGAGTAATGCGTTACAGAATTTCTGCCTTACTTATTTTCTGCGTTACAGAAAAATTACGTTTTTATAAAAGGATATGCAGTATTTAATATTTAACGTATATTTGAAAGAAGAATTATGCGAAAAAAGATAAGATATTTGTGGAATTGCTGAATTAATAAAATATCTTGCTAAAACAGAGATTTTTCACGCTTTCTCAATTGTAGCACACAAAATTAGAAGGTCCAGCTAAATCCTCGGCTGCTTTATCCAAGTACTTTGGCCCTCGTACTTAAATAGTTGTTGACACTTTTGTGTTTGATAATACTAGGTCAAATTATAATAAAATCATATACAGATTTCAGGTAGGCATTGAATAATGTAATAGACGTCAGAGAACGACAATTCGCCAAAAATTTCTACTCCACTGACGTCTCTTCGAACCAGTTTTATATATAATTTTTCTCTCAAAAATCATGGCGTACAAATGCGTAGATTACAGAACGTCCGAGATCTCGTTTCTCTTTGAAGGACAATAAAATTTGCATATGCATTTCGCCTGCTCTAACGATTATCGCACGTAAAATCTTTGAATCTCTTATGTACCTTCTCGCAAGCGGTGCACCCGAAAGTGGTCCAATTTTGTAATGAAGTGAAATACCAATCGCCATGCGAGCACACCTTTTCGTTCCGAAATCCCGCAATCATATACCAATCATCACGAATACGCAAGACCTGCACTCATACAACTCGCTCTCTTTTAAACAAACAAAAGGTTTGCAGCCGCAGCCACAATCATCGCTCATCACGAGAAGTGCAGCGCCAACCGCGAACTCAGCATGCGGATAATAAGAGCTCAGCGCTCACGAAAACAATTTCAAAGGCGAGCTAGCCACATATATCCCTCCAGCAAAATCAACATATTAGCTCACTCGACTAATCCCACCCCGGTACAGCCATCGTCGTGCCTAATCATCGCGGAATCTCTCCTCTAAGCATCTCGCTTTCAAAACGCTCCCAATTTCGCTCAACCATCCGAAAAAAAAAAAAGAGAAGTAGCGACCTACTTAGCGAGAATCTTTCAAACGCTATATATACAACGCACGGCAAAGGCAAGGCGAGAAAAAGAAGGATATAGCGCAAAACTGGAAAGAAAAGAAATCGGCCTCCTCTTCACACACACACACACACACACACACACACATACACATACTCACGTATCACGTATTATAATACAGCTTTCGTCAGCTGCGCCTCACGATCGTATCGTCCAGCGGCGAGCAACGAGTTGTAGCGGGCACATAACTCATACACACAGGAGAGACTCTCGTATATCCGGCGATACTCGCGCAGGAGAAGCCAGGAGAACTGCAGCAGCAGCAGCGGTAGAAATGCAAATTCGCCGTGGGGGCAAAATCGTTGTCTGGCGAAGGCTTTCCTAGGCAAACATGTGTTTAACCCGAGGAAAGAGAGAGAGAGAGAGAGAGAGAGAGAGAGAGAGAGAGAGAGAGAGAGAGAGAGAGAGAGAGAGAGAGAGAGAGAGAGAGAGAGAGAGCAGAGCATTTGTCCCACGTTATTATTGGCTCGCGTGGCTGGCGAGCATTATCGCTGCGTCCTCGTATACGCGAATAGTAGAAATGTTCATTTATATAGGCGCTCCTGCTACGGTTATATACGTCTTTACTACTGGGTTATATCGCGAGCTCGCGCGCTGCATGTTTGCGATGGGTATGGATTGAATGACCGGTTATTATAGAGCGAGTGTGGGAGATGATGATTCCGTGGACTGTGGATTGCTACCTTGCGCTCGAGGGCTTTTCTCGAGTTCATGCTTCGCATTAGCTGGAAAGTTGGATCGGGTTGTTGATAGATCATGCGAAGCTATTCAAGAGCTTTTCATTATGCTGAGCTTGAAAGGTAAGTATCGAATTATTCTTTATATTACTGTGTGTATTGTACAGGTGATACTCAAAATTGAATACATTAAAATTCGTGATTGTCATGTGTATACAAATCTTTGAATGGGTCTTGTAAGAGAAGTCCTACATCATCAAGTCAAAGAATATTTTCATTGATATTAATACTTAATAAGTATATGCTTATAATAACGCTCTAGATATAAGTATTTAAGTATTGCCTATATTTAATATTATCCAATGAACTTTCTTTAAAAAAATTTCTAAATAGTCTTGAAAGACAGATTGCATGAAAATTACGTGTATTTTGAGTATATAAACAAAATGACTATGTATACACACACAACTCCCTACATGTATCATCAGTACAATCATGCATCAGCAAGTGATGAGTATTTAGCTAGTTCTGATAATTTAATTCAGAACTGATCGCTAAACATAGTTACCCAACTCCTCTGCATCTTTCTAGACCATCTTTGTATCCCATACCCCCATCTACACACCCACAATTAACCACACACACAAAAACACTGCAACACGGGCGCCATTGCACCCACCTCCTGCACCGCTTTCCTTCTCCTTTCTCTCTCTCTCTCTCTCTCTCTCTCTCTCTCTCCCTCTCTGTCTCTCTCCTCCCATCCTGCCGATGAATCTCCCAACGACTGTACCATAAGTCTGCTATATACCCGTGGATCCTCTCGCGGAATCGCGGATGATCGAACCGCAACGATTTATCCGCAGCAGCTACAGCAGCAGCAGTGCAATTTCGCGATGCATTCCGGCCGTGCGCCGCGTGCACGGCAAATGGAGGTAAAATTACGGGACACCTAGCTCCTCTGTGTTCTCTTTCTCCCTGTGAAGCGAGAGAGATAGCCGTGTAAGCGCAGGGGCAGCGAAATGGCCGATAAAAGAGAGCAGGAGCAGCAGCGCCGGGCCTGGAATTCATCGGTATGCTTGGTTGTGTATACCGCGGGAGATGTTTGCTAGTTGCTCGGGTTTTATCGGTGGGGCTCGATATGGGCATTCCATTCCGTAAGCGCGGGGAGAGATTTTGTGAACAAGGAGGAGGTTATATTCGTTGTGGGTAGGAGAGGAGGATGGAAGTGGCGAGAGGGAGGTTAGAGGGAGGAGGTTGTTGGAGTTTAACGAGTTTTTGGGAGCAGCGAGTTCAGTTGCAGAGAATGGAGAGTCTGGGGGCTGTTAAAGTTTAAAAATGCATTCCAATTGAAACACGTTAATTTGTACTTCAAATGAATGTATTGGGTTGTTGTGTGTAAATTTCATTATGGGTATCAAAAGTGCTTCGAGTTATTTTATTTGGGCAAGGGATTCAACAAACAACTTTTAATGAAATATAAATTTAAAAATATATCGTCGCAGTTAATGTTGTAAATTTTTTATTTTGCTAATTTGTGTTCACTTTATCACTAATAGCATTCCAAAATAAATACGTTTAAAGTAAAAAATTGTATTTAAAAATGACCTGTTCACTATAGTCTTAAATGCTCATTCATTGGCGCAGTCACCCTAGTTATTTCTTGTCACACTTGCACGAAGACGCGCCTTTTTATGCCCATATAGCGTAAAAACTAAATTTTCGAAAACCTAGTAGACTGATTTTACAGTCTAACAAGCGTGTGTTTGCGCCGTGTCGAAGAATGGCCAAAATTGAAAAACACGTTATCAATACATGTTTGAAAAAAAAATACGATATGCATCATGGGGGAGAGGCCTTTTTCGGCCGCGTGTGAGTACTATTTAAAATAACCATTATTCTACTTACTCCATTAATTTTGATTTTCTATTTAATTACAATATACCTATACTTACAATTAGGCAATGCACTGATGCTCAAAAACACTTACGTTGCGACGAAAGTTTCATTCAATTAAAATTAATAGGGCTTACAAAAGATTTATAGTTTTTATCTTTTAAAAATAATGTACTCTTATGTTTTTTCCTATGTTTTAGGTGAATAATTTGCCGATTCTAAGTAAAATTATAGAGCCATACCCTAAATAAAAATGTTACTCGTAGACTATCGCAGTCTTGACTTTCAGCAGTATTTACGAACTTTAGAAAGCTTAGCATTAAATAAGGAATGATTCGATAGTAAAACAGGTGATTAATGCAAACGATCTTATTCTAGTCTTTTAAATTGGTCAGCAGATGTACGATCAGCTGTGTGCGTGTCTAATTATGTAAATACGCGGAGAACCAAGTCACGAATTTTCCTGGCTTCAGAAATCTGAGCTTACTAATCTAACCGCTAACTTCTAAATTGCTACCTTCAATTCTGATTCTAGAGTAACCGGTATTTCAAAAAATACACAATTTCACATAAAATACTACATTATTTTAAATGCTTTTAAGTAATAGAAATGTTAATTTATTTGAACAAAAATTTTCAAGTTTCCATTATTGGACAATATTTTATTAATTATTTATTCCAACTTTATTATAAGTATTATTTACTTGAATCTTTCAAGACATATTAAATAATATGTTTCTTATTCACGTAAGTTGAGTACAATTGGTAAATATTGAAAATAATTAATTCTATACAGCTATCCTATGATATAATTAAATTTAAAAAGATCGTTGTTCTAGGAGTTTTTAATGAATCTGATTCAAGAATTGCCCTTAAAACTGTATGATAGGTATTTTGTGGTCAAAATCAGGCTTTCCAATTCACGAATATACGATAACAGGTTGTGCATATGTACCTATGCATTGCTGCGTGCGAAATTTTCACTTATCACACTAAACTTATCGGACTTTACTTAACCCATTTCTTCCCAAGCGGCCATTTTATAGTCGATTGGTTTTTTGCCTAAAAAATTGTCGAAAGATAAGAATAATAATAACCAATAGCACTTTTCTGAAGTAAAATTGTCCGCTCTTTCCGATACTGAAGTCAGAATTTTGAAATTTCCGTTGGCAATTTAGGCAAAAAGCCAATCGACTATAAAATGGCCACTTGGGAAGAAATGGGTTAAGAATCCAAAACTCACACAGTAAGGGTTTACATTTTATTCACAAATCCCAAATTCGTATCTAAGATCCTCTCTGGAACACTCCACGTGCACTCCAATCCAGCTCAACCTATACCCTCAATTGCTAAACCGCGGTATCGCAGCCTTCTCATTCGAAATTCCGCAAAAAAGAGCCCACTCGTTACGAGCAACCTGCGATTAAAACTCGAACGCTCATATACCCCGGCATCACAGTTATACACCATCCAAGCAGCAGCAGCCGCCGCGATCATCAAAGCAAACGCTCTCGACTCTCGAGATATACACGCTAATCGTCGTGTGCAGCAGCGAGCGATTTCTCCTCCTGCGCGCGTGCTCGCGCAAATTGTGAAATCTCTCGAGAAAATGGCCGCGCGCGCGCGCACTCGCCATCACTCGCGCGAGATTCGCATAAAGACAATACGAGCGCACGATGATGATTCGAGTGTGCCTCGTTATGCATACCGGATACAAGAGAAGAAATCGCTGATCCGAGGGAATGCATCGCGTGTGTATTGGTGTAATGGGCTGTATCTGCCTGCGGATTAGGAGAGATTCGCTTTGATGGCTCAAGACTGAGTTAAATCTTAAAGATGGACGTACATTTTGAAGGCTGCATTAGACTCTTTTCTTTGAAACTAGCTACTGAATACTTTTTATAAATTATTTCAACATTTAATTAGGGCGATTATTTCATGTAGGCAGCTCGACAGTTCTCTGAAATATGTGAATCAATGTTTTAACATCGACGTTTACACGCTACGCTTTTTTGGAGCCAATGTTTAATGAATCGATCTAAAACTTGCAATGAATATGTTTATATTATGGCCTCAGACTGAACGAATTACATTTTTTGATTTAATAGAAAAATTCTTATAAGGCCTTAAACATTTATGTCCATCATTCTCGAGATTTAACACAGTCTTTTGCTCACTTAATTTTCAATGTTGTATAAATACGATCATGCTCAGTAAAAGGCTATCAAGTATACAAGCGTAAATATATTATCTTTTTCTTCGTTCTTTTAGTAGCATAAATAGGCTGATGAGAAAAGTTGAAGTAATTAATATCTAATGATTTACAGGTGGAAAGCAAGCATAAACCTGTGTGTATATATACGTATACCGGGGATCACGAGAAAGAAGGAGTTGAGACGAATGCAAGGTAAAGGCGTACAGCCGTAATTAGGCCGAGCGACTATTCATTAAACGAGATTACACCTTGTATCCTGGCCTTTTTCTCCCTCTCTCTCGAAGCTTCGCAGTTCGACTGCTGCTGTATTTAAACACGACTTGTATAAAACACGCTGTGTCGAAGGGTCGCTCTTTTCGCTCTTGGTATATTTCTTTAAATACGCCTGAGATGTGTAGTAGCCGATGTAGCGGTGAGTCGAGATCCTTTCGAAAGAACGAAATTGCTTTATCCTTTCGCGTTTCGTGGGATTAATAAGGATTCTCTTTTCCGAGGCTGCGAATGGCGCGTTTGTTGGGTGGTATAAACGTTGCGAGGAAAAAATATCGACGGCGATGGAAAGAATTGCATTGTTAGCGTTGACGAGTAAGCACTTGGGTGTGGAAAAATTGTTTTTTTCTGTTACTCGGATATTTGCTGCTGTTTCCAGTAGGATAGTTTGCTAGTAAATATCGAAGCACGACTTTTCTAGATAAAGATTAAAAGTATCAATAAATGAGAAATGTATTCGTATAACAATTAGTAAATATATAGTAAACAAATGGGTGACTGTAGTGTAGTTAATAGACAGACAATAAGGTGATTATTAAGAATTTTTATACAAATGTACACGTTTCATTAATTTTAATAATAATTATATATTAATTAGGTATTAATTAATCAGATCATATACTGGGTTTCCAAGAAAAAAAGGAAATTATGAATTGTTTCAAAGTTGTACGTAATTATTACCAAAGTGACTTAAAAAAAGTTTTTCCATTCTAGTCCTAAAATCCGCTGTTGTAGAAGTCTGTAAGAAAAAATTATAAAGGTTGTTTATAGTTAGAACTAAAATGATGTACACAGAGAGAATTTTCTAATAAAAATTATAACGAAATTCAGGGTAAAAATTACCGTAAATAACTATAAAGCTGGGACAGTCCTACTTTCTGGCACTTTTTACTGATATTTTACTATAAAAATTACCTCATTGACTACAAATTTTACCTCACAGACTATAAATTGAATGGTAAAATTTGCCTGATTTGAGAAAAAGAAGACAGCTGATAAAGAAAACAACTGAGCGTGTACACATTTTAGGTTAACTCAAATATAAATGTGTATAATGTACTTATTTAAGTATTAATGATACTGCTACAACAATTGGAAGAAAATCCAGATTTTTAAAAAATATTTTGTACAAATTTTACCACAAATTTTGGTTTTCTCTAAGATTTATACAGGGAACTTTTACTCTACGGCAGGCAAATTTTACCCTTCAGTACGGTAAAATTTATCGTAAATATCAATAAAAACTGCCGGAAAGTTAGAGTGTCCCAGCTTTATAGTCATTCACGGTAATTTTTACTGCGAATTTCGTCATAATTTTTATTAGAAAATTCTCTCCGTGTATAAATAATAAAAAAAAGAGCGGCAGTTCAAAATTGAATATGTTTATGTTCTTTTTCCAAAATGTCGTTATTAAACATTTAGAAATTTCACATTTATAGAATAACCGAACAACCAGTAAACGCAGATACACTTAATCGCAAAAAACGATGTAAACATATTTTCCTAAGAATCTAAAGCCAGCTCGAAACTCAACTCATTCCCCGGCATTTCTTCAACGCGCTTCTCAGTCCATTACCTACATTTCCCCCCATATAATAAAGTCATTCGCAACGAGCCATTTCCCCTTAATAACAGGAAAAACTCACTCAAGGATAAAGCACCAGCCAATCCAATCCAAGCAAAAAACCACGAAGAAGAAAAAACAACCCAAGAACTCCAGTCGAAGGAGGCGCATGAAAAGCCCCGGCTCCCAAACGGACATTACGGTAAACGTCTCTCTCTCTCTCTCTCTCTCTCGCGAAATCCCGTAATTTTTCCTTCTCCGCTGGGCGCGCGCGCAACTGCTAGATCGCTGCGCAGGGAGCGTGCAATTTAGCGCCGATTACGCAAATGTCATGTTTGCGGAGAGGCCTTAAGTAAACGGCCGCGCGAGAGCAGAAACTCGAAGACAACCTATTGAATAAAAGCGATTCCCATCGATATGCGTTGGAGGCGCCGTAATACGGTAATGCGGCCTGCTCGAGGAATTAGGTGCCTGCGGGGTAGAGCGGAGCTTTGTCCGATGCTCTGCTTATCTCACGATGTGTGCTCGTTGCGAGAGGTTTTGCTAGTGTATTTTCATCTACTGGGGAGGGAGGTAGAGAGCTAGAGTTGGTTATCGATCTAAGAGGGAGTTAATGCGTATACTCGCGGAATTTCAGGGTGGAGATGGGCTGGAGTGGAGGATTTATTGGCGGGAAGAATAAAAGGAAGAAATGGATTATGCTAATTTGAGGTTTTGTTTTGTGGCACTGGACATTTTTCACATTTTTGCATGATTTCGCATAGGGTAAGAGTGGGTATTCTTGCTAATGCCCCGATTACTGAGGATCTACTAAGTCGAGAAAAATTACTTTTTAGTGAATATTTCACTAACAATTATTTATAATAGCTTTAAATTTTGGGAATATACATGTTTGTGGAAGAAAAATCATCTTTTTTTTTTATTTATTTATATAAATACAGAAGTCGACCGCAGTAATACAAACCACGCCTATGCTTCTATTACTGCGGGTCCTAACCTGTGAATTGCATACATAGTAATTGGAGCGCAGTAAATATATGCCGAGCCGCAGTAGTATAAACTAGCGACAGTGAATGTTTCTAACGCATTTATTTAAAAAATGCACCTTCTGGCACCTTTTTATAAATTGACTCTTGAAATGGTTTGATTTGATCTAGAAAAAGAATCAAATCATTACTTGTTCGTAAGCGCAATATTTTCAACGCTAAACTTAAGCTAACCGAAAATTCTGCAGTAATACCCACATTTACCCTAACGAAAATGTATTTTTTTTTTTAAATTTTGATTCGTTTTATGCATTTCTTTTAAAGTTATTCAGGAATAAAAGTATACATTTTAACACATACTCCTGGATAAAAAAATTTTTAAATTATTTTTTAAGTAAAATACAATGTATAGAAAAGTTAGAATTTTAAATCATTCATAAAACAGTAACTGAGTTTTGCCCTGAAATAATATCAATTTACTTTTCAAGAAATAAAGCTTGCTAAAGCTTAAATAAATTAAATATTTGATATTTCTCAGTGAAGGTAACATTATGCCCATGCAATAAGAATGAGAAATATTTCATGTATATTTTTTAAATAATTGGCTTGCTTGTATTAGGTGTATTTTACTAATTTATATGTAATATATAAAAATGGGCAATAATTAGATATCTGAACTTGAAGTATAATCAAAGGTGAAAGAGAAAACTACGCTAATATTTATTAAATTAAATTAATAATTTATAATATATTTATGTGTTGGCATCTCACGTTAAATATTGTAAATTATATATACTTTTTTCTACAGTATAATTTATGAAGTATGGGCTATTATAACTTTAAATTGTAGAAGACACGTACCATTAAATGTTTTTTAGAAAATCTGCAATTATCCAAGATTAGCTTATTACGTTATTATGATATTAGATATAGACACTTAATTCATTTACGATAAAATCAAAATTCTTCAGAGTGCCCGCAGTAAAATTTTGAAGTAATCAATCGATTAAAACTCCCTGTACACATACACATTCACACGCGAACATTGCAAAATGCAAACACTTAAACTCGAGAGAGAAAAAAATAAGAGCAGAATTTCTAGCACACATATTATAATAAAGCGTCGAACCTTGTTTTCTAAAACATGCTGTTCTTCAAAGTATCTTTAACTGTTCCAGATCATTATACAAAGTTGGCTTTGAAGTCAAGCACAGTATAATTATGCTAATCACCCGTCAGAGAGAAAAAAAAACCCCACACCCATCCGCGCAAACGAAAAAAAAATAATTCTCGAGCCATGTGTAACGTTTGCATTTCAAAGTAAAATCACGCGTTACCTAGGAAACGCAGATCCATTCCCAGAGCTCTGCCACACGCTAAAAAGACTCTTTCCACATGTCTATACTTCCAACAAAAGAAGTCTAATGCCTCATTGCCCAAAGAAACTAAAAAAAGTCTTTTCCTAATTATGCATCTCTGTGTATGTGTGTGTATGTGTGTGATAAACCTCCCCTCGTAATTTTTGTATTCTCCCTCTCTCTCTTTCTCTCTCGTTCGCCGCTGCCGAGTTCTAAAAGACCTCTCTCGACTCTCCTACATATGGTATGCCCTGGGTATAGGTTATCGCTCGCAAGTCTCTCTCTCTCTCTCTCTCTCTCTCTCGCACAACGTAGCAATTATCAGCCATTCCTCGCAAATAGCCTGATGGTTAGTGATAATTATCTGGCGCGCGCGAGCGGCAACATCGCGCGCTGGCAATCTATATACCGGGTGATCGGCCCCGACCTGCGCCCAGGAGAAAGAGAGGTTCCGAGTTGTGGCGAGCACCTGTGCGCGCGCGTGTGTGCGTGTACAGCGCGCGTGTATGAGGTGGTTGGGTTCGGTCTTTAATACGTACGCCTTGGTGATCTGGTTTGGAGTTATGGGTTTTGAGGATTGAGCGTGATGCTTGAGGATTGGGAGAGCGCAAGTGATTATTGATCATCGAGTATTACAGACCTGATTTTTTGACTTTATGAAAATGGGTTTTCAGGTAGTTTTTGACCCTTGATAAATACAGACGAGGTGGCATGCGATGTGCTCGAATTGAGTTTTTCCATTTTTATACTGTTACGAAGGAAATGTCATGTTTTTATCTGAGCACTTGTATAATTGCCGAAAAAGAACATTCGTGCAAGTTGAGTGTTACCTTAGATGTATTGTGTGTGTATGCTTGTATGTGTGCGCGCGTGTGTGTTTGTGTGTGTGTATGTGTGGGTGTGCGTGTGTGTGCGTGTGCGTGTGCGTAAATGTATGTATGTGTGTCTGTGTGTGTACATGTGTGGTGTGTGTGTGTGTGTGTGTGTGTGTGTGCGTGTACGTAAGTGTATGCCAGTGTGTTAATATGGATCATGTATTCTTAATCATTACTGTGATAAAAGTCCTACAGATGCACACGCACACACAAACAAATATCAAATACACACTTTAGTCCGATTAAAATCCACTGACACCTAACAGAGCTAGATGTAATCTACCTGTACAAATTGTACAGCAAATCTTACGCAGAATTTATCCGTAATTCTCGATCTACAAAAAGATAATCCCCATCACGATTCCACCTTAGCGTTCAAAACAAACGCTCAAACGCACTTATGAGCATCCCATCACATAAGCCACCGCCGCAGAAGGTTGCAGAAACAGAAGTCACAAAAAAGAACCTGCGCAGCGCATACCGGTAAAGAGCAGGAAAAGTATGTATCGCCGGAGCAAAAAACAAAAAGGATACCTAAAAAACCAGAAGATAAGAAGAGTCTCTCGAACAGCAGTGTGTGTGTGTGTGTGTGTGTGTGTGTGTGTCTGTGCAGCCTCGGGCTACATACGCGCAATATTCGAAGTATAGCATACCTGTGTGTGTGTGTGTGTGTAAGTACTGTACTGCAGTGCACTGGTGCACACGCGCGAGCGTATAATACGGCTGCGCATACGCAGTTGTTACTTTTTAGAGCTGTGTGTGCAGCGGCAGCAGCACGCGGGGCATATCAGCTCGCGGGGCTCTCCTCTTAAACACGTGAGAGAGAGAGAGATAGAGAGAGGAGGAAGAAAGAGAGGATCCTTTGCACGCTTATTACCCTAATGCCAGTACTTAACACACTGTTGGCTGCACATATTCGTCGTTTATTTGCCGTGCCAACAACCGGGTGTCTTGCGATATCTTCTCGCGCCGTGGATTCTCTCTCGTGCGCGCAGATACACACACACACACAGGAGGATTCTTATCGTTGCAGGTAGTTGTAGAGCTGCTGCTGCTGCTGCTGCTGCTGCTGCAGGTTCTAAGAGTATATATCGGGGATTCGCACCGAATAATGGTGGTGAGGAGAGAAGAGCGATTTGCGATGGTAGATTCGCCATCGATCGGAAAAGCTTCAACGGGATTTTTAATGGTGCCTTCATTGTCCGTGATGGGCGCGAGTGCCTTGTTACGGGAGGGAGTTTTGGTTTACCTTTTTTTAGGAACGTGAGAAGTGGTGTTTACGTGGATATGGCTGATTTCAAAATAGGTGATACAAATTTCTATGAAATAATTGTTGCATTGATAGCAGTCGTTCTTGTCTAAAAGATTTTGTAGATATGTAGTTCTTAGGTTCAGATAATGTTTAGTTAAAATTTAATGAAATTATCTTACTTTTATCACATATTTTCCAGTACAAATATAAATATCAAAATTTTTAAGTCTAAATTTACTGCGTAAGAATCTTTCAAAAAAACAAAATTCTGTATTAGAATTCAAACGCCATAAAGAAACCGCGTGACTAAAATTCCAATATGGCCATGTACCATGAGAATCAATGTATATACGACACTACCCATAACCTAACTTTTCAATTTAAATACCAAAACTATATTTGTTCATAAGCTCACAAAATCAAATATACCTGCTTCGACATTGTTGGTTATGTTGACCCATGGTGCGCGGCCATCTTGAATCTTATTAGCCAATCGCAGGATAGTTTAATATTCAAATACTTTGAAAATGTATAAACATTTAATTAATATTTACAAACTCAAGAGACATCTAATTGATTTCAAAATGATGTCTAATGAATCAATACATATTTATTTATTATAAAATAAAGGATCTGCTGTTATTTTTATACCATGTCTCTTCCCTATTGTACTTTAAAATATAAATCAGTTAGAAAAAAAATCTTCAAAAACTGAAATTTTAAGTTTTCTGAAAAATGACTGAATTAACTAAAACTTTGCAGTAGTTCGTTATACACATTAATGACTAATATATCTATGTTGTGATAATAATATTAGACACACATGTGTGTATTCCGTGTATACACACACTCATATACACGCATTCACACGCTCTGACGAAGACAATTATTCATAAATATAGTCATTAATGTTGAGATGAATGTGCTCTTAATTAAACCTCTGTGATAAAAGTTTAATTATATAACAGTTTAAAAGTTTTTATTTATTATTTTTGAACAAGTGATATGTTCACCTTCCTTATATTAATGATTTAATTATTTATGCATTGACTTAAATATAGAAAATGATAATTTAAAGATTTTATCTCAGTACCTGTAAAATGTAAAATGTATGATCCTCTGCATATGCTAAATTACAATTATTACAGAAAATAACATACCTCTTTATTTGAATGATTTAAAAGCTCTACAATTTACCTTGTAATTTAGCATAATTTATGTAAAATAAGCTTATTAAAAACAAACGTTTTATTCTCTCAAAAAATGGTTTTCATGACTGCATGAGGAATAGTCAAAAATATATTATTTATTATTTCTTCAGCAAATGTATAAAATAAAAGATACATATCATTTTAACTGGATTAAAATGAAACAGCTTTTCTTTGAAGTTTTTCTCTAATTATGTTAAAAATGCTGATTTTATACGGAAAATAATTCTTTAGCGTGATATAACCTTTTAACTGAAAGCTATATTATTAAACTTCAATTAAAGAGCTTGAAGATAATCATATGAGAAAGAGTTTTAAATTTGCGATACAAAATACTTTTAAAACGTTGTTTATAATGCGTAGAATAGAAGAAATATTATAAACTTTTATTTGCTAGATTGTTTTTATAAAATAATTAGTTACTAATAGTTGCCATGCTGAAGCTCAATATGTGTTAGAGTATGTACCATTTCAAGATAAACAACTGGTTATTTTTAGGTAATATATAATTATTAAAAATAAATCATGTATTATTAAAAGCTTATTATATTCTAGGAAAATAACATTTTAAACAAAAATGATTCTACAGTCTCCAAAACCTTGCACATGCTTCTTCCACATCGACTCATTACAACAAACAGGATGTTCCGCAGCCACCCACCCACCACACATAACCTCCAACATCATCAGCAAATCGCTAAGTATATAAGTTCGCGCGCTCGCTCAGCGCGAATGTGGGAACATTTTAGGCTCTCTCACTCGCTCGACCATCGGCGCGCGTTACATTCGCGTGTGGCTAACTGCCTCGATCCTACCGGCGGCGATGCACGTATGTATATTATATATTCCCCCGCGCGCCGGCAGCAGCAGCAGCAGCAGCAGCGGAGGCTCATATCCACCTGTCTCTCCTCGTGGGCTCGAGCGAACGAGAGTCGTTTCGAAAGGAAAATACAACTTATTGAAGCACATTACGGAGCAGTTTAGATCAATTTCGCGTAATTACGGGGTGAGTGTGTGTGAGTCGGAGAGCGCGAGGTTGAGGATTTCATAATAAGAGCGATGAATTATGTAATTTATTGTGTGGCTTTCCTATGATTTGTAGAACTGGTGAGGTATAATGCTGAGGTATATGCCTCTTTTTGGCGTAATTGCTTTATTCTTTGAGCGATTAGGCGGACGATGTGCTGGATATTTTTTGAAAATTGACGGTTATACGCTGCTTTGGCTGGATTGTTTGAAGATCTTATCGTTTTCGAGGTATTATGGATGTATGTGCTTCCAAAACCATTATTTTAAGGACTGCAAATGTAAAGGATTCAAGCTCTATGTCACATTGAGAGCGTACTTATTTTGTCTAATATAATTATTAGTATAGCTGAATTACAAAATTGTCTATAAAAGTAATTCTTTAATATTATTTATTACAACATCTCTTATTTAATAGAGTAAATTACTGTTATGTACGTAGAGGAAATTAATGGTCTACCCTCTTCAAGGCAAATTTAAATATTTAGAAATCACATAGAAACAAGTAATAATATACCAACTGTATCTTAAGAATATGTTCGAGTAAACGTTCAAATTTGTACTTTCCTCCTGTAACTGTCGTAGTGCCTGCAATTAGTCAAAGCAAATCAGGGGCTTAATATCGGCATCAGTCGAAAAAGATTATATTAATTATTTCAATAATATGGATTGGTTCGACCGTTAATTTTCTCCATCTACAAAATTACCAATACAACCATCAGCTTCCTCTGTCTAAATTGTTATTACGTAAGTATAATAAATGAACGATATTATGCTGCTACGGTGAAGGGCCTACAGCGATTGAATCTTAAATATGCGTGCGTAATTCTACAAACCCAGTTATAGAATATTCATTTTAAATCTTAATAACTGGTGACAGAAAATCAAGGAAACCGTGACACGCACTGAATTTCTATACACACACACACACCTTTTTGATTATTCACATTCCGCTCATAATATTACGAACCAAGCACCCAGATCTCTTATCTCCGCGTATATACAGCTACGCAGCATTAATTCTTTAAATATATACCAAACAACAATGTACAATGCGGCGGCGACCGGTTTCTTCCGCAATGAGCGGCCAAAGCCAAAGAGTATAATTGCGTCAAGCCTATTTAATGCAGCGCGCGGGCATAAATTCGAAATGAAGAACACCGCGGATCCAGAGTCACGCGCCGCGGCAATAACCATCATCTCGTCCACCCCGAAAAAGCTGCTTCTGTCCTACGTGCAATGTAAAAGGAGCTCTATTTTTCATAGCGAACGAGTAGGCAGTTGTTATATCCTAGTCGTAACGTCGTTCTTTCTTGTAAAAAGCGCGTGCCGCAAATTGCGGTATCCTCGGGATATACGGCCACATTTTCGTAGCGATGTATCATATGAATTCATTTATTCGCCCTGACGCGCGCGCGCGAGTGCCGCTGTAAAATTCCAGATGTCTTTTTTAGCCACGAGACTGGAAAGAGGTAGAGAGAGAAAAAGAAATGAGTGGAATAAGATCTTGACTTACGCACCGGAAACATTTAGCGAAGGCATTGTAATAATGGGGCCCGGTTAAGCTGAGTCTAATCGGTCGAAACTCGCGATTTGTAAGCTCGACGGCACGCGCGGCTCTGTGTCTCCTTGTGGCTATATTATGCATTGCGGATTCTTTGGTCGTGCGGGCTTAACGAGTATATTATGTATGTACATCGATATTTAGGGTATAATAATATTATTATTAATTATAATATATTTAGGAAACGTAATATTCTCAAGTACGTATTTTGATTGACCTTAACACAGTTCTTCTAGTTTTTGGATTATTACTAAATTTCTATTAATATACATACATTTTTATTAATATACTAAAAGAAAATTTAAATATTATTAATTTCTGAATTAATATTAAGTATGTGATTAATTTAACATTTATCGAGCTAATAAAATTAATAATCAATCATCAATGATCACTTAATATTTTGAACTGTCGTTTCGTATGAATTAGCATCTATATCTATTCGACAAGCATAAATAATAATTATATATACTGCATACTTTTGTGGTCAAAATCCATTACAAGACTATAATGTCCTGAAGGTCATAGCTATGAATATGATCTACGGCATTGTCTTTTTAGCAAATGAGTCTATTAAATAATAAATATATTACAGTATCTATTATTTTCTTTTAGAATACAAAGGATGAAATCATTGGGATTATTATTCAGCGAATAATGCTAATACATGAAAAGTTTTTAAAGCAACTATTTAACGAACTGTAAAAAAAAGCCAAACCATAAAAGTTCTGTCCAATTATTGCAAAATATTTCGATTTTAATGTGGACCGGAACTGATCTAACAAGAAAAGTATTATACCTTCGAATCACAGATTTTTTATAAAACTTTTGAAGGTGTTGTAAATATATAGCAATGTTAATGAAATACACAGTATCTGCTGTACAAGGGCTTATGAGACCAAAAACCTTCCAAAGTTTTATCAAATATATTTAAATACAAATATATATATATATATATCAAATCATTTATCCGCATGTATATGATCATCTGTTTATAAGAAAGTCTTTGTGACAAATTCAAATATCACCACTAGGGGAAATTGTTCATATACTGTTGTCGACCAGTTCCGATCCTAATAGAAACTTCGTCAGAATTTATCTATCTCATCAGAATCTGCAGTTTCCAACAAATTCTGCATTACTCCGAAAACTTGCCCATTATTCTGATAAATTCTGAAGTATTCGGATAAATTATGGAGTATTGTAAAAAATTGTGCAACATCCTGACAAATCATTTTCACCCATGCTAATCATATTTATCAACCGAATGTATCTATACAATTACCCACATGAAATAACCAAGCTTACAACCGATACATCCTTCAAGAAACCTAGACACACACACACCACAGTCGCTCCGTAAAAAGAAAGGCGCCGCGCGCTCGTTTAATATAACTCGCTACCCGCGTACACCTGCGCACACATACATTATAATCCGTCTGGACTCCAAAATTGTCGCCTAGGCCTCATGCATGCGCGCACGCGCGCGTGTCGTGAAACGCGTTCTCTTCTCTTTCTCTCTCTCCTTTTCTCTCGGGGGTAATCGAGCCATTAATATGTAGGAGTCGACGTTCGCATCAGGAATCATTATCAGTTGCCGTACAAGCGCGAGCGCACACGCACAAACACACACACACACACACACACACACACACACACACACGTGCGTTTGTGTATTATACGAACCCCCTGACGAAATGGCCGCACGCGGGCCGCGTCGCACTCTGCATTATAATTGCGCTCAAGCGCCCGCGCGTGCGCCCGCGCGTGCGCACGCGCGTGTATTATAGGCGCGCACACACACGTGAAAACGATACCGTAATGCCCTGTCACCCGCGTTCGAAAATATATAATGTCGAAAATGCTCGACGACGTGACGCCCTAAGTTTATGTGCATTTTGTATGTGTGTGTATGCGTGTGGATGAGTTTATGCATGTGTATACATTTGTGTATGTGTGCGTGTACGGTGTAAGTAAATGTATGCGCGTGTATATGAACGTGTATATATGATGTGAATGTGTATACAATGTGTAAGGAAGGGTATGCGTGTGTATGAGTATGCATGTGTATGTGTGTGTGTATGTGTGTGTGTGTGTGTGTGTGTGTACACGTGTGTGTATGTGTGTGTGAGTGAGTGTATGCGTGTATAATATGTTTGACTACAATGTAAGTTTATGCGTCAATGCATGTGAATGTATATGTTTATTCAAGGTGTTAAGCGAGCCTATGAGGAATGTGACCTAGCAAATTTTAGCCAGATGGCAGCACGGTAAAATAAGATTCAAGCCAATGAGAAGTGGCGAGCTCTATGCTTTGGTTGATTAAAGTGATATCTCAGTCGCGCCATCTACTGGCCCGAGGTTGGGCGCCATCCTCATATATGCAATTCGATTTATGATACAACTTTTAGTTTCAATTTCCGCCACTGTATTTACTTTTGCACGTAGTTCTTGGCTCCACTCAGCGCTTAAGGAGACGTCGGATACCGACAGTAGATTCCTACTATCCTACACACGTATTTCGTTATTTATTTACAAAGTTAATTGTTTAATGACAAAATAATAACTGTCCCCAATTTGTTTTACAGTAACCTAATTATATGTCCAAGCTGGTTTCATATGATTGTTTTGTTTTCGAGAAAACTTTGACAAACTTAGTATGTAAAGGTTAATCTCCATGTAGTTGGCCCTTTTAGTGTGTCAAAGTTTTCTCGAAAACAAAACAATCATATGAACCCAGCTTGGACATATATGTAGATTACTATAAAACGAAGCGGGGACAACTATTATTTAAAGAAAAATATGATTTCTGTTAAAATTATGAATGAAAACTCAATTAGACAAGGACAGAGATATCCGGCGTCCCCTTAACACCTCCAATATTTAAATGTATGGTTGTTATCCTTGGAGGGGATAAAAGAAACGATCGCAGCGCACGAGTTGGCAAGAAATGGAAATAGAGAAGAAACCATAAAGTATTACTATATGTACGATATATACATGTTGAATATACCTCCCGAGTTTCCAACTTTTGGAGGGCGCCACCGGTCATGCTCTGGTCGAATATATGTGAGTGTATGGTGTGTGTATGTAGGATTATATGTATGCATGTGTATGTGTATACATGTGGGTGAGTGTATGTGCACTGGTCTTTTCGAATAATACGTCAATGCGGATCTGTTGGTCTGTTCCGTCGTTCGAGTGTGTAAATTTAATCGGCGTACACTTTATGGGCGATACTATAAATATCCTCGAACGTGCGCGCGCGTGTACGTGAGTACCCATGGCACTTTGTTTTGTAACGCTTATGAGCAGTGAATGTTTAGTTGTTTATGAATAATTAATGCGCGGATGTATACCTATACTCTATCATCGGACGTGAGCTTGATTTATATTGACAATTAGGCAACCTTCTTGATGGTGAATTATGTAATTGATATTTTTTGAATTTATGCTCGTTTGCGAATGCAGCGATCTGTAAAGAATCGATATCGCATGGTTTTATTAATTTTTAATAGCAAGTGTACAACGGTGGTTTTATTATATGCTAAATTATTATAATTGAGCTTTAATTATAAATCGTCTCGTACCTGAACTGAATCATTTAAACTGCATACGCTTACTCCTTTTTAGCATCATCGATCATAATCTGATCACATTAGAAAATTAAGCTTTCATTTACGTAATTATTATTTGTAACTCTTTTGAAAAATATGAAAGTATGTAACATAAAACCGTTGTGATCAATCCAGACTTTTTACAATCAAGTGTTTACAGGTAGAATAAATAAGTATTGATTATAAACGTATGTACAAAAAGTTTCTTAAGGATTATATTATCGTGCTTGAAAAATTTAAACCATTTCACACAGAATAAGACATTCGAACGATACCATCGATGAATTCATTTAATTTTACAGGAAAACTGTTTATCCCGACTGTACCGTGTTACAAAGCAAAATTGACTGTTTGTCCTGTCAAAACGCAATTTGTAATTTTTATCTATACATTTAATCACAAGTTTACTCAGAGTACGAGCGTTTTTGCGCCCGGCAACGATCCACCTCAAGAATCTCGTCCTTTTTCTCCCCCCCGCTAATAAATGACGCTATTCAGCTTTCATAAATAATACATTCATTCACCTCGTAATATCTATATAATTTTCCAAGGCTGCTCTTTAATCAACGCGGATTTTTCGTATCTTAAACAACGATTTCACCTCATACTTCTCTCTGCGAGACGAGCGCGCTGCAGCGAAAAAAGAAGAAATTCTCACGAGCCATATTTCACCGATAATAAAAGATTAATCTCGCGCGCCGCTGTGTACGTATATGTTTCTGGGCGTGAAACTTCGACGACTCCTCGCAGCTCCAGCAACAAAAAAAAATAATAATATTGGTCAATCAGCGCCTCGGCGCCTCGAGAAAGTAACGAAGCGCACGAATGAGAGAAAAGAAGCATATATACGTGTACACACGAGAAAGGAAGCGAAGCGCCGAATATATATCCGTGCGTTAAGCACACATTTTCGATACTCGAGGCGCAATGCGTGGTTAACTATAGTTTAGCGCAAGTTAAACCGATGATTATGTTGTCAAGGCGCGCGCGCGGTACGAGGCCCGGGTGGGTGGAGAGAAAAGCGATCGCTCACTGCTGCGCCACGTGCACACGAGAGAGAGAGAGAGAGAGTGAGAGTCTGCGCCTTCTCGCACGAAGTGTGTGCAGGTGTATGACGAGGTGTAGTTTGTTTGTGTGTATGTATGTGTGTGTGTTGGCGGGCACGTCTTTAAGGGTAGATTACAATGAGAGTCCGTCTCAATGGAGTAACTGACTTCCGGGTGTGCTTTCGTCGGTGCATAATATTCAGTTTTATTCATAATACGGAGATTGGTATTGGGCTTGATATGGGTGAATTTATGGTGATTATTGATAAAACGAGAGCAGGAGGTTTTTAATGCAGAAATGTGCCCTCAAGATCTCCGTTTAATATCACATCTTCATAACGATGATAACTCAAAATTCTGTTCTTTTGTAATACCAAGCGTGCAACGTAAATCTTTCATCAATCAACATTTTTTTAAATAATTTTATTATTGTAGTTAGTTTTTCAACCTTTCTTAACCGATTTTCGTAGTGTAATAAGAGCTTTTAGTCTCGTATGAACTGCATAAATGTTGTGTTGTTGTAGTCTTATAATATAAAAGTTTTCTCAAATGTTTGATTTTTTCAACAAGTTTTTTTATATATCAAAGTTCAATTAATGCATTAACACATTGAAAAAATCAATTTAATAATTTTTGATGATATTGTGATATATCAACGGTATGTATTACTATTATAAATCAAATAAGTATGATCTCTTAAAAAACAATAATAACAAAATACTGCACTTTTCAATAATTATAATACAGTCTTTTTTAGAAGTAATTAAATATCCTAAGTATAATAGATAAATAATAATGTACAATACTTTTAAAGCTTATTTTTGATTAACTGTTGTTTTTCAATCGCTCTGGATAAAAATAGTTAAAAGTGAAAATCATACTATTGTAGTACAATCGCTGGATAAATATTTCAAATTGATATGCTACCATAAAAACATTATTTTTAATTTAATCAGCAGATAGTTGCCATAAAAACTGTGCTCTTTTACGTATAAAGTGATCAGAAACAATTATAAAAATCGGTTGCTCACGTCCACTTCATCAAGATTCTTGAAATGCTTCTCCTTACCGATAGTAATACAAAATAGAAACAAAGATCCATTACTTCTAAATGCGTTATTCTAAATTCACGATTTTAAAAACGTTCAACATTACCGCAAGTGCAGCCTCTACAACATTTGCGAGTGCATTTGGCAAGAAAACTGCACGCAAGCGACTTAACTACATAGAACAGCGGTGCGAGTGTATATACTAGGCGGCGTGCGCGGGCGTGGCGCCTATATATGCAACTCGCGGATATACGAGAACACGCCTAAGTGAGTCGATTCATCAGCATTATCATTATCACCGACGGCCGGCAGTACGTGCGCTAACTATACTCGTTCCCTTAACCCTCTCGACCCTTTGCGCCGTGTACGTATATCGAGTGATAAATAGTTGGCTGAGGAAGTGGACGAGGATTGGTAAAGGTGGTAAAGTGGATTTATTTTTGCGAAGAAGTTATTGAAATATTGATAAGGGTTATGATGTAGTGCAGATTTTTTCCTTTTGATGCCACACTGAGAAAGCTCATATCGTAAAATATTAAGATTTTGATGTCGTAAAAAGGTGCTAATAAAATTTTTATAAAAAAAATATATATTTTTTCATAAAACGTTGAAATACAATTTACTGATTTTACAATATTTATTTATAGAAAAATTTACAATATGAATATCGTAAAATTCAGGATATTGGATGTCGTGAAAGCAACAAATTGTATATAAACGTTTTATGAAAAAATATATTACTTTATAAAACATTTTTATTCGGATAGGGAAGAACGGGGGCAACCCGATCACTGAAAATATTTTTATATTCTTTAGAATATATCATTCAACTTAATAAATGCTAGAAACCAAACATATAAAAGATTTCTATAAAGATATTCACATCGATAGGCTTTAGCTACTTTTCTTATAAGAAAAGTTTGCGTTAAAACCATATTTACAATTATTTAATTTAATTATTGGAGGTTTTAAGTGTGAGACTAGAAAAATTCTTATTTGCCTAATGATAATTATTAATTTTAAAATGAATTTTGAAATTGTGTAGTGAAATAAGATCATTTTGATCAGTGTATTTAAGTGAGAGAAGCGTAAAAAGAGGTTAGGATTACCGTATATTTTCATGAGGGAATGAAACGTTTATAAATACTCTATTTTTACTTCATTAGTGCAAAATAGTGTCGTGCACATTAAAATCTAACATTACAAGCATGTAAATATAAATTATAGGGAAATTTAACTATATTTTGCATTTTATCTAACTGAGCGGAAGTGACCCACCCTGTACGATTAACGTTGAGAAAACGATTTTTTTTATTTTGATATAAATGTACGTGGTTTATATATTTCTGTCAGTTAAGACTATTGAAATTGAAAAGATAAAGGTTTAAACTTATTCTTAAGCGTATAAAAAGTAAAGATATGCTAATATTTTTCTAATTATAACAATTTTTCCTTAAGTGATCGGTATGATACCGTTGTACCCTATATCGTAATATTTTATGACATCGTTTTCTCAGTGTATAATTATATTACGTTTGGATATTGATTTTAATAATAAAATTGTCAGTTTTTCTTGTAGATCGTATTTTATAATCGTTTCCAAGAATTTTTCATTTGCAAATCTTCAGAATATGAATTTTTGTATGTGTAATCAAGTCAACTTGGAAGATTTTAATGGTAAAACTTTCATCCATATGGAAGAAAATAAAAATTTTATGTAGTTATATACTCGATCGGCTGGTGCATAAATTTATGTTAATACATTTATCGGCTAAGTAGCCACAAGACAATCAATTTTTCTCGATTTTTTCTGTATTACTACAGAGACTCCGAACTTGGAGTACATGCAAATGCCTGATTAATTTTGACTTTTTTGTGGCTGTACTTAGCCGCTCACGATTTACTTGCGTCACCGTTGATTATATAAAATTATAGTGTGATTGAAAAGTTGACTATAAAATCACTAATGAATCGTGCTAAATATCTTTAAGCGTATTACTTATTTTGTAATAAGACATGAATAACGTTGATATATTAGCGTTTCTATCACTTTAGCTGTAATTACAGAAATACGTATTTTGATTGAAAGAACAATGGGAAGCCATACAGTTAAAAAGTAGCAATTAGAGGGTCTTTTAGCGTCACTATTATTACTAAGACAACATAGATTAGATTGCGCGATCAAACAAGATATAAACCATTATATGAATTAGTGAATCAGTCATGTACTCTAACATCAGTTAGCTCTTGTAACAAAAAATATTGGGTTAAGTACAAATATACATATATTTGATACAGTTATTTCTAAAAAAAAACTAAAAAACAATTGAGTAAGCTAAAATTATTGCTGGAATAAAAATATTAATTGAAGTTTCTATTGAAATACTTTCCATAACAAAGCAATATGTAAAAAATTACGTAATAAAATAAGAAACTGTAGTAGCGGAGAAATAGAATTTCTTCAGACCACTTCAAACCAGAAGATTTGCTTTCTTTCTATTTCTTTTTACATTTTTAGTCATAAAAAATATAGATGGTGCTATGGGTTTGCCTTTGAACGATGTTGCATACCTACGCCTGTAATAAAACATAGAACCTCTTTCTTTTGAAAATACTTTCAGCGTTTATAGTTTTTGTGAGATTTAATATTACTTTATGTATTTATTACACGTAAAAACGGTTTTATTTAATAAATGCGCTTTTTTGAAAAGAATGTTTAGTTATTTTCTCAAATGCTTTAACGGTAGGACTGTATAAATAGTAACAGGAAAAGTTAGTAAATTAACTTAAATTATAAAAAATTACTGTATGCATTAAAAGAGTGGAAAGAAGAATCCCTAGCAGTGTATACAAGTTTAAATTAGTAATGTTGCATTCACCTTATATGTACATCGTTACGGTTCTTAGTGTCATTACCAGAAGCCAGTTTTCATGCGTGTTATGTACTTTTAAGACGATGTTGCAAGTTGTACGGAAGTTGTTAAAGACTCGCGTAAAAAGCGGCGAGTTTGGATACTAGAAACGTGAAAGTGCGGAAAAGCTTAATTAAAATCTGTGCGCTGTAGTGGAGATAAAAAAAGAATTATAAGAGTACTTTAAACTGTCAGAGTATAAAGTTTAATGAAGGTGAATTAGGCAGGTTACTTTTTTAAACTGCACTTACGTTATTTCTTATACAGTAGAATTTTTTAAAAATTGGCTTATTGCAAAACAACATAAATAAAAAAGAATTTGATAATTACGAAACCGTATTAAAAGTGAATTAAATATTATGATTACCTATATAGTGGTATATTGGGAAGATATTTCAGTACCACCACCTATAACTATTTTAACTGTAGTTTTAACTTAACTATTGTCTACCGAGGTGAAAATTTAAATTGTAATAATATATTTACTGCATATGAACTAATCTTTTTAATGTTGAAAATTGAATTTGGTAAAATTTAATTATATAAGTTATTTATTAATGAAAATTGAAAATTTAAGATTTAAGTTTCTTTAAAAATTTTGTTCATCCTGATCACTATTGTTTATTATATAAAATTAACTTTCAACGCAGAAAATTTTTATGTATGAGAACTTATTGAGCACTGAATTTAAAACAATAAATCTGGACTATGCTTGATCTAGCAAAAATATGTTAGATCTAATAATCCTGAATGGAAAAGGTTTGTATTTAGTAGTTGAAGCCTAAAACTCAAAGCGAGGGGTACTGTAAGACTGTTTGTACTATATACAACTCTCCCTAATAAAAGATGATGACAATGAACAAACAAATTATTAATGCTACTAAGAAAGTCTTAGTTTCTTAATTTTTTAATAACTCTTGCTAAGGTTAAACCATTTGTTTTCCTTATCACTTGTTAGATTAAAAATAAAAAAATTGAATAATACGATGAGATAATTCATTATATCGCTCTCTATTATAATCTTCATATCCCATACAAACTTCCGATCTGATAACTTCCAATGTACAAAGAGAACTTACAACAATCTCACGTCACAAGTACAAAAAACCCCATCCAGCCAGAGTCAACAGTCTCCCTAATAACTTAATCATCGTCCAACCATCAAAAAGCAAACCTCTCTCGCGCTCTCGCAGCACTTCTCCAAATGATCAGCAATAAAACTACAACCCGCCGCGCTGCGAGTGCTGCACCGCACCTCTCGCTTGCCAAAAGGCAGCGGTCATACCAGTATGTGCGGCTCGTAAACGAGAATTCCCCTATGCTCGCCCTTTCTCTCCCCGTCTCCTCCTCCACTTGGGTGGAGAGAAAACGCATTTCTCTCTCTCTCTCTCTCTCTCTCTCTCTCTCTCTGGACTCGCGCCTTGTAGTGTACAACAACAACGACGACGACGACGAGAGCCACTATGTAAATAGCCGTAGCGAAGTTTAAGGAGAGAAAGAGAGACAGAGGTGTGTAGCACGGCGGATATATTCTCTATACGGACACAGACATTCCGAGGCAAGAGAGTGCGCGCGAGTGCGCGCGATCCGTCGTGATTGGCCCGTAAGAACAAGGTGCACGAGTGAGTAACGAGTAACGAGATAACTAGGTAGTGAGGAGGTAATGGCTCGGGCACGTTCAGAGAGAGTCTCTTTCTTTCTCGCTCTTCTTGAGAGTGCGCGCGGAGGCGGTCTCTTCTTTACATCCGTCCTTCTTCTCTCCCACCCTCGCTCGCACTCTGTCTTTGTCCTCTCTCTTTCTCTCTCTCTCTCCCTGCGAATACCCCCTCTCTCGAGCGTCGCGCCGCGTTTTCCTCTACCCACGCGTGGTTCGCGCGTCAATGTGTGTTGCGAGGGGAGAATGGGGTGAGACGGGGAGAGGGGACGGAATGGGCATGTTCGAATTTTGATTAGGTTAGATGGAAATTGATGAGTTTAGAAAACTTTGGGGAACTTTAAGAAAAGTTGGAATAGAAAAGCAAAAAGGCTTTTGGTAAGAAAATATTTCGTTTTTATATAATTTTATCGTGTGAAAACTAAATGAAGTATAGAACAAGTGGGGGCATATAAAACTGATATGAGCAGGAAGAATCCATATAAAAGCTTAAGCATTTAAACAACAATTTTCTTTTGTGTAAAGTGGAAAACGTGAAAAAGTGATTTCGTTGTAATTTTTACTACTGTGAATGTCTTATAGAATATTGATTTTTTTCACTTATCTTATCAAATTTTACACCGTTTTTTTAAAGTTTCCCTTCAATCCCTGGATCAAAATTTTTTAATTTTCATATTTCGACTACGAACTCTAAACAATAGAGTTAGTTTTGTACGTTTCCAGGTTTGGAAAAGATTGATAAAAGTTAAGAAAAGTTAGCCAAAGAAAGCTATTATCTTATTATCTACTATTTCTTAAACATCGCCGAAAAGTTAGCTGTGTGAAACTTTTTGTAACTTTATACGGAACCTTTCTAAACACCGACCTGCTAACTTTGCCGGATTTATCCAAAATCAGAAAATGCAATCAACAGAAATATTATTTTACTAAAAACTTCTTTTGCCAAACATTGTCTAGCTTGGATTCACTTCGCTCAAACTTTTACTAACTTATCTAGCATTTAACTAAACACTTTGGTTACACTTACTGTACTTGGAATAATAATACGCACTATAGCACAATAAAGTGTTCCATTAATTTTCAATTTTTACTTTTCAGTACTAAACATCTTTACATTTCATACTATAAAATCTTTATTTTTATTAATTATAATAATTTTGGATTTTCAAACATATAGATTTGACTAAGTTGCATGTCGTCCAAAACAGGTAAATTAATATGACTATTTTGAATAAAACTTCTGTTACATAGCTACACTTTATGTTAAATTTGAACTTCGCATTAATATTCTACTGACGAATCAGCCAATGCTTTTTTTTATAAAATATGGTATAATAAAAAGCTAAATTTCAATTTCGTGTTTTGGGAACTTTATAGTTACAAAGTTCACACACTGACAAGGAGAGTATCACACCTCCGGACTACGAATTTTGATGAGTCTTGGGAGGTGTCTTTTGGTACCTAGAAATGAAAACTTTGGCTGATCAGAGCAGATAGCGCTGCCTATATCACAAGATACAATGCGTTTCATTACCACTACTAGTACATCTATACATACAATAATTTTAACATTCATTCAAAAGCGATCTAAAATTTAATTGTTTTCAATGCGTTTTAAATAAATAAATACGGCATAAAAAATAAAACATTCAACTACGTTTTACTTTCTTATGTTGCTTTATCGATTCCAAATCGTAAAACAGTGGTATTAAGACCCATGCAAGTGCAATTTCCTATTGTAGATCTTAAAAATCTGCATACCAGTAATAGGGAATAGGGGTGTGCTAGTACTTGAATTTCCGAGTTCGAGTCGAGTATTCGACACTTTTGAATACTCAACAATTTTCGACTTTCTTGGCGTCAACGAGTTATTCGAAATTATCAAGCAACTCGACCCAAACAAGTTACTCGAAAATATAAAACTACTTGATCCCGCCATGTTACTCAAAACTATTAATCTTTAGAGGGTCGGAAGTTTAAATATTGAAACGTCCTTTAAAAGTATTCCAACTGGTATCTTGTATCATGTATTAACTATAGTATATAAAGTTCCTAACATGGCTCGAGCCTATATATAGGCTTTTCGGCCCTCTAAAGGTTAAGCTACTCAGAAATTATACTTTTTTTAAGACCTTATACTATTTATAATTTATTATACGAGCATAATGGTCTATAATTAAGAACGTTTTTCGCGTCAAAGACATGGATATTGAAAAAATGTTGACTGTAGTTCGATTTCTTAGACTCTACAGTTGATGATTTTCAAATAGGTTGTTATTTTCGAGCAATTTGGGCAGGTCGAGTAGTTTGATGAAAATCGAATAGCTTGAGAAAAAATTCAACTCGACGAGTACTCGATAATTAATTTTAAGTCAAGTTTTTTGATCGAGTAACTCGGTTTTTCGAGTACTCGCACACCCCTAGTAGGGAATGTGTATTTGTAGAAAAACATTATTTGACATTTGTTTAAATTAACTGGTTAATATAATCACCTTAAACGTGTGATCTCCAAAGTATCATTTACATGTTTAAGGTTAAAGTATTAACCAGCTAATTTGTACAAGGTTCAAAGAATTTTTTTCGTCAAAAAGACATCCCCTTCTTTCAATAAATATGCACATTTTTAAGATCTAAATTAAATATAGTACCGGTATGTGCAAGAAAATAGACTGAACACCAGAAGCCTCCATTTCCGTAGAAATACCCACACGATGAATTTCAATACATTTATCTACACCTCAGGATTTAGGCAGCATCATCTGCTCTGACCATTCAAACTATTGGTAACTGTACCCCTATTTTCCAAAACTCCAACTTAAAACTTCACACTAAAAATTCACCACATACCCATCTCACCCCACTCCTCCCTTCGCCTACTCTTATACCACTGCACTTCATTTCCTTCTCCTTTTGTTCCTCAACAAGCGCGGAGCAAAGGAGGGCTCGTAACTCCGGACACTTAACCACTGGTTAAGCCGTGCGTCTCGTGCGCCAAAACTACCGACGTTTAAATCAACAATCTTTATCCTGTACACCGGCGTGCGCTCGCGCGCGCGCGCCCGAACGAGGGCATATTGCGAAATGGCGCAGTGTTCCCGAGATGCGCGCAAATATAAGTGTGCTATATAGGTTCGTTGGTGATGAGTGCTGGCTGGATGCGAAAGTGGCGCACGAGTGCATAGTGCGAGCGAGCGGGGAATGAGTAGATTGCTTACTTTGGAATGTTCGGAATAGTTTTATGAATTGGGTTTCGGATGGACGCAGAATGCTGCAGGAGAGTGTATGAATGAATTTGTTTTTAGATTTGAAGATGCATTTTGAGGGATATTTTTAGATGTGCTTACACGTTTTGTGTATGAATTAGTCAATTTTCGCACACTAAAAAGAATCTCTTGGAGAATCTCTAAATGGTTTGGGGAAACTAGTTGGAGATTTCCCGAAATATTTCTTTCTGTGCAAATAATTGAACTTTCAATTATATTATTGAAAAGGTTATCTCTTTAAGATGTCTTGAAAAGGGTCAAGAAGTCATTTGTATTTTAAGTAAAAATATTTAAGCTCTTAAATTTCATCATTATTATAAGATGTTACTTTCTAGGAAGATCATAATTACGGCTGACATAAAAATACTTTATTACAAAATCGCAATGTTAAAATAGACTACAGGCGCGCATAAATATGACACGTGATCTACTAAAGAATGTGATGCACCTTGAAAATGGACCTAATTTATATCACATTATTGTTGAAAGAACAAGAATACAACGATATGTTTCTAAGACGTGTGTAAACACGTTAAAGTGTAAACTTTAATTGTGAAATCTGTTTTTTAACGTTATTCAGCTATTATTCAGAACTCAAAAGAACAAATAATAATATAGACTCGTACACGATCTAATAAATAGATTCTATAAGAATTTACATAATTTAGACATAGAAATATTTATTTAGAATTATTAAATTAGCGTTATAAATTTTATAAAAATATACACTTCATCGGTTTGGAACGATTTGAAATCATAGTTATAAAGGGAATTCGAAAATATATTTATTATAGAAGCTGGAATTTTCTAGATGGGTTTGATTCTGATATAATGATATAGAAGTACTTTTTCTAGTTATTGACGAGCTTAATAATTTTATATCTTCACTATATAATTATTGATTGTATTGTTTTGAATGGTATAATGATGATGATATTTGATTTTGATACGCCGCAATCATATGTTCTGAAAATTCATAAGCAAACTCGTACTAAAATAAAAGCATATAAAAACTTTCAAGTCGAATGTAATTTCAAACATAATTGAGTATACAAAATTATACTTAATTTAAGTGTTTTTTTAGTACGGTAATATACTATACAAATTAATATTAGTTTTTACGAAAATAAACCCGAGTGATCTATACGAACTAATTACATAAACAATAATTCATGAAGTCATTCTAGTAATTTTTTTGTCAAAACGTTTTCATCGACTAATGCTAGAGAGTACTTATCAATTAATCAATCAGTTAATATACTTTTTAATTTTTAATCAGTTAATAACTTTCTAAAGTTGATATTAATTATAATTGCGTGAATGTTAAGTATAATTTAATAAATGTTCTATAATAATAATTTATCATTGCATAATAAATAACTATTAAACTAGAAATAGCTATGTAGAAAATTAATAAAGCAAAATAACTTATATTATAAAATATTAAAAAACAATCATTTTTTACCAAGAAGATCTAGTATTAATAGTTTTGCTATTAATAGAAAATTTATTTACACTGTAAGTATACAAGTATATCATGTCAGAGTCAATATATTTCACCAAAAAACTTGGGAATTTATAAAATAAGTTAATACGACTTATTAATTTATTTCTAACACTGTTTCTTCTACCTTACCAAATAATTATTATAACGATTTCTATATCGAAAAATAATGGCATAATTCAGTGCTGTAATTTATCAAATAAAATTACAGCGCTGCATGATTCCACTAAATATCAAGTTTCCAGTTAACTAGTCTAAAATTTTGCGAAATTCGCCATCTAAAATTCTCTTTTCCAGTACAGATGCAGATAGTCGATTAGCGAGCGGGCGAAGCCAGTTCATAATGCGCAGGCGTTAAGCGTAAAACCGCTCAGGATGTGAACTTTATTGCTCGTAAATATATCCTCGTATACGCGCTAAGAGGGTAGATACTGAAGTATTTTTAGCGATCTAGATATTGGTCTTTGAGATATCGATAATTTACTGCTCTCTTTGTTTATTGATACTTCGCGTCGAATGGATATGTATCGAGCGGAGATGTTAGATATGCACTCACGACGTTGCGGGTAAATTTGGTGCGCGCACATTAGCCTGTGTATTTTAATGAAAATTATAAATTAGATTATAATACGTTATAGATCATATGCATTAGACTATCAGAATAAATTTAATTTACAAATTAATAAGTTGATGGTTCTTACAAAAGCTTTGGTTTACCGAGAAAAAACACTAGTTCATTTAATTAAGAGATCTCTTATAAAAAATTGCACTTTATTAGATTTTATAATAATGGCTAATATTATTTTAAACCTCCAAATTGGTAGTATTTATCGAAGAATCTGAATAATGCTATTTTTTGTAGGAGGTTTCTAAAAGGAAATAGTATTTTTCAAAAAATGTGAAGCATGCTTCTCTTTGTAAAAGCCTCAATGTGTTGTGTGATAACATTGAAGTAAATCTAATATTATTAAGACGATAACTACAGTAATTTTACTACCTTAGCTTATCATGGAATAAGAAGTATCAATGTTTATTGCATTGCAAATAATTTATTAAAAAAAGGTACAAATACCATGGGATGGATCCAAAATATTTAGTTTGGTATTTGGGAACTATCGTCACTATTTCTTTTTATCAAATTTGTCTCAACATCGAAAACAGATAAAACAATTTTGTAAAAAATGAACCACACTTTGCAGAAATAAATATCATAATATGTTTTTGTGTCAGCTCGATCATTAATCAAGATTAATAAATTACATGCAGAAATTAATTTATTCAACGCATAAAAAAGTTCATAAAGATTATAGTGTATACCGTACCTAATTCGCTTTACTTCTTAATCTGCGTCTCTGAGAAAAAAATTCAATCATACCGTCTTAAAATTTTAATAAACACGTTCAGCAAAGCACGCATAGAAGCTAATTATTTTCCACTGTGTGATAAAAGATTAAAAAGCCATTATAACATTATGTTACTCAACTACGGCACATCTAACCATGTAGTATAGGCAGTAGTGTAGTATTCGTTATAATCACTTGGGTTTATTTTTCTCTCTTATAGAGCGCCTTCTCACGGAGTGGAAAAATGGCGATGAAATAATTGCTCACTAAATAGTTTTACAATTCTAAACCCTAAGTAGAAAAAACATAAATATTACTATCGAAATGTAATACGTTTACATTGAAAGATATTCAAGCGCGTCTTTGTTGAAATTTTTAGACAAAACTTTTCCCAATGCTTATTTTAAATATAACGCTCGTTAATGACACATACATACAACATTTCTAATAACTTTTAATTAATTTAAGTTTTTTTGAATGTATTAAATTGTAAAAAAAAACTAAACAAAAAATTATTTACAGTAAGCAAGATCATATAGTTTTATCGAAATCTAGTCGTTTAATTACAAGTCCTTTTTCTTGTCTCGAAAATTCAAAGTTTATCGTGTCTTGATACTGTCTTCATTTTCAAGGCAAGACAACACAATATCCATTTTTTCGCGCGACGAAGTTACCACACGATCATATACACACACGCGTGCACACACATCCATACTGGTGTTTAATCAGCATCGCGCCGAGGTGTGCAGCACGCGCTGCAGCAGCGAGCCGAGAGCGCTTCCAATTAACCAACAATCCAAAACAATTTGGTCGGCGAGATCCTATCACTCTCTCTCTCTCTCTCTCTCTCTGCGGAGCTCTCGAGAGGGCGAACTGGGAGACCAAGAATGAGAGAAAGAGAGAGAGACTCACGGCGGGCCCTTAGTTGGGCCCACAGCCCTTCGGCGAACGCGGCGGCATCCGCGAATAACTGAAACGAAAAGAGGCAAGCATGTGTGTGTGTGTGTGTGTGTGTGTGGGTAGGACCGCTTGAGATTAACAAGATCCTAGATTGATATTGCACCCCACTCCTTTTATACAGAGTGCAAGAGTGCGGGTACTAATATGGTGGCTCTAATTTCGCATTTCTCGCCTTCGAGAATTTGGGTGTGTGGAGGTAAGCGGGATTATGCGAGAGAGTTGTGGGTTATGGACGTGGATGGAGATTCGTTGGTTGAGTAAGTGATATAGAGAAATTTCGAAGAATTTTGTATTGCTTTATGCTGCATGTTTGTAATATGAAGCAGTATTATGACTGTAATAAACGTTGAAAGAGAAGGAATGTGCCAGTGTAAAGTAACGCCAGGTATTTTTAAGTTTGAACGAGTTTAGTCAAATGTCCATGAACTAGCATGGTTTTGAGAACATTTTTTGCTATTTCTTTCACAAAAGCCAGATTATATGACGGGGAGTGAAATGCTTCTTTAAGAGAAATTACGATTTGTAAGTGTATGTATGTATTTTGCTAAATTCATCAACAGATATTGACCTATGCATAATGATATAAATAAGACTGCATGAAAAAAAAATTAAAAACCATTAGGTCCGTCAGGTAGAGATCAAAGAAATAATGAACATATATTTGTTCCTTTTTCAATTAATTAAAAATTAAAGCAGATGCAGTAGGTTCAAACGCCCGTGACGCCATTCACATTGAAGTATATCTATATACATATAAAATACAAAAAATTCAGACGACTGTAACTTTTATAATTTTGATTTTTATGGAAAAAGAAAAATACATGTCTATTATTTTTTTGTTCTCTACCTGGCGAACCTAATAGATTTTTTCATGCAAAGGCCCAATTCATAATTATGCCATCACTGATATCTCTTTGAGAAAGCTGAGTGCCACATCGGTTGGCAACGTTTTTTTGTACAATTATTTAATATTAATTTAAATTTTGTTTTTAATTTTAATTAATTTAATTGAATGAATACTGTGACCAATGCACAAATATATCGCACGAGACACCCAACAAACCATCAAATCATCGTACAAAAATGTTTTCTTCTTCTTCTTTATCGGTTCTGAGGCGGAGACACAAGTCTCCGTTTTATACGGCCATTGTACAAAAATGCATGATTACACTTTATTATATATGTTTCTGTATGACATACTAGATAAAGGGATCTCAATTCATGCAAATTTCATCCCCAAGTACACTGCGTATAAAAGTTACGTTTTGGTACACCGCTGGATCACACAGACCTAGTCCATTTTCAGTCGCTTATATCTAGGATAGCAGCGATATAGCATGAATTCCAATGTTTCTTTTTTTAAATCGATACGGCAAAACCTGAAAAATAACATGTAGATATGTAGGTAGCTGCAATTCATCTTTAAATTTTTACAACGGAGATATTTGAAAGAATATGAAATAACATTTTTTTCATTTTTCAAATAGAAGCTCTATTTAAAAAATTGTAACGGTACAATGTGGCGCAGTGTGCAATGTGGTGTACCTCTATTTGAGGTACTTTGGTTTTAAATAAGTTAAAGTAGCTTTATTAAATTCTCTAATACACTTCATGTATCCTGAATAATATTATTATTATATTATACATTCTCTGCCCTAAAACTGGTGAAAGTATTCTTACGGTCTTTTATATTAAAATTTACGATTGATGATGAATTAAGCTACTTATTGGGAAAGTAGAGAGCATAGGCATATTCACTGTTTTTTTTTTATAAAATTTAGTAGTATTAACGAAATTTTACAAAAATTGTATTTTTACATATATATAATAATTTAATGAATCGATTAAGCATTAAAATGCAATATGTAAATAAAATTAAATTATTAAAGTACAGTTAAATACAATTTTTTTAAATATTTAGAAAGACGTGTCCAAACGTTAAAAACGTTGATTTTTCTGGCCTGTTATGTATTTTTTCCTACAACTATAAATGAGAAAATTATATATACAAATAAAAATTTAATTACCTTGAGGCGAGCGAACTTTAGCATTGTGACCTCCACCTAGCGCCATATTATTCCTTATATGGTTAAAATTTACATAGTAACATCAAAATTGAGGGTGATAATGATTTGCTATTGTGTAAAGAACAGTGGACAACAGCGTTTTTGTTTATTAATAGCTTCAAAAGTATTTTATTACGAAATATTATTATAATTGATCAATAGAAGACGGTCCAAATGACGGTCATCTTACCATTTCTTAACCTCATCGATGGCTTCACCTTGCGTCGTATTTTTCATTATACGTCGAGATTTCATAAAAAATCTTACATAGTCACCATGATAATCACTTACTATGTAAAGAATAGTGGAAAACGACATTTTAGTACTACAAATGCCTACAAATTTTTATTTTTGTGATGCAAGCTTTGGAGGTTAGGTCTAATTTCCATCGATCAGAATAGCTCCGACATCCCCTTAAAGAAAACATTCTTCTTATGTTTTCCAATTTATTCCATATAACCAAATATTCTAATTTGGTCATTTGGTATGCTATACTTTCAAACCAATTTGTTCGGCGGCTTAATTTAAGAAAATGGTCAAAGTCGCTGATAAATTAATGTACTATCACAGTTTTCTGATACATAAAACTGTTCTCAAGAAATACAATTTTTCTAAGGCTAACGATCACATATCTAAAGCCTCATATGTAACATGAACATGAAGGCTTTTGTAGCGTTTTTGTCGACTCCACCTGACGGAAGTGAACGCAGACGTAGATATACTGATATTACTTATATTTATTTCAATTGAGATAGTTCTAGCTTTTCAGATGTTTCGAACGTGAATGAAAGTATTTCAGAATTGAATAAAATTTATATAATAGGTGAAAGTAAAACAATCGACAATATCGTGTCCGACGTTTTAACGTATCAATTGCCAATTCTACATACTTTGATGGTTAATTTATCCGTGAAATTATGAAACTACGTACAATTTACTATATTTTCTGACTAATTTAACTTCAATGTTACTGATTTCACTTTATTTAAACAAGCATGAAACGCCGAAAAATGTCTTTCCGAAACGCGTACGGAACCATAAAATTTACTTTAAGTTCCTTCAAATTAATGTTAAAAGTCTTTTTTGATTATTCAATGCCCATATATCTTCAAGTATTTATCGGTCCTTAAGACGAAAGACGTATTTCGAATTAAAAAGGACGCAGTTCACCGTGAATTTAAAAGGACGTAAAATATAAATATAAAAACCAATTGAAAAAATATATTTAAAGAAAACATGAACAAGATATTGTAAGATCTTGATCATAAAATCTTGTTAAATCTTGACTGGCATTAAATAATCAGAATTCGAAGTTGTTCTTATCTCAAAAATTTGACGTTTATCTTGCCTTGATATTGTCTTGATTTTCATGACTTTTTTTGTGACTCGAAATAATTTTGATAACCATGATTAATGCAAAAAATAACAGTATTTTATTTCTTGGTTTTCGTAGCATATTAATGAATTCATTTATTTAATAAACAATTTAGATATTCGTAAATCATAAGCACAAAGTATAAATTAAAATAAAATAGGAAAATACAAAAAGAAAATTAAATTCAACATGTTTTAGTAGATTACTTCGTTATTCTTACTAGAAACTTACTCAAGCTATGTGTAAAATCAGTTAATGACGGACACATTCAATTTCTAATCTTACTTTTCTTTCTAATAGTTCTTTAAACTTATAAATACTAAATTGTAAATTGTAAATTTTACAAATGTTGTAGAAACGTTTAAAACATATTTATCCAATTTACTTTTTAATTTTCACATTTCGCTATTTATTCAACAACTTATAAAATCTCCATAAGATATTCAAGCATAAAATACATCTCGACTAACAAACTGCTTCTAGAATTCGTCGAAATTATAAGATTTTTCAAAATGACAAGATTTACAATGCAAAAACCCAGCATACAACTCCTAATTAAGTAATTTATCCGTCAACACGCTCTCTCTCTCCTCGTCCACCTATACCTACCTATACACACCTAAAATTGCATGCAAACACAGAGAGCCCGCGGAGAGAGCCCCATATACTTTCATAAGCGTAATTACATAACCGAGGCCAATTTTCAGTGCCCAATTAACTCCTAAAGCACATAAAGAACCCGCTTAATTTTCCGTTTCATTCTCTCTCTCTTTCTCTTCAAACCCTGCACTACACTCTACACCCAGTTATAAGGCAGACTCGTCGCTTCTCGCAAAAGCCCCTGGAAGAAAGTGCCGGAATTATAGATTCCGAACTCCCCGTGAAGAAAAAGAAAGCTTCGTGCACTAGCAGGTGGCCATTTGAATACGGGGCTGGCGCGCCATCAGTCAAGGTGAAACCTTCTCTCTCTCTCTCTTTTCTTACTAGCGAGAGTAGGCGGGGGCGCCTCGACGATGGAGTCGTCATGCGAGCGCGGCGGTAATCAGCGGGGCTGCGCGCTCTCGATTATTGATGCACTCTGGGGTATATGTATGTATGTATAAGGATGGTTTTCGTGCTGGCCGAGAGCGAGAGAGTGAGAGAGTGAAAAGTCGGTCAGTGCGAGAGGATGGCGATGACGAGGTGGAGAATGATGAGCGAAGATGGTTGGAGTTGAGTCGAAGGCATTGAGGGGTGAGTGGATGCGGTGTATTTATTGACGCGGTGGTTTTATCGGCAGCATTTAATAAAATGTTGAACGAATTATGCTAATGTTGCACTGAAGTATGTGTAAATTTACGAGGCGTACGGGTAGTAATAATTTAGAATTAATATTGGTGCTTATTATACTGTTGCTTGATTTGAATCGAGAATGAGTTTTCTAAGCAAAATTAAGAATTCGTTAATTACTTTATTAATTCCGTTTATAAAAATGATATTTTTCGCGGTAAAAATTAGTTAACCATTTATCAAAAGATTAAAATAAACTAAATTATTTAAATAAACCATCAAAATTGTGACACAAAACAAATTGAAGAAGATTTCTGCCTATTATTGATGATTTTCATAAATTACGTTTACAAGATCTTTTAGGAAATAAAATAAAATAAATGTATATTATTACATATATGATGCTTGTTTTATACATAAAGAATCTTGTTTAATTCAATTAAAGTGAATTTAAAAGTCTTTTCGGTCTATGGCTCCATCAAAACCCAGAATTGTAACATGAAATACCTACATATACTATGTACACAGGATAAATTTATCAATCCAATTGAATCTTTGTACAAAGACTTATAATAAAATTGTGATGAATTCGTGTTAAAAAAATAATTATTTATTTTTTATTTAAAGAAACTTTGTTATTTTGTCATAATAAGCCTTTAAATAAAGCTTCAATTAGATTGGTCACCTTATCGCGTATAAGCAGCATTTTTGGTATGGTAGTTAGTTTGATATGGTAGACTTTCATATATTTAATTGAAAAACTATATAATCGATTCATGAATATTTGCTTATTTCTATTGAAATACTGTGAAAAATCGTGTATTGATATGTTCAAAGGCATACTAAAATTGTTCATTATTTGGAGAACCAAAATATACCTTCATCATTCAGTAATAATTATCATCGTATCGTAATATAGTACCAAATATTTATTAACAACTATAGAATGTTTTAGATCTGCAGGCAATAATCATAATTATATTTAAATGTTATTTCTCTGCCAATGACCCTGGTAGAAAATTGCACAACCAAAATGGCCTATCTGTTAATTATTGGTCAATTTTTTTTGCCAACACATAACGATACAAATATTTTCATTTTTGTCCCTTATCTGTACAATAATTGAATATTTTGAATATAAAATAATAATAACAATAAATAAATAAAAATACAAATACGTAAAAAACTTATCATCTTTGTTGCCTGCTTTTCTGATATTATTGAATACTTTATACAACATGAATTGCGGTAAGAAGCGAATTTGTTGATCATTACGCAAAGTTAAATAGTGAATTACAAAGTGATTCAACAAGTGTTCTCATTAAATTATTTTATCTGCTCACACAATCCTTAACAATAAATATAAAAACATTTAAATGAATTGTGTGCTAAATAAATTTGTATTTTATAAATGTTTCCATAACCCTAATCCAATATATTTTTAATTTAATAAATTTTTAATGATCATTTGACTTTAAATGTCATACATCAATTTAATAATTTGTTTATTAATTAATTGAACAATTGACTTTGACATATTCATATTTAATAATTTAACCTCAAAATCTGAGAACAGTAAATTTATTATAAACTACTTTTATAAATTAAAGTTCATTTCTGTATGTGATTTTACAACTTTGTATCAATGAATCGTTTTATGAACTATTTTAATTATAAAATCGTGACAAATTTCCTTTTTTGTGATTTTTAAAATTAAGTCTCAGTTTGCCAACGACAACGGGTTTTCTAATCCATTGGCCAAATCATTGCGATTTGGTATGTATACACTTGGCGATCGGTTGGTTACCGCTTCTACCAGGGAAAATGTGGTTATTTTTAGATACATTTATTTAGCAGTTAGCAAAAACTGGAATATGGGATTTAGTGTACGTAAATTTACCAAAAAAGAAAATAGCTATATCTTTTGCGATCAATTATTTTATTTTATGATTCTATTACAAAAACAATATCCTATCGTAGATTAACACATTAAATTAAATTAAAATAATAATTCTTGGATACAATAAACTACGTAAAGAATGCAATAGAAATGTTTTCATAAAACGGATAAAAGAAACTGCAAATGAGCGAATCGGAGTTTCTAACACCGTGCTGTATGCAAAAGAGAGACGGAGATAGACAGAAAGGCGTAATTACGTGAGTTTGCTTCATTACGCTAGGTTATATTCAAGCAACTATGCTGCTCTATAGAATGATCACTAAATACACACCGATGGAATCTCGGCAGTGAAGATATTGGCTTTTTATGCGCAAGCCAGAAGATTCTTTTCTCTGTGCACGTGTAATTTCGACCGTGGCTAAATACTAGGTATAGTTTTTGTGGCCTGATAGTAATTATCGATTATTACCGTGCTTTTTCTTCTCTTATTTAAATATCAAGTACTTGTAAAATCTATGACGTAAAACTGTGATGAAGTAATTACATCGATTGTGGCGTTTATCGAAATGAAGGAATTTCATTTTCTTAAATTAAATATTACTATATTGTGTTGTAAGTTAATATGTCTTTGTTAGAGCATCATAAATATTAAATAATATTATTAAGTAAATAAATATATGTGATTAAATATTATACAATCGAAGTTAAAATAGAATTCAATTGAATTTGAGTAAATTACTATTTACGATGAATGATCAATAAGATTTATATGACCCTTTGTTTTTATTTGTAATTGTAAATTGCAATGCTTGAAATCTCATTAGAGAAGCCAATTCTAAGAAACATTATTATATTACTGTTAATTGTAGCAGGTAAATATTCGGTAAAAGATTGAAAAATTGAAACCCATTTATTACTCAGAACCGAGGATTGTAATTTAAATCAAATGTATGCTTAATAGCAATGGGGTGTACTGTATAAATACAGACGCATTTACGTTTATCATTTACAATTCAGTTTCGATCTTGTTCACTGACGAACGACTTGAGTCACGTACTTTCAGTTACCTCGCTAAACTCATAATGTGCGAAATCGGCCATACTTTGATGCATTTGTTGGTGATCGAGGGCGACGAGAAGATGCTACAACACCTCCTGGAGTCCAATTATCTTGACGTCGACGTCAAGGAACTGCAGTACGGTCGAACTGCCCGTCACATCGCAGTTCGCGACAATAAGTACAAGATCGCTCGTATTCTCATCGAAAGCAATGCCAACGTCGATGAATACACGAACGACAATCTCACGGCTCTGCATATCGCCGTGGCCAATCAAAAACACGTCATGGTAAAACTTCTCGTGGAGCACAACGCAAATGTCAATCCAGATAAAAAATTCAACGGAAAACACCTCTCTACATCGCGGTGGAGTACAACTGTGCAGAAATAGTGAAGTTCCTTCTGGACAAAGGTGCTTCGGTGAGTGATGCGACTCTTCGCAATACAACTCTGTTGCACATTGCCATTAGCAAGGGCACCGAAGACCCGGTAAAAATTGTCTTAGACCACGTGAATGACGTGGACGCCATCAATATGAAGGACGCCTTCTCTGACACGACTCCATTGCACCTGGTCATCGAGCGCAAGTACCACGACATCGTGCAGATTCTTCTAGACAAGGGAGCAGTTGTACTACGGTCCTCCAGTCAGATCAACGCTCTACACTTTGCTGTGATGCAGGGTGACGAGAAGATGGTTGAGCTACTTTTGCTTTTGATGGATACAATGGAAGTGCACATGCTTACATCAGTCTGCACTATGCAGTTCAGTGCAAGTATGACAAGATCGCAGCCTTGTTATTGAAGAACGGTGCAGTCAACGTCGAAGAAAGAAATTGTGAGGGACTGACCGCACTGCACATTGCAGTGGAATCTCGATACCAGGACCTGGCTAAATTGTGTCTTGATTATGGTGCTAATGTGAATGCTAAGACTGTATTGGACAATCTGTCGGCGCTGTATTTTGCCATTAGGAATCTGGACTAAAAGATGGTGCAATTATTGTTGAACCGTGGAGCAAGAGTTAATGATACGATTGGTTGGTTCGATGCTTCTGGAGTGAAGAACACAGTTCTGGACATTGCTATTGATAATGCCAAATTTTGCAAAATAGAGGAAAAGATGCTGACGGTTAAGTGCGTGGCTCAGCTGGTTTCGCAAGTCAGATGCAGGAACGTGGAAAAAAACATGTTAATCGAGGCTCTCAGTGAATTCTACGACGACTGCATGGACGAGATCGAGGCCATGAAGGAGAGGAAGATCAGCGGTAATATTTCTTTTTTCAATGTGCTCACGAAGAACTTAACTGCTTTGGCTGCTTTCGCTAGATACGATGACTTCGTATTTACGTTTCAGCGGAGCGACTACCAGAATAAGTTCCCAATCTACGCCAATAATTTGAAAATCAATTTCGCCAAGGGACTTGTTAGAAAAATTATGCTGGATGCTGCTTTAAAGTGTTATGAAAAGTTAACAGGTTCTGGATTGCCGTTGGATTGTACGAATAATATCATGTCTTTCTTGTCGAACGAGGATTTTAAAAATTTGATCAGTGCAGCCTATGATACTGGAAGGAATTACAATGGTTGCAATAGAGTATTGACTAGCTTTTTGAATTCATTCAAAATCTTTGTAGAGTAACTAATTTTATATCTTAGCTTTATGTATGTGAATTGCAGCCATTTTAAACAACTAATCGTACCATTATATTATCATAGAAAACGGTATCAGCAATTGATTTTGTTTTATATTTAAGTATATCATATCTTTAAGTATTTCATCGAGTACATCAGTATGATACAGAATTTAATATTAATATTTAGTAAGTAATTAAATGTAATTTTGGATCGCAATTACTCTGTATTAAAATATAAAAAATATACATAAAACATATCTTCTTTATTTCCATTCTCTATATATTTGTTTGTAAAGCTTTTCAATAATAATATATCAATATTCAATTTAAAGAAGCATTATTTTGAATGTTTACTACTTCGCAAATAAATTCATTATGTTTTGTTATTAAATCAAATATAAAAATTCATAAAATTGTATATTCAATCAAGAGAAAATGTATTAAATTGAAGTTATTTTGAATACAGTACTATCTTAAAACAATAGAATTATATTACATTATTAAAATTGCAGTTTCTTAAAACTAACTATCACTTTTAGACATTTACAAAAGAAAATTATGCTACGATAAGATCACCAGTCGGTATGTATATTAAATCCTTGACACACAATTGCATCATTTAGTATTTACGAAAATCTAAAAGTAACCCTAGTCATCGATAAACACTTTAACATTATAATATCCGTTAAAAGCATGTACGCGCACTTCCACGGAAACAATTTATTCTGATTACCTTTTAATAATCTCGACACCGCCATTCAAAGCCAGATGAAAAAAGTCAAACAGCGCTAATGAGAGGTATACGTATATAAGAAAAAGCATCACGTACCTTATAAACCCATCCAACACAAACAAATAATCAAAAGCTCATTTTCTCACATTTCCCGTTGCACACCCATGCACACGCGCAACTTCCTCTCGCTCATCCCAGGAAGTCAACACACGCGCACGCACACAAACTCACCGCTGATGAATCGCGCAGCTCACGAAGCATCAGCATCAGAAGCCTTCAATTCAGTCCTCTCTCGGCCATCATTAAAATTCATTTGCCGACGATTCAGGCGCGCGGTTGACTCTCCCGCGCGGCGCGGCGTTTAATCGCCACAGCGAATCGCAAGGAGCTCTTTCGCTCCTTTCGGAGTGTAGCCGATTCGATTTGAATCGAAGAGGCTCGCGAGATAGTGCGCGCGAGCCCAGCTCTTCTCTATATACTCTGTCTTACAATGGGGGATATCGCGATGATTAATGACGAGGCCGTTAGCCGCGCGCTGACTCGACGGATTTGCTAATTGGCCTTTCGAGCTTCGGTTGGATGTGGACGAGCGGTGAGTCGAGTTGAGGAGCCGTTTTCAGAGTGTATCCGTGTGTGTATAAGGCCCTAATTGCGTTAATTCCGCGCCTCTTGCGCCACGTGCTTTTTCACGGTAGGGATATGGAGGGGAGTTTCTCTTGGGGTAATGTGTGTTTATTGTTGTTATTGTTTGCTTCTTTTTAACGGAGTATTCTATACACCAAATGAATTTTCAATCTAGTTGAGTCTGAAATTTAAAGTCCAATTATGAAATGTTTTTTAATGTATAACAATATACACAGTTCACTGCATCTTGTCTGGAGTCAGATGTACTATACAGGTATAAGTAAAGTTAAAATTCGTTAAAACAATCAAATAAAATTTTTCTTTTGTAGTCTATCATACGCTTAAGGTCAACAAGAATTAATTCAGTTAGTTCTATTCATCAAATCATTAATTTTAATAGGTGGAATTTTGATATTTTGTAAAACCGCCGAATCAAAATGTCGTAGTTTGGTCAAATTAGCCGAAAAATCCCAACAATTCAAAAAAATATGCTATTAAAATTAAAAATAGTTTTTTTTCTTAGAAAATTATTTTACATAACAGTATGTTATTTTTCATTCGTCCACTATCCATCAATGAAACAAAACTAAAGGAATCTACTAAAAAAAATACACTTTTGGTTTGCTTCTTCTATATATGTCAATAATACAATTATTAAAATAAGAGTTTTTGGGTAGATATTATATATCTCTGTGGTCTTGAATATGTTTTTACTGTAGATAGTTTATATTTTATTCGTGTAACAATTTTTTTTTAAAATATAGGTTTTTGTTAGGTACTTCCACATATTTAGTTACAGTCAGTGTTATATTTCAAGTTTTAAAATGCTGAATCATTTTCGTAACAGCGAAGAATAAAGTTTAATTGGAATATAAACAAATTAAATCAGAACACAATGAAATAGATTGCATACAAATGAGGTTTTTATTTGCATGAGTCTGTTATCATCTCCATCTCTTTTCATCAAATATTACCTCATGAATAATTTTTGGAGGCGTAAAAAATTTTTAATCATACATTAAGTGCTATCAAATTTGGCGATCAGATTTAGAAATCTGAGTCATCGCGCTGTCTTGCTGTATCTTAGAAGCAAAAAATTAATAAAGCGTATATATAATTATACAGGCCCAAAGAAAACATTAGCAAGGAATTTAATTTTTGATCATTTAAATGTAACGGTGATTGGTATTCCATTCGTTAACATTTAAGCTTTCTCCGCTAATGGGTGTATTACGCACTATGATAAATGATACCCTCTTAATTACTCGATATTTGTGCACATACATATCAACAATTGCCTTTTCAAACCTTGCATTCTAAATTAATCATTCACAGTTAATCCAGCGTTATTAATTAAGCGACAAACGCGCGCCAGCAAGCGCAGATATCGATCTTCATTCCGAGCGCCTAGACAACTTTCTATAATAAACTACCCGCGCTAATCGCCAAGCCGCGATCTAAAAATTCACCAAAAAACCGATCTTTACTCACCTATTTACAAATAGAAAACAAATACGCGGCTAAGCCGCTCACGACAAATGGCGCTTCATTGTTCGCGCGCTAATGCCGCGAACGTTCGTACATATATATCTAATTCCCATCAATTCGCGATTCGCGAGTGTCTATTATGTACGCACATATCGCGAGGCGCATTAGCATTAGAGAAGAAGGAGAATAAGAAGTAGGAGGAGGAGATGAAATAAAAGGGACATGAAACTCGCCCGCGCATAGACAAACGCGCCGTAAACTGCGCGGAAGAGATGAAATTAATTCGAATCGCATCTGAGTCGTGATGGCGCGTGTGGTTTTCTTCTTCTTCTTCCTTCTAGCTCGGCCAATCGCATCTGCATACAACGGACAGTGCAATATGGAAAAGAGGCAGAGCTTGAACAGAGTTGTACGCGGTGATGATGTCTTGAGAGGTTTGCGCGGAGTATTCTGTAGAGAATTTTTTTTCTATCATTATCCCGTTTCTCTTTAGTTTGTTTTTGTGAAGTTGTAGAAGGAAATTGCTATTAAAGCGCGAATTAATTATGTTTGGTACTTCTTGTTTTTGTATCATGAGTTTTTATAGTAGATCGAAGTTTGAACAGAGTACATGAATGTTAAGCCATATAAGATGATTCTAAGTCAGATTCTTTAGCTCTTGATTATTACAAAAAATGAAAACTTAACAGCATAAGTTTAAACGTTGAAAAATTCAGAATTAATTTTATTTTTGTCTATATGAACTTATTCTAAAAACACATTTAAGATAAAAAGTAGGAAATTTATTTTTTAACCCCGTTATAGGCAAATTTCTTAAAGTGTAAAAGTTTCATTCAAATCCGTTGAGCGGTTCTCGAGTTATACTCTGACAAACAGACCGATTGTAGATTTATAAATATATATTTAGATTAAATCGACGAGTATCGTGCTGATAAGATGGCTATCATTACTTTTGCTTTTTTAGATAGGGTAGAAGAATTCGTATAAAATTTTTGTCTTTTAATGTTATTCAATAATAAATATTCTTTTGAGTTATTTTTATTGTAACATTTTGTTGAAAATTATGTTGTGACAATATGCATTTGGTTGTAAGCTACATTTAAAATCTTTGAATAAAAAAAAACATCTATGTAATCATAAATGTGTATCGCCGAAATGCGCACGCATACTAAGGTAGAATTTCCTCAGCAATGGCTCAGCAAAGGCTCTTGTATTGTTATTATTTTAAAATACCAATTTATCAAGTTTCATATATACAGCAAAACTAAAATATGTTGGATTGATACCTGCAGTCCTAATCACGATATCCTGCCCCACAATCAGTTCTCAAAACTCACGATACTATCGATCAAGATATTCTAATTCCCCCCTAAATTTATTCACCCATTGTGCTCGCGATCCCTCGATTCTTCCCGCGAAAAAAACAAACATGGGCATCAGTCGCTCGCAGCCTCTTTAATTTCACTCGCCTGAGACTCTGCCACGCACAAAAGAAAACCAAAAAAAAAGAAACAAGAACAGTAACAAGAGAAAAACGAATCTGCAATAAAATAATTCATCTCCCTCGCATGCATTATAATCCTCCCGCATCCATAAGACGCCGCCGCACGCACGCGCGCGCACAAAGGATTTTAATAAACGGTCTCGCGCGCGCACTCATCGTTTATACGTACTTTCGCGCTTAAATCAAGATAATTTTTCTATCAATACCCAGCGCTGCTGCTGCTGCTGTTGCTGCAGTCTCTGATCCTCGCCATCCTTTCCAAAAGGTGCACCTCTCTCGCGCATGATATCTTTATCCTCGCAGATTGCTCTCTCCCTCTCTCTCTCTCTTGCGTATATACCTATATAGTCATTCACCTTCCGCGCAGCTTCTCTCTTCCTCCTCCTCCTCCTCCTCCTACTGAGCGCAGACGCTTATATATGTGCACTCGCTCGCATGCACACACACACACACACACACACGAATACACACTCATAGACTTATAGTCACGGCGCGTCGCTGCGACTGCTGCCGCCACGGGGGGTAAATTAAGTTGTGATTATCTGTCGATGTGATTTAGCCGATGTCTCGAGAGCTAGTCTCTTCGCTTCTCTGCTGTGCCATACATACACACACACACACACACACACACGTGGCTGTGAATACAATGCATACTGGGCACAGGTTACCTTGTAGCGCTACAAACCAGTTCAAAAGTTAATTTTATTCTAAATCAGTGTATTAGTGAGGTTGCTTGTGCTTTAAATTGTATGTTACAGTAGATTACAGCATATAGTATATAGAAATAATATGAAAATGTTAAAAAGGTGGTGAAATCGAAATGTGATAAATACTTTTGACTGGGATTATACTACTATATAGATATATCGACAATATGAGGGATAAACTATTACTGGTTGTATTTTTAAAAAGGGATGGCAAGGTATTGTTTTTCTTGTTCTATGTAGTATATACAGACACTCTGTGTTTTATATCAGTTTTTTAGAAACTTTTTAAGAAAATTTTAGAAGTTATACGTGAAAATATATCATTGATGCTGGCTTGGCACAGGAATTACTTTAGCTCTTTAACGCATCGTATGATATATCACCATATGCATATAATATACTATTTTAAAAACAATACAAATTTTTAAAATTATTTCAATTGATTATTTAATCATTAACATTTACATTTAAACATACATAAATATAAAGATTTATGGTTCGTTGGTGCTAATATGCTATTTGATTTTAAAAATTCAAAATGACGTCTCTAAAATAGGAAAAATTATGTTTACTACACAAATATATGTCTAAAACAATTACCCATCGACAAAATATCTCAGCTGAGCTAAGGTAGACCCCCATCGAACTCTACCTATACCCGCGTAATATTGTCCCAAAGCTGCGCTAAAAATTTCGGGAGATTCCTAAAAAAGTCAAACTTCGCTGCGAGCATCTCAGCGATAACGCACATCGAGCCTTCTTCAAGAGAACTAAACGCGAGAGGCGAGGGCGTCTCAGAACTGCGGCGCGTAGGAGAGGATGGGCGGGTGTGAGGCCCGAGGCTGCGCACCCATATGCACACAACGATGCGCGCGAGTTATACCGCGCAACGAGCTTGCCCAGCTCGTTTGGATCCGCGCGCGCGTGTATATGTACGTGTACGTGTAAGTAAGCAAGAGCATGTATGTATATAAGAATGAGAGGGAGAGATACTTGGAGGCAGAAACAAATAGCCATTGTCTGAATGGCGAACGGGCCGCGCGGCGCGGTATAAGGCCCCTCGGGGGCATCTATCACCCGCTTATCACGATTATACCACTTGGGCCTCTCCTTCCTTCTCTCTGTCTCTGTGTCTGTGTCTTTTTCGCGTGGACTCTACTCCCTCCATCCCTTGCTGCATACCTCTTGTTCTCTTAATCTCTCGCTTGCTCTGTATCTCGCGCTGCTGCTGCTGCTGCTGCTGCTGCTGCTGCTGCTGCTGCTGCTGCTGTTGCTGTAGCTGGTGCACCACGCTGTGCGGTGTTAAAAAATTTTATGGTGGATGGCGTCAATTATTATTTCACGGGGTCGTAAACGGTACTTTTTTTTCGACTGGGCTCAGGGAGTGTATGTGCGTGTGGGAGTTGCGGACTTGGAGCTGCGATGACAAACTGGTGGGTGTATGGGAGGAATTCTTAGGGTAATGAAGATATCCCGTGGATTGTTTGGAGATATGCCGTTGTAGAATTGGGGATATTGAAGTCTTATATCGATAAGGAATCGTTTTTGGTTTTGGTTGCACCAGGAAATGTCATGAATGAACTTTTTGCGTTCGTTCATTTAACAAGTTGTAAACAATATTTAATTAGGTCAGCTCCATGACGTTACGTTTGAATTAATAATACAGTAGGAACCTGTGTAAAAACTATTTATTTGGGTACAGTTTGGTTTAAGTTTGACCAAGATTGGCCAAGACTGGCTAACAATTCAAGTTTGTCACGTCTTGGGCAAGACTGAACCATTGTGTCCATGATGTTGATAGTCTATTTGACGTTACCAAACTTTGAGTATCTACTCTTTAATAAATTTTTTAGATGATTTTAACAGGACCTTAGTAGACGAATAATTTATTTTCAATACATAATGCTTAGAGTGTCTTTTGATATTCGTCGAATATTTCCTTGAATATTCATTAGCAACTCTTTAATAAAGTTTGGAAAAGTATCACCAACCTATGGCACAACTTCTTCTAAGAATGCAAGTTTTGCAGTAGTTTAAGCCAAACATGTAACTTTTGCTTACATTGATGGAACTATAGCAAAAATGTTTCCAAACAATTCTCCTCGAAAAATTAATTACTAATGAATATAAAGAGGTTTGCTTATGAAAATACGTCCAAATAAATCCATAAGAATATGAACAGGTTAGATTGCTTAACTCGGACATATTCAATTCATCGTGACAACGAAGTAAAGAGTTATTTCACTGTAAGTACTTTGTGAAGTTTTGCTCAACTACTGTGAAACTTACGTGTGTGAAAGTTTCATAAACTTCAATAGATGCTATATAAGAATGAAGGTAAGCTAAACTTTTGCTCAGGCTTACTCAAGACAATATTACAAAACTTTCGAAAGTTTCTCCAAATTTAACAAAACAATCCCCAAACAATTAATTTTTACGTCAGAACATATAGAACATTCCTATTAATTCAGCAGTGAAAAAATAATAAAAAATTCCCCTGCCAAACATACCACGGCGACACTTTTTCATTAATTCAAACCAAACACTTGACAGTAGCAGAAACTACAAATTGTTTCAGCCTCGTTGTCCGATCGTATCCTCGTCGAGCAGTAAACCATACACTACACCTCCATCAGTGTACTCGGAGAACAAACACTTCTCTTCCTCTCCCTCCCCCTCTCTCCTTTCTCCTACTCAAGATTACCGAGTACCTACCTGGGTTAATAAACGTATCTCCCTCTCTCCTACCTTCAAGCTCAAGCCTCTCTCTCTCTCCTCGCTCTTACCTCCTGCCTCTTGCCTCTCGAGTGAGACGTCTTACTCTCGCGGCGCGTGCATTCTTCTTGCTCCCTTTTCCCTTCTTACATTGACCTTTCTCTCTCTCTCGCTTCCTCAGCGTTAAGCAGCAGCATCAGGGGCCAGGAGCACTTGCCGGTTTGCGCATGGAGAGCTCGCGCGGGTTGCAGCGCGCGAGAGGAGACTCGCTGCAGCGCAGCCTTCTTCTCCCGCGGCGCATCCTCCTCTTCCTCCTCCTCCTCCTTCTCTGCGTAAAGTGAATTAATGACGCGATGTTTTTGTCGGGAGGTGGGAGGAGTGGATGTGGATGTGTATGTGGGGAGAGAGAGAGAGAGAGAGAGGAGAGAGGAGAGGAGAGACGAATGGCCAGAGTGGTTAAGGAGGAGAGAGTGGAGATGAGGATGAGATCTTAGCCCCTTCGGCTGCTGCTGCGCTTGCTTGCTGCTGATGATGATGCTGGGGTTGTTGCGCAGTGTGGGTTATACCAACATTTTTCGTTGCGAGGTGGTGTCGTTGTGAAAGTTGCGTTGGGTTGGTCTGAAAAGTTTCATTGGTGAGGTAAGGTTACTTCTTTTGCTCGATAATTTTGTTATAAACAAAAATACGATGAGGTGTACTGTTAAAACGGATGGATAGTTTGTTGGGATCTTGCTAAATAGATTGCAAATGCAAATGTCTTAATTTTGTAGAAAACTGGAATATTTTGCTCAAATACATTGCTCAACAAATCGTATAGCATTTCAATATTTTGGTATCCGATTTCTTAGCATTTTCTTAATAAGTTGTAAACTTAAACGTGAAATTTTAAAATAATTCTAACTAGATGCATAGATACTTATTGCATGCATATCTTTGCATTTTTCAAATACACAAATTTTAAATCTAGAAGAAATTTTGAGAATCCTCTCGGATTCAATGCGATAATCGATTTTCATGATAAACGTAAATGAAGTTTTCATAAAAAAGATACAAATAATGGACAAACGAGATAGAGTATTGCCACATTTTTACTTAGAATATATTTAAACGCGTACACACTTAGTTTTAACCCTATCTGTCACGACTTTTTTATACGCGGAATTAAGTATTGGCTTTCCGGTAAGTGTAAAGTACATATTTAAACTAGAACTTTTGCGCAAAGTTTGTTTTGGTGGCCTTTATTAGTCGCGACTTTTGTGGACTTGTGGAAGATATAAAAGAATTAAGTAGAATAAAAAAATAGAAAGTTTATAATTAACAAAAATTATTTTTTATCATAAACTCAACAAACATTTTTTCCATTTGAAAGCTACAAGTTTTTTAACAAAACCAAAGTTGTAATTGCTCATTTTTTATTAGATTAGTCAAATATGAAAGTTTAAAGCTTAAAAATTTTAATTTATAGTAGGGTTTGTAAGTAAGATACTTAGTGTCCAAAATTTCAAAACAATAATTTAACATGAAAACCAATTTGCAAAACAGTATTTATTCCCGACTCAACCGTAATGGCCACTTTATTGACCTGAAAAGCGGGACAAAAGTAACATATGATTCCCGCAAAACTACTTTTATCCCGTAAGTGGCTCTTTTTTCCCGCAAATGAGTTAAAGAAGTAGTTATGCGGAAAAAAGTGGATTTGCGGTAAAAAATGACTACTTTTTTCCCGTCAATACGGGAAAAAAGTAAAGAGAAAGTTTTCCGAAAATGCATTTGTCTTATTTTCCGCACATACTTACTCTATTTTTTTTCAATTTTGATCTAGTTCTTTCTCTTTCGTGGGTCCCACTCATCAAATCAATAAAGTGACCACAGTTAAGTCTGAGAAAAAAAAATTTATTATATCAACTAAATCTTTAATCATAATGTTGTAATGAAATATTTAATTGAATGAATAAATGTTTATTAGATTGAACACTATATTTATTTGGTTAGACGAAATATTAAATAAAATTATTTTGTATCCGAAATTTTATTAAATATTTAACTGAACCAAATAAATATAGTATTGTATCTAATAAACATTTATTGAATCAATTAAATGTTTCATTGCAACATTATGATTAAATATTTAGTTGATATAATACATTTTTTTCTCAGTCTCACCAAAAAATTACCGTGTAAGACCGTGAAAATATATATAAATCTAAATTCTTTTAAACCACCACTTTTTTCGATGCACAAATTAATTTAGCAACACGCACAAGCCAAGAAAACACAAGGCATAAAAGAGTCAAGCCTCGTATCAAACAAAGATGTGAGCTGATGCCGTGTTACGCTCTACATTTGTAGTAGTAGTGGCGATGAGATAGGAATCTGTGCGCAGGCAGGACCATTTGTCGCGGGTCGTGTTTAGAAAGAGCGAAACGCGGGCTTCTTGAAAAAAAAATAGAAGGAACCTTAATCTTCATCTTGCATTTCTGGAAGTCCTCCTCTTTATGACTAAGCGATTGCCCGATTCGTTTCGGCTTAATTAATTGTCTCCGACGTAAAAAGTGATGGGCTTAGATATGAAATGCCTTTTAGGTCGTGTTACACTTTTTTGAAGCTATGTTTGACATTAAAATAAATTAATAAATTAGTATAAATATAATTAACAATGGATGACGAATTTTGTTTTTAGTTCTGATTCATGAATAATTGTTTCTTATAGTTTGATGTAGTATTAAGTAATCATTATTATAGTCACTTTTATGAAGAACAGTAGTCAAGTATGAAGAAAAATTTCTAAATGAGGTTAATCTCGATACAACACATAAAATGTGTAATAACACTGGCAGAAAAATATCAAGCAGTTTTGTCGAGGTCTTGATTATTTATCACAGCAAACTAGATATATCTATATAGTTCTAGGTTATTCTCCACCAGGGAATAGATTTAGCACCAACATATTGTAAAATTATGTAACTTTCCCTAATTCACATTCAATGCCTTTTTAAAAAACGCGTTAATTTACAATATTTTAATGTACTGTTTTAAGATATAATAGTGCAATGTTCAGTAAGATATGAACCACCCCAAAAATATCACATCCTCTATTTACAGGTCAGAAATCCAACAAAACAATCTCGCCCCCATTATCATCCGAATAAACCCCCGAAAAATCACAGGTACGTGCACCTCCGCACAGCCCACTCATCTCCACAAAGGAACAATGAATTAAAAAAAAGTCCGTAAATGAAAAGATCAGAATCACACAATACCCCGAGTCGAGAGCAGATCCTCCGTTGATTGCCAGGAACTTCTTAATACAATATGACATTTTTCAACAGCTAGCTCCTAAAGCATCCTATAATTAATTCCTAAGGATGCACCTCTCCCCTAAGGACCTTCCTTTCTTTTTCCTCCTCTCCTCGGTGTGACAGGTCACTCTCCTGACTCTCGAGATCTCCGCAGGAAGTCATTGTCATAGTGTCTCTCTCTCTCTCCTCTCCACTGGGACCCCGAGGACTAGGTTCACCGAGTCACGTGGCAGCGCGCAGCGAAAAACGAGAGAAAGATGTACTCGGCTAGATACAACCTTTCCACGAACGACGTGTCGTCTCGCTTCTTCTAAACTATACGCTGTGTCTCCTACGAGCCTTTAACCAGAAAGAGAGTGAGAGAGAGAAGGAAGATGTACCGGCACAGTTTACACGTATACAGGTATATGTATCTATATGTGTGTGTGTGTGTGTGACGTTCCTATAGGGCGTCCTACCATTATTATCCCGGGGGAGATCTTGCGGTCCCATTGCGGGGAGCCGTCACTCCGCGAGGAGAATTGTAGCTTCGCTTTTAAAAACGTGTTTGGCGACTAGATTACCTTTTCAGTTTTCGGAGACGCGAGCTTTTTCACCTATACCACCGGCTGCTGCTGCGGCGCTGTTTTTCTCTTTGACGGGGGGCTTTTTTTCGTGTGTCCCTTTTTCTTCCTTTTTGTCCTGACTCTTGTGTGTTGGGTACCTGCGGAGGTGCGCGCGCGCGTACGTGGATTTATGTGGGCCTTTCGGAGAAGTTCTTTAATGATAATTGTATATTTACTGGTAAATGTAGAATATTAGTGAGTCGACACGTGATTCGTTTTTAAATTGAGTTGTCGTGTGATGTATGCTGCTTTCGTTTGTTTGTTTATGTTTTCTAAATCTATTTCCGCTATAGTGGAAGGTTGTACAGTGTGAATGCACATAGATAACTTGGCTGTATTATTTGAATGGTACTCTCTGAAGAAGAAAATTTATAATCTTGAAAATTTAATCAGAAAAACTACACAAGTGACGATTTTAAGCTTCAGAAAATAACATTTTACCCACTAAAAATTGGTTGAATAGTTATTTGTGTAACATTTTTAGCAAACCACAATATGTACGTACCATAATTAAAGTATGGTATAACTTATTGTTTAGCTTGTGTTAAAAGCATTGTTTAGACAAAAATGTTTTTTGTAACTTTTTAGCGTAGAATCATTATCTTACATAATGAGTCTAATTAATTGTAATACTTCTAAACATTAGCGTGTATGTGCGCCCGCGTGCGCGCGTGTGTGTGTGAGAGTGTGCGTATGTGTCTGTGTATGTGTGTGCGTGTATATGTTATGGGAGTCTGTATGTGTGTGAGTGAGTGTGCGTGTGCATGTGTGCGTGTATGTGTGTATGCGAGTGAGTGTGTGCGTGTTTGCGTGTGTGTGTTTGTGTGTGTGTGTGTTTGTGTTTTTGTATGTGTGAGAGTGCGTGTGTGCGTCTGCGTGTGCGTGTGTTTGTGTTTTTGTATGTGTGAGAGTGCGTGTGTGCGTCTGCGTGTGCGAGTGGTTATGTATATGCGTGTGTGTGTGCATACGCGTATGCGTGTGCGTGCGTGTGTGTGTATTGAATGCAATAACATTTTTTATACATTAAACTACTAACTTTGAATGTAGCTTTATCAATAATGTGTGTTCAAATGTTATCTGTTAAAGAGATAATATTGCAAAAGAACGTTTTCTTATATAGACAATACATATTATTATTTATTCTTATGGATTTTGTATATGATTCAAATTAACTTCTAATGATTTTTATTGTTAAATCTCCAACCATATCATCAGTAGTAAATACACATTACATTTAAATAAAATTATACGAGGGAAATAAAAGGGATTAATATGAAAAGTTTGTTTCATTCCAGAGTAGTCAGATCGCAAAAAATAAGCCAAATAAATATCTAAACCTTTAGCAGTCGATAATCTAATAATCTAAAGTTCATTCCGTTAATGCCCATTATATTTAGATTATTTTTTTCAAGCACTTACCAGAAAACGACAAGTAAATTTACTACGGACGCAAATCAATTAAGCAAACTAAGCCAGAAAAAATATCGAAGCCATCACGTCGATATTAAAGAAGTAGTTTGCAGAACCAGTATATCGCCACGCACATATATACAACCCCAGCCCCCGAGACACTCGCACCTTTGGCTAACAAGGCGAGATTTATATACAATACCGCCGGCAGGCATGCGCTTGCGGTTGCGCGCGTATATTTTTGTTAATATAAATTTTACTTTATCGCCGGGCGTTTATGCGCGATCATTGCGCAAATCTTAAGCGAAATCGCGCGAAATATTTCACGGCATCTCTTCCTCTCTCCCTCCCCATCGTATATACCTTGTTGTCCCTTCGCGCGCGCGCGCGCGCATAGCGATTGAATCGCTACGGTTTTACAAGCTTGAAGATTTCTGCCGCTCGCGCTCGCGCGCGCGCCTCTCCTCGACATTTACTGCGTGGAAATTGGAGAAGCCTGGCCTCTCCTTTTAGCCAGCAGAATTTATGCGGAACGTTTAAGTAACGCCTCGCCCCGACGCCTACGCCGGGGCGTACTTTTGTCAAAGTGTGTAGGTATGCGTGTGTGTGTGTGTGTGCGTATGTGTATGTGTATTCGCCAGTTGAGAGAGCGGTTAACTGCGCTGCGAGCTCTGCAGGCTCAAAAAAAGGGCTTTCTGCGTTATAAGGCAGCGGGTAGCGAGGCTGTTATAGTGAGATTATATATAAAGCCTTTTTGAGGATGTGGGGTCTTTTTGGGTGTGCGGAGGCTGATTATTGTTGATTATTGAGGAAGCTTTTGACGCGGATTAATGGAGCTTAATGAGATCTAATTAACGTGAGATCGGTAAACAATGGAATTTGTGTTTGAGTCCGTAATTTTACTGAAGATATAACTGGTTGTCTTATAAAAAAGAAGCATTATAATAATTTAATTAAGACATTTTTATTTAGTAAAAATTAATATATTGCAACGAATTTCTAAAATTTTTGAAAATTTGATTTGAGAGATGTATAGCAGTAAAAAGACAAAAATGGTTTTGACATATATTTGTGTACTTACATATCAAAGTACTAAAAAAAATTTTTGTAACACAAGGACAATTTTTGCGTTTTTATACCTATTAAGCGGGCCTAAAAAACAATTTTTTAGACCGGCGGGCGCGAAATTAAATAAGCGGGCGCACAAGTAAATAAGCGTAAAACAACAGTAATTTTTGCGCTCACTAAAATTTTTCGGAAAATTGCTATTATATATATATTTAGCCCCGCTTAATATGCTAGAAAAACGCAAAAATCAATACATGCGTTACAAAAAATATGGTGTGGACCAAGGGCAAAGTGGGCTTTTTGACCTCGTGTGGTTGCAGTACTCGTCTTCGGCTCGAAAACGCACTCGCCTTCGGCTCGTGTTAGCTCCCCTTCGGCTCGTGTTAGCTCCCCTTCGACTCGTACTGCAATCTCCACATTCGGTCTAAAAAAGTCCACATTGCACCCTAGATACACAATATACTATTATGGCTATTTTGTGCACTGCATTGAATAACTTATTCATGATGATGCAAACATGGATGGTGTATATGATTCAGAAAAAACTACTTAGTCCAATTTAAAAATTCTTTGTGCATAAGTTCCAGTTAATACAATGTTTATTTCAAATTTTATAATAGTAATATTACCTGTTTGTGGAACAGTTATGGAAACATGTGCAAAGAAGTTCATTTTCATTATTTTTTAATAAAAATACTTGATTATACAAAAACCATTTTTAAAGTTCTAAGATAAACTTTTGTTGTGTCATTGCAGATGAGTTCATCTTCAGATTGTCAATATATAACATAACAACTTGTGTAAGACTTCAAGGGCCAAAAAGCAATAAGAAAATTATTTTATTTATTACTTAACTACAATAATAAAAACCACTATTAAAAGCCACTTCATTGACCTGCAAAGCGGGACTAAAGTAGCTTATTATTCCCTCATATATTTTACTCCTGCAAATGCGGGAGTAATGTACTATTTAACACCTTCAAATGTGTACAAATAAGTAAATGTCAAAAAAATACTTGCTCTCCGTGTTGTAGTTCTATTATATAAATAATTCTTAAAAAGGTCGTTTTTTTTCGGATTAATATGAAAATGTACCCTTTTAATTGAATAAATTATGTGTAAATCGGTTATGAATAAATAAAGTAAATATTGAATTCTTATAAAGATTTAATAAAAAAAGAAATTGAAACATAATAGAAATACAACCTTCGAAATATTGTTACTTGATAGACTTAAGGATCAAAATTCAAAATTAAATGCCATGGGTAAGTTGGCGCCTGCTGTGAGACAAGGGAATAGAGTTAAGACTATTTGGTAACCGGTCCCTGGAATCGTCGTTTAGAAAAAAGATAGGAATCTCCCAACTTGAAGTCAGTAGTGTTAATGAAGATAATCGATAGCCATAGATCGTCGCACTTCATGGTAGAATGGGGCATCGATTACTGAATACCTGGAATCGACACTGAAGAAGATTTATGAAGCTCGAGGCAACTGTGCGGTAGAAAGTTTGAGGCAGTGGGCAAGAATCGTCGGTACCTGAAACTCTAGCATAGAGTTACAGATATAATTGGATTAGTGGGACGGACTATTGTAAAAGAATTATAAGGGTTAGCACTGGTACGCAACTGTGAACTATTTCACGCGTAAAAAATATTGTTGTATGCCATTGCAACTTTGGGATAGTACTTAATAGATAATAAATAAGAAGTAAATAATTGAAGAATTTATATGATTATTCTATAGGCATGTTATAATTTATCGTACATTTAGTTTTTTACATACTTTCACTATTTTGTAATTTTAAAAATACTTACTTTGATTCTTTATTAGTATTATAAATCAAGGAAACAGGTGTTTATAATTTTCACACGAATAAAGTAGCGCGGCTATTCATTCTTTAAGAATTCTAAAAAATGCCAATAAATTAAAAAATTGCTTTCACAACGAACAAAAAAATCCTATATCCGATTTTACCTGAGTTATTGAGAAAAAATTCATAAGACACGTAAGACCCCGTTACCGTGTAAACTCATTAAAAATCGGTAACATATCTCAACCGTAAATTAATAGACTTTAATAGTCCCTAATAATTAATAGACCCGAACTATCCAAAAAGATAATTGTGCGCGAAATGACCCTGGAACCTGTTATTTCTGACGGTGTATTTAAAAACCGTGCAAAAGAAGAAACGAGGAAGCGTCGGAGAAACGAATAAATAAGCAAAAAAGAAAACACCAACCTATCCAAAAAGAGAATATGAGCGAGGTGTCGAGGTAGCGGATTGGGACGATCATTAAACGACGAATCCTCAAATGAATTTTTTCAGAGAATCTCACCATGGAAGAATTGCCATTACTGACAGTACGTCAACGTCTAGCTATAGGTACAAAGAAGGAGCATAACTGCCGCTTGGAGTACACGCGAACTACGAGGAAACGTGGATATCGATGTTTCTAATGAAAAGTAGCATGTTTGGTTTTTCATTAAACTTGCTGTTATTCATACCACGAAAAACGTATTTAAATAACATAAAAAATAACTGCTAACTGCTTTAGCAGAATGTTTTTTCAAAGAGAAGTCCTGAAAAATCGAGTCGGAGAATTTTTAAATGGAAATTCACACTCAATAAAGTAATGCGAAAGTTACCTCACTAAATACAATTAGCTTTGATGTAAAAAAGTACTAAAATTTAGGACCATTTACAACGTTTAGGCCCCCTTAAACATGTGGTGTCATCCACGTTTAGGCGGGCCCCGGACATATTTGAAGAGCATGCGTAACAGTGGGCGAAAAGATTTTTTTGCTCGTTGGTCGGCAAACAGCCGTTTTGCGCCCGCTTTAGAGACATGAATTTAATTTTTGAGAGGGTTGTGGAACCATAAATCACCGTATATAGGTATGCGGTGCGTCCGCGAGGCTTCGTTTTGTATTTATATCTAGTAGGGGGTGGTATGGGTAGCAGGGTAATATGGGTATCTTTAATATTAGTTATAAAGAATACGCACTGAATAACTGCAATTTTTTTAATAATGTATAAAAGAATAATAAACGTAATTATAACAAAAAAAAAGTGATTTTACAAGTTAAATCAAATTTTAGAAAATATGGATTGTTATAGGTCTAACAAAGTCAATTTTTAACGAACTTTGATCGACTAAAAAGATAGTTTTTCAAATAATTGGGCAACTTTTAATGGTTTCATTCAACTAATTGATTCTTTCTCTTTAATTTGCATACTTGTTTTATTATACTTTCCTTTTATAATTAAATTAATATAGCGATTTAAAAAATATAGCTTGTGGGGCGGTATGGGCAAAATGACGGCAGGTTCTTGCGATGTAGGTGTACATCAATAAACTTTTTTTAGTATAAGTTAGATGTTGCAATGAAAAGGTATTTAAGTGTTCTGATAAATATCAAATATGTATGTTAAAAAAGCATTTTTAAATTTTATATTTTAAATAAATGTTGCAAAAGTATTTTCTATGCGTTTAATTAACCTTACCATGAAATAAAATTAAAAATAAATTATCATCGTTAACCATTTTTAATAATAATAGTATTTACCCACGTACCCTCGTGCAAAACCCATATCACCCCACGCGTGAGGCTGTATGGGTATTTTGAGGGACCTTCGTATTATGTATTTTTACAAAAAAAAATAGATTATTGCTGAATAAAATGAGCTAATATAGAACTGCCAATGCATCATAAATAAAAAAATATATCTAGCTGAAAATTTGATGCCCATACCACCCCACGTTCTCATACTCATACTTGCCATCGTAAAGCTACCGCGCCACTTGATTTTGAACTTTTATACTATGCAAATTATAGACCATATATATTTTTCTGTGTTCAGTTTCTGATTTCTTTTACCGTATGTTTTATGTTTTAACTTGAAATCATAAATTAAATTTTTCTTAATTTAATAATATTAAAAGTAAGTGTTTTCGAGTATTGAACCTTACATAATTAAATTAGTTTCTATTAACAATAATAACTAAAATTATGAGTTTTCTGTCAATATTTTAATAAAAATCAAATTTATAGAAGAAAGTCTAAATCAAAAAGCATGTAATCTTCTAACCCAAATCAAATTAATAAACTTTTTCACCACACTGCGCGTAAAGTGCTGACTGTACGCCCTCTCAGCAGGCCGTACAGTACCGCATGGACTGCCTAGGGAATAAAGTGACTTGCGCATGCGCGATGCACCTTTTTCCGCTCTCGACTGCGTCTCGAGCGGTAAAACAGCGCGTCGCGCGTACACAAGTCACTTTACTTCTAGGTAGAGCATGGGGTACTGTACGGCCTGCTGAGATGCGTACAGTCATTTCTTTACGGGGGTGTGGTGAAAAGTAGTATACGCACCTCTGGAGTACAGTAGGCAAGCATGCACTGTGTGAAATGCCGACCTCGCTTCGCTCGGTCGGCAACGTCACACAGTGCGTACATTGCCCACTTTACTCCCTCGATGCATAATGTACTATTAATTCCCCCACTCACAGCAAAGTACAAGAAGAATAGAAAGCCGGCTCCAAGCTGTATAAGTGTGCAGAAAGCAACTACGAGAAGGCAAAGAGACAGCAAAAAATCGCCAAAGAGGGTATATAAGTATAAGAATTTCGGAAGAACTTCGCAGGCAAGCAAGCAAGAGACCGAGAGACTAGACAGAGAGAGAAACCAACCCGAAGGAGTGAGATATGGCGCACTCCTCGCGAGGAAGCGAGACGAGGCGCACAATCCTCTCCTCTCCTTCCTCGTTAATAAAAGAGGCACAAGATGGCCGTGGCAGCGGGGGGTCTCCTCGCTCCTTACTCTTCCTTTCTCTCTCTCTCTCTCGCGCGCGCGCTCGGGCCTCCTGCGGTTTTGACGGCTCTATCCTCGCGGTTGAGAGTGCCTTGTTAAGATTGCGTGTGTCCGAGAGAGAGGGAGAGAGGGAGAGAGAGAGAGAGAGAGAGAGAGAGAAAGGATTGAAAACGGCTCCCGTGGAGCAGCGAGGGCGCAAGCAAGGCACGTCACTATCGCGCGCCTAAACACACCTCGTGCATCATCCGGCGCGATGCTGGCTTTGTTTTCTGCTGGCCTGTGTGAGTGTATGTATGTATGAGTGTGTGTGAGGGAGAGAGATAAACCGCTCCCACTTTCGGAGCTGGCGTGTAAGAGCCACACGTTCCTAAAACGCGCTTCATACAACTTTCTTATTTGGAGTCTCTTTGGATGTGTGGGATAGTGTGGGTTTGTGTGGAGTATTGTAGAAATCTTTGGATGAGCATCTAATTTTCTTTAATGGGAAGTCTGGTGTTGGGGATCGGGGGCTTCTTAATGTGATTTCTCGCTGTCAGCGAAACTATTTGTGGATACGGGATGCGTGTCATTTTAATTCAGGGTTTTAGATTTCGTTGTTTATGGCTTTTGTTTTCATGTGGTGTTTATGGAATGAAGGATCGGTGTGAATTGTATGTACGAAGATATTCTCATTTTTTACATTTTATCAGAGGCATCTAGAGTTACGCAATGAATAATCGAACGAGTTGTAACACCTCCCCCCTATTAACTTGGTAAAGATAAAAAAATACTGGGTCAAAACAGATCTTGCAATAATTGAAGACTCAATAAACGATTATTGGTATTATTTGAATGCAGCATTATTCACTACTTATTCAACTTATAGAAATATACACATTTTAATACCTGAAATAAATATAAAATAAAAGACTTTATAATTTAAATTACCCACACACACAAATTAATGGTTTATTGTACTACAGGAATAAAATACTCAGCCAATTTTTCACCGTAAGCAGTCATTGAATACAATTTGCATGTGCTGGTAAAGAAATGTTCCTGGTAGACTTATACGCATATGTACTGTAAAAATTAAGATAGTACACGAAAGTGAAATTTATAGAGTCTATTCTAAAAGTAATAGATAATGCTGGTTAAACAATTTTCTACATAAAATGAATGAATATCATAATTTTCTTATACCATCTTACAAGTCGTTTCTTCTCCAAACTTTCATTATATGTTCATTTGAATTAAAGCTAATTAATAGTCCTTCACCAAGTACATCTTCTTTTGCAATCCTTGGTTTTAATCTACGATCTTTTTCGCGCTCAGGTTTCAACCAAATTAATAAGAATTTAAATCTCCATCCCTCGTCTAAACTTACTTAAGTTATCAAATTTACTTTATACACATACACACACATCCCGTACCAACACCTTCATCCACCTTACGTCCAAATATCAAATTTTTCTCGCTAATCTCCCTTGCACACCGCATCTCTCGCCCTGCAGCCTCTGCACTTATAATTCACTCTCTCTCTCTCTCTCTCTCTCTCTCTCTCACTTCCTCTCACCCTGTAGCGCAGCTACAGCTTCCAGCTTGATAAATAACACCTGCCAATTAGTCACACTTACTCAAAGCTAAGGCAAACATAAAAGCGCCGTATCATCCGCCTCGACGACGATGATAATGGCGCTGCGACGGCAATATTTAGCGGGAAAATTTTAATTGCTCGAAATTTATTGGCTAACATTATTATATCCACCCTCTCTCTCTCTCTCTCTCTCTCTCTCTCTCTCCTGCAAAGGGCTGAGCTTATCTACCATCTCCTCGAGGAGGATTCGTAATTTATAAGCCGAGTAATTATAACTCTCCAGCCTCTCTCTCTCTCTCTTTCTTTTTGTTGCCCTTTTTGGTACACATACAACGTGTAGGACGTGCGCTTCGCGTCGTGTAAGTACTCGAGTGCGTACACGCAGGCTGGCGCGCGCGCGTTTTGTCGCGCGGGGCGAGCTTGATTTGTAACGTGTTCGCGGGCCCGACGGGACAATATAACTTTGCTCTTGCTTGTGGAACTATCAATTTGCCAGCGCTGGAGTTGGAGGTCCGTATGCGCGATGAGATTCCGATGCGCGAGATCTCGAGAGAGACAGAGAGAGTATAGTGTGGTTATAACCGTTTCGAGTTCTCGAGAAGGTGATTGCGTTTTGTTATTTTTGTTTTGATCGTTTTGGTTGGTTTGGTTCGGTTTCAATTAGGAATGTTAATATTGACTGGGGAGGTTGGCGCGTAGGTTGTGGTTATGGGGGTATATGGAGGTGTTTTTAATGTGGGCCCGTGATTTGTGGATTATTGCGGCTAGTGTTTGTCGAGGTGTGTAATTTTCAATGGGATTAAACATTTTATTGACGCGATGGTATTTATAGACGCGACGGCTGGATTCTTGAAGTTTATTACTTTGGGATATAAATTTTTCGACTGTAGTGATACGGAGCGGCCGGTTAAACTGCGCTTCGGTTCTGATTTTATCGGATTCACGGCAAAGTTTAATATTAAGTTTAATATTTCTTGAAATATTGAATATATAGAATATTGGTGTGTAAAAAATACTTTCTTGTAGATACACATTTGAATAAATTTACTGATCGTTGAAACTTTGTAAATAAAACTTTACTTGTAGCACAAGCACAATATGTTCACTTTTAAATCAAAATTTTACAAGTTGAAATTTATTGAAAATGGTTTTTGCTAAATGGCAATTGAAACTTTGAACGAGGTCATATAATTTAGAAAAGAAAGATGACGAACATCTATACATGCAAATATAATATAGACCGGTTATGCCTTTGTAATCATAAATACAACCTTCTTGTATTACCTAGTGCTTCATAGCTCTCCTCGCAGAGAGGACGGTGTCCGTAATTGATTATCAAGTTATTGCTTTAGTAATGACTTTTTTAGGTTCATTCTTAAGAAAGTATTTAGTAATTACTTTAGTAATTACTAAAGTTAATATTTATATTTTGCCCGTCTTTAGACAAAAGTCATTGTAATTACTTAAGTAATTACTGAGGTAATTACTAAATACTTGTTTAAGAATGTACTAAAAATGTAATTACTAAAGCAATAACTTATGCTAAAATAATATTGTGCTATTTTTCTACGGAAGTACTTCAGTAAGTGCTAAATCAATAACTTGATAATGTATTAGAGAGCCACCGCCCTCTCCACGGAGAGAGCTATAATATACCCGGTATGGCTTTGTGTGAAATATCAACAGTGATAAAAACGCTATGTATAGTTGGTGTAGATTATATGACAATATGTTGCAGTCACTATTTTGTTTGGATAGCCTATTCCAAATATGTTACGTTTCTGAAAAGCTTTTCAAATTTTTAATTTTTCAATTAACTTAAGTACTGAAACTTTAAATCATCAATAAACCATCATCTACGATCGTCTCGATATCTAATTTTATAAAGGATTTTCTATTGTACAACTAAATATCAGTCATACCTTTGATATATAATTTCTCTTCTCTATCGAAGTTTTTATTATCACATATTTTATAAAGATCTCATACCTAATAAGCAAATATTTGATTTGCAAAAAAGTTTTACTAAATCGTATTAATTTCAAGATATATAAACATAATAACATTTTGATTTCTCTCCGGTAATCACATAAATATCAACATTCAATAAACCCGCAGCATGTTCTCGGATCTAAAATTTCGCTTATCGTACCGAATTATCAGCACGCCTCGCTATTTATGCATTCGTTTAATTTGCATCGGCCGCTCGAAGGCGAAGAGAAAAAAATGCCGCATTTAGCATTACACGTTATAATGAAATTTAATTTTATTAAAAAAATTTTTCATTAAATCCTCCTCTTGCTCTCGGGAGGTGCTGCTGCGCTCGCTCGCTCGCGGCCGATGCTATCGCCGCCAATGTAATCATAGACCTCGGGCGCGCAGTCGTTACGCCGCGCCTAACGACTCCATTAACGTTCAAACTTGATTTTACGATATCACACGGGGCCCAGCAGCAGCAGCCAGCAGCAGCAGCAGCGGCGGCAGCTCAAATCCAACAAATCCCGTCCTAATAAAAGAATACCCATGAGCAATCTCTCTCTCTCTCTCTCTTTCGCTCACGCGCCTCGTTATTCACGAGAGTGAAGCAGCAGCTCTCGACTCCAATTTAAGCTGCATATTATCATCTTGAATAATCCGTCGTGTAAATTAATAGGCTATATTCTTATACGTAAACGTAAAAATAAAGTGTGATTTATCTCGGAGGGGGCTTTATGAATTCGAGAAGCTTGAATGAGAATGAAAGGTATAAGCGATTTTATCCAATATATTAGGTAAAGTAAGATGCAATTGTATGGAATGTTATTGCTTTGAATGCGTTTTAGATTTGAAGTAGCTATTTGACAAATATATTAAGATATACGAAACGATTTGTAAGGTTTTGTCGTACTGCCAGGTGAATTTATTTTAGTTAGTATATTCTAGTATTCAATGTACCTATAGAAAGTATAAACATAATTATGTATGTATGTACTATAAAAATAGAGATTACAATGTTGAGTTTCTAACATTTTAATTCAGACTTCCCGATAGTGATAAATACATCTTATATATATTCAAATAACATACACATATATAATGTGTATCTTTTATTGCAATTGATCAATAATAACAAAATTATTTACAATCTCTTGTTCTATGTTCTACATCCTTTACATCTTGACATCTATAGTTAGTGATTAACTTCATAAAATGTATATTTTGATATATACCTAACAACATTATTATATTTAACACAAGAAATAGTACTGTATCAGAAAATATTACATGGTATTACAAATGGAAGAAAATTAATCATCTATATAATTCGACGGTTCATACGAAGACTAACGCATTTAAAATTTCCAAAAAGACAATATTTTATTTTACGTTTATAAAAAAAATAATATGTTTGGAATTTTTAAACTTTATCAATCTATTTACTTTAACAATATATTTTATTTGTGTACTTTGTTGGACAATTTTTCTGTTACTTTTATCAGTTTTTCACCCCATGAAAATTAGACGATTTATCAAACATCTGAAATGCGTTATGGTCTTCGAATGAAGCATCGATATATAAATCCACATTTTTAATAGCTTTATTGTCGATGTCTCGGCTATACTTGGTTATGTATATATAGTAACTGGATGCCAAGAGTCTGTCTCAAGTCAAATTTAAATATTTAAATATGACAAAATTTAGCAGCTAAAATATTTTTATTTATTTAATCGAAACGAACCACCAGAAATAAATTTATTTAGAAATTATGGATTCTGTAGATCATTAATTTCCTCCATCTACAAAAATGTCAACATTGTTATCAGTTTCTACCCATCTAATAATAGCACGATATCGTTATTAAAAATAAGACTGAAAGCTAGAGAGGTAGAAAATTATGACGACTAGTATATAGCAGGCAAGAATACACAAGCACGAAAGAAGAGCATAGCACCAGTTCTCTCTTCCATACAGTAGATGAGATCTGATAGTCTCGTGGGTAGAACGAGAGAAAGAGAGAGAGAGAGACAAGACTATAGCCAAAGAGTGAGAGGCAAAGTCCGGAGGCCTCGAGGCGCCTGATATGTTGGTATAGCAAAACATTGTCGGGTGATGAGCGTCATTACTCCCACCTGTATAACGCGCAGCGACCGAGGTGGTGGAGTCGCGTCGGTCGCGGCGGCCATTTTGGTTCCGGGCGTATGAGTGTAAGAACTCCTCGACGTATCTAGGTATAAGGCAGCGAGAAAGAATGAGAGAGGAGGAGAGGTGGAGTGAGCGCGTGAAGCCGAGTAATCAGAGAGTGAGGTATAATTGACAGAGGATTTGTGGATTAATACAAAAAGCGTTTGTTTAATTTATTTATTAAGTTGATTTTTTAAAAATAAATAAGTTATTTTTAAGTTACTTATTATAGAGGAAGCATTCTAATAGTAAACGACAAATTTTGCTAATAATACTACAGAGACTTATTTTGAAATTTATATATCAAAATATACTATTTTTAGAAAGTGTTATAAATGTAATCGGTTGATTCGATTTTAGTCTTTTAGGGCTCATATTTTCTTTTTGTACGCGGTGTGGAAACAACAACAGTTTTTCAGAATTCAAAATTCCCGCCTCAAATATTACCGACCATACAATGAATTATTTATTATAATTAGGTTTTCAAAGCATATAGTATACATATAATAAAGAGATTATTGCCTTCCGGAATATAATTTATTAACTATCACTGTGCAAGATTTTAAAACAATATTTCATAATCTGTACGAATAGTAGACAACTTATAAATTAAGGAATAATAGTAATAAATAATTATTAGGACTTTCATAGGGTCGTCGCTGGATAGATTAAAACGGAAATATGTTTATCATTTGTGTTAACAATTTGGTGTCTCAGACAGGGTCTATCTGTTATTGTCTTTTTAACGAATCCAGTAGGCAGACCTGGGACGAAATTCGTGATATTATTTAATTAAAGATACAATTTAATTTTATTATTTGTATCCCAGTCCGTTATAGCCATAAAAATACTTTTCTATAATGTAACCAACTGACCTCGGACCATTTAGGTATTTGTTAGTTTCTTAGTATCATTTAACCTATTAACCGTATAAACTCCGCTGCTGTTGGCTAGTTTTACTAAAATACTTTCCTCATATAAATTCTAACCATACAATTTCTTGAGCATTCAAAATTCAGACATTTCTACCAAGAATCTTCAGCAAGCAATAAATCACATCAACTAAAGATCGTCAATTACTAACACCCTTACAGAAACAGCGACTATCATATTAAAAGAGACTATAAGTACTTCAGTTTGAAAAGTAGCGAGCGAAGAAAGCAGCCAAGATAAGACGCGCAATAACTAAAGAAGCGATATACAGCCTATATATACATATGAGTTACGTGTCGGATTGTACAGCTCATCGCTCGGGAAGCTAAGAAGCTTCAACGGCGCGAGGGGGTAAGTACAAACACGCGCATCGCGTGCAGCCGATGCGACTCTAACGGTTCATTAATTAGAACGAATTACCAGCGGACTACCCGGTGTGTGCGCGAACGCGAATATATATATATATATATATATATATATATATATATATATATAACGCCGAGGCAAAGGGTTAGAGGATTTCTCGCGCGTGGAGCGTCACGCTGTATAGGTATACTATACCGAATACAGTAGAGTCTCGCTTATCCGAACTTCGGATAATACAAATCGATATTGCAGAGTAAATACATTTTAATTTGACTGGAGCTATTGTAGTTTGAAGTGACATCAGCTACATTTCTAGATCACTGTAAGAACGTTGCGTGTTTGTTACTCACGAATATGGGGTAATTACTGATTCATCCCAATTTGCGAATACATTTTTAAGGAAACAGATACAGTCAATCCTTTATATTTCTAAGTTAATGGGACCGGGAAAAAAGTTCAAATTATCGAGTTTAAAATTATGAGTTATGAAAAAAAAAATTATTTTTACAAGGGTAATTTTAACTTTTATGAGCTATCTAATTTTAAATTAACGAAAGTGAAATTCATGAAATTCATTAAAATTCTAATTAACAAATTTTTTTACATTGTGTAGCATAGTAATAACTAAAATCTAGATTGGAACAGACTTCAAACTATCAAACATGCACTTCGTATTATTGTTTTCTTTTAACTTGGTTAAGATAGGGAATGGTCAGAAACCGAGAAAAAGCTTCGAATTGTTAAAAAAATCCAACTGATAGAGTCGGCTACATATGATAAATGTAGGTTGTATGATCGCTACCTCCCTATACTAAAGAGTTCAACAAACAGTTAAATTCTAGTTAAATTTTCCATTTCTGTTTAAATGCACATTTTCAAATATGTAGGTCATTGGTATTTTTTGATTTTTGAATCAAATTATTGTAATAAAGACAACTTATTTTAAAAAATCACCGGGAATTAAGTTCGGGTCAAGAACCGGTGTCATGTTGGTAGGCATAAAATGAGAAATATGATAAGAAATTTTTATTCTTATTTAAGCATCCAGATAATCCAAATATTTCCTAATCCGAAGAGGGCTCCTCCCCAATTAGCTCGGATTTGCAAGACTCAATGTACTGTATAAAACTACATAGGTATACCTATAGGTATTCTCGTGTATACGTCTCGGCTGGCTTGGTTTTTGATTTTAAATACGAGCCGTGTAATATATTGGCGCTTTATCGATGATCTTTTGGGGCTATTTCGCGCGAGGGTAATGAAATTCGAGATTTGTGAGGGGCGGATCTCACGCGCGCGCGCCCGACCGAGCTGAGTTGAGTTACGTTATGAGTGTCATGTAAATGGGCCGTTTTGCTTTTCATGCGCCGAGGAGCTAGCTTGTGTGAATGAGAATTCTTTATGAATTGCCTTGGCGATTTTTGCTGCTTGCTTTGCTAAGTGCTTATCGGATCGTTGATATGGTGATGTACTCGAAAAGTGATTTTGCATGATATGTTGTAGCATTTTTGTGCTAAAGGCATGATCATTTTTAAAATTTATTTTTATTTTATCGAGGTTTTAAATTACATAGTGTTATTAATTTAAAAGAAGAACTTAATAAATATTCAAATTTTCTAACTGTTTGATAGATATATTTTTAGTGATATTTGTAACAAGAAGATGCATTTCTTATCCTTGTTTCTTTAGCAAAAATCATTCTTATATTACAATAACGTAATAATTATAATTAAATACAAATGTGGAAACCCATAAAATGAAAATATTTGAAAATGATCCAATGTACACAAGACAAAATCTTAATTTACATACATGTGTTTAAATGGAAAAATAATATTTTGATCGCGTTCCTCGGAATAAATTATTACAACTTTTAATCAACTATATTTAGGATTTTTAGTCAATTTTTGTAAATCAGTAGCACGGAAATCTGTAAAATAATGAGCGTTGTTTGTTGTACTAGAATATTTTGTAACTACCTTTTTTATCAAAGAACAATGCCAAATTAAAAAAGGAGATAAAGATTTTAAAAATTTCCTTTGAGTTCCATCTTAAAATACATTTTCGCCTTGTCTACATTTAAAATCAGCATTTCTATCTTAAAATGAAACTCAATACATTTTTACATTTTCAAACTATTCAATCCATTTCTCGGCTATTAAGCAGCAACAAAATATTTGTAAAAAATCGTAAACATTTTTCGCAAATCGTCTTGCAAGCAAGGACTGACTTCTCTCCGCCAAGCGGCCTCGCATTTACCTTCCTATTTAACCCGGCAACCCGTAATTACAACAACTTTGCGCGTCATTAAGGCTCATACAATTTTGCAGGAAAAAATTAGCCAGCCTTAATTCTAAGTGAAGGAAAACACGCGAGAACCACTCGAGCTCCAATCCTCCACACATGCATAGACCGAAAAATACTTGTCCATCAGCTCAACTTATGTCTTATATATATAACGCTCTCGGCTCTTCGCGAGGCGCACTTATATACACACATAAACACACACACGCGCGCGCACGCACGTACGCCTTTAACATATATCCATTTGGTCTTTCAGCTCCTTCGCCTCCATGCCTTCCACACTCACTTTGGCTGAGGCTCGCGTTGCTTCATTTGTTTATCGGCCCTCTTTATTACCTGCAATTTGGCGCCCGAGCGAGAGGGTAATTTCATATTGGTTTTCCGCGCCCCACCTTCGTCTGCCTCGTTCCTCAAGTATCTCGTTCGTCCTCTCTTCTCTCTCTCTCTCTCTCTCTCTCTGTAGTATTCTTTTTTTTGTCCCTTTCTGGAGCTTTTTTATGACGCGATCCGTCTCTGTCTTCGCCTCTTAGCATTATATATACTGTTATTTTTTGCATAATTGGCGGGGAACGAAGACAAACATTAAGAGTGAAATTTTAATTTGTAATAAAGTTTTAAGCGCCCGTTTATTGCGCCCTTAGACACGAAGAATGCGGTATGAATTCTTTTTTATGCGAGTACTTACACTTAAAATGGTAATATAAGTTGATAAATCATTTGTCAATTTGACTTGAGCGAGTAGAGTGACTTTAATTTTGGCTGATTGTATTGTTATGCAAAGTGTTTATATGTTTTATTATGGTTTATCGGGATATTCTTAACACGTGCTACTTGAAATTCTCATTGTCGATCGTAAGCATCCCATTATACTTCAATAGAATTTTCGCCTTTAAAGCGAAATGGAAATTCAAATGGTTCGTATATTCAATAAGACAATTTTTTGGGCGCGCGCGAAATTATGCCTTCTTTACTCTTTCTCGCTCTCTTTCGCGTTAAACCACTTTTTGTCTTCTTTACTTTCTTGCTTCTTACTTTGTTCGCAACGAGGCTCAAATGGTTATGGCACCTCGGCTCGGCGAAATTTCTGCATTTATGCCCTTCCGGTTAAGGGAAAAAGTTTACGCGTGCGTTTGTATTGGTTTAAAGCTTTCTTTTTCGAGGCAAACGTGTCATTAATTTATTTACATGTATTTTAAGATACTTTAAAAATTGAGGAAGAACTTAGCTTCACCGACTTTGGTCATTATATCTTAGATATTGCAACAATTCTTTTTCTTATTCGCACTGATGACTTACAGTACTTTTTTAAAACAAACAGCAATGTACCTTTTTATAATAACAAAATATAATTAATATAATACGTTAATGTTTTTAATGCCAAAATAATAGTTTTCATAATCGAGAATTATATACTTACAAAAACTATATCATATAATTAGGACATGAATTTTGTTGACAGTAATATAAATTTTCTGAAACAAATCATGAAAAAGAGCCCAAAGGCACATACGTAGACACACACGCACGCACGTGCACATACTCATTCAACCACACACACATACACTCAAAAATGGAATCTAATATATTCATCTACAAATCTATGATGAGATCTATGATCAATAACTCTTAAACAATGCCATATTCAACTGTCTTTTAGGCTCATTGTATACACGCACTTGCATACACACACTCTCTCACATACTCACACACACGCCACTGATTCATTCACCCCCAATACATTACCCACACGCACTTACCTATACACTGCAACAGAGCGCGTCAAAAAAATATACGACGAGCTGTCTCGTGAGCATTACAAGTATTTTGCACCTCTCTCTCTCTTCCACACAAGCCGAGCGTAGCGTTGTTTGCATTTGCAAGATAGAGGAGTCTGCGCGCGCGCAAAACGGAGTGAGAGAGAGAGAGAGAGAGAGAGGTGCACACGGAAAGCGAGCAAAAAATCAGAACAGGAGTGAAACAAATGAAGGTAAAACGAGAGAGACGAGATATGCGCGAGTGCGCGAGAGGTGAGAGAGAGAGAGAGAGAGAGAGAGAGAGATAGAGAGAGAGAGAAAGAGAGCGGTATACCCGGGGGGAGGCTGTAGGTTATCCGGCTTGCAGAGGTGATTTAAAACTCTCGGCTGCGCAAGAACGCCACACCACGCCCTCTGCGCTCTGCTCTCCCTTCGCCCCCCTCCCTCTCTCGCTCTCTCTCTCTCTCTTTCGCAAGCGCAAACAAAAAGTGAAGGCTCGCGCGCGAGCGCGAGAGGGCGAGGGCGATGGAAGAAGCTGGCGAAAAATCGCCTCGTCTGGGTACTAGGAAGGTGCTGGGTCCCTCTCTCTCTCTCGGCTGCACAAATGAAGATGCACGTAATCGTTGCGCTCGGGTTTGGTTGGATTTTGTACTTTGTTGCTGGATGGGTTGACGGTTGGTAGTTTTCATTCTGCTTTTCTAAAAATTTCCAGAAAATGCGGATATTCACAGTGCGCAGATCTTAGGGAGATAATATTGAAGAGTCCTATCGTAAAAAGGAGCTCACGATATCTTGGAATGATTTTAAACGTCGTTTGTACGGTTACTTTATTTGAGCATGAAATTCAAATTTCGTATAAGAAGTGCATAGCCGGGATTGGTGACCTGAGTGCGCTATGGATCTCTAGGATTCCTAAATTGAGAGTAATACAATCAGTTCAAGTCTGACTCTCATCAATTCAGTGCGATTTCGACTGTTTCGAACCCTAAATTTTAGAGTGATACTCGAGTTGATGGTGACACATTCAATTGATGATTTTTTATCTTAATCTTAATTTATTATTTAATTCTTAAAGCAAGCATAATACCCTAATATTATTCAAGTTCAGTGTAAACCTCAAGTTGAGTATCCCTTTGAAATGAAAACAAACACTATTAATTAAACAAGCTGATATAAGGACTTGAACCTAGAACCTTCAGATGTAAAGTCCCCAACTCTATACCGACTGAACTAATGTCCTCCTTGGAACTCAACAAAAAATATATACACCAAAAGTTTAAGAGTTCTTCTCAATTACCTATATCAAGTTTGAACATTTAACTTTTTAGTACTGCTCTCAATATCGAGCGTGCGTACATTTAGTATTTCAAGATGTATCCAATATTGAACGTTACACTCGCGATTGCGGATAAACACTGAACATATGAAAGTTTACTCTTAACACATTTGTGATACTCTCAATAGTTCAGAGTAAACTATGTATCAAAATTTGAGGATCACTCAATATACACAAGTTTACTCTTAACTGTGCCGATAAATTTTTGGGACTTTTGAGTAATTCAGTACTGTACTGTGACTTATAGTACTGCATGTCCCCGAGAGATAATTTAAGATTTCAGTGTCAGCATTTACATTTCGCGTGAGAGTGTTACGGCATATGAGAATAAAAATCAAAATTACAAAATTACATTTTACGAATCTGAAGTTATACTATACAGAGTACAATATACCCTACAAGCGCGTAGAAAAGCAATTATACCAGCAAGTTACTTCCTAAACTTAATAAAACGTCTACAACAATTCCTCTGATCTTTGAAGTCCCTCCATACGAACGCGGCGCTGCAGAATTTGAAGCACACGCAAATTGCACTTCATCTCTCCCCTCATTATTCTCTCACTTGTCATTCCCTCCCGCACCCCATCCTCCACTTCTTTCCTCAACTCCAATACACCTCCTCTCTCCCTCCCCCCACCCTGTTTTACTCTCTTTTGTTGGCTCAACCAGCGAAAAATAATTATCCGCTCTGGGCAAACGGCGTGGCGCGTGTGTTTGTTAAAACGTCTCGGTGGGTGGAGCTGCGCGAGCTCCGTCTCGCTTCGAGTTCGAGTTCCTGCTGCATCATCCTCGCGTATATACACACACCTATACACTCCCTCGCGCGCGCATTTATGTTTCCTCGCGCGCCCTCAATAATAAACACTTCTTAATTGGCTCGCATGGATATATATACGCTAGTGCGTGCAGTGTGTGCCCGAGGACATTCGCCGACGAGCGTCGATTCGCAAATATCCTCTCGTGCACGCTGGGGTGTTGTATGCCGTGCGGGATATATATATATATATATATGTGAGGGAGGCGATTGATGTCCTCCGAATTTAAGGCGAAGATTTACGGATGCTTCTGGGGTAATGGCAAGAGGCGAGTGATTGAGAACTGTACGCGTACGTTGTGATTATGTTGTACGTGTTTATTATGGAAGGGTGATTGCCATATTTTATGTGATTTTAGAGGATGAAATCATTTGTAATGGTGAAAATTGGCAATATTCGATATATTAATGAATAGCACTTACTAATCGTATTAACAGTCGCTTCCCAAACTCATAGATTTTTATGAAGTTAATTTGGGAGATGATTTCTTACATAATGAATAATTAGAATATTGTTTTTCTTCATATTTTCGTAGATTTTGAAAAAAGAATTAGGACCTATTTTTTCTTTTTTAAATAATCAAGCTATATACAGAAGTTTCTGAGTCATGTGACGACATCATATTGTAATATCGTGACGTTGCGTAATACTGTGGACTGTACAGTGGGGCTTCGTCATATAGCCGGTCAAATGCACTTTTTGATACAGTGTGTATAATGCTACTTTACGCATTCATATAAAGTCATGTTTTTACAACTCAGGCATGAAATTTCAACGCCTGAGGAGTGCAATATTTAACGCCTGAGTTTCAAACATTATTTTTCTATTATTACGTAATTTACTAGCAATAAAAAACGCGCGTCGCTCACAACTCGGTGCCAAAGGTTCAACTTTACGCCCTAGTGACGAAAAGTACTATTGTTTAATGCCGGCGATATATCAACGCTTCACTGTGTATTAAATTTATATATAGCGAACATTCAGAAACATTTAACAACTAAAACTTCTGAAATAAATTTTAAGAATAAGAAATAAAAAATATGATTTTTTTACGTTTTTTTTTATCTAATTCACTTAAATTCTTTTTTTCTTTTTTATTAAGCAATATCCTAAGTGAACGAACCTGCACCCGATATTGATATCCATAAATCGTTACTTTAAGATCCAATATTTCAGGATGAGAAAATACTAAAATAATTTTTCGAAATTGGAACTGAAAGCACAGAAACGATCCACTTTAATTTGAAATTTGTTAGATAACAGATATACATAGATGTACTTAATTTTGAAAATGAAAGTAAAAAATGCATTCTGCAAAATAAGCGGAACAATTAAGATAAATTTGTTAATTTCTTACACAGAATCACATTGTGTCTTTGATTTTTAAAGTATAACATAATTCTGTAGCATTATATACATTTATTATTTGATCAATAAAAATTAAAAAAAAATTATTATAATAACTTTTAAACTTTTAGACTTTTAAATTAGAACTTGTCTTGTTTCTACTTTCATTTTTCATTTCAATAATTTTTTAAAAATTTGTATCGATCAAATAATAAATTTTTTTGTAATAACAATGAAAAAGAAATTCTGAAGTTCGGCATCAGAGCTAATAATACTTTACAAATAAAACGGGGAGTTACAAACATTACCATGAGCCATTCACCCCGAGCAAAAACAAAACGCTTCCCCACCCAAAGCTTAGCGACAACAATAACCTCCCGGCAACTCCCTCAATCGACTCAAAATATCCCAACATTCAAGTTCTCCAGAAGCTCGCCGCGCGCGTCAGCAAAACCCATATCCACGCGAATCCTCAGCGCGCAGCCAACAATGAAGCACCCATACAGTCCAACTCCAACGAGCTATAAGTACTCTACAGTCCTCCCCCGTTCCCCAAACAAAAGTCCGAGCCGGATTTTCCTACAAACCAGCAGCTCGCAGCTCTTAGCCGCATCGCGAGAGGCGGGCAAGTGATAATATGCGGGTGTTCCCGAACAATCGGCCCGATGATCACCGCTGGGCGGTGCACGCGCGACCTCTAAGAGAGATCTCACAAGAGACTCCGGCAAACGTGTAGAGAGCCGAGCGAATCGGCTTAATGGCTGCAAAATTATCCAGTTAACTTTGTCAGCGAGGACGAGCAAGGGCGGGCGGACGCGGACGTCCCTTTGGGGATCCCTCGGGGCTGAGAGTGCTGAGACACACGAGGCGACACGATATAACCTACTGCCTTGGCTTTTAATCCGCCGGAGGATGTATAGTACCGTAATGCAGTTAGTTGGGAGATCGGCTCCGAGGGCAAAAGCCGTCGATTTGCGAGGCTTACGAGGCGTGGATATGGATGCTTAGGAGATTAGGCCAAAGGAGAGGGGGAAGTTTTTAACTCTGCAGCGGTAATCTGCTTAATGGGACAATGATAATTAAGGATTGCGGTCGAGGACTATGTTTGAAAGTGTCATAACCTGACGTCCAAACAATTATGCTTGCTCGGCGGTGGGTGAGTTTTTCTTTGGACGCTTGTTAACCTGCAAAGTAGCGGATTATTTTTGGAGAGAAGAGGGCCTTTTTTGCCGAGGTATTTGTCGGGAGTTAAATAATTGACCTGCTGAGTTATCCCATTATAGATAAAATCAAATACGGCTATAGGTGAATACCTGCAGATTAGGAGAGACACGGGACATTCATTTTTCAAATATTTTTCAAATTAATTTTAGGATTAGATTGTACACAAAAGTGAGAAAAATGAATTGCTGAAAACTATATTTCGTAAATAGAAATTATCAAATCAAACTTTATGAAATTACGGAGACTGGAGTAAAGTGAGTCTCGAGGTAAAGTGAGCTTTCTATACATTTATGGCATAAATAAAATATCTGTAATTATTTCACGTATGTAATAAAATCATTCTTATATTGGACAATTTTATTACATAAGTGAAATTAGTATAAATATTTTATTGATGTTCGAAATATATTATAGAAAGCTCACTTTACCTCGGGGATCGCTTTGCCCCGGTCTTCCCTAAATAAAACATCCAATCAGGTCGATGCAGTAATATATTTGGTACGTGCAGTTGATTGGTAACCAATAATATAACACGATTAAAAATTCTTTTAAAATAAAAACACGAAATACACTGAAAAAATGTTAGAATAAAATTAAAATACTTACGGGCAGTCATGCCCGTATATGTAGATTATTAAAAAAAAAAGAATTCTAACAAAAACATTTCTTTATAAATCAACGAAAAATTATACATACTGCTGTAGTCATCTGTAATTTCACCCTTCCAAATATAATTTTTAATTTTTAATATTCCTGAAAAAAAATCATTTTGATTTATAAATTGTTCATTAATATTATTTTATTCATAATAATTTTATTAACGATTTATGAATATCACAGTTTCTTATATTTATGAATGTCTGAATATGCTGTAAAGTATATAAAGTGATTTTTTAAAGAAACGATATAAATGATCGCTCATTAAAAGGCTAATTCCAATTAGGATGTTGCATAAAAATAAAAAGTTGATTTTTCACATGAAATAGGTAGAATAGCAAAAAATAATTTAATCGCATTTTTTCTTTTATCATAAAAATGAAAAGTTTGAAAGTTACAGACATTTAAAATTTCAAAATTTTCGATGTATATATATATTTATATATATATATATATATATATATATATATATATATATATATATATATATATATATATATATATATATAAAAATATATATACTCTAATGCTACTTGACGTCATGAAAATATAACATCGACGTCTAGCAAATTTCAAATGGCTGTAATTACTTCAATTTTCGTTAACTTGCAAAAATAAAAAACACGACCTAATTATTTTAGTATAAACTGTTTGAACATGGAATAAAAAAAATCATGCAACAACCGAATTATAAGAAGATAGCAGTATAAATTATGTAAACATTCAATAACAATGTCATATATATTAATACAGTGTAACCGTACAAAACAAAAATTTACTGTGTTTAATTATACTAAGTTTTTCAACTATTTCATTATATATATTATTATGAATAACAACACATACAATATTATTGTTTGTATTCTGACTAAAGTAAATTAAGTTTGAAAACAAATGATTGGCGAAAGATTAAACAATTATTCGTACTTACGTATACACGGTTTCAATGTGTAGTTCTTGCATTTGATTGTCAATCGAGGTAAGAAGCATTATGGTAGGTAAGAATATTACGTTCACGATACATTAGATTTTCATTGCAAGTTATCAGCTGATCATTCCACTGCTCTCGCGACAATCATGCGCACTGTATGCGCAGTACGCACGCAAGTGGACTGACTGTATACTTACACGAGTTCAGCGAGTCGGGACTCGGGAGCCTCGTAAAATTGGACGCCGCGTCTTTGTATCATTCTGAACAGTATACGAAAAAGATTCACATCATTGAAATGGATTCTTCAATCTTCGTTATATATTCAAGTGAACCACTAATAGTAGAGTTAGGGTAAGTGTTGATCTACATTATTACATATATACATATATCCACACATCTGACAAATTATTAAGAAATAACTTCCTAACCTTCAAATTTGTGCGTTACTTACCTGACTTGTTTACTGTTGTTTTAATCTCTCATAATACTTAGACTATAAAAGTTTATGATGCATACTCAGAATATGCTTAAATACAACAGTTTAATTATATAATTATATCTTTCACTTTAATGTTTATAATGAGATAGATAAAATTCAAGTTTAACTTTACGTTCGTTACTGTCTTTTACTACTTTTTGACATGTATATTGTATATAGCTATCCGTCTACAAATATCCAGTTAACTTATACATTTTCGTAGCTAACACAAATAATATAAATAAAAGCATTAGCTATTAATTGTAGCCAATGAAACATATTTTCTCCATCTCCCTTGTTACGTTAAATCGAGAAAAACCTAAAACAAATTACATTATCAAAATGATTTTTCACGTGGTCCTTATAACGCCTGTCTGGCTGGACTGCTGCTCATATACCTACACGCATTTTATCTCTATATACATCCCAAGCGCGCAAGATCGAGAGTCGGGCTTTTGAAAAATGTTGTTTGAGAAATCTTGAAAGGGTAGCAGTTACACGCAGGCCCGGCGCGAAGCGATACGTGATTGTGATACAAAATTTGTCCACTTAATTATGCCGAATACCACTAGCTTCTCTCCTCACCCCACCCCCTCTCATACACTTTTCAAGCTCGGCTGTCCCTCTCGACAGAAGTCGATTTATCGCCATAAGAAGCCCCAATCTCTCTCTCTCTCTTTTCCGGAGGAGGTTATTTAGATCGTATTATTGGATCGGCCAGTCGACTCCCCGGTGCGTAACTAAAACCGGTAATCCCCTGTGACTCCGATCGTGCGCGCTTCTCTTCCTCGCGTGCTGCGTGCGCCATCATCCGTGTATACGACTTGTTTTTTTATTTGTGCATATCGCTGCTGCTGCTGCTGCAGTTAAAATGATTTTGACGATTTTTCATCGCGGATTAAGAGGAGCAGAAGCAGCTGCGAGAGAGAGAGAGAGAGAGAGAGAAAGAGCAAATTGCTCTCACCGGCCAAACGAGCCGGATAAATGCTCGCGTGCCCGAGAGCACGTGCGTGCGTGTGTATGTATGTATGTATGTATGTATGTCTGTATAAATATATATATCTTATATTTATGATATATATATACACACATAACTCCTATATATATATATATATGTAGGAGTTTGCGAGGGGACCCAAGTTGGGTGTCACGAGACGTTCCGGCGAATTATTATCGATGGCGAGTTGAGATTCGCCGTGATATTGTTTGTGACGTAAGGAGTTTGCTTGCGCTTGTTTAATTAACGCGTGAAGACGTTCTACATTTTGTTCTGTATTTTTTATTTTTTTTTAGTTGAAGAGTTAATCTCTTGAAGGGAATCTGAGTTATGTGCAGAGTACCTTTTAATAAATGATATAAGAGTAGTAAAGAGTGGAGCGAGACTGGCCATATTTTACTTTGATTGAATATTACTTATATAACAGTTTACTTCGCATACGAAATATTTGACATTAAATTTATAGAATATTTCAGGGGATGTTCTATGAGGAAATTTCGGAACTAACCTAAGCTGTTTTGAATGTAGCCAGGTTCCCCCAATTTGCTGGGCAATTTGCAATAATATACAAATTAAATAGAAAATCGTTATCTCTCAATTCAATAATAGCAATTTGCAATAATAAAAAGTTTGTATTAAAATCATAATCTTAAATTCTAAACTCTATAATCAATTACCTTAAGGTAAGCTATTTGCTATAATATAAAAAGTTTAAATAATCAAATACTAAATTGTTGTATTGATAAGCAAACCTATTCAAAACATTGTAATTTATTAAGCAGTGAAGCTGGTTTTGCGCAAATATAGGGATTTTTTATATTGTTAGATTATTTAAAATTTTTAAATTGCTCCGTTGGGGTTAGTTGGGGTAAGTTTAATAATAATACTTTTTATTTAAATTATTTATTATTTCAAATTGCTCTGCTTGTAGTTGGACTTAGCATTTAGGAATTAGTATTTTATGATTTAGAATTTGGAGATAACGATTTTCTATTTAAATTTTGTAATATAGCAATTGGCTCAACTTCAGTTGGTTGGTTAGACATTACTAATGTTATTGTTTAATTTTATTGTTTTACTAATGCAAATTACTTTGCTTGGGGTAATTGGGTTTAAGGTTCAGGGTTTAGGGATTATGATTATATATTATTTAATTTGTTTTCTATTGCAAATTACTGTCATTGAGAAAGCTGGGTTTATGGTTTATGACTTTGTTGTTGTTGACAATGTTGTTTTATTGCAAATTTATAATTTGGGGTACTTGGGTTTATAGTTTAAGGTTTACGGATTACTCTTTATATTTTAAACATTTTATTTTTTATTCCAAATTGCTTAGTTTAAGGTATTAGTTGGGTTTAGGGTTTAAGGTTAAAGAGTTTTATCTTATTATTGAAAAGTTTAGGTTGATGTTAAAATATACATCTGTGTAGAGGTTAAAAATTCAAAAACTTTAAGTTTATTTTTGTTTACGATGCATATGACATTTACAATGCATTTACGATATAGGGGAGATATTTGCTGTAGAAGAGAGACGAAAGTTTTTGTTCTGCGTCATAATCTACTTGTGGTCATAGTGTGAGTTCATTTTCTTTCTATGGATATAATCCTTCAAGCAAACAATTTCGAAAAACGACAAAAACTTTTCAAATCGCCAACCGCGTATATTTTTGATTTCAAGCTTCATTTTGCTTTTTGTACCTTTTTATTTCATTAAGATTGCAAAAGGTTATGATACGAAACGTTAATTACTATTGCAAATGAGGCATAACGGGTCACTTTTGTTGGGGTTTAATAGGCCACCATTTTTAGTACGTAAAAATCTTTTTATTTGATTGTAGAAGAGTAGACATATCATTGAGTGCTCCAGGTTGATATGTTTATTTATAAAAAGAAAACATAATTTAAAGAATTGAAATGGTAGAAGATATAAAACAGGAATCTTAAGTCGTTTTAGAGCCGTAAAAGTGCAAAAAATTTTCATGCATAGTGGATGTAAAGTTTCTCTTTATATATTAATCGTTATAACGCATCTCAATTTAATATCGCGATTGATTAAGCATAAACAAACATTGTACTTCTCTCTTATGGTATTATGGTACCCATAATTTAACAGCAAGAGTGTAAATGCTTTTCATAATTTCTATGGGTCACTGCATTTTAGTGGCCCGTTATATCCAAGTTTCCCCTATAACATATTATGTGCGTCGCAATGAATCGTACGCGTATGGTATCGTGAATAATTTGATACTGTTATTTACCCATTCTGAATAAGTTCTGATTCAAAAATAATTGCTTCCTCATATTGGAAGCTTTCTGGTGGTAAAAGAAAAGTGTGAGACATTAGGAATCAAAATACATTATTTTTAGAAAATGTCAGTTGGGATGTGTGTGTGCGCCCTCGCGCGTGTATGTGTGTTCTATAAATCTATAAATGAGTGACAAGTGAACGTCAATGTTAAACATTTGATTTTTGTGAATCTAAGAAACGCTGGTTAATACAATGAAATAATTACCCTTACTTACACTTAAAATATTTCAAATATAATTTTTGTCTTAAAATTTTGTTTTGAAAAAGTGAATGTTGTACTCGAAATAAACGCTCAAGAAATACGCGCAAATTCCTCTCCTGCAGCGAAATTGAACCTTAAAGCAAACATCAGAGCAAACATCATCCGCATTATGCAAATCGGGCGCGCGCGCCTGCTCGCATACCCCAATAACACTTTTACAGTTGCGCGCGTCTTCAATAACTCGCGAGACAGAGAGAGAGAGAGAGAGAGAGAGAGAGAGAGAGAGAGAGAGAGAGAGATGAGAGAGAGAGAGAGAGAGTGCGAGAGAATTCTCTCGTGGAAACACCCCGCCAGGATACACAAATCCAAAACAAATGGACGCCTCAGCAGCAGCGCACCCTCGCTCATCTCTATTATGCACGGCTGTTGGCCGCTCGTCCTCGTGTCTACACGTTTACGGCCGTGCGCGCGTGCGCGCGAAAGTACACACTACGGCCATCGGCAATATATACATCGAGCACGCGTACAGACACACTGTATATGTGTAAGCGATAGTTCATCCCGCGCGCGCCTCGGCGATATTAATGCCTCGCTGGGATCTTTTACAACCTCGTGGCCATCAGTCGCGAGCCCTCGCGAGGTACGATTCTTCGAGGATGGCTGTGGCGTTACAAACCTATTCAAAAGTTAATTTTATGCTGGACCATAGTGTAATAGGGTTGTGTGTGTTTGATAAAATTCAAAAACTTCAAGTTTATTTTCGTTTACGATGTATATGACGTTTACGATGCATTTACGATGTAGGGGAGACTGGGGTATATCAGGCCAACCTCACCTATTTCTTAAATCGTTGTTCTCGATGTAATTTATAAGTGCATTTTAATATTGGAAGCAAATATTAAACACTGATCTCAATATATGATAACGTAAATTGTACTAGATTACTGTATAAAATCTGTAGATATAACGTGAGATTCTTCGAAAGATATTAAAATGGAAACTTGATGTAAACTTTTAAAGGGGGTGTACTGTTGCATATATATACCCGCAGTATTAGGTACAAGTCTTGGATGTCTTATTTTTAAAATGGGATGGCCAACTATTGTTTTTCTTATTTTACAGAATATGTATAGCTGTTCTGTATAACATATCAGTTTAATTAACAGTTCTAAAAATTGTATATATGTTATACATAACAATGTATTTTGCAGATACTCAAGAAGATGGTCAAGTAAAATTAGCAATATATCTATATTTATATATATAATTTTGTTAACACTACGTATATGAAAAATGTTAATGTTTTCAACTATATCTTGTAATATAGGATTCATTCAAGCAAAGTACGGGTGCTGGGATTCTTTTTAAGGTACCAGAAAAATATCCTTAAAGTTTCATAAGAATTCAAGACTCGCATCCCTGATCATTTCCTTGTCAGTTTAGGTCAAATCTTAAAAATGAATATAAATATTTCAATATATATTATAACTATAGAACTTATTAATTTGTTCGATTAATCCTTAAGAAATAACCTTATGAACCGTATGTTAAAATATAACTGCACGAGGTGAATGACCTCATCAAATTTTAAAATACCATTGAGATATATTTTGTCAAAAATATAATTACAAAGAAAACATTCTAGTACGACCTTAAACCTAAATTATTTCATTTTTAAACTCTAATCCAGGATGAGTAGCCGAATAAAGGTTAAGTGTAAGGCTTTCATTTTGAATATTGAAGCTTCAAAGACGAATATCTAAGTTTAGTAAATTAGTACCGTTCAACTTAAATGATACCTT